>OX104039.1:21943534-23204123 GCA_944470415.2 Schistosoma rodhaini | reverse complement strand
GATACAATTAGAATATATAAATCTATAATATTAGTAATAATGCAACTCACGCATTGACTTCCAAATTGATTATCTATTTTATATCATTGTATATATATACAATTATTTGTTTTTTCCAAAAACAAAAAAAGAGAGGCTACCTATATAATAATCATTGTTTCTAAGCATAAAATCAGTTTTTGACAGTTTCCTTTAAATAGTTAATTTGACATTGAACAATAAATAATTGCGTGTTACCAGTAATAATAGTGTTAATGTTGAAAAGAAGAGAAAGAAAAGAAAACTATTCATGTTCAGTTATGATATATATTTCAATTTTTGACTTTCTTTTACATAAAATAATAGTAAATTAGAGAATATTAAAGATATTTTATTTAAAAATCAAATCTAGTGGTTAAGCGTTTGCGTGAGAAACTGACAGTTCCTGGGTTCAGATCTCGTGAGGCGGGATCGTGGATGAACACTGCTGAGGAGTCCCATAATGGGAAGAAACGGCCGTCTAGTAGTTCCAGGTTTTCCATGATGGTCTAGCTTCAATCGATTCATGATCTCAACTATTAAGATTAAAACTCTATTATTTCTGAAAATATTTTTTATTGAATATTTAAGCTTTGAATAAGATTTTGTAAGGATTATTAAGTCGTACAATTAAATCTTGAGGATATGTTTAAAGGATTTGAACTTTTCCATTCTTGTTACTAAGACGTTTATTTGACCAGTTTCTGTTGAGATTTATGCAATTTAAGTATTCTTTGTTTCAGTGGTAGACACAACTCCACTTAAATTTATTAACTAAGGTAATAATTAGTTAAACCATTTATAATACAAATATATACCATTAGAGATTGGATGAATGGAAATGTGATAAAACTCAAAACTTTATGTATAACTAAATATATGTCAGGAAACTCATTGATTATTTGAGCTGATTTAATGATAACAATTATGATATTCATTTATTCTACTTTTTATTATCTTAAGACGTTTACGAATTTACAACCACTTAACATAAATAGAAAGTTTATTTCTACTTTCATTGAAATACATGTATAGAACACTCAATCTGCTAATCAAATTTATTACGAGCAGACAGGTCACTAGTTAAAATGTTTTTATGTACATAATGTTTACCGGGCAACCAAACACCAGTTTCAGGTTACAAAGTTAATTCAGTTAATTAGAAGCTTACCTTTTCAATAATATTTCCTGTAATGATTAATGTATGGCTTATTATTTTGAAAGGTTTTGCTAATTTTTATTTAAATCCTAGAATGATCGCCAGTTCAAAAACTATCATTAACAATATGATTTATAAATTTTAGGTCTTCCTTACGTTGACTAATATAATAAAATGAAACTTTTGAATTTCCTTTGTTTATATTTTACTGTATATAGTTGGGAATTAACAAGTTTACTGAATAAAAACATAATTATTTTATTATCGTCGGAATGAGAGTTTGTGGAAATTGTAGTAATTTAATAGTTGAATTCATGAGATGGTTTAGGCTAGATCACCCTGGAAAACCTGCAAGCATTTATGAATTCAACCATTAAATTACTACAATTCCTACAAGTCCTCATTCTAACAATAATCATATGCTCACTGGTGACTGGCTCCAAGATGTGTTTCCTGGAATTCTAGTGAGTAGACGTGACTAGTGGTGTTCAACCTTGTCTGTTTTGAGGCAATTACTCATTAAGGACAATGGTGGACGGTGGAGCGATTTCGTGAACTAATTGAAGTTAGACATTAACACAGTTGGATGCCGGCCGGTTGAGAGATCGGAGAGTTAAGCATTCGTGCGTGAGACCGAAGGTCCTGGGTTTGAGCCTCGTATGCGGGATCACGGATGGGCACGGCTGAGGATTCCCATACTAGGACGAAACAACCATCCAGTGCTTTCAGGTTTCTCAGGGTGGTCTAGCTTAAAACGACTTATTAATTCAATCCTTAAATAATTATTTAGGCATAATTTCTATTACAGACTGATATCATTGGTTTTTTCATTGTTTAAAGTGATTACCATCAAATAAATATTATGACCCATACACGAACTTCAGAAATATACATGTATATAATTGAATAACTATTCCTTGTGTTAACTTACATTGGACAAAATTCTATTTCAGTTATATCCATATTCGTCTTTTATCCAAGAGAATAACACCTAGATAGGTAATTTTTAGGTATATTGTTTGAGAAAAATTTATTTCAATCATTTATTATCGCTAAAATTAGAACTATTAATTCCAATAGTCAAAATTGTTGTACAATTAAAATAAATAATAGTTATAATGATAATCAATTTAAAAGTCTATACATACAACGATTGTTTAAATAATTGAAAATAATAAGATGGCGCCTGATAAAACCTGTCTGTTTTACTATGTACCATGTTTGTAGTTTTCACTGTTTTTCTCAATTGTTTACTTAAACTGAATTAAATTACTGTTATTTTCGGTTCATGTATTGTTCAAGAAGATAAGTTTCTTTTCATTTAGTGTAGATAGAAATTTTAATGAATTGAGTTAGCAGTCTCAGTCATTTGGTTGTTATACGTACATAAAGCTTTATATCAAATGACTATCTTAGTCTGTTTTATAAAGAATTATTCGAATGATAATCAGAAACTATATAGTAAAAGAAGTCATTTTATAATTATCCATATAGGTGGTAATTATTCTGTTGTATGCTACTTTAATCTCTGCTTATTATATCTCTGTAAGTTTATATTTAATTGTAACTGTTTGACTTACAAATAATATTAATTCTAAAGAACTTTGGTGTTTTGCAAGTAAGATTATTTATTATGGTTTCAAATCATTGGCCACGACAACACTGTAACTATTAAGACAGCTCAAACTATGTTAAACAGGTTTTGAAAAGCAATGAGAAACTTTTTCACTCAAATTTGGAACTTATAAAGATTGGATATTTTTGAGGTCATACAGGACTAAAATTTAGTCAACTCTTAGTTTAACTCAACTATAACCCTATATCAATAATCATTGGATTCAATATTATCAACTATGTTGACTACACCAGTGAAGGGTACTCATTTATTCCAAAAAAGAAAAAGCATTTAGTTAATCGATTGAGATTTTTATTGTAAACAATTTTTTATACATATACATTTGTACATCTCAGTTTACCATGATTTTTAAAGCCAATAAATTGATGTACACTAATTTATTATTCATTTAATTTATTGATTTTGTGATATATTCTATTTACTATCATTGTATTTACTATCAAGAAAAGATCTAATTTGTGGTTTATTCTATCAATCAATCAGATTGCTGAGGAGTCCCATACCAGGACGAAACGGTCATCCAGTGCTTCCAGATTTTCTATGATGGTCTAGTTTTAATTGACTCATGATTTCGACCATTAAACTATTTATTTATCAACTAATTTTATCTAACACTTCTCTTCATTTAACTGATGTTTCACCATAATTGATGTTATGTGTTTAGAGGTTGACTACATCTGTGAACATGATATATTTGTAATCTTAAAGAAGCTGGTGATTATTATGGAATTCGAACTGGCATCACTCAATATCGTAAGATATTTGCTGCTCGAAAGGATGGTTTTATTTGAAATGGATACGTTGATTTGGATAATTTAATTATGAAAGTTTCATTGTCTTTCTAGATGACATTATCAACATGAAAATATAATAAGAATACTGATAATATGATTTAGAAACATAGTCATACATTCACAAATAAATCATTGAATCCAGAAAATTCTACTTCCTATTGTTATGCATAGAAATGAACAAAATAATTATCCAGTCATTTATTTTTGCAATAAATAATGACAAATAAATGTCAGAATTTGTCATTATATGAATAATTTAATTATAAATGATAAATGCACCAAACATAAATAGAAGAATGAAAATATACTAATAGTAAAACTTGTCTTATCTAAAAAATATATTGAAAAGTTTAATAGTCAGGTTATCTAGAGTTGTTATGTAATAAATATGCTCTATTATAGACTCCATTCTATAGTAGAAGATAAACCAGCTTCCAGCCGAATAGGAAATTAGAAAAGAACGTTGGAAGTGGATAGAACATACAGTGAGGAAATCCCCAAACTGCACCACGAGACAAGCCCTAACGGAAAAGAAGAAGGTCAAAGAACACACTACGCTGGGAAATAGAAGCAGGTATGAAAGGGATGAATGTTAACTGGAAAGGATTGTCCAGGCAAGGGTTGGATGGAGAATGCTGGTGGGTGGCCTATGCTCCTCCACGAGGCGTAAAAGGCGTAATTAAGTAAGAAATAGACTCCATTCACTAGTTAATTTATAAAGTAGATTTTAATTGCATAGCTAGTTATTTTATTCAATCAAAGAAAAATTCAACAGGATAATTCATATTCTCATACATACCAATCAATAAATTTCTTTTCTCCAATATTAATTTGCTAAAGATGCTGCAATCTGTCTACAGTTATCTAAAGAACGTTATATGATTATTATGAGGAGTCAAATACACAACTTATAAGCTGATATTTGTACATGCTTCTTAGTGTTTAAACATCCCCTTTGTTGTTGTTGTGAGAGTCTGTCATTGATTAGTCTCTGTTAATAAATAATCAGTCTGAGTGGATTTGCCTGATATTGCTACTTAGTCACAAATAATTTTAATTACGTTAATTATGGGGAGTTAGTGGATCTTGATTTTGTCTTCTGAAAGCATCTTCATCCTAGTTTCGCTAAGTAGGTAACGCAATAGGCATATGAAGTGAGTTATTTGGTTCACGTATGTAAGCGCATCCAGTCGAAGAGTCCCAAATTGGATGAAACATGAGTCCTAGATTTCCTCAATATCCACAGTATGACTTTAATAACATTATTCTCATCTTTTTTAAAAATGCAGCTTAGTTCTAATTATTCAAGCTTTTCAAACTTTTTAATACACATTTGAAGTATACTATTGAACATGACAAATCCATGAATATAACTCGACTAGAAAGTATGTTGTCGCCTTTTGTGTGGATGATTGAATGATTGGCATGTCACTTGTAGGATTACTTTTCATTTTTACGTATGTAGACGAATGTACTTGATTTTTATATATCGTTGTATCACAAGGTATGGTTTTTGACAAAGTGATACAATCTTCAAACAAACCACGAACAGGTTCATGCTTTCTGATATTAGAATATAAGCTTTGTTGCAGTTGCACCGATATGATCTGAATATACAGTTAAAAGTTATTATTTGTGCTTTAAGTCATTTCTGTTAGTGACAAAATAAACCAGACTATTGGCTCTTTTAAAGTCCATGAGTAGTCTACTTCTATCAAAAAAATCAATTTTAAAAAGTTTATCTACTTCATCTGTTGCTTATTAATCTAAGATAATTTAAATTGTCTTAATTATTTTAGTGTAAACAGTGTTTTTGAGTACTAGTGTGGTGTGTGCTACTTATGTTGGCATATATAAGTAGTACGTAGCGTCAATCGGAAGCGGAATGCCTACCAGCAAAAGACTGAGAAGATTGAATTAAAGAGAATAGAAAGGGAAACAGAGAGCAACAGAATTGAAATAATCATAAATTTTGTAAGTGACAACTGAAGAAAGATGATCAAATAACATATTTAATGTATGGTTTGCATATTTTATGAAGTCACTCTGTAAATTTGCATTGAACGGTAAATTAGTACTCCTCACCTGAGTTCCCATCCACAACACTAAGGTTACTATGAAGTCAAGTCATAAGAACAAACACTGAACAACTTCATTATTCTCGGCTAAATCTTAATTAAAATCCATCCTGGTGACTAATTATGTATATGTAAATATTATTCAACGTCAGGCGACTAAATACAATCGATAAGACATGAACAAGCTTATAGCTATTTCTTACTAAATGTATCTTGATTAATGAACTCATCAGGAGGAGATACAATATCATTATATTGAGTTTCCTATTAGTTATTTGTTCATCATAGATTCAAGTAGTAAATTAATCATTTCCATAGGTTACAACATATCCTACTTATGAAATATTAGTGTATATGTTGTATATGATAAATTAATAACTAATCATTACCAATTTCCATTAAAGCATTTTAATTGGTACTTAATATAAAATAAAATTATGAAAATTACGTATATTAATGTGAATCTTATACTTTCTCTTAAAAAGAAACAAACACCAATTTTCAGCAAAGAAAAATTTCTTTTTGGCAATAATTTCTTAAATTCACTTGGTGTTGTTGTACTGAGTTCGATTCCCAGAGTGAAAATCAACTCTGAGATGCAGGTAAATCCAGCTAACGAATCCCAAATAGGACGGAACGCATGTCATGGGTTCTAGTGCTAGCCAATAATTTCTTAAGTTATATAATCATATTTATGAGTAAACTTTTTACAAGTCACAGTCTAAAATAATTTAAAAACAAACAAAACAAAAAATAGATGAATGTCATATTAAAGAATATTGGCCATTTTAAAATATCAAATATGGAAGATTTAGTTATGCAATAATTTCAGAGATAGTAAGAAATAAAAAAGGAATGAATCGAGAGAAATTTCTTTTCAATTAGTTTTTCATCATGGCTCTACACTAATATATGATTTACAATAATGAAATAACACTCTTCAACTGATGTTACGGAAGAAATCGTGACACAGAGGTTAAGAAAGGCAGTACAGAAAATATTTAATGTAGCCAGACTGAGTACCGTCTTCTACAACCGCCCGACAATAAGAACGGTTAATAAAGATAGATTGCTTGAATTTACCACATTTATGTGTATTTACCAATTCAACTGTTCCTGTCAATCTAGTTATATAGGGCATACAATTCGGCAAGTTCGTCAACATATAACAGAACACCATCCGTCGTGGGTGAACAAAGGACAGGTAAAAGTGATTAAGAGTTCTATTCTCTCTTACTTGGTGGACACTGGTCATCAAGTTAAACTTAATAAAGCCTTTAAGGTTATCTACCATATTCCATCAAATTTTCCGCATAGTTTATTAGTTTGTCTTTTGCACAGAGCTGAAGCCATCGCAACCCATATTCACAAACCGAACCTTTGTATCCAAAAGAAGTTTGTACAACTACTCTTGCTACCTTGACCATCGGTATAGCGGAGCTTGTAGCAGAACTTTGATTAGTAACTATTCTATTCCTTCCATTTTTGTATTTTTGTATTTTACTTATTCTCTACATTCGTCTCTTGATTCTTACAATAAATACTATATTACTGATCATTAATCAAAATGTTTTTTTAGTTCTTTCTTCTCTTTTTTTATATATTATGCAACTTAGCAACAGCTTAATTTTCGAATCATAACTTTGATTCAATTAATTAAGGTTAGTTTATAATCGATATGTTATTATATAATTATTACGTAACTCATCTACTTGAAGAGTGTAATTTCATTATTGTAAATCATATATATATATATATTTGTGTAGAACCATAATGAAAAACTAATTATAAAGAAATTTCTTCGCTCGATTCGTTCATTTTTTTATTCCTCAAATGTTAAAATGGGAGTTTACATTATAATAAGACATTTTGATAGTTGAGATCATAAATCAATTGAAGCTAGACCACCGTGGAAAACCTGGATGCACTGAACGGCAGTTTCATCCTATTGTGTGACTCCTCAGCAGTGCGCATCCACGACCCCGCCTCGTGAGCGAGATTCGAACCAAGGACCTATCAGTTTTGCGCTCGAGCGTTTAACCATCAGACCACTGAGCCAGAATCCAACGGTGTTAATGTCTAACGTCAACCGATCCACGAAATTGAGCGACACATCCATCATTGTCTTCAGTGAGTTGATATCTGCCAACAGACCTGGTTGAACTCCACTGGTCATTGCTACTCCCTATGACTCCAGGAAATACCTCATGAAGCCAGTCCCATAATAGGACGATTCGGCCGTCCAGTACTTCCAGGTTTTCCATGATGGTCTAGCTTCAATTGATTCATGATCTCAACTATCAAAATTACTATAATATCCACAAAACCCCTTCTTATAATAATAATAAGAAGAAGAAATGCCGAAGATAACTGTCTACTTTACAAAGATGAAAGTGAATTATTAGATAATAATTATTGTTTATAGATTTGTAAAAGTTATGAGTCCTTAATGAATTTTAATTATTTCATTAATTATTAAAGAGTTAAATAATTACAAAATAAATGAAAATACAATAAAAAAATTTGATTTAATTTATTATTTATATAAAATATTGAATAACAGTAATAATAATAATAATTATTATTATAGACAAGTAAATGAGATATGGATAATTATTATCATCACCATCACGAAACTATCGAAAATAATAAAGCTAAAGGATATTAATAGTTACAATAGTTAAACAATAACATGCAAAATAAAAGGTTACATAAATGAAATATAATATAAACGAAATATTAGTCTATTAAGTAAATATAACAACTAGGCAGGCGAAATATCATGCCATCTGTTCAGGTGCCTTCGATATATATATATATATATATATCAATAGGCCAAATGATATATAAAAGTTTAAAAGTGACATTTTAATAATTATAGAAGGGGTTTTGTGGAGATTTAGTATTTATCATTGTTGAAAGCGTGAGTCTGGTAGCTCGAGACTGGTAGGTCCTGGGTTCGAATCTCGCTCGCGAGAGCAGGTTCGTGGATGCGCACTGCTGAGGAGTCCCATAATAGGACGAAACGGCCGTCCAGTGTTTCCAGGTTTTCCATGGTGGTCTAGCTTCAATTGACTCACGCTTTCAACAATTTTAATAATTGATAATTATGAGGTCGAATTGTTAAAGATAATATTTGAATACATAGAATTCACTTCAAAATAATCTTCCTTTCCATTTCGAAAAATTAATGAATCATTTTAAATGATAGATAACTAATTTTATTGAGTTTAAAAACTGAAGTAAATTAGATAATCATTGTAAACTTAGAAGCACTGAATAGTCATTTCATTTTAGTACAGTAACCGATAGCACTATTACGACTTCACAGTCGAAGACAGGACCTGTGCCCGAAAGCCTAACCTTTAGGTCTGTGAGATAGGATCCAATGGTGTACACGTCCAGCTTCAACCAGTTCAAGATATTGAACGGCCATCTTAAATTGTTCTTAGTGGTTAACTTCCTCACACTACTTCGTCACTTGCTAGTTATACATTCCTTAATAATATTCATTTCGCTTTTCAACACAATAGTAAGTTACATATGTTGTAACTAGTATATTTTGCGCTGCAGTTATCCGCAACTGTCTGATATCGACATGTTACGTTTAGCATAACCAGGAATGGTAGATAAAAAAACACAAATCTAGTAAAAGTTAAGGTTCTATGTAAAAATTCAACAAAATTACACATCTTATGTAGTAGTACCCCACGAAAAAAAGAAAACGTTACAGAAATAGTTAGGTATGACACATATGCTTAACATGAATACTTTGCAAATAACCTGAGTTCCAAATTCTTTAAACTGAATCAATTCATCATATAACGTGACTTACATCAAATGGTATCGATAAATCAATGCTCCATATACAACTTTCTTTTATCTGGTAAACTACATCTTTTTAATGGAACTATGGAAAATTTATCTGGTAGTGATTTACGAGTGAAAACACTGTTGCTTTATGGTTATATGCTTTGTGTAGATTTTTTTAATTAATAAATATATTTCAACGACTAATATAATATAATATCTTTCTTGAGAGTGTAATGCATTATCCCCAATTTTATATATGGATGTAAGTGTAAGTTGAGCCGAAATCTCAAATCCATCCACAACATTCATTCAATGCTTTCTGATTTCCATTGATATTCTATATGATTTCGGTATTTGTTGAAAGTTACACTCGAATCAAGATTAATTCTCTATGAAACAACGCCAGCAAATTGATAGAAATGGCCCAAAACATGCTATTGAAAATACTTGACATTATAGGCAGAAATCATCTGGAAAACTATTAAGAATTAGGGAATATAGACTAGCTGTTTCATTTTATATGTAATTTCTTCAAAATGGTTAGTTCTGGATGTCTTAAAAAATCAGTTACTGGAAATGTAGGTCTGGTTTTCATCATTTTTATATTTAGGTTGTCTATCGAAACTTAATATTTCATAACATTTTTCAGTTTGGAACAATATACAGACAGAATTCAACACCGATGGGAGTATATACTATGCAGATAAAACTGACTTAAATCTCAGGTTGAATAAATAAAATCTCAGGTTAAGTTTAATATAGAAAACATATAGAAAACAAATGAATGAAAAACGGTAAAGCCGTTTCTCAAGTCAAAATCCGGTTTTAAAATGTACTTACTTACTTTCTTACTCATGTCTGTTACTCCCGATGGAGCATAGGCCGTCGACCAGCATTCTCCAACCCACTCTGTCCTGGGCCTTCCTTTCTAGTTCTATTTAATTTTTGTTCATTCTTCTCATGTCTGTCTCCGTTTCTCGGCGTAGTGTGTTCTATGGTCTTTCTCTTTTCCTTTGACCTTCAGGATTCCACGTGAGGGTTTGCCTTGTGACGCAGTTGGATTTTAAAATGTACCATGTATTTTATTCAAGACAAGGAACAAATTTCATATAATTCCCTACGATTTTGATATGTACATCATTAACGGAATAAATAATCTTTTTTTTAAATGTAATAGGGCAACTACAGTATGTAACATATGAGGTTTATGAAAACTGATGACATATGAAAAGTAACGGAAACGATAAATTTTAGAAGCAGTGTTTGGACTATTTACATGTTGAACTTGTTTTGGCTCGATTAAATCAACGCATCTGGTATCATGGTAGAATACATTTCATTTAAGTGTGATTTTGCAAGAAGATGGATACACAGCACTTATAGTCACTTAACAGAAAACTTAGACAACAACCAAAATTATCAATCGTTTCACAATGACCTGAATACAAGATACACCTTCAGTATAATTATTCAAATTAAATTTTCAAAAAACGAAGTTATTCCTCAGTTTAGTTAAGTGAACTGGTTTGAACCTATTTTCTATTTAGCAGAGATGGATAGTGGCTAGCAGTGGAATCCAGTACTCTCGATTCAAACGTCATCGCGTTATCCACTCGGCCACTGAGTTTTGAGTCCCAGAGTGAACATCAACTCTGAGATGAAGGTACATCCAGCTGACGAGTCCCAAATAGTACGAAACGCGCGTCCTGGATTCCACTGCCAGCCACTATCCATCTCTGCTAACCATGCTTGTGAATTAAGGTATATCGAGGCAATACGCACAGTATGCACATATGCCAATTAGAGACTGACCAGTTGCAGTTCTAATACATCGATGGGAAGATTCAAACAAACAATACTAAGTTGAATCTATTTTCTATTTGTTTAATATAAAGCATTGTGAAACTTATTTATCATGAGTTAATAAAAGCAAATCTTTTCAGAATACAATCAATTCATTATATTCTTTATAGAGAAAATTACAGGTTTAAAATGATGTTCTGACGAAGTTCTTATAGTTAATTAGACTGATAATTTGGGAGCCAAAATAATTTTGTCACCAATGACAACAATATATGAAACGATGAAGAAGAAGAAAAAAACGACATTTGGAGTACAGCTCACTGAATTGTAATCAGAAATAAATTTTCTTAAGAAATCACAAATAATTTATTTATGTTGTTCATTTCCTCGACCAAAATAGTTGTGGGTTGAACACTAACGTCTTTTAAATACAAAAGTTATAAGCATAGGGTTGTGGAGATTGTTAAATTTAGATTGATATAATGAATGGATAAATGTTAGATCACCATCGAAAATCTGGAAGCACTGGATGGACGTTTCGTCCTAGTGTGGGAATCCTCAGCAGTGTGTACACATGATCCCGCACGCGGGACGGGAACCCAGAACCTTCATTCTCACACGAGAACGCTTAACTCCTCGACCACTCAACCAGCCGGCATCCAACTATGTTAATGTCTAACTTCAACCAATCCACGATATTGCGTGACCCTCCACTATTGTTTTCAACGAGTAATTGCCTCGCAACAAACACAGTTGCACACCACTGGTCACGGATTTCCTGGAGTTCTAGTGAGAAGCTGTGACCAGTGAAGTTCAATCGTATCTGTTGTGAGACAGTTGCTCACAAAAGTTTTGTTCTCCTAACAACTTGATATCCTTTGATTCATTCATTATTATTAACTTTATTCAACGTTATATTTTTACTACAATATAGAATTCATAGCACAAAGTATTTCAACAAGTCTCCTTTTCTTATTTCTTGATCAATCTTCGCGATAAATGTTGAGAGATCGACAGTTAGATGTTAGAAGTTCAGGAAACGACATCTGAATAATGTATATTATTTGAGAAGCATGTTGTCAGTAACCACAATGTCTCTGATTGTGTTCTTTCCTAACTTGTACAGCAAAAGGTCGTGAACCTTTTATAAACGCACCTGATGAATAGGTTGTACAATTAATTGACATAATGATCTGTTAAAACAAACAAAAGACAAATAACTTTTTTTGAAATATCTAGATATCCGGAACAAGTAGCCCAGATATTCAAGTAAGCAAAGATATTATTACAATATTCCAAATAAACTACTTTAATAGGTCTAGTTAATAACTAAAAGAATCAACTATATGCTTAAAATGCTTGGTTAACTAAATTTATGAAAGACACTCTTCCTAGATTTCATAAAGACCCCTGTTGAATAATAACAATAATAGTAATAGTAATAATAATAAATTCTGTATACGTATTACATGGATACTTTTCAAACTGACAATTCATTGTCCAATATTTTTCCTCTTTTATTAATTTTAAATTACATGCAAATTCTTCCAACTTCACATTATGATTCACTGAGTATGATAATTATTAATTCAGATGTTTCACTATATGTGTATGTATCCATCTATGTATATCAATAGGTACACAGATATAATGAGTGTGTGTGTGTACATATGCTGTATATGTTTGCTTAGAGAGTATGACTTAGTTGACTCACCTGTCTTTCTCCCATTGCCTTTTATAACCTATAAGATTTTTTCTATCCGTTTATATGATTTCTCGTCATTATAACAGGTAATAATGATTCTGTTCTCTACATGAGTTTATTTTCCAATATTTGAGAAATTGTCATTGTTTGTAGTTTAGTTCATATTTATTCTGATCCATGATTTAACGACGACATTCTATTTGAATAATTAAATGACAATCCATTTTGAATATTCAGAAAATGTGATAAAAGTTTAATCACCAGCATTATATTGGACTTGATTACATTTATGAAATGATTTACTCAATCTTGTACATAATAAATTGTTTACAAGCATTATGTACTTGTTGTGAATTCAATGTATCACCTTTAATTAACTTTTGGATTGAAGAAAATATTGAAAAAGGTACTTTTATTGGCAGGCTATCACTTTCATCATCAACATCATCATCATTATCGCCAACAGAAACAGAGATAGCAGATACTTCAGTAGCATCAATTGCCTTATCTTCGATGGACTCAAAATATACATCTTCATATACCTGTGTCTATACTAGTTTAGCTCAACAGCCTATTTCAAACTATTTTCATATTGATTCCAATGATGGTTCTATATATGCACTAAGAAAAATCGATCGGGAAGCTTTATGTGATGAGTATAGATTATTGGAACGTGTTAAAAAACATACTATAGATAGAACAGAAACTGATCAACAGTCATTGAATAACGACACTATCAACATTGATAAACTCAATGGAAATCAATCGAAAACTGAAACTTTCATGACAACAACTACTAGAACAGATAATTCAAGATACTACAGGAATGTTAATCACGAACTAGATATGGTGAGTCAGCCAATGGCAACAAGTGTATGTCAAATTAAATTTCAAGTACTAATCAGTGATACTACTGGGTTAAAATCAAAAAATAATATATTGCAAGATGTACAAATTACAATATCTGATATAAATGATAATGAACCAAAATTTGACTTACAAAATTTTTCATTAAAAATACCTGAAACTTCTCCAATTGATGCGGAATTTCGTTTACCGCAAGCAACTGATCGAGATACTGGTGTGAATGGAATATCAGAATATCGATTAGTTCCATGTATTGATAAAAATGATAATGAGAAATTTACATTACATCCTTATTCTTGTCATAAGTCGATGACAAATTTGAAACAAATATATTCAAACATCAATATATTTACTAATCAGCATGACAGAAAATCATCCACTGAATACAATGAAGAATCTTTACAAAAAAACTATGCTGGTGATTATTTCATGCTAAAAGTGTATTCACGATCTAATGGAAAACTACAGCCAATTTTAAAACAAATTCGTCTTCTAGACAGAGAACAATTTCAATGGCTGTATCTATGTTTGTTAGCTGTAGATGGTGGTGGTCAACAAAGCGCTACATGTGGTTATATTGAAATCATTGATGCGAATGACAATGTACCTCAATGGATTGGTCTACCATATAAAGTATCAATTAGTGAATGTGAACAAGATTATCAACAAACATACATCGATAGTAGTAATAATAATAACTATAATGTGTTTAGGTCACAAATACCATCACTTCGATATTTGTATACATTAAAAGCTATGGATACTGATAGTGGGATGTACGGACAAATAACTTATCGATTAGCACAAGATAATAATTTCGAATCTGCGAAAACTAACAATCACCAACCCAAGGTAATAATTAAAGAAAATAAATTATATTTACTTTCTAAATTAGATTATGAACAGTTAACCAAATTTGTTGTTTATGTCGAAGCTGTAGATGGTGGTGGATTGTTGAATTTTACTGAAGTTGAAGTCACTGTTGAAGATTGTAATGATCATGCGCCTACAATAATGTTAATTCCTGTAAAGTCGTCAATATCACATATTACTGATAATAATTACAGTAATAATATAAATATAAATGTCAAAAATCTACTGTCATCATCATCTCCATCATTATCAGGATTACCTGTCTCCAATAATTTGGAGTCATTGTGGATAGAGGAAGAAAATTACGATCAAATTAAGTTAGCCACAGTTATGTCATTTGATCGTGATAAAAAAGACAATGGTCGCGTAACATGTTATCTGGATAAATCTGGACAGTTTGTCAACACTATCGATTACAGCCATTTATTTGAATTAATACCAAATCAACCATCATTTAGTTTACTCAATACAAATACCAACAAAGCTTTAAGTAGTATGAGGCAAAATGATATATATGCTAATATAACGTCATCAGATAAACCATCAATATTTAGTTTATATAAAAAAAGTGGAGTTAAAATTGATCGAGAAGAAACTCCGAAGTTATCAATTGAGATTGTTTGCACGGATAACGGAGAAGTGAACCCACAAACAACTAGACGAACAATAAATATTTTTATTAAGGACATCAATGATCATACACCACGTATTTTAACAACAACTACTACTACCGCAACTTCGACTATTGAAAAAATTAATGATCCATTGGAACATCCAATTATAACTGGAATTAACAAAGAAGGAAAAGATGAGAAACTGTTTATAAGTCAAATCTTCAGTGTACCAGAAAATGAACCATATGGTACATATGTTGGTACAATTTTAGCTAAAGATAATGATGAAGGTATTAACTCACAATTACTTTATAGTTTTACATTTTTACCTGATGATAATGTCACGAATGAAATGAGTCTACAGAATTTATTCGAAATTGATAAATTAACTGGTAGAATTACAACATGTATCTCATTAGATCGTGAAACACAATCAAGTTATTTATTGAATGTACAAGTAATGGATTCTGGTATTCCATCATTATCATCAACAACTAGAATACGAATAAATGTAGCTGATGTTAATGATATGCCACCAGTATTTGAAACTACAGATCCTAGTGGTAGGATTATATTTCAATTAACTGAATCAGTAGGTAATCGTCGTGTACATGGTCGACTAGTTGGACGTCTTAAAGCATATGATAATGATTTAGGTGCAAATCAAACTATTCGTTATGCAATTGTTAATGGATCCCTTTCACCAATTCACTTACCAGTTACTTATCGTGTATCATTAGATGGTCATATTTATGCAGATGGAATAATGGATAGAGAAGCATTTCATGAACATCAATTCACAGTAATTGCATATGATGCCGGGCCAATAAATCAACAATTAACTAGTAGTGCATTAGTTTTAATTAAATTAGTTGATATCAATGATAATCCACCACAATTCATTCATCCATCAACATCAATATCAAATAAAATTCCATCAGATTTAATTAATATAACTATTGATACTTCACCTGGAACTATTCTTTATTCAATACAAGTAACTGATTTAGATGAACCAAAACATACAAAATTTAATTTTACATTACATTCAGCTCGTTTTTTATCTGATTATTTTTCATTAAAACCAAATGAAATATACATATCTGATACAAATAGTTATAGTGAAGCAAGTGCTGATTTAATTTTAGTGAATTCTTTAACACAATTATTACCAACATATAAAACTAAGTATATAACAACAATGAATGATGTCAATTTAAACATGAAATTGAATATTGAACAAACGAATTCATCAATCTTATCATCAACATCATCATCTTCATCATCATCGTCACTAACATCATCAACATCAACAAGAACAAGTAATAATAATAATCAATATTATCCAATAGAATATTTTTTGTATATAATTGTTAAAGATAGTGATAAAGATGTAGGATTTACATCGACTGCACGTTTACGAATACATGTGTACGTTGATAATATATTGACACCTTCATTATCATCAAATCTAATTACATATAAACAAAATTTCAATTCATCAATACATTCTGATACAACATTATTAAGTAATTCTAAAATGTATCAAATTAATTCTGATGGATTATATAATGATGAAAGAATAAATTCATATGGTGCTGAATTAAAAGATAATACACAACTATATCAAAATAAACTTACTACTTATAATAACAATAGTAATATGACTATTCTATTAATTGTATCTATTATTATAATTTGTTTGTTTATTGGAGTATTTTGTTCAATAGTTATTTTTTATATACGTGGAAATATTTCTAATTGTCAAGAAGTGAATCATCATAGAACATCAGAATTATATACAACTACACATACATGTCCGGATAATTGGTCAGTTGGTGAATTAAGTGAACAATGTAAAATGCCATCAAGTTGGGAAACATTAAATTGTAAAGGTAAAAATATCATTGATAAGATTGTTTAATTTTTTTATAAATAATAAGTATTGCCTACAAATATACATTTATATAATATTTCTTTTGTTATGATGGAAGATTTAATTATAGTTTAATCATAGTTGAAGGTATGAGTCAATTGAAGCTAAACCATCAAGGAAAACCTAGAAGCACTGGACGGCCGTTTCGTTCTATTTTGGGACTCCTCAGCAGTGTGCATCCATGATCTCAACTATGAAAATACTAAATCTTCACAAAACCCCTACTGATTATAGTTTAATCATTAAAATGAAATATTGAACTTGCAATAAGAACCTTTCATAGTTGAAGTATTCATTTCAATATTACCTTGTTTGAAATCTTGAATAATGTGAATTTGTTTAATTGTCTAATTAAGTGAAAGATTCTTATCTCTTTTTCAGAGAATCAGTTAAATAGGTTGTTTTATTGATATGACAAATTCATAAATCTATTCAGTTATTCTCAATTTTAGTTCAATCTAAACGTTGTATTAATCTATGAAATTAATCATAGTTCAAAACTAAAGAAAAATATTTTTTAGATTAAATCGTTCATGATTTTCATACCGATTTTGTAGAAAAAAATTTTTTTAATACGGGAAAATTGTACCCTACCTTGTTCAATTTGTTTACAGCTCATTATTCTTTAATGATGACGTAACTATTTGTATAGTGATCATTGATTTTGTGAATATTATAGTAATTTTAATAGTTGAGATCATGAATCAATTGTAGTTAGACCATCATGGAAAACCTGGAAGCATTGGACGGTCGTTTCGTGGATGCGCACTGATGAGGAGTCACACGATAGGACGAAACGGCCTTCCAGTACTTCCATATCTTCTATAGGGGTCTAGCTTCAATTGATTCATGATCACAACTATTAAAGTTATTAACTTATGTTGATAATCATGAATTATATAAAATGTACTGAAATGAATTTTTTCGATAAACAAAAATAAACTGATTATTTGCAATTTTTTCAAAAAATATACATAAATGATGTTTACTTCAATCAGGAAGACAATATATACTCAATTTTCTTAAGTAATTGTTAACAATTTTTGTTGATAGAAACATTAGAATTATTAAATCCATTTTGAATAATTTGTTTGAATCTTCCCATTGATGTTTAGGACTGCAGTTGATCAGTTTGTTTTTTGCATATGTGCATTCTGTGAGCATTGCCTCGATATTACATAAAGTCACAAGCACTATAAGCAATGATGGATGGTGGCTAGTAGCGATTTTGTCCTACTTGGGAGTCATCAACTAACAGGACCCAGTAGCAAAGTAGATAACGTTATGGGGTTTGAAGCGAACGGTACTGGATTCGAGTTTCGGAGTGAAAATCAACTCTTGAATAGAACTACATCCGACTGACGAGTCCTAAACAGAGCAGAACGCGTGTCCTGGATTCCACTGCTAGTCACCATCTCTCTTTATTTATAATTTTTATTTCATCGTGTTGGTTTTTTTTCTTACTGGTAAATTAAATATTATTTTTAAATAATAATAATAGCAGTAATTACCAATTCTAGTAATAAGTAAAAACGTTAAAATAATTTTAACCTTTCTAAAAATTCAATATTGTTGAATAATTTGGGGTCAAATAATAGAATAAATCAATATGCTGTTAAAATAGTTTGTTTAGTTTTTTTTGTTTCATAGAGTGATTCTTTTTATTTTCATTGTTCATTAAGAGGAAACGGCCGTCCAGTGCTTTCAGGTTCTCCCTGGTGGTCTAGCTTCAATTGACTCACGCTTTCAACTATGAAAATACTAAATCTCCACAAAACTCCTTTTGACATTAATGAATAATTTATCATCAAACGTATATTAGAGATTAGTAAAGTACCATAGTCACCTGGAGATTTTCATTTAATTCCTGGTAGGTTAATCTTTACACATTTTCAAAGAGTCTCAAATTAGAATAAAATAACTATACAACGCTTCTTGGTTTTTTAATAGTTCGCTAACTAAAGTCAGTATGTAATAAAAATTATGTCATAATTGACTTTTTTTCATAAAAGGTAGGTATAATTTGTAAGTAATGTTCCGTTTTGTATTAAACATTGTTTAACTGATATGATCATTATATTTCCAGTTTGATCTATCAATTTTGATTAGAACTCCAGGGATATCAAGTAAAGAATATTATTATCATTACCATATGTTATGCACGCTGATCGGAATTTCACATGGTGATTAGAATCTGAAACATTCTTGCTAAGTACATAATAATCAATAACTAGCCAACTATAATCGTGAGATAAACTCATGTTTATGTGATTCAAATGCTTATAATCTAAATATTAAGTTTTTCGCTATTCTGTAAATTAGGTGAAGTTAAAAATTGGAACACTTAAGTTCCGGATTAGAATTTTAATAATATATCAGTCTGTCAGACTTTAAAGAAAACATTTTTTATACTACTTGGTTTGCAGGATTCCGTTAGGACTGTAGAGTGAACAACATGACATTAGATAATGTTTAGTGATCAATTTATGTAAACATTTTAGTTTTACAAACCTAGATGACATTTTCGAAACATCTCTGTGATCATGACACTAGAGACCATAACCTTAAATTTTATAACGAGTGTTAATTACCTCGAATATGAAGATACCTTCAACTGATACGTTGAAATTTAAAGGTTCTCCTGATAATAACACTGAAAAGAATATTATCACACATTTTACAAAATGACTTTCAGTTTAATAAAACAAAGTAGAATGATTATGAAATGCTATTAGCTTTTGAACTAGGATATTAACTGCTTCTGAGATATCATAAGTTAAGTTTGTTAATAATCTACTTATAGACAGTCCAAATCGGTTTTATTAATTTGATTTGAAAAAGACATTAACACTCAATTAAATATTTTGCGCATGCTACCATACATGGAAACAACTTCTATAACATTTATTTCCTACACAATTAATAATGTTAGTTAGCGAAATATTTAAAATGAATGAAGTATTGTAGTGAACGAGATCACAATGGAATACACTTCAACACGAAATTATAGAAACTCTTAGTGAAATATTTCCTTTGCTAAATGTTAATCAATCGTCTTAGACTTCATTGTTCTTTCGTTTTCACACCAATCATTCTTTGTTCTTATTTACTTTCCTTTGATTTTCTTAACCTTCTGCTTCCAGCCATTTCACTTTCGGTTGATGATGCATACTACTTATATCTATCGACATTAGTAGCAGACACCACAGTATAATTATTTTCTCAGAATTTCAATTCATAATAATATTTTGTAGTTTTGAGAAATTTTTTTCACTGATAAGATTTCGCAGTGATGTGATAATTCTATAGAATATATATGCAATATTCACACATCCGGTTAGTTCGTTTTAATCTTCAATATACATTGCATTAAATGTTAGTTTAAAGAAACCCACAAGAGGATTGTATTAATGCATAATGGGTAAATAAATGCAGGGAATTGAGAAATTTGTCATCACTGGTTGTTTGTTTTTTAAACCAGTGCTTAAAAAAATACAATAATTGAAGGTTTCAGTAGATATGAAATGAAATCAAATTTTTCAAAATTATATTTTAACTGTTTCTAAAAAAACCTTCCTCGGAATTATCAGCATTCTCTGTACCTATTCATTATAGACTTTCCTGTAATATTTTTTTAGTTTTTTTATTATGCATGATTTTTGTTAGTGAAAAACTTTAAAACTTTCAAAGGAATCACCGGCATATCATTTATCACATCAGTCAAACGAAGACTGATTGCACACAGTATCTAATGTCTTATGATTCCAGGTAATAAACGAAAATTAGAGAATTTAATTGAAATCATGAATCCATTATTGTTAGACCACCATTAAAAACCTGGAAGCACTAGACGGCCGTTTCGTCCTAGTATGAGAACTCTCAGCAATGCACATACATGATCTCGTACATGGGATTACGTACCCGGGATCTATCGGCCTCACGCGCGGACGCCTAACCTCTAGACCACTGAGCCAGCATACAACTGTATTAATGTCCAACTTCAACCAATCCACGAAATCGCGCACTGCTGAGTAGTTCCACACTAGGACAAAACGGTCGCCTAGTGTTTCCAGGTTTTCATTGATGGTCTAACACCAATCGATTCACGATCTCAATCAACAACACAACAGTCTCCACAACCTCATACAGATAAGGAATTTAGGTTTCATATTCTGATCGATACTCATTATAAAGATGAGTTTAAAATATTGTAAGGAATCCAAGGCACCTAATGATACATTGAGAGGCCTTATTGCTGCTTTATTGAGGTAAGATGGTGGTTGGAGGTGGTCAACAGGAAACCCTGGACTCGGGTTTTGGCACTCGTCAGCAAGGTGTACCTGTAATCCTGAGGGAACTGATGCTCCCTGGCGGATTCGTTCCCGCGTCACTCAGCTTCACAGTCAGAGACGTTACCACTGAGCTATAGCATTCGATCAGCACTAAGAAGGACCTGACACGCATGAGATTGTTCACCACCCAGTGATCAATCAATTGTGATTATTGCTGCTTTATTCGGATTTATGTAAGACTGAAAAGTTTACACTAATTAGCCTTTGATTGAAAATGAAGTCATTCTGTATAATCCCCAAATTTAATATGACTACTAGTCTAAGTGAAAACGTCATCATCATAAATTTTATTTAATAGTCATAGTAACCATTAGAAAGGTCTTATGCTCATGGAAAATCATATAACACTATAGATTCAGTTTTCATTTATCTTTATTAATCTTAATAAGAATCTATTTTTATTGTTAGGTCACATGTTTGTTGTTATTGTTTTTTAAATTAAATAAAACTGAATAGGTCATCTATATTCGTTTAGTTATTATTATTATTATTATTATTAATCCATTTAATATATATATTATCTTTATTTATAGATAGACTAGTGGGAACAAATTGATAAGAGTGAATTTAATGTCATGGAATTTACCGTTAATACGATATATAATGTTGTTATAGGTGTGGTGTTATAATAATAATAGTCATTATTATTATTATTACTAGGTGATGAGTCATTAAAAGATGTAACCATTTATTGTTATTTTTCCAGATTTATCTGAATAAGTTTGTTCAGGTCAATTAATATTCTTCTATAATACTTCTTCCAATACTTCCATTACTTCTTCCAATAATAAACAATTTTTATACAGGATATTTTTTTCTATTTGTTTATCTAAAATAATCAACACAATTGATTTTTTTTAAAAGTAACAACAACAATAACAACAAAACAATTGATATGTTAATTTTTGTTTAATTTAATTATAGAAAGGGTGTTTTGTGGAGATTTTAGTAATTTTATATAGTTGAAATCATGAGTCAATTGAAGCTAGACCACCATAGGAAATCTAGAAGTACTGGACGACCGTTTCGTCCCATTGTAGGACTCCTCAACAGCGCGCATCCACGATCTCGCCTCACGAGATTCGAACCCAGGATCTATCAGCCTCGTGCTCGAGCGCTTAACTACTAGACCACTGAGCTGGCTTCCAACAGTATTAATGTCTAACTTCAACCAGGTCTGTTGGGAGATATCAACTCACTGAAAACATTGGTGAATGGTTGCTCAATTTCGTATTCTAAGCATACTATTTCCCAGTTCACTTTGTTTAAAAGTTACTTTTCATCTATATAACTAACTGAAAATTAATGAGTTCTGTTACAGTTAATTAGTCCTAATCTGACACTTAGATTACTCATACATGATGTCACCTAAGAACTATTCTAGTAAATTTGATTCAAATAGCAAATATTATAAAAAAAACTTTAAATAGTTGGATGCAAATATTTTATAACATCATGTGATCACTATCATTCGATACTGCCGGGGATAATTATTATCATTATTATTCCTTTATTCAATATTATATGTTTGATCATAGTGAAGAATTTTTAGTAAAAAGAATACTATTTCAATAACTTTTCATTTAATACTCAGTTAACTTGTTATTACTGAGAATTTATGAAGATATAACTTATCAGCGGATCCTAGCTGCTATTCACCTTCGTCTATGAACATGGTTTGACCACTTTTTTCTTTTATAACATCTCTTGTCATCTAACAACACGTTTGTTAGATGGATTCTTAAATAATTGTCTTTCGTCCATCTAAAGAATAGATAAAGAAAAGAATATATCTGCCACCTTGATAATTTCGCTTGAATTTGTTTCATAGTAATTATTTTTCACGATAAGTTATAAGCTTTTCATATGACAGTTTGCAAACATTAGATGGTTAAATATCCATGATTGGTCCGTTAAAATAAATCATAAAGCAGGTAAATAGATAAGATTGTTTATTAAGTTGGAAAATTGGTTACCTAGAAGTTTGAGCATGCGGTTGGCGTATGTCTAAATTTCATCACCGCGTAACTTTACAGATCATAGGTTCATACTATTTTCATCCTGATCAACAGTAAACTCACAACCTCTTGAAATAAAGTATTCATGGAAATAATTCAAGTAGACGAAGAGTTTTGTGTTTCAACGAAACTACTTTCTAATGCTTTCTGGTATTCGATGGCTCTCCAGTTGATATTATATTATAATGAAAGTTAATTTCAAAATGAACAATTTTAGTTAATTTTGTGCATCTTAGAAATCTTCAGTACACAATAAGAATATGCCAACTTTAAAACCTATTTGTTCGTATACAAAATGATTATTATGGAGGATTCATTTGCTGTTTGGATTTCAGTTGTTACTTATAGCATTGCTATATCTATTATTAACTAATATATGAGTGAACCATTTCAGTGAAATCTTGTCCAGTTATTCATATATTGTTTTTAAAACTCTAGTTACATAGCCTAACCAACTACATAGAAACCGCAGTAATGACGGATCACTGCTAATATAGACGACATTATTGTCGTGGCTTTTGCCTGGTTAACATATCACGTAACTTATTCGCCGATCAGAACACGACTTAACACTGTGCCACAACAATGACGTGTTGACTAATATGAGCAGCCTAACGTACTTATTGATCCTTTTACCTCCTAACTCTGCCAGTTGAGTCCAGAACACCAATATCAGCTTCCACTATACGAATCATTTGTTTCAGATATACTTGATTTATATGCCAGCAAACTAGATCACATATCAAAAAATAAGAAATAAAAATTGTACAAGATCAAGTCAAAAAGTGGCTGTGAATGTGGGAGACTGTAATCAATAAACTGGGTATAACTAACGAATAGTAAATCGTATAATAATAGTTTTTAGGTCAAGATAAAGCTCATAACAAGAGGAATATAAATATATATAATTTAGTTATCTGGTAGTTAAACAATAAGAATATATGTATAATATTTGTTCATTAATAGCTCTCAGAAGTTACCTATAATTTAATCTTCCCTAGGATATGTTGTAACATCTTCATTTCGAATTAAATAGAAAACATTTCTCATCTATTTGTATGCAATTTTACTAAAGTATGGTTTCGATTAAACGTCAATCCAGTTAAAAATTACAGCTAAAAAAGAGTAGTTTTGAATGAATAAAGATGATCAAATCACAAAAGAATCGTCAAACTCTAAGTTTGTACGAAAGTAGGACAGAGAAAAAGTGAACAAGTAATTAATTTAACAAAATAAAAATAGATTTCCTGTTATGTTTCAAGGAATCTTAAGCTACAAAGTATCACAATCCAACTTTGTTACACAATAGAACAAGGTAAGGGACTTTTAAGAACAAAACCTTTGTTGAGTTTTATATGACTTCAGCTTGTTAGATAGTATAGTTTCAGTTTGTATCAATGCGTAACACAAAATTATTGGTCTTAAAAAAGCAATAAACAATTTACACTTACATTTTTTATGAATGGATTTGGTTAGGTGACTGTAAAAACATGTTACAGTGAGTAGCGATGGACTTATAAATAATACACAAGACGATGTAAGGTTTAATAATGATTGCAGTGTCATAAAAAAAACCGCTAGGTATACTTTCGAAACCATTGATGACTGCTATCATAAACAGTAATATATCAGCTATAAATCTGATTCACATAGTTTTAGTATACTTGTAATATGTACAGACAAAGTAGAGAGTGAATAACCATTTATATTAAAAGATATTTATTAGTAAATTCACGCTAATTTGAAAATGATTTTAGATAAAATGAAAAACGACTGACCGACTTAAACATTTCATTTCTAAGGAAGCTCAATGGAGACTGAAATAGCTTACTGGTAACATCTCTGATTATGACTCTGAATAACCCCCGGTACAATTTTTTGTCAATGAATCACTTCTCTTAAGATTACAAATAAGACAGACTGATCAACATTAAATCTAGATTTACTGCTTCCTACTGATTGTGCATAGCAATATATTTCTATTCTTACCACTGAACGGTCATTCCGTCTGATGTAACCTACGTTGAAAAAGTCGTTCTTTTTATCCTGCGGCTTTTAGTGATACTTCATAAACTCTTTGAAAAGTAGATTCAGTAAGATATGTATAACTGATAGCCTGTAAAATGTCAGGCTATGTTTTCAATTTTATTATAACTGTATAAGATAATTTTTTTTAAATTGTTTGAAAAGTACTTATCTACACCGATTATTTCAATGTTTTCAAGTTTGTATATCCGGTATATTGCTAAGTAACTGAAATACGATGAGAGTTTATTTCACCTGGAATTTGGACACTTACGTTCTACAATCTATTAGTGAATATCCCCGTAACATATAATTTAATCAGACATTATAAGCTTTTTAGACTATCGACTCTTAAAATACTTTTAACCGATAATAACATGTTGCAGTTAACACTATTTTTTGCTAGTAGCCAATAAAAAGTCAGAATATGGTTAAGTAATTACAACTTCAGTCACAGTTCTGATAATGCCGTTCAGATTCTTTTGAGTTATTCACTGGGATACCGTTTGAATAATCATGATAGGTACAAGTAGCATTTTTAATTATGAAATATACCTTTTTGAACCAGACAAGCATATTATGAATGATTAAAGATCTACTTTATTGATTTTGAGAGTAATTTTTACCAGAACCTAATGTTAGTGAGAAAACTGTTCGTAACCAGGGAGCACTAGATAACTGTTTCATTAATTCGGAACGAAATTTACCTTTGAATTATATAACATCACTAGAAAACCTACATAATAAGTAGTAATTGTTCATCCACATATGACCAGTTTCAAAATGAATCTGTGGAAGGGGAAGTCGTTAAGCTCGGTAGTGTGATAGTAATACATCAATGACTAAAGATGGGGACCTCTGGATTCCGAATTATTGATCAAAATTTGTATGGTTTATCTCACCCTTAACCAAAAGAAGCGCTAATTTTGACTTTATATTGGATTATCGTTGTACACTGTTGAGGAAACACAAATGAGGGCAAAACAACTGTTGAATACATTCTGGTTCTCAATGGTTCTATCGCTCATATGATTTCGTTATTTATAATGATGAAACAACAAATTAGCTCGAAATGAAATTGTAAAGCACTCTAATTCAGTAAGCACATTCCAAAATATCCACTGTCAAACAAATGATAGTTATTTTGAAAACAAAATAAGGTGTTATTTGTCACGCAATAAAGACATTTTAAGCTTATTAATTATGTATACACGTGTATAATCGGCTATGGGCAACCATTGTTATTGTTATTATTATCGTTGATCATACTAAAATATTCGATGCCTTTATTTCTATTATTTTAAAATCAATTTCAGATAATTGGCTAGTGATTGATATTTATAGCTTGTAAGGTCTTCGTTGTGCTAGAAAAACAGAAAACATCTTACTAAGGAGATGAAAACACTTTCTTCTGGTCTCTACTTTGCTTTTAAAAAATGTTTGATTGACATATATATATATATATATATCCTTTGTGTAACATAGTTCACAACCTATATGGATAATGATTACTTTTTTGTTGTATATACACTTAAAGAGTATTTCTTCTGATACACTTGGGTCGCTAAGCGACAAAAAATCCTTTTCTATACTTCCTTTTTTTATGATAATCGGAAACTAAAGATTTTTTTGTGTTTGTTTTGTTTACAGTACTGATAGTCAATAATTTTCTTTAATTCCAGCATCTCATGTCAGTTTTAAGGCTGAACATTTGTTTGTTATTTTACTGGCTAAAAGAAGAGAAGTAAATTTGTCACAAATTGTTTAATTTGAAGAAATTTTATAAAGATTATAGGGTTTTTGGAAAATGTTTAAGTTAAGAATTATTAACATTTGGAGCTGAATTTTTTTAGACAAAAATATAAAACTCAGGATCAATGGAAAACTGTTTCTTTCTAGGAGGGGATTCTTCAATAATTTACACGTACGACACAACTCAGGCCATTGGGCGATAGAGTTGACTTTAGATCAGTGAGTTAATATCTAGCAGTCCACTTTTTCAACCTAAATCAATTAGTAGTAATACACTAACTTTTTCCCTTGATGTCAGCGATAACTGTTTCATTCCAAAAAGTTGTAGGACCTGATACAAATTTAATATTTTTTTTCAACTTCCCATCATATCTCAGGAACAATAAGTATTTGTGTGTGTGTATGTTTGTGATATGACGGGACAATATGACATCATTTAGGTCAATCATTTTTTGTTAATTCATTACAAATTTTGCCCAAGATGACAGGTGCGGACTTCGTTCAGTGTGACATTTTGAGGTCAACATTTTCCTATATCAATTCAGTATAAACTTTGTTCTATAGAGTCTCATTCGGTTTGGTAATTTTATTTCCTGTATTAATTTCAGCGAACAATATTTATTTTGTTTTAACAGTAACTGTATGTATTCCCCTCTACGTGATACTACCATGTTTAAGCAAAAATTAATGCAAAAATGATTCTATTTTAATATAATATTGTTGTGATTTTGGATTTGATTTCGGGCTTGTTTCGAGAAGTTTTATAGAGAGATCACAAATGTTCATTTGCACCAGTCTTTCGTGCTCTCCCCTTGTGTCGTGAGGGTTCTAGTGGTTTCTGTTTCCCGGTATGAGAAGTAGAATCGAGGAACTTAGCTATTCCCGATTGTCAAGTAAAGGAGCAAGAATGTGGACTCAACAGAGTCGATAAGTACACAACAGCGACCATCCCCGACATATAACAGCTGGCTATTCAGTCACAACAGTGACGACGCAGTCAGTTTTCTAGTTATAATGATGTGAGTGTTAATACCCAATCATTTCCTTTCACTTAAGTGATTTGATACATGATCAAAGTAATTATTACTTCTAGTATGGCGTTGTGGAGATTGTTAAATTTTATTAAAAGCACGAACCGTTCTAAATTTCACTTATATTGAAGACCTGATAACACAGGACAGACGTTTCGTCCTACTATAAGGCTCCTCATCAGTGTGTATCGACAATCCCTGCGCTTTCACTTTCACTAAATATCATAATCTCGTGTCATAATTAAAAACTTTTCAAATGAACTATTCCAGCTACAACTGAGAATGCTGTAACAAAAATGATACTGATCATATTGTTTTTACCGAATTAATTCTAATAATCAACTTACAATTGTAGACATTAGACTGACTAACTTGATATTACAATACATAATGTTTGATGTTAGATTGTTCAAACTTATTTGGCTAAGAAACCATGAACCTAAGATTTGATTCCTATCCGCGATCATTATCATTTTCATCGTTAACAAGATGTATCAATGAGTCTGATACAATTGAAATGAAAATATTTTTCAGAAGGGCGTCCCGTGGAGATTTTAGTAACTTTATATAGTTTAGATCATGAATCAATTGAAGCTAGATCACCAAAGAAAACCTGGAAGCACTGGATGGCCGTTTCATCCTATTGTGGGACTGGCTCCATGAGGTACTTCCTGGAGTTCTAGTGAGAAGGAGTGACCAGTGGAGTTCAATCAGATCTGTTGAGAGATATTAACTCACTGAAGACAATGGTGAATGATTTCTCAATTTTGTGGATCGGTTGAGGTTAGTCATTAACACCGTTGGATGCCGGCCATCTCAGTGGTCTATCGGTTAAGTGCTCTGGTATGAGACTAGTAGGTCCTGGGTTCTAATCTCGCGAAGCGAGATCGTGAATGCGCGCTGCTGAGGAGTCTCACAATAGGACGAAACGGTCATTCAGTGCTTTCAGGTTTTCCATGGTGGTCTAGCTTCAAGGAATTCATGATCTCAACTATAGAAAATATTTTTGTTGACTATGTTATTTATGCATGAAATATATATATATATATATATATATATATAATTCAATAGAGTACAAAAATAACAAAATAACTGAAATTTTGTTTATTCAAACCAATGAAAATTTAATTATCTCATTGTTAGTTACGTTTCTTTTTTTTGTTAGACAATTTTCAATAAATTAAAACTTTGACCTTATCTTATGTTACTCTAATTGAATCAGTATATTATTTGTAATAAGATCAGATCGTATTCTTGTCATAGGCCTTTTTTTAGTTTCGTTCTGTTTATATTATGTTTATATTTGTTAGAGAAAAAAAAACAGTGATCATTCTCTGAGAACTATCGTATATGACAAAAGTTTTCTTTATTATTACCATTATTATTATTATTGAATTATCTGTTCTCTATTGGGAAAAATCGTTCATAATGAGATTCAATTATTGAACTAAACTTACAATTGGTTCAAGAGATCAAGTAGAAGTTTTAAAATTAAAATTTATTCTGGTTTTATTCGATGGGTAAATATTTAATATTGAGTGAAATGAATAGTTGTAAAATTCTCATATCAATCAGTCTTAGTGTTGATAAAGAAAGAAAAATAGAAGATCTAAGTAAGATGGTGGTTGGAGGTAGTCAATAGGAAACCCTGGACCTAGGTTTTGTACTACTTGGCACTCGTCAACAACGTGTACCTCTAATCTTGAGGAACTGATGCAGAGGGTCAGTCGCGGCCTGGATAGCTCAGTGGTGATGTCTCTAACTGTGAAGCTGGGTGACATGGAATCGAATCCATCAGGAAGCCTCAATTCCTTCAAGATTAAAGGTACACCTTACTAACGAGTGCCAAGTAGCACGAAACCCAGGGTTTCCTGTTGACTACTTCCAACAACTATTTTATTTCAACATACTGCACGCAATGTCGATTCACCTAGACTGGTGGACACATTGTAACTTGATCGATAGAATTCAATCTGCACTAAGAAGGACCTGACATACATGACATTGATCACCACGCAGTTATCAATCAATTGTAGTGAAGATCTAAATAACTGGGTAAATTCAAAATGGAATACTAATGATTGAATTGAACACATTATAAAGTATCTGATACCGATGAGAGTGAAATGGTTATATTATAGCTAAATTTATTAGCTCCAGTGGAAAACTGATCTGAATGATTTTCAGTTAACCTTGTCATTCAGCATATCATGTTGCACAACATACAATTTTGAAGCCGATATTTTTTATAAAGCTATTATTGATCTCATCACTCTAAAGTAAACCATATTGAAGACTTATAAATAAATTTCATCTAAATATCTTCTATGAACTTACTGAACATGTTTAAAGCAATGGATTAATTTGTTGTGAGTCGATGCGATAATTAAAACTGTAATCTTACTTACTTACTTTCGCCTGTTACTCCCAATGGAGCATAGGCCACCGACCAGTATTCTCCAACCCACTCTATCCTGGGCCTTCGTTTCTAGTTCTATCCAGTTCTTGTTCATTCTTCTCATGTCTGTCTCTATTTCTCGGCGTAATGTGTTCTTTGGTCTTCCTCTTCTCCTTTGACCTTCAAAATTCCATGTGAGGGCTTGTCTTGTGACGCAATTAGCTGATTTCCTCAAAGTGTGCCCGATCCACTTCCAGCGCTTCCTCCTGATTTCTTCCTCCGCTGGAATCTGGTTTGTTGTCTCCCACAGTGACTTGTTGCTGATAGTGTCTGGCCATCGGATCCGAAGTATCTTGCGTAGACAACTGTTAATAAACACTTGTATCTTCTGGATAGCGGCTTTCGTAGTTCTCCACGTCTCCGCCCCATACAATAGAACTGTCTTGACATTTGTATTGAAAATTCTAACCTTGGTGTTGGTTGACAATTGTTTTGAGCTCCAGATGTTTTTCAGTTGTAAGTATGCTGCTCTTGCTTTGCCGATCCTCGCCCTCACATCTGCATCTGATCCACCGTGTTCATCAATGATGCTACCCAGATATGTAAAGCTTTCCACACCCTCCAAAGCTTCTCCGTCAAGTGTAATTTGATTGGTGCATATTGTATTGGGGCTTGGGACCGGCAGCAACCTTCAGAGGAGCTACAGGCGGAGTTAAAACTGTAATCTTGAAAATATCTAATTCTACTCGAACAATTTTTAATAAAAAAACATCAGTGAATTATTTTGATCTATGTCTAGAGAATAAAACTTACTGAAGGAACACTGTAAAGAATGTAGGAAATTTGAAAAAGGGGTTTTCATCCTTAATAATTTCAGTGCTTTTAGACATACTAGGCAACAAATCAGATGGATTTACGATTGAGATCGAATCCACTTTAGGATAGATAGTTGATAACAGTCGAACCCAGGATGAAGATTTTGGCTTATTTGGCACTCATGTATTGGATTTACCTGCATCGGAGTTGCTGTTCACCAAGGGACTCGAACTCAGTACCGTTTGCTTCAATATCCAACACGTTATCCAATTAGCTAATAAGTCTAGATAGTCACTCTGTTGTATAAACTAGTGGCCATCATCTAGACTCACTAAGTGGATAACGCGGTCGATATTGAAGCTAACTGTACTGATTTTGAGTCCTGTAGTGAACATCGACTCCGATGAAGATAAATTCAATAAATGAGTGCCAAATAGTCCGAAACACGCATCTTGGATTCCACTGCTAGTCACTTTTCATCTCTGCTTAAAATACTTGTGAATTGAAGTGGTTTCGATGCCATCCGCACAGGATGCACATATATCAATAAGAGACTCACCAATTGTAGTTCTAATCATCGATGGGAAGATTCAAAATGGATTAGAATCCACGTTTGTAGCATCTATTTGAATGATAGCTATTAAACGTACACCATCTATTCATGATCACATTCTTTCTTTACGGAGAATTTTGTGTTATTTATAAAACCAGATTATCGGGAGAAGAATGACTTTTTCTGTTCAGTTTGGTATGATCGTTGTTGCTCTATCGTCTTGAAATTAATCTATTGTTCTTCTTAGTGTATCAATTGTGACCACCGTGAATAACTACTCAGCCTGGTTAGTCATGTGCACTGTACAGGCATTGAAATACCCTATTAAATAGTATACATCGTCATATATCCTAATAATTCTTTTGTTAATCTGATAGGAAAGCAATTTTTATAATCCTAAGACTGATGAGTATAAGGAGTCTACTTTGCATCGGGTTAGCTGCTATCAGTAATTGCTGAGTGAAATAAGTATCAGTGATAAAGTGAGATAACAAATAGATTTAGTCCAAACAAGATTTTACTATTTCATGATACATTCTGAAGGCCAAGTAAATATGATAATAATTTGAAAGTGTTGTTTTAATTTTCATTAGAAGAATGTTTCATAAAACCCAACTATAACTTATATTGTAGTCAAAGAGAAAACAGATAAGGACGACCGTTCATATTTAGCACAGAATCACAGAGTTACATGATAAAATAGAAAAACCATACTCCAATAATTCATTTGCAAAATGTTCATTAATCGTTTCAGACTTCATTGTTCGTACATTTCCATGTCTATGTCTTTCTGTTCCCGTTCTTCTCTTCTCGATCTTCTCAACCTTCTGCCTCCAGACATTATATTCCTGACTAGCGTTATATACTACTTATGTCGACATAAGTAGCACACTCCACAATATTACCAAATACATTAATTCTATGTTGGTCATACTACAAATGCTTACTTTTATCCTCCTAAAATTATATTATTAGTGTACTGTAATTATAACTCTGTGTCGACATAAGTAGCACACTCCACAATATTACCAAATACATTAATTCTATGTTGGTCTTACTACAAATGCTTACTTTTATCCTCCTAAAATTATATTATTAGTGTACTGTAATTATAACTCTGTGTCGACATAAGTAGCACACTCCACAATATTACCAAATACATTAATTCTATGTTGGTCATACTACAAATGCTTACTTTTATCCTCCTAAAATTATATTATTAGTGTACTGTAATTATAACTCACTAAATTTGCTCATTTAATCAAACTTATTTTGGCATGAAAATGTTTCCTTTAATTTTGGTTTATTTCAGCACAGACAATAACAGTCTGACAATAATAAATAATAAAATACTGATCAATAAATTATCCCCTTTTCAAAATTTACTTATCTAATTTGTCTTACGTCTTGCCAAATTTTTAATGTTTTTCCAGTGGAACATGTATTCATAACCGTTGACATAGATTACTGTGAATGAATATTGATGTTTAAATAGATGAAGAAATATTTTGAACATCTAAATTCAATGAAGTATTCCTAGGAAAAAAATATTTTATCCGAAATATCATTTTAACCTGGTATATATCAGTTTTCATGGAAATGACAGGAATTGTATGACAATGATTATAGTTGTTACTAATGGATATTTAATTGAAGTTTAATAGTCCAATTGATGGTTTATATTAAGATAACTTGGTATATTAGTCAATGAATTCTCTTAATTCTATTTTTATTGATGTATAAAAATGTACTTTTTTGACTGTGTCAAAGAACCCCTCATTTATGTGTTAACTGTCAGAATGTAGGTTTAATGTAACAGTCCCAAAGTAAAAAGTTAGTTAGTAAATGGATTTAGGTGAATAAAAATTTACTTATGATTAATATTTTCATGCTGAGATTATTCTACTGAGATAACATTATTCGTGGTAGTTATATCTAGGGTACGAAAATATGTTTATTTAAAGGATGTGACGTTTTATTAAGAGTAATGTACACTACTTATAATACAGGAGAAAACTAAATACTAGTTGTTCTGTTTAATTTTTATCGCTCAATAAAGTCAGTTCTTTCCCATTTAATAGCCAAAATTTTGTACAGTTGAAAGTGTGTGTCACTTATTTGAAGTAAGATAGAAGTATAAAAATAGTGTTGTTTATCTGTTGTTTTTTGAACCCCTGTCAATAATTAGAACAAACAGTTTTTGGAATAAAGTGTTTTATATGAGTTAAAAAAGGGTTAGACCTGTTGTCAAGATTCGATTAAACGTGGATAATGGCTAACAATGGAATACAGGAATTTCGTTACACCCTATATAGGAATTATCAATTAAATATACCCGAATACCAGTGTTAATATACACAAATATCTGTTACTTCAAACACCCAATACATTATCTAATGAACTACTGAGTTCAGATAGTTATTAAATTTTGCAATAGGTAAGAATTTAGATCAAATTACATAGAAAACATTAAAATTAATCAATTTTCAGTGAAATCCTTATCACATTCATTTTGAATTGACCACAGTATATTTATCCATTTTTCTGACTAATATTGTGGTCTGGATGAACCAGACAATTGAGAGTCACAATATTTTAATCCTAATATATTCATACATAACTGTAAACGACATTTTTGTAGCTTTAAATACATTTGAAGGGGTCGATGGTCAGTGGTCTATCGGTTAAGGGCTCTGGATCGAAACTGGTAGGTCCTGGGTTCGAATCTCGCGAGAGCGAGATTATAGGATGAAACGGCCGTCCAGTGCTTCCAGGTTTTCCATGGTGGTCTAGCTTCAATTGACTCATGCTTTCAACTTTGAAAACCAATTTTATAATGTGGTGACATTAATTTGATTAATGTTCATTTTTATATCCTAAACTTATTTTATCTACACATCTTACTTGTCATTATTATTATTATTATCACACTTGCTAACCTTTTAGAGAAATTTATTTAGCATCCACCTCTATTTACTATATCTGACCTAATTCATATTTTTCTATATATTACGTAAGTTCTGATTTGTAATCCCATTGTGCTATCTCACCCTATGTCAACTATATATATTCTGATCATTTATCTTACGATTTTATTTCACTTATAAATTGATTCAAGTTAACACTACGTATTAATCATCTCAACATTAACGATTCGATTTTGTTTTACATCACAAACACTCCTTGATTCACATGATACAGTTTCTCAAATGATGTACTCTGCCTTAAACTTGTGGATTATTAATTGTAGAACCTGATGAGAAATTATTGAAAAGAATATTCTTCGTTCATATAATTGTGTTTTAATGTGTTGGGAATTTTTCAGCAAATAAAAGAAGTAAATAAAATGCCTTAGTGTTTGGTGATTTTTCATTCCTTTATGTTGATAGCAAAATTTTAGAATTGGTTAAATGTAATTGTATTTTAAGAATGTAAGTGAACAATTCTAAGTCACAAGGACTTTAAAAAAACTAGGTGACTGACATAATGTAATGATAGGAATAGGATATATAGATATTAAAATGGATTATATATCAGGTTTGATGCCCTAAGACAATTGAATATAAGCTGCTTCATGAATATTATGTGTCTGATATGAGTGTGTGTGTCTTTTAATACTCATCAAGTAATAGTGATTTGAAATCTGAAAAAGAATAGAGTTTCTTCACTTCTTTTCAAATAAACACAATTGATCATTAGTCATCATTTTCACTATTGTTATTATCGTTAAATATTAATATTAAACTAAGTATACCTCACCTAAACAATTTAAATTTGTCTGTAAATATTCAATAAATAAAACATGGAAAAACTAGCTGTTGAAGTTGGCGAAGAATTGAGTAAACTTCTCTGTAAATATACAAGATAATAAGTATACAGTCAGACCTGCAACAAGGAAATAATTAAATAATCGTATAAAGATTTACATCAGTAAAAATATGAAACAAATAGTTGGTAACAGTAATTACAAGAAACATTAATCACATCAAAACATCCCATTTGAGATATATATAGGAAATAAATGTATAATGAATGTTTCGATAAGATTGTGGCTATTACTCATAATTGAACAAATAAGGTTTATCAAGTACATAAATAATAGAACACGAAAGACTAGTGTGTCAAGATTGAACGTTGTAAATATTTCCAAGTAACTTATAACTATCTGTTTTTGAGTAGATTATTAATGGTTCGTTAGGATGACAGAAATAATAATGCAATTACAATTCAATCAAATGTTTGGTAAAAGACTATATTACCCTTAACCTGGCCATTTTTTCGGTTTATTAATTTGGATTATAGAATTGCAGAACCTGACGAGAATTTATCGAAAATAATATTCTTCGTTCAAATATTATTCTTTTAATATGATGGTGATCTTTAAACAATGAAAAACAGAAAACATCAGTGTTTTTCATTCTTAATAATGAAATTATTATAAATTTTTGTATATTGTCATTTCAATAAATATGAGAGTTGAACTACTAAACTTTATAGTAAATACTAGTGAAAACTCACAGAAAATATGTATAAAGTTTGGCTTACGAAGAAAGTAGTTTTTATTAGATGGAGAAAAAGTTTTAGTGAAGGATATGAACATTACAAGGAAGATATAAGGTCGGGACAACTATAGTCTTTCAATGCTAATGAAAACCTTGAAATTGTCCAGTCTTTTCTACTTTCCGATTATTGACTAATTATTAAGATGACTTTTGAAAAACTGAATTTCGGAAAATTATCTGTCCCAAGAATATAGAAAAACTAGAAGTGACAAGGCAAAGGAAGATTTAAGGATGTTTAGAATAATAGGAATTGAAAGTGAATGCATGTATATTACTAAAAATGGGAAAGTATTTTGGCAGAATAATGTACTCCACATCTTACAAAGTAAATTTTCCATGTCCTCTGTTTGTGTATTTATTGAATAGAATGAGTATCAAATTATGTTGGAAAATTTCTCTAATACAAAATAAATTATATTAATCACCATTTATTGATGAAAGCCAGTCTTCATTCTTGATTGATACGGATAGAAGGTTAACTGGGCTAGATGAATCATTACTAATACCATTATCATGGAACATTTAAATATGGTAATTCTATGTACATGAATCAGAATAAGCGGACGTCATTACCAAGTGACATATTTAATAATTTAATTCTAATGTCCCAGATATCAATAAGTTGTTATCAACTTATATTCTTAATTAGTTTTGGAGGAATTTAACATCACTTCACTGAATATGTAATTCAGTAATTATGACCAATTATTTGTGATAATCGTGATGAATTAGGACAGAAAAATAGGTATATCAATTAATTACTGTCATTAAATATGACTGTTATATATATATATATATATATATATATATATATATATAATGACATGTATTAAACTATAATAGATTTGGGAGTAGGAAATCGTCTGAACAGCTATTAGGATGAACTATTGTACACATTTCATTCCTTTCAGTCAGAAATGATATACCGTTGCTTAAGTGAACATAAATAAGGATAATTAATTGATCCACAGAAGTTCTTCAACAGAAAATTATATAAAGTGAATATTCAAATTTTATGATGGTAGATGAGACTTCTATGAAATTGGTTTACTAATAGGAATGAACGATGATTTTATACGTGACTGAACAATCATATAATTTATATTCTGTTCATAGAAATCGATGTGAAATCACACTTCTGTGTTGTATTTTTGCTATCAAAAGTTTATAAATAATCAGTAGGGGTTTGTGGATATTTTAGTATTTTCATAGTTGAAAGCATGGGTGAATTGAAGCTAGACCACAAAGGAAAACCTGGAGGCACTGGATGGCCGTTTCGTTCTATTGTGAGACTCCTCAGAAGTCCGCATCCATGATATCGCCTCGTGAAATTTGAACCCAGGACCTACCAGTCTCGAGCTACAATAGGACGAAACGGCCGTTCAGTGCTTCCAAGTTTTCCTTGGTGGTCTAGCTTCAATGGATTCATGCTTTCAACTATGTTTATAAATAAATGAGAACAGTTAAAGATATGCTAAATCATAGATTGGATCATAGATTGCATAATATATGAGATAAATCAAAAACATTGTAAAATATTTGTCAGTTTTTATGCTTATGATTAAAATTAGGTGTCTATCCTAAATTTTATTTATTGTGGAAAAAAACGTTAAAAACTTATTAATTTAGGAAATAAAGACTAAAACAATAAAGATGTTTGTTTGAATAAAATAAGCCTTTTCAATTAGTATGATCTATTAGTCAGTTTTTGTTTGAAATAGTAATGGTAGCATCTTACTTCGGCACTACAGTTTCACCTAGAAAATGAAAGTAATGACAATAATTCGATATGTTTACACTGGACTCCGAAACAGTTGAGTATGAGAGTAAAGTAACACACATTTATGAAGACCCCATAAGGCTGAAAACAAATCAGTGTTAGTACTGTATTGGAAAAAAATTAGGTGAAGAGAACCAATTTATCGTTTAGTGTAAAATTACACAATGGCTCAGAATAATATGAAAATCATTCATTAAATACTTCATTTGCACATCTTTGCGTTGTCTTTTACCTGCACCATTATTCCTATAATTCTGTTGTTGTTTTGATTGATCACCGATTTTCTTTCTGTTCTGTTCATTTCAATCTTCTCCTGCCACACTATTCTGTCTGTCTCCATTACTCTTCATATACACATACAAATATTACTATATACAAGGGTAAAATCTGATGAGTAACTAACTGTTTGCTTGAACGCTAGGTTACAAATCTTAACAGTTTTACCTATGCCTAAGCTAAGCCACATTAGTTCAATAATGTTAACAATTAATTTCTTATTGCATGTAATAATGTGACTTGCGCTGCAAAAGGAGATGGAATAATTATTCTAAAGGGAAGTGACTAGTCTATGTAATTCATTTTCTAGTGTTGGTATGTTATTTATGGACTATAAGCGAAAAGAAGAGATTTTTGTTCACCTTTGAAATTCTTTTATTTGTATTTTATGAATACGTATTATTTTTGTGCACATCCTATACATCTCATTCCCTTAAGACTATTACCTAACTAACTGTATCCACTGATTCTATGGTCGCTGCCTGACAACACGAAGTATATAACAAGTATTTTTTTACAGCAGAAGAAAACTAAGAATGTATTTCATAATTTTGACAAACAATTAAAATTAAATATCATTGGCTATATAACTAGTATAAAACTTTTCGAATATAAAGAACGACTTTTCTGATTAACAATGACGAGGTTTTCCTCTTTTTCATGAGTAGAGTCTAGTGACCAACGAATAAAGATCAGTACAGTTAATTATTTATTCAAACAACATGCTAGTCCGCATAAATCATGTTGCATCTCAAATCAATGGATTCTCACATGTGTCAACTAGTGCTACGGTGAAAGAAACTACTACTATGTGTTACTAAGTAATCAATTGTTCTAAACATTTCTAAAAGAGTTAGAAAAGGGCCCATCCAATTAGCAAAATAAATGAGGTAGTATCTAACTAATAAACGAATAAGGCAGAGTCAGATTTGAATAAAGAAAAAAACAGTAGGATTCGCAGACCTTCATCAGCTGAAAACGGCATACAGTTACATTTAATAATATTATTATCAACAAAGTTTTGTATACAATAAACACTGAAGCTGATTTTGAAATAACATTGAAAAACAAGAAAAATAATTCTAATAAATGGAATAACCCAAAAGGATCCTTAAACCAATTATTAATCAGACTTAATTACTTACTTACTCACGCTTCTTACTCCCAATGGAGCATAGGCCGCCGACCAGCATTCTCCAACCCACTCTATCCTGGGCCTTCTTTTCTAGTTCTATCCAATTTTTGTTTATTCTTCTCATGTCTGTCTCCATTTCTCAGCCTAATGTGTTCTTTGGTCTTCCTCTTTCCCTTTGACCTTCAGGATTCCATGTGAAGGCTTGTCTTGTCACGCAGTTGATTGCTTTCCTCAATGTGTGTCCTATCCAAATCGAACTTAATAATTGTCCAAAAATAAGATTTTTAAAAAAACAGGGTAGAAAAACATAAAGATAAGAATAGAAAATAAATTTTAAAAAAACTGGAGCGGATTTCAAATTTTTAATCTTTTATTCGTTTATCTATCTCTACTTAAAAACGTATCATTAGTCATTATTAATCCTTCACTTATAAAATTAACTACAATATGTTTGGAAGTCATTAATTTATTAAAAAAAAAAGAAAAAAAACTTGGCAGAATCACAGATTAATCAATATAACTTTTCTTTAGTATAACCTTAAGTTTCCCAAATAATTTACCTCAAAATGGATAGGATTATTATTTTTATTTTCTATATATAATTAAAGAAATTTAGTTGTTACCAAACAATAAAAGAGATTTTTAAAAAAACAATTATTCTGATCGAAATCATTTAGGATTGTTTGTTTAAATCTTCTCCATTGATTCATAGGACTGTAACATCATTATTGATAGTCTTTAGTTTCAAACATTCTATCATTGTCATATTTATTCTTCTCTTTTTTGTTCTATACTTCAGTTTTTCTCTCAAATCTATCTACCGATCTATAATAATAATAATAACCTATATGTAAAATAATTATATTAATTCATTTATTTATATAATAAATAGTTTAATTTGACAAATTATTCTTTATATATACAAAAAAAGGATTATAGAACAGGAAATCATTGTAAGTGATTAATATGCATATGATTAATTTATACCACTGTTTCCTCCGCTCATATGTATATATAAATATATATGTACTCTGTCATGTTCTTTCCTGAATTCCCTTTGATGACTCCACCTACTTGTTTATACTGTACGTATATACATATCTATATATAATAGTGAGTTTGTATTAGTGTTTTAATTTATTAACTTGATTAAATAAAGAAATTTGTTTTGTATTTTGTACAAATTAAAATAAACAACTTTGATCCATTTTTAATTCTTTATTCCTTTTCTTTTTCTTTTTTTTGTATCTATGTCTCCAATGTCAAAATGAATCCAATATATCTATATATATTTTAATACTTAGATAATATTGTATGAGTAGATATAAAAATATAATAAGTAGAATAGGAGTAAGTATTTTATCATATTTTGACAAAATCACAATTCCCTTGTTATTAAATCATAAATATTAAAAAAAAACTTTATGAAGATTATAAACTAAATTTAATGAATTATTTAATTTCTCAAGTTGTTTTTCATTACAACTTGAAAACTCCCATGTGTACTCAATTGTACAATGGAATGTTGACTATACTAAGAAGTTGATGATATATGTATAGATATAGATATATATATATATATGTATAGGTAACAACTGGAAAAAAAGATGTATGACAGAAAGAAGAAAACAATGAATTGTATAGAAGAAGTTTATATATATTATCAAGATTCTTTATATTAAAAAAACGGAGAGAAGATTGGTTTCTTTCTTCAATCTATAGTTTGACAAATTTATTACTTATTTGTAAAACAAATTAGATTATAAGTGAATAAGCATTAAGCTTAGTGCATTATAATATGTAGATATATAGTAAATTCTTGTCATTTATATATACCAGTTATGATAATGATCTAGATAAAGGAGAACACTTTTTTTCTAGTTATACTTCATTGAACTTAGATAGTCAAAATAAATTCTATTGTGTGCTTGAAGTAATTGGATTCAAAAAGTACATAAATTATCATTTGTTGAATCAAAAACGGAATTTCGGCAAACTTAAAATATGAAGATGTAATGTTTTTTTCCAATTGATAGAGTTATACATCAGCAGTTATGAATTCTTACTGAAATTCCTAGTAGATAACTTTTATTGACCATATCGATATTAAATTTAATTGATTATTTGTGAATATTTCAATTGAAAGCGATTTTCACCACGGATTGACATCAGCTAGAAAACTATTAAGAACTAAAAATCTGTGATTAACTTTTCTGTATTTGTCTAAGATTTCTGGTAGTAGAAACTTTTGACAGTGAAATCCCTCTGAGCCTTGCGGATAGTACAACTTATTAAGTCAATAAATCCAGATCAAGACCTCATTTCCATGATACAGTCTGGTCATCCTCCTATGTTCTCCGTGAAAGTGCATAATTGAAGAACCTTAAAATAAAACGAACTGGTTGTTTGTGTTGGATTTTTAGATAATTTAACAGAAGCTACCTTCCAATTTAACTAATGCTCACAAAATATTTAACTGAATATAAATGATATCTGTCAACACCATTTTCATAAAATATTGTCTAGTTAAAAATAAATGTCACAGTATACTTTTTCTATTTAATGAATCTGTAAACACAATATATTCAAGACATCATAAGTTTTAATAGTTATTAATATATTTAGTGTTTATAATTAATTATTTAAATCTAAAAATACTTTTACCCATGATCAAACATAGTTCAAGATTAGACTATATTGGCTTAATTCATTTAAACTGTAAATTTCACATCATTTTGAATCTTAATCTTCAATTAAACGTTTTCTCAATTTAAATATGTATTTGTAATAAACATCAGTAATCAGTAAACATAAATCTATCATAATTAATCATAACCATAAACATCTACCCAAGAAATGAACGGAAACTTAACTTATTAGTTATAAGTTATCCTAGTACATCTAGGAATAGGTTTAAATACTATCAAGAATTATTATCATAGTTGAGATCATGAATCCATTGAAGCTAGACCACCATCGAAAACACAGAAGCACTGGATGGCCGTTTCGTCCTATTGTGGAACTTCACAGCAGTGCGCATCCACGATCTCGCCTCACGAGACTCGAACCCAGGACCTAATAGTCTCGCACCAGAGCACTTAAGCGATAGACCACTGAGCCGGCATCCAACGATGTTAATATCTAACTACAATTAATTCACAAAGTTGAGAAACCGTTCACAAAATGTCTTCAGTGAGTTCCTATCTCACAACAGACGTGGTTGAACTCCACTGGTGAGGAGTCCCATAATAGGATGAAACGGCCGTTCAGTGCTTCCAGGTTTCCCTTGGTGGCTTAACTTCAATTGACTCATGATCTCAACTATGAAAATACTGAAATCTCCACAAAAATTCCTTCTGATAAGAATTATTATATTCTTGACTATTCAAAAATGCTTCATTCATTTGACTTTGTTTGACAATCTGTTTTTAACTGTTTTTTATTGTCATAATAATCTTACATCATTTGTGTTTATTTTTTTCTTGCATGACGAAAAACTCATGCTGCTTATACAAAAACTATTATTGTTTGCCTTAATGTTAATATATATTTTTCATTATATTATTGTCCGAACATTGATCTTTTCATCATATATATTTATCCTTATTTCTAAGCTTAATTCTATCACAATATTACAATAAGATAATTTGTAATGATTCATTATTGATGTAAAATACTTGAAATAATGATTGAGACATTTTTAATCTCCAAGTTGTTTTCATTTTTTCAGACCATAAAATACGTTTTCATAGTTACTTAACATAACGAATAACTACATAGATGAACAAACATATACACATGTAGGCAAACACAAAAATATATCTAACTGAAATTCGGCTTTTATGTACATTATTAATGATTCTCTACTCATTTTCATGTATACAATATACATATAGAACAATGAAAATAGATTCACCATTTTATACAGCTGCATGTCTGGCTTGATATTTATGCGAAACTATTATTAGTGAGAAATAGTAAAAGTAGCTAGGCTGTAATAAAATGTTAAAACCTCTCACTTAGGTGGGTTTTTTTTTAACATAACCAAGTATTTTTATAAACAGTTTCCGGACTGATGTCGTCTTTTAACAAGTATGAATATTACTGGTTGAAAAATTGTAATATAGAGCATTGTTTTATAAAGTAACTAATGAGCCAAGTAGTTTTCTAGAAAGACTTTTTAAGTGTGATATCCAACATGATATGATACTAAATTAGTGAACATCAAAATCTAGTGTGTAATAGGGACTTAATTCATTCTAGTTCTATTCTCCTCATTTGTTAGTATAATTTAGGTGCTGGTGAAATCCTACCAAGATTATTTTTAATATGTGTGCTACTAGTTTTGAGCTTAGTGGTTTAAATGTATCGTGCTTGTAGCAAGATATTAAGGTCTTGGTATTTAGTTACGTGAGCGTTTTTAAGTATACACACCGTAAGAAATTTCAAAGTAAAAGGAAACGACTGTATACTACTGATTAGTTTCCGTCAACTTTTAAGTCTACGTTAGTTGAAGGAAATCTCTTCAGAAAACTATTTTAAAGAACAGCAAACATCAGAAAATAAAACTATTTAACATGAAAAAGTACCATGATATTTAGTTAGATTTTAGTACCCTGAAGAATATATTGTATTTATAACCTTAACATTAACATCATCTTGAAATTAATTCGAATTCAAGTTAGTTATTACTAATCATTATTTCTATAGACTTATCATATATCCATTTATCAATCTTAATTTAATACAATGAATGATTACAATTATGATAAACAATGACTATGTTATTGATTTTCATTACATTGTTGTTATTATGAAAAAACAAATCAATAACTAATCAATTATTGATTTTATACTAGTCATTCAATTTCAAAAATAATTGATCAATTAGTTGAATAATCAATATGTCAATATTTGATCATATTTTACACGAAAATAAACTTGTTTTGTTTGTTTGTTTTGTACTTGAATGAAATTTATTTTTTGTTTTATTATATTTAATGACTTATGTTTACGTCTTTCCGTACAAGAATTAACTAGAAAGGTATCCACATAAATTATTCGTAAGTAACTGAACGAGATTAGAAAAAAATAAAATCTCCAAGGAATCACTTTTTTCTAGTAATTGAATATCAAATTTATATACACATTTCATTCTATAATAGAGTTGCCTAAAAGACATATATATGTATATAATAATTTAAGATTTACCGAAAGGAAAAGTTCCTTTCATTATACTAAATACTAAACAACAAGAGGTTAAAATAAATGACATTCACATTTGAATGAAAACTAGAAGAATTAAAAGAAAAGGTTTATAAATTTTTTCCCATGCATCCTACCCCCTCAAAGTTACTCAGGGTATATAAATATTCATTCACAATAATGCCACCACCATCAAATCATTAAAATCAAAACCAGTTCTTAATGAAGTAAAATGAAATTTTTATGACTGTTGATTTTTACGTTATACATAATATTTATGATAAAATTAAGTGTATATATATATATGTTGAATAACTTTTTTCAGTTCTCTATTATTAACTATCTTACTCACGCAAATATGTCCATTTCAAGAGAATGTTTTTCATTTGAATGTATATTGATCTTTGCTAATTTCATCGAGGCAATTTTTTCTTTATACAATTTAAATATTTCAATCATTATTACATAATACTTTTGACGGATATATTTAGATAAAGACGAAATGAAGTTGTATCCGTGGTGATTTGAAAGACAAATTATTTGTATATTTTGTTAGGTACTCTTTAATCAATAGGCATGTGTTCTTTAAAATATTCTGTTTTGGAAACATTCAATGGATATAAAATGTGGAATTGTTTTGCATGGTTTACAATACTTCAAAATGTATGATACTTTGATGTAGCATGTAGTATGAGTAAATAGACATTAGGTAGATTGGTATTAATAAAAATGGTATGTTTGTAATGTCCAAATGAATACAAAAATTTAATTTTGAAATTTTCTAACGTTAATTGTCTCAGTGTGAGCCGATTCTTCAGAGAATAAGTAAATATATAGATAAGATCATGAGTCAATTGAATCTAGACCACCATCAAAAATCTTGAAGCACTGGACGATCGATCTCAGCTATATAAAATTACTAAAATCTTCACAAAACCCCCTTCTGAAAATAAATAAATACATAAAATTAATCCAAGTTTAAAAATTATTAGGGAATATTTGGTGCGATCAATCAAAAAACAAGTCTGACCAAGCCAGTATCATGTCATTCTGGTCTAAGTGATTTATGTGAAGCATGTTGGTGTATTTGTAGCCGTTTGTATGTTAAAGGATGAAAAAAGATGATATTTGTGGTGCAAAAGGATGGAACTGAATTTGTATGTGCGATAATGCTGTGAGATGTAAATAGAATCAGACGTAGTAGCTCGGATAGATGGTCCAAGTTCAACTGACAGTAACGTCTTCTTTTCTAATGAGGACAGTAGGATTAAACAATATATGGAAAGCTTCAGCTACTCACCTTTCTATGTAATTGGAAAATCCTTTTTGTATAATTTTAATATTTTTTACATCGACCTGATGGTTATTAAAAATGGCATGGATTGCTATTGCCGATTTAATTTGGAGTCCTTCTTGTTCTACAGGTTTGTTAAGCGAATTCTTCGTATTTTGAAGGGTTTAGTTGTTCTGTAATATATTTTAATTCTGTATTGTTTTTAAGACTAGACTGTCAATTATTCCAGAAATGTCACTTTGCGAATAAAACTACCGTTAACCTATAAAACTATCCCCCAAATAGATTATTTTAAACTTATGTTTGTTTTAAATAAAACCATCTATTGACTCAAGAGTAGTGAATAGTATTTGTAGATTTAGACCTAAAACTCTAAATGTTTTGTGAAAAAGTATTCAAATTCTTCAAAAACTAACCTGTATATAAATTATTCTTTCTTGTGTCCATGGTGTATTGCAATCTAACTGACAAAAATGATAAGATTGTTACTGATTTTTTATCACAAACAAAATCTTGTATAGTAATTTATGGTCATATTCTGTTATACATGTTTAGTCAAGAATTCCCAGCCACAAAAGGAGAACAATCACGGATCACTAAATATGCTCTCAGCATCAGTGGGGCAGATTCCTAGCAGAATGATAATCTTTTCAAAGTAGGGGATAGATTACTGTTTTCACTGAGAGTAATTAACAACGCTAACCTAATAAACAACATTTATATACTAATAGGGATGTCAAACAAAGCATCAGTGGTCAAAAGTGTCCAAGTACACTTGGTTCTGCTAAATAACGTGGATAACGATAGTGTCGAAAATAGGAAATCACAAGTGCATTTCACTTTTCAAGATCTGATTAGATTGACATTATATGCAAGAAACATGTGATCTAACAATAGAACATCACGAATTAATCTCAAGTTAATGACATCTAAATAAAGAATTTCCTCAATAACATTTATCTTTCTAAATAAAGCAAGAGCAACGAATTAGGCAAAACAACATGAACTCATTTAGTTTCGTCAGGTTCTCAACAGTTGCTTACAAAGTATAATATTTATAATCAAAATTACTGTTATTAAATTCACTTAGTATTGTTTGTTTGAATCTTCCCATCGATGTGTTAGAACTGCAACTGGTCAGTCTCCAATTGGCATATGTGCATACTGTGCGCATTGCCTCGATATAGCCTTAATTCACAAGCATGGTTAGCAGAGATGGATAGCGGCTAGCAGTGGAATCCAGGACACGCATTTCGTCCTATTTGGGACTCGTCAGCTGGATGTACCTGCATCTCAGAGTTGATGTTCACTCTGGGACTCGAACCCAGTACCCTCGCTTCAAACGCCATCGCGTTATCCACTCGGCAACTGAGTCCTGATAGCCACTTACTGTTAATTTCATATACTTATAACAGTAAAAATGAATATATATATATATATATATATATATATATATATATATATAACGAAATAATATGGGTTCATAATGTTTTACTCGATTTTTTGTTCTTGCTCCATTCAATGTAGTAAAGGGAAATAAATTTATGAAACCCAACGTTTTCTTATAATTTTGAACAGAAATCCAATTAGATCAGGTCACTTGTCGAAAGAGAAAATGAAATATGCAATGTGGTACGTTGGTGGTTGGAAAAACTTGTCAATTATATCTTATATTTTAGATGAATTTACTTGAAACTTATGAGATTTTCATTCTAAGAGAACAGTTTCAGAATTCTTGTACCTAATAGAATCAGGGAAAGAACATGTTGTCATAACACAATGAGTTTCAACTCCTAATATGTAAAAGAAACCAGACAATAAAATTTTGAATAAGATGAGTTCAGAGTTTCATTGAGTTAAATATTTTCTCTCAAACTTTCATTATTCGTAATTTCAGCTCTAAAATATTGGTAAAACTTCAGTGATATGCTAAGATCTAAATACTGGACAACTAATAAATAGTTAAGATGGATGAAAATGACTCCTTTAATGGTATGAATTATCTGTCTAAAATATGAAATGTTCAATAAATAAATATAAATCATGTTTATTCTAGGTCAAACCTCTTTTAAGTCAATTGCGTGATAACTTTATATATTAGGTGTTTACTTACAATATTTGTTCCATTTTAAAAACCTGTGAGCTTCTCAATCAACAGTTATTTCACCTGGGGTAGTTTCCAACATAGTCCCCTATATCATCTTGAAACCAATCCACCTGATTACTGTCTATGATGTCACTTCAACTAGCTAATTCATCTTACATTTGATAACGCTAGAAATTAGCATAAAAATATGCTTCAAAACGTTTCCACCACAAAGTGGCATCAACTAGATAATAATTAAAAACGTCTAGATGGTGTTTTGTTCTTGATTTAGATCTGCTTTATACTTCACACCTTTAACTTTATACAGGATCAAACTAAAGACCTTCAAGTTTGTCAGAATCATAATCTAATGGTTCATATTTTCCACTTCAGTTTAAAGACAACCTGAAGTAATTGTGTAGTACTCTTTGATTTTCATTGGTTTATCAACTGATTTTCTAGAAACTCACTTCATCTACACAAATATCTCATTAAAAATGAAACAATATTAAATAAAATTACAAATCGACTATATAAATCTTTATGTGAATTTATTTGAAATGTGAAGCTAAATAAATGAAATCAAATATATGAACTTTTTTTCATTTATAAATGTAGATTTTAATCTTGGCAAATAAACATGACACATTATTCAAGAAAATAGTATTCATCTTAATTTAAAAAAAAACAAATAAATTATGCCAACATGATCAAATGAAATATAAGTGAATATCATCTTGTACTTACTTACTTACCTATTTACTTACTTACCTCTATTAACCCTCATCGAGAAGCATAGGCCACCCGCTAGTACACTCTATCATCCTATAGGTTAGGTGATATTAAATTAGTTCACATCAGTTATTAAGCATTAATTTTATATATAATATGACAAATGTTTATGAAACTATTGTAAACATCTTTATTAAATAATATAAGAAGTTATTTCATAATTTAAAAAAAATAAATCTAGATCTTATTTATGTAAATATTACTTAGATTGATACAATGTGATCTACTGAATATTGATGCTTCTTGAAACAATGTTGCTATGTTCATCAAATGAAGATTATTTTGTTTCCGTAAGATATAATTTACTTGTTAAACATGTTTACTTAAAAACTTTTTGATTATTTTGAAGTGTTTTTTTCTTTTTTCTTTTTTATTGTTTATTCATTCAAACTTTTCATATAGTTAACATATTAGTTTGAAAAGGTTTCTTTAGGCAATGAATAATATGCGTAAAAAAAACTTTTTTGTGTGTGTCAAAAATAGTGATTGTTTAATCTATTTTTAAAAAAATGTGTCAATATTAAAACAACAAATAACATGTTAAAATATTAGTTTCATTTAATATATGTATATAAGAAGGAGGTTTTGTAGAGATTTTAATAATTTTATATAGTTGAAATCATGAGACAGTTGAAGCTGGACCACCATGGAAAACCTGGAAGCACTAGATGGCCATTTCGTCCTATTGTGAGACTTCTCAGCAGTGCGCATCCACGATCTCACCTCACGAGATTCGAACCCAAGACCTATCAGTCTTGCACGCGAGAGCTTAACCATTAGATCACTAAGCTGGCATCCAACGGTGTTAATGTTTAACTTCAACCAATCAACGGAATTGAGCAACCATTCACCAATTGTCTTCAGTGAGTTAGTATCTCCTAACAGACCTGGTTGAACTCCACTAGTTACTGATTATCATCAGAACTTCAGGAAATAACTAATGGAGCCAATCACTTCCAAGTTTTCCATGTTGGTCTGGCTTCAATTGACTCATAATTTCAACTATATAAAATATTTATATATGTTAATTATTTTCTGAACTGAATTTAAGTAATAAAAATATTTAACAATTGTTTTAGGTTATTTAGAATAGATCTACAATTAGTATTAACTCTTGTAAAGACTTTCTATTTTCTATTTGTTAATGTTCACTATTAAATTTGATCAATATCTGTTGTCATACGATCCTCTCAAGCTGATACCACTACGTCGTTTGTAAAGATTATACCTTTAGAATAAGTTACATAGTGATCATCTCCCAGTAGTCAAATGAATAAGGGGATGATATTTTTCAAGTCACTTATCTTGAATCTTTTAGGAAACATTAACATTGAGGTTCGTGTGAAATCAGATGACACGGTTATATTACAAAAAATGACTTGATAGTTGAAAATCGCTACATTCTGACTAAATCTTTTGTTTCATTCAGAAATCAAACATCTTTTCCAAAAACTCTATGCACATTCACACGTTATTCTACTTAAACATTGTTGAAGTGCTTTTAGAAAGCAATAAAGCCAAATTCATACAAAGTAAGTTATGTCTAAATTTGCTTTCTCTGAGTTGAGAAGTAATATTTATTGCTGATCTAAAACATGGATATCTGTTTTTCGTATTGGTTACATTCACTGAATCGACATTATTAAGTATTTATATGCCCTATCATTATGTGGCGTTACTTGTTTCTAAGAAAAAAACAGTAATGAAATAGCTTTTAAAGATTGAAATACATGTCAACATTACAATATGAAATGTTTCATTTAATTCTTGTCCGAATATTTTAAGTGCTTATTACTTTTCAAAAACAATATATTCAAAGTACAAGGTGGTAGATTCGTTAACTAAATTACTAAGTTAACATCATGTATATTATGTATGGAATGTTTATGAACGTCTTTGAAATCATCACTGAATAAGTCACATGTTTGAGTATTGGAGTTAGAAAGACCTATTGTAGTGAACAAGAAGACGAGAAGGAACAATCGAATGTATTTAAGAACAAATTACAGACTATCTCACTAAAATTTGATAACCATACTGTAAACAGTTAATTTGCAAACTATCAATCAATTGTCTCAACCTTGACCATTCCTTCTGCAAATATCAGTCCATCGTCTCTGATTTCATTGTTCATGAATTTTCATACCAATTGCGTTTCGTTTCCATCCTTTCGTTATCGATCTTCTACTGAAATACATTCTCTGCCTGACCATCGTCATATAACATTTATGTGAATGTAAGCAACCCACACCACACTATTACATTCAACCATAATATCGTATAAGGTTTTCGAATAAACAAAATAGATGAAAATGTTATGGGTGTTGTGGCAAAATATATTCAATTTTTTCTTTTAATATAAGAGAAAATGATTTAAATCCATTACATACATGGCATATTCTGCTATAAATAAAAATCTATACATACAGTAAAACAAATTGAATATAGAAAGAAATATATTTATAGAATGAAAGTATAAAGCTTCAATGACCTACTGAAACAAAATGTAAAATATACATAGCGTAAGTATGCAAATGACTTTCAAGATCAGATATCTCAATCTACGATCCGTTGAAAATTTATTTCCTATTCATAAACAATCCTACTCGTTTATTCACACAACTGAATGTTAATACATTCGATTCATTTAGTATTAAATTCAGTTTGAAACAAATACTCAACCGTCTAATCTGTTTACTGTAAATATTTAACATTCAATGCTTTATTTTACATTCTTTAATAAATCTCAAATTTTATTATTATTTTCTTATTTATATTTTAGATATGGTGGTAAATTTAACCAATGGTGATGAAAGCACATTAAACAATACAAATCAAACATACATTTTAACTCCATCAACAAATTTTTCTAATACTGAACGAATAAACACAATACCATTAACATTCTCTCCAGTATTAAATCGACATCATAAAGTAAATTTCATTACTACTTGTTCAACAGATACTAATGGAAGACAAGTAAGATTAATTGTAAAGATATTAAATAATGATGATTTTGCATATCTAAACAGTTCTTAAAAGATTTATGAATAAAAGTTTATAAAACTGTCGAATACCAATACTCATAGCATTTTCCTAGTTAGTATTGTCATGATTCAGTGTTAAGAAGCATTTTTAAGACTAAATTATATTGACTAGTTGATCAATGTATAACTTTTGGTGTACTGCTCAAGTTCTCGATATTTATCAGTTTTACTTTTTTAGAGATAAATCCATCAATTGATATTTCACTGTTATACTTTTACGTGATTTAGTCTAAATTAAAGAATAAATAATCCTAATGTAGTTTAAGTAGACTTTAAAGAAATTCGTTTCAACTTGTGCAGACTTTCATAGGATAAATTAAAAATACCCAAAAGTTGCTAAGAAACTTTTCATTTTCTGTTCTGAATCTTAGATAGTATATTTTCATTAGTGACATGACTTTATTATCAATATCTTACCGTAATACAATGGATTGTTTAGTAAACTATTATTTTGATCATGCTTAATATTGATCAATGTAATTTCGATTATTTTCTTGAATGAACTTGAATAAAACTGTTAAATGACACGTTCGGACCATTTAATAACAATGAAATTCACAACCAAGATCAATGCTTGAAATTAATAGAATCGTTAAAAGGAAATTTATTTGAAGTAAAATAATTCAACTGCTAGCCATTATCCATTTTTGCTTATAAAGCTTGTGAATTACTGCTATATCGAAGCAGTCCGTACAGGAAGCCTATATGCCAACAAGAGACTAATCAATTGCAGTCCTAAATAACAATGAGAAGATACAAGTAAACAACACCAAGTGAATTTAAAACATTTTATTTATATCAACATCCTATGTGAAAATCATACAATATATTTCCCCAATGAGTCAAATAATTTTTTTTTATTTTTTTAAAATTATTATTAGCTTTATTCAATATTATATTATTTGGTACAAAATCGAATTCTCAGCATAAAGTATTTCAACGTGTTTACGTTTCTTAATTCTTCGTCTATCCTGACGATAAATATTCAGTGATCGCCAGTTAGATGTCAGCAGTTCAGTCAATCGACATATGAATAATGTATATTCTTTTTGCTGCATGTTCCCAGCAAACACGATATCTCTGATTAGGCCTTTTGTAACCTTTACAGCGAAAGGTTGTACAGTTTTCAGAAACGCACCTGAATAGGTTGTATGCCTAATAACCATAATGATGTATTAAAACAAACAATATTAGATAACTTGTTGAAATATATAAATGACAGGAACAGGTAGCCCAGATGTTTAAGCAGGCCGCCCTGGATAGACCGGGATTCTATACAAGTAAAGCATAACCTTTAGCCTCTAGTTTCTATGTGCTCTTAAGATCATTTTTTTAATAATCCAACCATTTCGCACTTCAACTAATGGGTTTCAGATTACAATCCCATCGTATTCAAAGCTTGTAGTTTTATACTAACCTTACGATCCATATAAAATGTGTACAGCAAAGTTGAGCTAATAAATCTGTACTGATCTATAACATTAATAACAAGTAATATGTGACTTATATCGGTGAGTTAATTAAACTAAATAGCCTTAATAAATCATGAAGCACTGGATAGATGTTTAGTACTAGTTTTGGACAGCTGTCCCTCACTAGGATACAACAAATGTTCAATCTATTATTTATGAAAAATTATATTTGGAGTCATCTCGGTGATTGAAATTTAAATAATTCCAACGTTTTGTCCATCATATTTGCCTAAACCTCTTCGGAGTAAAAATCAAAATTACCAAATAATAAGTGTTTAATCCTCCTCAGTTTTCAGTCGCTTTTTAACTGAACTCAGTTAATCATGTAATTGAACCATCTCGTAATGCTTTTAGGTACCAATATTAAAACTTAAAAAAGTGGTTTTAAATTAAACATAAAGTACTTTTCATACATTTGGCTTACTAGTTAATATTAACAGTAAGTGCAGACAGTTACTTTCACCTGTTACCCCCCCCCGAATAGAGCACAGGCTGCCGATATTAATAAACACAGGGTAGCTAGTCTTTACTGATGCTGTTTTCTACTAACACTATATTTTTGTGATATCCAACTAATAAAAAAAATTGGACAAATATTTCGTATTTATGCTTTTCGTTAACTTTCAGTGCTGATTCAACAACTCCGTTTTTTTCTTTTTTTTATAATAAGTCTAATTATTTAATTTTTGATAGTTTGAAGGGAAATAACACAATTTTTTTCTTAGCATTTCTCATTGCCTAATTTATGATATAAATGAAATCATAAGCTGGAAATTATTGCTTAGTTGCCAATTCCTTTTTTTTTCTTTTTTTCGAAATAAACTATATGCCTACTTATAATTAAATGCACGGAAATATCGAGAGAAAAATTTTGAGTATTTGATAATTTTTATAAATATATTTCATTGAAACTATTCATGAAATTTTATGACATAATAGAAGATAAAAACTTTATGTCATGAAAGGGCATTGATAATTTTCTGAAAATTAATTTTGTAGAATTCTTTTTTATATCAGAAAGGGGTGTTTTGTGGATATTATAGTAATTTAATAGTTGAAATCATGAGTCAGTTGAAGCTAGACCATTTTGGAAAACTTGGATAGGTCCTAAGCTTGAATACTGAAGGGCAAGGTCGTGCGTGAGCACTGCTGAAGAGTCCCACAATAGGATGAAAAGGTCGTCCAGTGCTTCTAGGTTTTCCATGGTGGTCTAGCTTCATATGACCTATGAACTCAACTATTAAATTAGTTTTCTTTTTAAAAAAAAATTAAATTAGAAACCATCAAAATCCAATGATTTCTCTCTTTCTTTTTTTGATTGCGTTAGGAAAAAGTATAGTTTAATCAAATAATATTCATATTTAAATTTTTTTATAGAATAATGAAATAGACAACTTAATCTGGATCCAACTATTCATGAATATATTCCAGATTGATAATGTCTCTGAAAAAGATGCCTTAGTAGTAAAACTTAATTTTCATCAAAATATTTGTTTACACACTTCATATGACTAAGCTTTGTTAACGACAAGAGAATAAGACTAGAGTTCTCATATAGGCATGATTAATACAGATTGAAATGAATAAGTATATAACCCCTCCATATTTTGTCATTAAGAAACAAAATGAATGTTTCCTTTTAGAAAATATATGAAGGTAATCATTACTAATTAAACTGAAAAACTTGTATGACATCTATAAATGTTTCGGATGATAAATTCAAATAATAATTAACTATGATAACAGGCACTGTGTTTATGTGGATACAGAAAACTGATATTTGGGCTACAGCATTTAACTTGTTATAAAGCTAGTTTAGTAGCTCAGCTTTTTGATGACTAAAAATGTGAATTAATAATTTATTAAATTTAATGATTCTACTTGATAAAGTTTTGTTCTCTGAGATTCGGATTTGTGCTGATGATGTCATCCAGAAGAACGATGAAAGCTAAACGACTAAACCATCCAGCTCAGAGAATAATATTTCATCAAAATCATTCACCTGAGTTATAAATCTTCTCCACTATAATGATTCTACTTCTACTTAATATTTTGTTACCTATAGGCTTCAATTCTGATTTATGAAGTTATTAATTATGTGAAATATTTAAGAAATGATCTCTTGCCAGTTTATGAAATACTAAGTTGTGAAAGTATAACATTAACCATTGAAAATACTAACAAGGATGTAAATTAAATGAATAAGTCACAAAAGATCAGAATAGTTAATGTTTTAATCGTCATGCATCAGTAAAAGTCCTGTTATTACTTGTTATGTTTTGAATTGTTTTTTTTAGCAAACTCATAGTTTCTATTTGTCGGCAACTACCAGTATAAACAGCAATGAACAATAATTATCAGGTTAAGGGGTTTGTGAAAATGTTTACATAATCTTTAAAAATAATTTTTATTACAGACTTGTGTCAAAGGGTCAACCGGTGGTTTATCATGAATTTTTATTAGGTTAAGAGAACTAAATAAATTACAATTCTTGTAGTATTAATTAAAGATAACCAATAGAGACGATAAGTTTACAACATTTCAAATGTTGACTATTCAACTTCAACTCCGAAGTCTAGAGGTAACATGTTTACGGAGCAAAATCAATGTCGTTCAGGCCAATCGCTTATAATATTGAAAATGTACTATACTAAGAAGTCCAAAATACAAATAAAACAATATTCAGTTTGATGTGTGGGCAAAAATGATAATGATTGGTTGTCTGCTAAATCAGACATGTATATAGTGTGACAGGTGTCAGATGAGTTATATATTCCCCTATCCTTATTACTTATTATTATTATTGATTAATTGTTGATTGTTGTTGGATTGTGTCGGGTTTCTAAGTGGAAATATATTTACGTTCTAGTCAGGCTAATCATGTGTTCTTGATCTGAGTTGTGTTGAAGTCCTCGAGAATAAAGACTGGGAGGGAATCTAGTGTAGATATTCGTTTAAGGTAAATTAACGTCACATTCGTGTAAAATAGAAAACAGAGAGTTATAACACATAAATTGTTTTGACAAAAATCATGAGGATTATTCGTGATTTAGAAAATTAAAATGAGGAGGTTCGTTTAACCTAAATCAGCGATAGGATTGGTATTGGTGAAAGCATGCATGAAGAACAAAGACTACATCATGATCTGCTACTTTTGTTCATGCCAGGTTAGGGTTATGCATTGTTTTTTATTTCCCTAAACCATGACTTTTGTTTGAAACATTTCCCTAAATTAAAATCTTTAGCCATCTGTTATAATATTTTTCTATTATGTTTTGCTTGACTAAAATAAACTTTATATGATACTGTCCTGAACTGCTTTCTAAATTGGCTAGGTAAACTATTTCCTTATTCATAATCCTACTGAATATGAATGATTTAGGTATTCAAATTATGGTTATCATTTCTGTATTGTTGTTCTCCGACAACTTAGTTGTTTTCATTATTATTAATTTCAAAATTTCAATCGTATTCAAATTTGAGCGCCACGTAAATTAATGTTTACTACATTGATAATTACAGTCGTTTGTTTTGAGGTTTCTTATTATAAATACATTCTCATTCAAAATTTGTTTATTATTTATGTAACTATAAGGATTTAAAATATCAATACTAACTACCATGGTGGGAACTTTGTGGAGGTTATATTGTTAGAATTAGTTTTCCTGAATACTTTGATAATTATCATTTTTCCTTGACCAACAAACTAAAGAATGAAGTCCTGGAATTCTAATGCAAAGATGTGACATATGATGTTTCATCATGTTCAGAACGAAACAAACATCACTCATTATAAGCAGAGACGGATGCTGGCTAGTAGTGGAATCTAGGATGTGAGTTTTATAATATTTGAGACTCGTCAGCCGGATGTACCCACATCTCATTAATATTAGCGAACGGTGGCAGCGGAACTAAATAAAGCGATTAGGGTTAAAACTATAAGCAACTGTATTCTTATTTGGTATTTCTTGCTACATGACATGATAATCTTAAACTTGACCTCAGATAAACTCGTCCAATGACTTCAGGTTAATTGTTTTGTGCAAAAATTTCAAAGTACATTATTTTACTAAGTTTGCTTGAAAGAACTATTTCCATTTCTATTTTGAAGTGTTTGTTCCGTCTCATTTAGGACGAAATGCCCGTCTTGAGTTCCAATGCTAGCCACGATCCATTTTTACTTATAATGCTTGTGAATTAAGGCTTTATCGAGGCAATACGCACACTATGCACATATGTCAATAAGTGAATGAACAATTGCAGTCCTAAACATCAGTGGGAAGATTCAAACAAACAATACCAAGTGAATTTAAACTTCACCCCATTTCACAAGCAAGTGGCTATCAGGACCCAGTAGCTAAGTGGATAACTTAATGGCGTTTGAAGCGAACAGTATTAGGTTGGAGTCCGAGAGTGAACATCAACTCTGAGATGCAGTACATCCAGTTAACGAGTCCCAAATAGGACAAAACGCACTCCCTAGATTCCACTGCTAGCTACTATTCATCTTTGCTCATAATATGTATTTTTATGTTTAAATCCACTTGAATTCGAGCGGAACTAACTATTTTCATATAAAATAAGTCATTTAATTCAATATTTGACCTAAAAATTGTTATTATTTGATTTGAAAAATAATTCATTTTCCACTTTTTATGAAAAATATTTAGTCATACTCATCAATATATGTTCCACAAAAAACGTGAACTTCTATAAATAAATAAAGAAGAATAATGCATCCAAAGTTAGTTACTTAGGGTAATATGTTTTAAAAATTCAACTTCGAAATAAATAAAAAATTATTCCAGAATGTTTTCTCAATCATAAAATTTTTTTTGGTTGTTGCATGTTTACTAAAATTAAGGATAAGTTCATTTGAAACTATTTTACAATTTATTTATTTTCTGGTAAAATAATCTTTAATCAGCTGATATATATATATATATCGATCATTGTACAAATGAATGAATAAATGAAAATAAATATAATGAAATTCATTATTCAATATTGAATAGAGAAACACTGAACATTGAATGTATATTCACTTGATTTTTATTTTATTTTTTTCTATAGTTAATTTCCTGAATAAGAAAAGTTAATTGTTGACATACAATATCATAGATCTTATATCATTAATTAATAGGACATAAATTTTAAAATATTTTTTGTTATTTACTTTGAATTTATAAAAGTTTTTTTTGTTTTCTTTATGATTGTACCGTTTCTTGGTGAAAATATTTTATTTTGTTTCAATGAAGTAAAGAATAATATAATAAGTTGTTTACTTAACAGTTGAATAGAAGAATAGAAAAAAAAACATGAGTAATGTATAAACAAATAAATAAATAATTATACATGAATAGATGAAAATAATAGATAGAATGTAAAGATGAAATGGTTGTTTCCCTATGTTAGATCTCCCCCCTCACTCACTCAATCTCCCTCTATGTATATATATATATATATACATATATATATATATATATACGTGTTGCATTCCTGAACTTTGTATATACATATATATGCTCTTTGTATAAACATATACAAGTGTACATTTATGCTGTGATAAAATTTTTCTTCCTTTAGAAATATAGGTATAAACAAAATATATCAAAGAAATAAGATAAAAGCTAAATTTGGAAAAACTTATGAAAAACTTATTATTTTTATACTCTCATTATATTACTAGTAGATATGCTAATGTTTGAAGTGAACTTTGTATCTTGAACTGACAAGGCTGTCTACGATCCTCCTTCCTCTTTCTTCTGGTGATTGACTGGATTATGAAGACTTCGACACCTGAGGGGAAACACGGAATACAATGAACTTCTCAGAATCAATTAGATGATTTGGACTTCGCAGATGACCTAGCCCTCCTCTCTCATACACACGAACAAATGCAGATGAAGACAGCAAATGTAGCAGCAGCCTCTGCATCGATAGGCCCAAACATTCACAAAGAAAAAGCGAGATCCTCAAATGCAACACTGAGAACACTAACCCAATCACACTTGATGGCGAAACTCTGGAAGAGGTGGAAACATTCATGTACCTGGGAAGAATCATTGATGGACACGGAGGATCAGATACAGATGTAAAGGCGAGGCTTGGCAAAGCGAGGACCGCATTTCTACAACTGAAGAATATATCGAACTCAAAACAACTGTCAACCAATAGCAAAGTGAGAGTTTTCATTACGAACGTCAAGACAGTCCTACTGTTCGGAGCTGAAACGTGGAGAGCCACTACATCCATCGTCAAGAAGGTACAAGTATTTATAAACAGTTGTTTACGCAAAATACTAAACATTCACTGGCCGGATATTATCAGTAATAACGTTTTATGGGAGAGGACGGATCAGCTTCCAGCTGAAGAGGAAATTAGGAAAAGACGTTGGAAGTGGATAGGACATACAGTGAGGAAATCACCAAACTGCATCACGAGGCAATCCCTAACTTGGAATCCGGAAGTGAAGCGGAAGAATGGAAGGTAAAAGAACACATTACGCCCTGAAATAGAAACAGATATGAAAAGGATGGATGTTAACTGGAAAGAATTGGAAAGGATTGTCCAGGACAGAGTTGAATGGAGAATACTGGTGTGCGGTCTATGCTCCTCGACGAGGGGTAAGTAAGTAAGAAATAAACTGAAAAACATCATTGAAAACTACGATACACTAAACAACACTTTCATTCCAGCCTTGTAAATCATCGTTCATTAATCTGTTTAGTTGACTCCAAAAATGGTTGAAGAATGAATCTTTCAATTTTATCGACTATCCTATACCTTACCTCGAAATATTCTATTCACGAAAAAAACTAACCTCGAATTCAATAAACCTAACTTATCAATCTTTATATGATCAGAAGGGATTACACTTAAAGATAGTTTTAAAATCATCCATACAATGATTTCAGTATCGTAGTTTATAAAGAGAATTTTGTTGAAATAAATGAATTAACTTTAGTAGGAAATTGATAATAATTATAATTGGAATACAACTATAGCAAAGTAATTCACTTTGACATTGAATTATAATCTTACAAATGGTTCAATAAATATTTAATTAATTATCAGAAGGGGTTTTGTGGAGATTTAGTATTTTTCATAGTTGAAAGCGTGAGTCAACTGAAGCTAGACCACCATGGAAAACATGGAAACACTGGACGGCCGTTTCGTCCTATTATGGGACTCCTTAGCAGTGCGCATCCACGAACCCGCTCTCGCGAGATTTGAACCCAGAACCTACCAGTCTCGAGCCAAAGTCCTTAACCAACAAACCACTGAACTGGCATCCAACCGTGTTAATGTCTAACTTCAACTGATCCACGAAATTCAGCAACCATTCACCAATTGTCTTCAGTGAGTTCCTATCTCACAACAGACTTGGTTTTGAACACCACTGGTCAATTGACTCACGCTTTCAACTATGAAAAATAATAAATCTCCACAAAACCTCTTCTGATGATTAATGTAATCATATACTCACTAGTGACTTCGGGAAGTATATCTAGGAGCTCTAGTGAGAAGCAGTGACCAGTGGAGTTCAAAACCACGTTTGTTGTGAGATAGGAACTCACTGAAGACAATTGGTGAATGGTTGCTCAATTTCGTGGATCAGTTGAAGTCAGACATTAACACCGTTGGATGCCAGCTCAGTGGTCTATCGGTTAAGGGCTTCGGCTTGAGACTGGTAGGTTCTGGGTTCGAGTCTCGCTCGCGAGAGCGGGTTCGTGGATGCGCACTGCTGAGGAGTCCCATAATAGAACGAAACGGCCGTCCAGTGTTTCCAGGTTTTCCATGGTGGTCTAGCTTCAATAGACTCACGCTTTCAACTATGAAAAATATTTAATTATTGAGGAAAACAACAAAAAAATTAATGTCTACATTAATCAAGTTAGATAAAAAAAGAAAACAAGAAAAATTATATTAGAACTTCGTTTGTGTTTCCTTTACCAATAATAGTGTTACATTATTTACTTGTTTCATACAATCCTCAATTAGTAATAAAATCAACCATTTCTCTGTTGACATTGACAATCTGTATAACTAGTAAAAAATACTAATTAGTAGAATCAAAATACTCTGATTTTCACGAATAGCTAAAACATTGTGGATATTATAGTAACTTTAATAGTTGGGATAATGAATCAATTGAAGCAACACCACTGATAGTTCCTATGTTCGAATCTCGTGAGGTGGGATCGTGGATGCGCACTGCTGAGGAGTCTCACATTAAGACGAAATGGCCGTCCAGTGCTTCTAGGTTTTCCATGATAGTCTAGCTTCTATTGAATCATGATCTCAATTATTAATATATATATATATATATATATGTAATTACAATAATTAAATCATATCTCAAAATTTATAAATTTTAATAAATAAACAAATAAGACAATTTTGATATAAAAGTGAGTAAGTAACCTATTGATAATTAACAAACGGTTATTGGTACAAAATATAACAATAAATAATGAGCTGATAAATATCTTATCATGGGTTGATTGAAGTTAGACATTAATATTGTTTGATATTGGCTCAGTGATCTAGAGGTTAGGCGTTCGCACTCGAGACCGAAGATTTTTGGTTTGAGTCCTGCCTGTGGAATTGTGGGTGCACACTACTGAGGAGTCTCAAACTAGGACGAGACAATTGTCCGGTGCTCCCAGGTTTTTAATAATGGTATAACTTAGATCGACTCATGAAGTCAACTATAAATATATTATAATTAGGGTAATATCACGTTCTAAAAAACAATTGTTTAATGCAGATTTATAAGGTAATTAATTAGACAGTAATTGTTCAATATTCGTGATTTTTACTTTTTCCATTTTAACGCAACTGATCATCATTTCATGATTATTTTATTGATAAACAATGACAAAATCACTTATATAACGACCATTCAAACTACAATTCTTTTCCAGATGTGAAAAGGTAAAGGAAGACAAAATAGTTGTATGAAATGATGTTTGTAATTTTATTAACCTTTACCTTATCGCCTAAAATAGATGAAGTGGCCTCAATTTGACTGACTAAAAATACTGTTAAGATGTGCTTCCTAAACATTAATAGCTTCTTACTATGTCTTATATGTGTGTATAAATATAGCCTGTTCGAGATGGAATGACTTCTATAATCAAGGCTTGCTATGTGCAAGAGTGACTGGAAGACACCGTTTTTTCATAGAAGTAGAGTATATATGAAATAAATGTGTTGAATTAATCTAAATTTGCCCCGTTTTAGATTGTTTTCTTTGCACTGCGTTACAACGTTTAAAAAATAGAAGCTCAAAATTTAATTAGATATTGTAGTGGGGACAATCGAATGTATTTAGGCACAAAATTACTGACTTTCGTACTTAAATTTGACAAAAATACCGTTAACCGTTAATTTACAAACTATCGATCAATTGTCTCAATCTTGACCATTCCCTCTGCAAACATCTGTTCATAGTCTCCGATTATCATTATTCATGCGTTTCGTTTCCGTTCTTTCGTTATCGATCTTCTACCGAAGTACATTCTCTGCCTGACCATCGTCATGTACTACTTATGTGGATATAAGCAACCCACACCACAATATAATCAATACTGGATAACTGATAAATCATACTCACTTTCTGTGGAACGGATTATGAGAGGTACAAGTCGTATCAGTAGCATTCTATAACTGTAATCTAATATTAGTTGTTTGAAGTTTATTACATCCAACGATTTATATGACTGAATAGTTCATTTCATTAGTTTACGGCAGAAATATTTTTGAGAGACCACCACATCTTATTGCTTTTATGAACACTACCTTTTCATCAAACTTCATATTATCATCATTGTTGCAGATATAGGTATACTGATTTTTTGTGTGAAATATTAGGTCAAACAGGAAACGTTTTAAATGATTTGCTTTAATGAATTCGTTGCTTTATTAACCAAATATAAACAATTATTTTACAATACAATAATATACAACATGTGTAGCTTTTGAACATGTACTGGTTATACGCACAGATTACTAATCAATTTATGCAGGAATACTTAATGCTACTATATAGTGACAGTAAAGTTTTATTTTCATTTTATGTCGTTAACTTCTTTTTCCTTTTTTTGTTTAAATGCGGTTGTAACAAATTTACTTTGAATAGGTACGTTTAAAGCATAAACGAATATATAATTCAATGACTTTATGCTTTCCCGTGACTTAATGTAGAAATTTCATAAATTCTCTGTATTGATCACTTTAAAGTGTTATTGGTTCCTATACAGTTTGTATATACTAGGGTAATCTACAACTATTTGATATGAACATGTCGTATGAGGCAGAAGATATACGCGTTGAAAAAAAACACAATTACGGTAAAAGCTAAGGCTTAAAATAAGATCTTTAATGAAAAGTACTCTCCAATATGTAAGACCCGTCCACTAAATGAATGGAAAAATGACCACACGTCCAATGTGCATATCATATTTATTAAATTGTAAAAACGTCGAGGATAATTTCAGTTTGTTTACCAAAACAATATTCATATTTTCACAGGTAAAATAAACGGATAGGTATTTTTAAAGATGTGTATTCAAAAAGGTCTAATAAACAAGGCGGTGGAGCAACTATAGGAAATCCAGTCTCATGATAACCGGTGACCAGAAATTAGTTCATACGCTATTTGCTTCCCTAGGATACTGGAGCACATGTATACCATTGGTTTGAAATCAGGGTTTCCCAACTCCTCTCGGTATATCCTCCGTGTCCACCAACCTGGCTAAAGCGTCGGACATTCTCTTTTCGTCCTCCCAATTTCATAAACAACACCTTCGCCATGAGTAGGTAGTGAGTAGGACTTCCCTTGTAGTGGTTGTATGCATTTAGCCATGCGAGAGCATTTCAAGACTCTCCCCACTCTCGGCCGCACCAGAGAATTTGGGGACTGTCTTGTCATATTTGTAAATCAACATAAAACAGAAACTTTGCTAAGAATTGATAAGGAAATGTCAGGAAATACTAAAAATATACTTGATAGAAAGCCAACTACCATACTATCCTAATAAGAAATTAAAGTGTAGAAATCCGGTGGTTACTTCTTAGACATTTGATATATCATGCAGTAAACTATAAATGAAAAAAAATTAGCGTTAAGAATAGTAATTGAGTGAGTCAATCCTTCAGTTTTTAGTCAGATGATTGGTATAACGTGTAAGTAAACAAATAAATACGTTTAAATTATATTTCTTTTTAATAATGTCTTATCTAACAACCTTAACTAGTATTTCCATAAGATTTTTGTATGAAAGTAAAAACAAAGTATGAGCATGTGAACGTTTTCCGACAAAATCTAAATATTTCAAGAAAACGATTAAGTAGTTTGGCTTTTCATCACTTTTAAAATATCAAATAGTCATGATACGTAACGTAAATATTTATTACAACTTGGTCACCGTATTTCATGTTTGTCAATGAACTGAACAGTATAGTCTGTAAAGGTGTTATTCAGTAGGATTTTGTATGAGTTATATGGCCCTTGGCTATTATGTGTTTTCTGCCACGATAAGATTCAAACAGAACATAAAACAAGTCTGATAACTGAGTCAACGTGAATTACCATGTCACATAGTCTATATATTTATACTAATTTAGTGTTTTCAATAAACATCGTAAAACTTGTATAATGCTTGATGAAAATTCGATAAAAATAATAAAATTGATGATCAAGTCTTGGTTCTAAACATTGTTAATGATCTATTCGATAGCAATTCATTATTTCCTTTATTTTGAAATATATTTTAACCAAGTTTATCTTGTATAAAGTAATTTGTATGTAAGTGAATAACTTTGTTATATGCAACATAGTATACTTTACTAGTTAGTTATTCTGTTTACTGAAATCCATATGCTCACTGGTGACTGACTTGAAGAGATATTTCATTGAGTTCTAGTGAGAAGCAGTGACCAGTGAAGTTCAAAACCACGTCTGTTGTGAGATAGGAACTCACTAAAGACAATATGTGAACGGTTGCTCATCTTCGTGGATTGGTCGAAGTTAGACATTAACACCATCGGATGTCGACTTAGTGGTCTAGTGGTTAAGTGCTCACGCGTGAGACTGATAGGTCCTGAGTTCGAATATCGTGAAACGAGATCATGGATGCACACTGCTGAGGAGCCACACAATATGACGAAACGGCCGTCCAGTGCTTCCAAGTTTTCCATGGTGGTCTAGCTTCAATTGACTCATGATTTCAACTACGAAAATACTGAAATCTCCACAAAACCCCTTCTGATAATAAAACTCATATCTGTTATTTGAATTTATAAGTAATTACAATCAAGTTAGATAATCCCTTGTATAAATGTATCTCTCATTTTATACAATGTTTTATTCATTCTAACATAATTTTAAATATTTTGGTTACTTTATTAAAAATTGTTTACTTACTTACCTACGCCTGTTACCCTTCGTCGAGGAGCATAGGCCGCACATAAAAATGATTAATCAATGGATTTTAACAAGTCAAGAAAATTTATATCCATTTTATAATTATGAAGATACATTGAAAATAAATCAACATTTTAGTGATCTTTAATTATTATTCAGTAGTATATGTGTGAATTAGTTAAAACGAATGAAAAAAGATTATTACCATTGAGGTAAGGTGGTGGTTGGAGGTGGTCTACAGGAAACCCTGGACTCGGGTTTCGTGCTACTTGGCACTCGTCAGCAAGGTGTACCTGTATTCTTTGAAGAAACTGATGCACCCTGGCAGATTCGATCCCGTGTCACCCAGCTTTACAGTCAGAGACGTTACTATTGAGCTATTCGGGCCGCAACCAACCTCCTGTAGGACTGAGATGTAATCACAATTGATTGATCACTGGGTGGTGAACAATGTCATGCATGTCAAGTCCTTCTTAGTACTGATCGAATGCTATCGATAAAGTTGCAATGTGGCCCTCAAAGATTACAGGTGCACCTTGCTGACGAGTGCCAAGTAGCACGAAACCCGGGTCCGGGGTTTCCTGTGGACAACATTCAGCCACCACCTTACCTCAATAAATATATAGTGCAAGCAGTGTCGAGCCAACTAGACTGGTGGCCACATTGCAACTTGGTCGATAGTATTCGATTAGCACTAAGAAGGACTTGACATGCATGAAATTGATCACCACCCAGTGATCAATCAATTGAGATTATTACCATATCGTTTTGTTTTTTTCTGTTCTCTGAAATAAATATAAACAACTTTTGAATTATTTAATTTTAGGCTGTAATCGACACAATATGTACATCAATTAATCAACATTACGATTTACAAACAAATAAAGAATCTGTACATCATGAATGTAAGTTGACTAATTTTATATAATGAAAAATTTGATAATATAGACATTAAAATAAAATAAATTAAAGCTGAAAGCATGAATCAATTGAAGCTAGACCACCATGGAAAACCTGGAAGCACTAGACTTCCGTTTTGTCCTATTGTGGAACTCCTCAGCAGTGCGCATCCAAGATCCCGCCTCGCGAGATTCAAACCCAGAACCTACTGAAATCTCTACATAACTCCTTCTAAATTAAGGCTATTTATTATTGAATAATAAAAAATTACATTGTGGACAACGATATTACTAACTGATATTGAAACAGTAGTTGTTCATCATTTTGACGTAATTAATGACCGTTCAATATCGTAGATGAAACCTATGTCTATTTTAATACTTCTTTATAATAACACACATCTATCTATTCTATAAGGAATTTTCTTACAAATGGTTACTTCAAGGTTTGCACAGGATGTAAACTGATCGAAATTCTTTTAAGATTATTAACATAGGAATAATTTAGAATGTTTCTAATAATCATATAAAGGATAATTTATATTAAACCGGTGTTGTGAATTAGTTATATTTTCTTATGCTTGAACTTGAAATTAACTTTGCTTGTCTCATATCTTCATTCTCTATTTACATCTCATAGCATATAAATAACATTAAAACAGACTTTTACTATATTAATAAGAGTACACTTTTGAAAATTGTTGAATTTTAATAGTTTGAATCATGAATTGATCTTAGCTAAATCACCTTTAGGAACCTGGAAACACTGAATGACTGTTTCATTCCGGGATGGGACTATTCAGAAATACGCATTCTCGACCCTGAAACTGGGAATCAAACCTTCGGTCCCTAGACCACTGAACTGGCATCCGATGATGTTAAGGTCTAACTTCAATCTGATTACTATACTGCTCAACTTTCATTCATTGCTTAAGGTAAATAACTGTCTCACGCACAAAATTACTGAATCCCACTGTTCATCACTTCTCAACAAAACTGAGGGAGTTGCGTTTCGAAGCAAGTTAATATAAGGGAATTTATGGAGATTGTGCAATTCTCGTTGTTTGCATCACAAACTAATCCTAGCTAGATCACCTGTGCTTCTATGTTCTCAATGGCGGTCTAGCTACGATTACATTATTAAAATAAATATATCGGAGGAAAGAATTATAAATTAAATTGCAAATTTAACATAGCTGCACTGAAGTTTGTCTATGATTATACATCTCTAGTGATTATTGTACATGAATGTAAATCCGTTTAGTTTAATACAATGAACACGTTAGTTAATCAGCGGGTTTCTTTCGTCCTAATCTGTATCAATCAACATTCTTCAAATTCAACATTGTATATATTTGACCAGCAGAGGTTAAAATGGAGCCTGGTAATTTCTATAAAACTAAATCACCAATTAAATACAACAGCTCATTATGTATAAAACACAGACAATAGTCTTTTTAGTATACCATCTGAGAAAGCATATAATGATTTATCGTCAACATTCATACAGTCTAGTCAACACAATCCTCTTTCTTTCAACTATTTTTAGACTGCCGTTTACCAACAAGTGTAATCACCTCCTGTGAAACACACAATGCTTATCTGGCTCCTTATTATCAAGAACTTCATTACCCAACGTTAAAGCAAAATTATAAATCTATCTTACGTTCACAAGGACCATTCGTTTCAACACCTACGAATGCCCCAGGTTTTTCAAATTCAAAGACTGATCAAATTAATCTCACTATGTTACAGAAACCTTCTGTATCAAATGAAAATGTTAAGTTGAGAACATTTATTCGTACAAACTCAATGAATAAGAAAAATATCGATCATGCAAATGTGGTAGATAGTAATTATACAAATCAATTAAAAGATATTCAGCATATTTATCAGACGGAAACATTTAATACAACACAAGCAACGAACAAAACTATGAAGAATAAAACTTATACCTTATTGGTAAGGCCATCTTTAAACAATGCACAATCATGTACAACGGAGACTAAAACATGTTCTGCTGACTTTCAACAACAACCAAATATTGTAAATAATAATAATAATAATGATCTGACATTATCAAACCAGAAATTACTAAACAATACTTCAGAAGTATCCAACTTAAATGAGATAAAACCATCTGAATGTCTTTTAATGTCGGGAAATGAACATTCCACTTGCATAGAATGTGAACATTACAAAGATAGAAATTCCACGACATCTACATTGTGAAATAACAGAAGAACATTTATGTCTGTTCCTAACTTTGATCATTTTTCTTTGGCTTTATTTTATTTCTCAAAGAAATTGTGTAGGATATAGTCACAGTTATATGAGATCAGTTAATTTGTATTAATTACTGTATAGTTAAATATCTAATTATTCAACAGAACTCCAATAAAATTCTGATACATTCTAAGCCTTTTATAAGTTTACTATTATAAGCATTATTTAAGTTTTATTCTGTTCCACTATATACAGACATACGGTATCCAAGTGTTCTCATTAATTGTAGGAACGGAAATACTGATTAATTACTGAGAGAATGATAGTAAAAACAGTTTGTTGATGTGCGATATCCAAGACAAAATCTACTTCCAGCGTTATTAGTATCGAAAGTACTCTAACATCGAACGAGTGTGTCACGATATTGTTACTTAGTCTAGTCGTCGAATTTTGACTATTATGAAGATAAGATTTCTAAAAATATTAAATATTCATTAAATTATGTGATTTTATGTTATCTAATAAATGTATGACACTGTAAACTAATTATTTTACTTATGTTTTAAGTTAGATAACCTCAGCCATGTGATAACATCCTCTAGATCTAAGTTTTAGTTTTTCCAGCGCCCATCATTAAGGTGAAACTTAAATCCTGGGGGAGACAAATGTTTCTTATAGAAATTGAACTCTCATCACCCGTGATCACAGATAGAGACGTTACCACTGAGCTATTTGTTTGATGCAGGGTCGAATCTCACTGGAGATACCAACCCTCTTAATGATTTAAGTTCATCCTACTGACAACTACCGACCAAATCATGATCTGAGAACAAAACTTTCTGTAGAATATCACCATTCATCTAGGGCATTATGCAAAATGAATTGCTATATTAAGTTTCTGCAACTGCAACTTGGTCGATTGAATTTTACTAACATTGAAGATAAAATAAACATTAGATTTATCACTACTCTGAATGATTAAAGTAAAATTTCCCATTATTTGTAACTAATGATGTAGACGTTTGCGAAAATAACAATCGCTTATAGGTGGTGAATGCATTTTATCTCAGTAAAAACGGTCATCCAGTGCTTTTTTATTTTCAAAGGTGATCTAACACCGATCGACAGATGATCACTTATATGGTTTCATTATGAAGTCTAGTACTTTAAATGATTCTAACTAATATTACTCTAACTTACCAAGTATGGATTTATGTATTTAGCTTTGAACTCTACTGTTTATTTGAGATCTATTTATACTATCTGACTGTCCAAATCAGAGTAGGCAACGTTAGGTTTGAACCTCTAACTTGTGGTTTAAATCTGAATGTTGTGGTCACTGAGTCAGCTTTACGCCCGTATTACGAAAATAGTATTTTGTTTGTAAAGGGAATTGCAGAGTTTGTTGAAGTTTCAAATTTTATATTGTTAGTAAACTTTAGTTAGAAAATCATTTTAAATCATGAAGGATTTAAAAGCTGTCTCGTCTCAGTACGGGAATCGCCGGTAGTGGGATCTCACAACTCCAGGAGGGATTAAACTAAAAACTTACAGGCCTCGTCGTTCGCGTTCAATCTTAAGACTACTGATTTTGTATCAATTAGCTTACATTCCTAACTTTAGGAAATATTGTGAATCGACTGTCAGCCCATAATGTAATGTCACAAAATGTGTTTTATTTTCCTGACAAAAGTTCATGATGTGTCGTATATTCATATAGTGTACATATTGATATTATTTTTATAACAAACGGACTTCAATGACAATGTTTATGATAATATTTTTGAGTAATGCTTTATTGTAACGAAGTCTGTTTCAAAATCACAAAGCGACAGTGATCAAATATCTAACAATACTGGTTTAGATATGCTTCTAGGTGAAGTGGTAAAAGCACGTTGTTTGAGTTTGGGCACTAATTTATGACATAATGAAATGTACCTTTTAAAAGTTTATCATAGCATTTTAAAAGCAGAATCCTTTTTTCAAGTATTAGTAAGAATATTACACTTGTCTATGAGCACTTCCCAGTGGATCAGTTAATGATAATAATGAGTGACGTTTCTAGGATTTTAATGACAGACGTCTCATTAAGTAAATAGTATTTTTCACGATGAGTACAAAACATTGATTACAAATATTTTTTTTATTAAAACAGTCAGAGTACTACTATATTGGCGTGAACGATCTGAAAATAGAAATTCTAACTACCTCAGATCACGTAATTTAAAATGACCTTATAGTAAATAATTATTATGATTATTTGCTTCGGTTGACTGTAGTTGACAAAATGATTCCTGCATATAGAGGTGGTATGAAATAAATTAGCTTACAGAATTAAAATCAGCTAATTTGAAGTTAATAACTCCATCACCTTCAAAGAAAATACGAAATACGGTAGGGTATTACCTAAAATGCCTATACATATAGAAGCTGAATGTGGCATCCATGTAATAACGTTGAAAAAAATTATGGTATATATATATATATATATATATATATTTGCTAGGTAAGACTACAATTTAAGGATGACCTTTGATCGGTGCTGAAACGACCATGACAAAATTCAACCGCTCACTAAGATCAAAAGAGGGCTATACATCAGTGCAAAGAAATAGGACTACGATGAATAGTTGGGGGTTAGGGTTAGTAATTAGAGTTAGAGTTTTCATCACGAAATGACATAAGCCATAATGCCAAAGTGCCATTTAACCATACAGAAGAATGAATTTCGCGCTCAAATCCATAAGTTATAGTCTCGCCGTTTTCTCTTATCTGATGAAGCTTGGATATTGTGATGTTCTTTAACCACCTAAAAATGTAGTTATTCGTACAATATATCTGTTAGTCAGATATTTATGTTAGAATTTCTAGGACATATTCTGTTACAAAGAAATGCTTTTGAGATTATGCAATCTAGGTTTTTAGCTGTCTAGAATTAAATAATGACACTCGAATGAACCTAATTCTGAGATCACATTTGACAGAGCTCGACCACATCAAATAGTTTTTGGTAAAGAAAAGGCTTCCAAAACGAACATTATTTTATTTCTGGCAATGTTGTGCTTATAAATATATTTGTCAAAATGGGTTTCAGTACTATAATGTAAAATGGTAACATCATTTCATGCATTCATAAAGTAATGCATATAGAGTAAATTAAAAACCTACTTAATAGAGAATGAAATAAAAGCTGATTTTTATGTATTATAAAGAATTCCTTGAGTAGAACCTATCGATATTGTTAGCATATCATCAATGTAGGTGGTTAGATTTAGTCATCAGGAGACCCTTCTGTAACCTTGATAGCTTTGATGCTCCCTGCAGGATTCGATTCTGTTCCACCTACCTTTACATTTACAGGCATCACCAGTGATTTACTGTGGAACTATTTTGACTTTTTAGGCAGTTAGACGTATTCGACAGGTTTTCTCATCAATTGAATCCGATCATTCCCAAGAAGTAATTGACAAGTATGACATTGACCATAATTCAAAGTTTGTTTACATCACAAGATAACATCAATCGAGGAGCCATTGGGAAGTTTCAGTTTGCGACTGTTGACTTAAGGATCTGACTACCTTAATAACCTATAAACACATGGTTAGATCCAATATGGATTGAGATTGCACACTTTTGGAAATTTCAAAACTACTACCTATCAGCTATTCACAACTTCCTAATATCTAATGAGTCTTTGATTTATATCAGCCTATAATGAAAACTAACTGTTAAACAAGGTTACTAGTATATATTGTCTATAACAAAAAATAGTTTACAGTTTTACTAAAAGTCCTACTTATTCATTCCACCTTTGATATATGTACATTTTCATTTATTGACATGTTCAATCTAATTGGTAGTTTAACCGTAAACATATTAAGTGTTCTATTTAGTTCAACATTGTTATTCTTATTTAACAAGAACCTTTGAATTATATCAATGAAATAGAATTATTTTAAAAAAAATAAAATAAAATGAGGACACTTGAATCGATGAGAAATAAGAGGAAAACAATAAATTTATGATACATGATATAAATTTTATTGACAGAATGAGAGAAAAAAAAGGAACAAAATAGTTTTTTTTAAAGAATCCGGTCAACCATATTTAGTCAACATTTTACATAATTCATACTAATTCATAAAGCTAATTTCTAGTTACAGGCTAATGAATTTTAATAATTTAAAGTATTTTTAAAAAGAAAAATAAATAAATAAAATTTAGATCTTCTTTAGTCAGTTATTAGTTTCGGTAAAGAACTTTATAATTAGATTAGAAAATTGAGAACATTGGTTAAAATAACATGAATATAGGTTGCTTCTTATTATCATACTATATTGTGTTGTGTAGCGAAGCAATGGTGTTCAAGACTCACTAGTGACTGACTTCAAGAGATATTTCCTGGAGTTCTAGTGGGAAGCAGTGATCAGTGGAGTTCAACCGCGTCTGTTGTTGAGATATCAACTCACTGAAGAAAATTGGTGAACGGTTGTTCAGGTTTCGTTGATTGACTAAAGTTAGACATTAACACTGTTGGATCCCGGCTCAGTGGTCTATCGGTTAAGTGCTCTGGCGCGAGACTGGTAGGTCCTGGGTTCGAACCTCGCGAGGCGAGTTTATGGATGTGCATTGCTGAGTAGCCCCATAATAGGACGAAACGGTCATCCAGTGCTTCCAGGTTTTCCATGGTGGTCTAACTTCAATTGACTTATGGTTTCAACTATGAAAGTTTTCTATTTCGTAATCATCATCAATATTACACACATACAAACTGAAACCTTTTCTCAACATTAGGAAATCATTGATTTTAATTTGTAAGTGTTTTGATCTATTCGTTAATGTTAAGAACTTTAGTCGATCTAGCTATCAAGTCTCAATTAGGATATTCTACTGCTAGCTAAAATCTAAATTCACTAAAATTAATAGATTCCATCTCGCACTTCACTTATCATTATTACCATCCTTACTGAACTAGAAGCATCAATTGATTCGTTAAACTACTCTACTTTTAATCACTGATTTGCAAGATGGACTACTTAGGTTTAAACATCTTAACAATATCATCATATCACTCATGAAAAATATGACTCAGACATGCACAATATTTTGTACATGATAACTGAGTTGTTTATCAAATATAAATCATTTCATGAACATCCGGTTGAAGTAATTTTTTCAAATTGTTTGACATCAATAGTGTTCAAAAATAATACCATCAAAGTATTGGTAAAACAATTTGCTGAACGTAATGTGTAATTCCATTGTGTGCGGATTTGAGCGAATCTTATCAAAGATTTTTGTTTACATTGTTCAGTGTGTTAATTTATTGTGTTAAATCCAGATAATTTGCCTACTTCAATTTTCTGTATATCAGTAACGCATTAAGTTATTATGAATACATCTTTCTTCCAACTATCTGCAGTTGCGTCGAAAGAGTTCAAAATTTCCGTTTACTCTGAACTTCACTGCTTATGTTAGGATCGAATTTGAAACCCATAGTAGTTGTCAGAATATTTATTCATTATGGAATATAGTTTATTAAGTAATGGCTATTTTATAAATGGAAATATCCCTTAATTTCAACATGTTGCAGTGTTATATCTGGAACATAGATTCTTTTATACTGCGTACCATTTGAGCACTTGAACGCCAGAACCCTCCAAGTCGCAAGTTGGAAGACAGAAGACGAGTACAAAGGAATCTCATTCCAAACAGCGTCAAATATGGTACAAAACTCTCAAGTATTTATAGTCTTTAGTAAAAACGAAATCAACATTACAGTCACCCAATCAGTATACAGTGGTTTTTAGCATTTGTTCAATGCGGAGGCTACACGTCGGGATTCTGAAAGGTGATTGGGTGGAATGTCTTTGGCTCTTTTTGAGCTTCCAAGAGCTTCCTTGAGTTCACTCGGGGGCCGTCCTCACACAGAGACGCGTAAAGTCATACAAGACAGGAGTGATTCGTACACTACCAATTTTACTAGATGAAATGACGGTGATTATGTTGTTTACACTTACTTAATAGAGCGATGCTCAGACGCTGAATGAATTTCGTTACATGAACGAAGGTTTTAAAGTCTACCACATGGTAATAGGTATGTAACCCCGGTACATTATGCATCGATATGACTAAGATGCACTGTAAATTATATCAATAATAACAATAAATTAACAGTCATCTCGGTTTAAAAAAACATAATTCAACCCTAAACTTTTAGTAACAACCATTACTTTAATTACTTCACTCCAAAAAGTACTGTTTTAAATAAGTCATATGATTGACTATACTCTTTTAAAATTGTCGTTTAAGTACATGTTCACTGAACTGTTCAACAATCTATTTATCTTCCCTCAAAAAGATATCCTAACTTACTCTTAAACATGTTATGTTTGGATGCTTCTTCCCTCCTTTACAAGATTATATTGTCAATATACGTGTATATATTTAATTATCTTTTCATAATATAAAATAAATTACCTCTATGTAGTGAATGTAGATCATTTGATTTTATGATCAGGATTAAGTATGTGTTTTTTCTATTAGTTAATTGAGCTAAATTTTTATTTCCCTATTTAAACTTATATAACATGATTTATGATAGTTTTAAATTATTAAAAAGTAGAATATCACTTAGCCTATTTAACAATAGGTACTTATTAAATAGTGACAGGGATGATTAATATCTATAATTTTATGAGTAGTATCGTTGATATTAATGATATTACTATTATTATTATTATCATCATTAACTCTACTACTATAATTGTAATAAGTAATCGGTGTATTTAACATGTTGTGTATATGTATTTCATATATTAACTTTTATTGTCTATTATAATGCTAAACGTTTTATATACTCTACCATATATAGTTAATTTTATTAGAGATAATTAATTATTCTAGCAAAAACAGTCAGAATGTTTAACCTATAATTACTGATACATACATATGATACGTTATAAAAGAATATATGCAGATAATTTTCGTCTAGATATATATAGGGAGAGTGTGTGTGTGTGTATGAATGAATGATGTTAAAACACATTTAGGGTGATAACAAGTTTGTTTGATTCATGATCCCTTCATTGTTAACATTCAAATCAAATTGGAAACTAATCAGAAGTAGAAATACTCCTGAATATCAAAGCTATTAAATAGATTGTCCAAATATTAATTAACAATTTTATAAGAGTTATGAATCAGTAATTAACTTAAACTTCAATAAGGTGATGTAACTGACTGTAAAAGTTATGGAATACAATTGAATATGAGAATATACTTACTTTTAGAGCCTCTATGAGGTTTTTAGTTAATTAATATCTTACTTTCTTCGTAGATACATTCCTGAAGTATAGTGAAAAAATGTTAATTTCTGCAGCGATCATCACGTATTACACTGTTCGTTATCAAGGCATTCTGTCAAACCCTCATCACTTATATATATATATATATATATTGATTAAATTATAGAAAATAATTCGGTATATTCAAATATATTTATTTTGTATTGATTGCCTTGTAATTCTAATGAAAAAAAGACATTATCCATTGAACGTGATAAAGTGTTTGACTTATATGTTACCCATTTAGGACCACTCACCTAATTTTGATGTAATATGCTGCATAAAAAGGGATTATGTTAGTACAAAAGGCTATAGAGTGTTTCATCGACCACTTCTATAACGTACATAAAGTCATACACTCCTAGACTGAAAAAATGTTAGAAGGTACAGATTCTTTTGATAATTTCTGTTGAATAAACGTTATCTACTTTTTTGGAAACTCTGAAAGATATGTAAGTAAAGATGGATACTGGTTAGCAGTGGAATCCAGGACGTGTGTTTCGTCCCGTTTGGGACTCGTCGGCTGGATGTACCTGCATACGCACAGTATGCACATATGCCAATTAGAGACTGACCAGTTACAGTCCTAACACATCGATGGGAAGATTCAAACAAACAATACTAAATGAATGTGAAAGACATGGTTTCAAATAGACAGCGTTGACACAAATATATTCATTCCTTATCTTCTCTTAAATATTCAGTTTCATCAATCTTTGATAGTTTTTATTCCTTGATTTCAGTTTCTCTTTTCATTAATTTCTGTTAAAATTGATATGCTTATTTCAGCTCGTGCATGTTTCATATTTTTAAAATTTCCCTGTTGATATATTGATGTAAATTTTGGTAATATAAGCTGATATACAAGTGTTTCATATTCTGAATTAATTGAAACGCTGCAATAGTATATATGTAGTAATGTAGAATATAGTATATATAGTACATAGTGTAGTATAGTACATAATATATATATATATATATATGCTTAGAAGGATTCAGACTTTTTTATAATCTTGTTCAATTCCCTATTTGTCTGATCGAAACCATATCCACTCCTTACCTATGGGTTACATTCAAAGAAATATATAAGTTGCATGCAATAAATCTACCATAGTGTTTATTTTTTACAAAAAATTATAATTCTAATCATCATCTAGTGGTATCCAATAATTTTATATTGAACAATCAGAGTATAGGGAATCATGAAATCAATACTATCGTGACTTCTTCCTCTTCAGTAATAAAGATTCATGATAGAATGCCTTCATATTAAATAAAAATAAACCCATTGCCAACAAAAAATAAAAATAATAAACACCAAATTAAAAATATTTTGTTTTTTTAAAAAAAAATAAACAAATCAAATTTCAATTTTAATCATATTACTATGAGTAGTGATCTGGAATGTAAATGGTAAAAGCAAATACACACACACACGCATACAATTGTATTAGTAATTAAAATGTAATAAAAAAAAACTAACCGGACAGCTATAGACTTCATCAATAGAATAACTAATGAAAGAACTTAGAATTAAAACGAACTAGATTTTTTTTATTATCAGTAGTATTAGTTTATCATATTCATATTATGAAGTAAAAAACAATGATTGATTTCATTCTTGTTTAATTTCCATACTGAACATTGGCCAGAAATCCTTGATGTATACAAATTTTGTAGTGTTTTATTTTTTAATGCATCAAAGATTAATGTAAATCTCGTTTGATTAAGTAAGACGATAGTATTATTATTATTATTGTCAGTCAGTCACAACGTAAAACTTCGTACGTATGTACATCAGTTCAAGTTGCCATACCACATTGAGTTTATTCAATATTATATTTTTGGTACAATATGGGTTTCTTAGCACAAAGTATTTCAACAAGTTTTCTTTTCTTATTTCTTGACAGATCCTGACGATAAATATCGAATGATTGACAGTTAGATGTTAGCAACCACAATGTCTCTGATTGTATTTCTTTGTAAAGTGTACAGCGAAAGTTCGTAAACGTTTCATTAACGCACCTGAATAGGTTATGAGATTAATAAATTTGGTGGCATGTTGAAATAGTAAAAAACAGATAATTTGCTGAAATATCTAAATGGCAGGAACAGGTAGATCAGATATTCAAGCAGGCTGCCTGAGTTTAATATAAAAATATTGTAATATCAATATACTTATAGATTTTACCCCATTACAATTCAATACCATCTTATACATTTAAGAAAGAGGATCTATGTAGATTATTCTATATTGGAAAATAGTTCTCAAAATTGATCGAAATCAATTAATGAAACCATTTTGTCCCGGAATAGGATTCTTTATTAATACCCATTCATGAGCTTGTAATAGACAGAACCTGTATTCTACTTTTATGGAGAAAAAGCCCATTCCGAGTGAAATGTAATAACTGCCAAAGTTGTTGTTTAAATTATTGATCGGTTATTACATTTCGATCGTGACAATAGTTATGCTTTGGTGGTAGATCAACTTGTTATGCTTTGTTAGTCGGAAATATGATATATTATGTAGAACGAACAATCAAATAAAGAACAAATACGCATTGTGGGGCGAGCCTAGTCTACATTGTTCTTCTTATAAGGCTTTCGAAAGAAATAACAACAAAACACTTTAATCCATACATGACAATAATATGATAAAGTATGACTTTAAACAGCTTGTTAGGATGATTCTGAAGGAAACTGCTTCACTTGGTTAGATCAAAGTCTACACTGATTATTCAATGAGTCAGGTGCTTGTAGTAAACCCTTGCTGATGAGTACTATATAGCAAGGAGACTTCTTCCGAAAATCGCCTTCAACTACCTAAGATCAGACAAAGTGTACTGCTGTATTTAATCACTTGACCCAGAACAAAATAGTCCATGGTCTTAAATATCTAACCAACACATTGTCCTTTATATTAATCGCACATGATACTTCAGTGTTTTCTTCAATCCTAGCTATTGGAATTCATACCGTAGAAAACCTTGTATATGTGTGATAAAGGAATTATTAACGAACATCACTTTCACGTTTGAAGATTATTATCACCTATTCTCCATAATCATTTATCAATAGTTTGAATACATTAATAATTTATGAGTTGTAAGTTGACTAGTACATATATTTCCATCTATAATTAAGTATTTAATTATTTCAGAAAAAACAAAACAATATTATTTATATTTGACTGAATTAGTACACGACAGAAAGTCTATAGGTTAACTAACAAATATCAACAAATAAGAATCTTACGTAAATTGCTTCGCGTCAGTACAATGAATATGTATATTATAAGTAGTAAATAATTAATATTAGGAAGTTATGAAATGAATAAAAAACAGTATGATTTTATTCATTAATCAGATAAAAACATCTATCATAATAATAATTAATGCTTTAAATGAAAGTGTAATATAATGATTACATAATCATAAACAAAATCATTTTGATAATGTATTAATTCATATATATATATATATAGATGTAATCTTGATCTTGACTATATACATATCAACAATAATGTATGTATAATATATGATAATGAATAGATTCTACAATATTAACTATAATATCCAATAAAATATAATGGAATAGATAAATAAATAATGAATTATAAGTCTATTACATAATACAACATTAATTTAGATTAAAGAATAGGTAAATTCATATTTCCATTTTATGTTTTTTTTGTTATATATTGCCCTATTAATGTATAACGTAATAATATCACCAATTAGAGAACAGTGATTTATCGATCAGACTAATGATATACGAAACCTGTACGAACAGTCTAGAATCTATCGGTCCTGCTTCTTGTCTAGTTCAACCAATTAAGTCAAGAACTTTAATAACAGCCTCTGCAATATGAATCCTTATATTTCAAAAATACTGAGTTTATATACCAATCAAACTGACCACATCGTACCATAAAATAGAAAATAACATATGTACAAGATTTAGCCAAATGTTGCTGTGAATAAGGGAGCTAGTCATTGATAAACAGGGCATAACATAAGAATGGTAAATCAAATAATAGTCGTTCATAGGTCAAAAAAAGCTCATAAGAAGAAGAACATGAATATGAATAGTTAACAATTATACGATATAAATATACACATAGTATCGGTCTATAAACAGTTCTCAATAGGTACTACTGATAATCCTCTTTGGGAAGTAACAGTTTTATATTATGGTGTAAATTAGTGAGTTTTAAGTAAACGAATTTATGTTCATTATATTATGTAAATGAGCATCTTTATATTTATTGTGAACTGTCCAAATTTATAACCAATAGATCAGTAATATCATATTTAGTTTATGATTTGAATTTCATCTATAAAATGTAATTGTACTCTTTAGAAGAGTAGTAATCTAGAATCTAACATCTTAGTTTTCATCAACTTTCAGGTTGATGTTACCTTAGAAACAAAGTATTTTGAAATAACATCATTTCTTCTTTGTTTCAAAATCTCGTCAAGACAGGAATAATAATGCGACCCAGACTATCTCTCTCTATATATGTATATATATAGATTATTAAGTATTGATTTACACTTAAACGTATAGAATGTATTATTTTACAAACTTTCAACATAAATAATCAGAAATTACTACTTTGTTATCTAATAAAATTAATCATCATCTAAATTCATTGAATTCATCATTTGTACAAAAACAGGAAATGGAATTATCATGAAAATGTGCTTTGAACTGAATACAAATAAAAATTATGTTTATAATGTATCAAACATTTCACTTTTCTTCGTCTTTAAAATGTGAACATTTTTAAAAGATTTAAGGTTAATCTTGAATCAGACGATTTTATCATAGTCAGCGGATTAGTGATTAGTGTGTAGTGACCGGCCAGTCTCGATAAGAACGCGATTGAAACAATAGAAACAATTATTATTATTGTAACCAATTGTACCAGTGAATGTTTTGCTGTATTTGTTTAACTGTATCAGACACACTTCTTGTTCCGCTATCCGCCTTGTTCGGTTCGAACTTTCTTGCGCTCTGCCCATTTCGCCTGTACCCGTTGGCACGTCTCGGTATTCTATCGGTACCACGAGATCGCCAATAAATATACTAGATCTGGACTAATTGCAGCCTTCTGATTTACGAGTTATCAAAGGAACCAAGTCGTTATCGGGCGCGTAATCGAATAGTAGTGGTGATCATAGTCCGTCCTCGACTCGACACCCACTACAAGTGTAATTATTCAATATTGAAAATAAACAATTGTAAAATTATATAGTTTAAATCATGAGTCAACTAAAACTAGACCACCATGGAAAACCTGGAAGCACTGGACGGCCGTTTTGTCCTATTGTAGGACTACTCAGTAGTGCGCATCCACGATCCTGCCTCGCGAGATTCGAACCCAGGACCTATCATTCTCGCGCGCGAGTGCTTAACCACTAGACCAATGAGCTGGCATCCAACGGTGTTAATTTCTAATATTACTCTCGACTATATACATCTTTATTGATATTTCAATGATTAGGAAGTCAAACTGATTGTGGCAGATTACTATTTTTAAATATATAAATCAATTATTATAAACTATATGCAACTCTAAGCATTTATGTATACACTGCAAAAACCAATTTAATTGTGATTGTTAATAAAACGCTTATCTTATATGAACTAGTTACATACTGGTTTGCTCGTTCATAAAGGTATCTAAAATCTAAAAAAAAACATAAAATTTTACAAAATTTCATCCATTCTCTAATTCAATTTATAGGATTCTTCAACATGATATTTCATATGGAGCGTTTTTTATTGTTTAGTGTTTATCTTCCATCTTATAATCAGTTGGATTTCTCAGTTGATAACTGGACATGAACACTTTAAGTGCTATATCTTCTATTCTTACATACACGGAAGAATATCAAATGCTTCATCAAAATTAAGTACGTTCATTCGATCATTGAATAAAGCATATTCAAAGATTTTTTATGTTGGAATGGCTTCAAAAAGCACGAAGAAGCCTTCAGATGCTCTAAAGAAGTCAAAGAGATTCCGTTCAATCAACAAGTTGTCTACTTTGTTTACTTATTTAGGAGTTTCAGAGACCTTGGTGACTGAAAATGGTTCACAATTCATTTCAGAGTTATTCAAGCATGTCTGTAGTATGAATGGAATAACACATCTACGCTCTCTACCTTATTATCCTCAATCGAACGAAAAAGCAGAGCGCTTTGTCCATACCCTTAAAAGAGCATTACTGATAGGAAACGAGGAGAAAACTAGTCAGGTAACCACAAACTTTTCTACAGCTTAGGAACTGCTCCCAGATGGAAAGCCATCTACCAAAGTCATGTTTGGAAGACGTATTTCGGCTATTTTCAACGTTACATTGCCAACTAAAACAGTGAATGGGCACAGACGAAATCGAAACATGAATCAGACATACGAACTAAATCCATTAAAGACAGAAGAACTATGTACATCAGAGATGGCGAATTTAGTGTACCATTAGAGGTAATCGTATATATTTTAATGATAGAAACGTCTAAGACTACTGGAAAGAACAAAAGAATGAAGATTTGGGCAAGGAGGGTAGCAAAAATATGGAGCGCTGTCACAAACCAATTATCAAGCTACAAGCGAACCTCAAAAGAAAATCTTATTTCGCGAAGGTGTTGGGATGACTTCGAAAAGTATGACCAAGCCTCCAGAGATTCTAAAGAAGCCAAAGAGATCCCGTCTAATCAGAACCTGAGAGAACCTTCTCGAGTATTAACATGGGATGCTATTATTGGACAACTGTATAACTTTCCTACTTGCAGATTGGTTTGATTATTATAATGTCATAGCCAATACCAAAAACTATAAATACCCCTGTTTTTCTGTGCATTTTTGATTCTTACCTAATAATCACTTCTCTTGCTTTTCTGATTTTTGATGTCCAACTGTTGAGTTCTACACGTTCAAGCGCTGATAGCTGTATACCGTATTCTGTCGCAATCACGTAGAGGACATAACAGGTTATTCCTTAAATAAAAGGTAAATACGACGAAATCAATACTTATCAGGAGTGGACATTTGAAGACTTGTGTTTTTTCATATATTTTCAGCTAAAACAATATGCATGAGAAATGACATCCAGTTTGTCTATTAATGGCACCTTAGATAAGTTTTCAATTTTTATCCCTAGATAACAGACTATTTAATAAAAAGCTAATATGCTTTCGCTTAAAACGAAACAGAGTTTTTGACAAAATTTAGTTTTCCTACCCAATTAGTGATTTAGGTTCTTACAGCAATAGATTGTACACTAAACAACCAGTTATTTCACCTCATAAAGTATTATACATTTAAAAGATCTACATTTCTCTGTAGCTTTGTGCTGCTCAACTCAATATTCACAATTTCATACTAAAATGGCAAATAAAAGTAGAAATTATTTGTGAAAATTATATTTAAAATAATCTCAGCGATTGAAATTTGAATAATTCCAACGTTTCGTCCAACAAACTTGTCTGGACTTCTTCAGGGTCACAAATAATGTCTTCCTTATACTCGACACTCAATTTTTTTCAAACTATTCGCTCTAAAATCGACAAATATTTGTATATAGGTAGAAATTATTTAGCAACAATTCCTAATAAAGGAAATTGTTTCCCTTGTTATTTATTTCTGGATGGAAATAACATCCGTGTTTAATTTTTCAAAACAATTTGACCAGACATCTAAATACACAATTGATACTCATCAGAAAAGTATGTCGCCGAACTCAAAGAAAACTGGTTTACCTCACTTATGCAAAGTTTCATCAATTAAAGACATTAACAACTACTTCAGTTCAAGCCATGTACGTTAAATGAACAATGAAAAAACAAAATATTTTATACTACCTAGCTCTCTGTAGTAAGTGAATCGACCAAGTCTACATTCTGGTTATAATTTTATAAGCTGGACTTCAATCTGTTACTTTTCAATAACTGATAAGCGTTTATCATCGTCAATAGTATTTACATTACTATCTAATGTCAATTGTTAAATTATTGTATTTTTAACTTTAAAAGTCTACTGATTCTCAATGAGACACTTCTAAATCACTTACAAAGCACCTTCAAAAAAACATGTTTTTCTTAATAATCTATGTAAGGATTATGGGTTCAATGCTTTGAATGTAAGTTCTACTTAGTATTAATTGTTCATTTCCTAATAGGTCAAACAAATTGTTTTTGAGTTTACATGACAGTAATTAAATAGTTTTTTTGTTTTAATTTCTCTTTAATCATTTATGGAACTTTTTTTAATTGTTTGATCTTTAATTCATATGACAATAAATAGGAACATTAAAAAGGTACACAAACGAAGACATAACCGTAACTAGGATAAAAAACAACAACAAATAGAGACAAGTATCAACAAATAAACAGCCTTAAGATTAGGTCAATCGGAATGAGGAAATTTACTAGTTGGTTAACATGTTTTTTATTATTTACTTAACTACATCATTCATATCTCTTCTATTCGCACACATATACACATACATGTATAATTTCTTTTACATCCTAATAACATTCTAATCTTTTAAACACATACAAATAGAATCTCAAACACTTCATCGTAAAATGAATTGGTTCATTTGACCATTAAATTAAGGTCACTTAAATTTAATTCCGTTAGTATTATGATTACTATTATTAGTAGTTTTATATGACCAAAGGGAACTATAAAACCAATTCATGTGCAACAGAAAAATTAAAGAATTATAAAGTGACATTTCCAATAATATAGTAATGAGCATGAAAATAGATAATGATGATGGTGATGGTGATGACGATGATGATGATGATGATGATGTTGATGATGATGATTTTAATGATAATCAGCATTATAGCTATAGTAATAATACCAATAATAATAATAATAATAATAATAATAATAATAATAATTACAGAATTTGAAAGTTTGCTGTAATTCAAGTTAGTAAACTTCATCTATTAAGAATTGAATGTAAATGATTAAAACAAAATATAATTTAAATGAATTTTCTGTTGTTGTTTTAATTGCTTTTACCTATATTCATACTGAATAGAATCAAATATGTTTATATAGTTCGACATTGCATATATATATATATATATATAATTACGCTTTACCAATGAACTTACTAATAATTATCGCCATGTTGCAAAAAGTTAAAAAAAATAAAACATTTAAACATCGTGACCTGGTTGTTTCACATTAATTTTTCAAAGGTATAATTTAAGCAATGGTCCATAGGTCAACATCACTGCAATGTTTAAATGAATCAGTCGGTTAATATGCTTTTAAACTGTGCTACATGTAAGAGCATTTTCTGATAATCAACAAATGAAGTAAATATTATTGCTTGACTATTTGGTACTGGTCATTTGTGTCATAAGAGTTCATTAATTTGTATACTTTATTGTCCTTAAACACCAAATGCTATGAACTGTAGAGAATTCAAGTCATCATTACAACCTATGATACATAACAAACAGAGTTTATCAATAAAAGCAGTTAAAATGTATTAGTAAAACAGAATGAATTACTCAGCTTCATATAATCATCTTAACGGAAAGAGAGTGTAATCGAGCGAATACTTATTTAATTAAATGTTGGATCTTAACTGTTATCGTTCAGTTGTTTACGTTAATAAACTTTAATGTACTTTTCTTGATATTCTTCTGTGTATCAATTAATTCTTACGTCATTATCAATTTGATGCTTAGTAGAATGTTTGGTTTGTTTCGTTCGATCACTTTGATACTTATTTAATCGATAAGTAACAGAACCGTCTAACTTTGAATGGATCTGACGGACGAATATGAATCTGTGTTGAATGTAATATTTTGATGTCAGTAATGACTGATGATGAAATCTTTGTGTCTTCTATACTGCAAACAATCAGCTTTAATTGGTCTAAAGTTTCAATACCCTTTGCAAATTTAAGTTTTGCACGAAAAGTAGATTGTAGTACATGAGAACAGTGAGCAGATAAACTCTATGCATCAGAAAATATTACGTTTCACTTTGCTTTTCCAGAATCGTGTTATAGCACTCGTAAGCCTGAAATTTTGTTTATTTTGTCTGTACACTTCACAAACGCTACATATATAAATTGGTGTCCATTCTATTGGAGAAGATTTAACTCCAAGTCAGTTGAGTTTTTGATCCGTAATATATATAAAGATAACAACATTTCTATTTCGACAGATGCTATTCTCCTGATTACCGATTAACCCAATAAGAGTGAACGTATACTACTAGTATTTCCTTATCTGATAAAACGAAAGGTAATTACTCCCAGTAAGAAGGCACTAATGTAGAACTGTTTATTAGTCTCAAGCCATAGTATCACGATAACTGTGTACTCCAGAACTCTACTTACTATCACATAATGATGATCTCTTTCACACTGTTTCGAGCAATAACCTCTATTTCTGTTTCAAGATGAGATGTATAATTTCAATCTCACATCTTGAAGTTCACGGTCATGATTAACCTTCTGTTAAATCAAGTTCACTAATGTCAAGAGAATATTTCTTAACATTTTATTACTACATGTAAAATTCAGGAGACTCCAACTTACTAGTTAAATTCGATGTGGTGAATGCATTCTAGCTGTTTTACATGTGAAATTCGAACATCTCATGATTTAGATCTATTGAATGGAACCTGCAATTATTCTTGAGAAGCTCTCACGGATTATTTCATATTGTTTGATATATAAGTACAATTACGTCACAGTTGTAATTAAAATAAAATCCGGGATACGTTGAAGTCATTTCGAGTAAACTGAATGTAAAAAGCACTTTTCCATATGTTTAACAATTGGTTTCACGTTCATAGAAGACGATAACTCAATTTAATTTCGATCCTAAAAAATGCATTTGCTAAAACGTATAACTAAAATTTTCCTCAAATCGCAGTGAGATGTCTTCTTTCTTCAGTATTTAGAACCACAATTGCAGTGCCATTTTAATGGAAAAAACCACCAAGTTAAACTATATTTTGTACCCTCATGATATTTGTGTTAACATAAGTATGTAGTGACGTCAATTATATATTTGTCTATCAACTTCTTGGAGTTGTCGTAATTTAGAACTGACACACATGATGCCCAGTGACAACTGTGTGAAGCTTTTGTAAACAGTCATGACTTTTATTGTCAACATGAGATGAGAGTTAGACAGTAATGTATCCATTACAAGTATTAACAGATGTAAACGTTGTGGAACACTAGATTTCCATTGATTGAGAGATTGAGTGTTTTTCGTTTCTATGACTTGTGGATTTATCACTGTGCACTACGGAAGAGTTCATAACTATGATGAAACTTCCGTCTACTGATCCTCAATCTATTATGCATTCCCAAATGATGCCACTTTAAGACAAAAATTAAGCTCAAAATGAACAACACACCTAAACAACCAACAAAGTAGAGACAATATAACGACACTAATGATATCCATTTTTATCATTTTGTTATTTCTTTCATCATCGTGACAACAAGCTTCGTTTCACCACTCTTTAATATTCAATAAAAGAATACATGTGTCAATTAAAGTTATTGTTCTAATCATTCAAGTCCAAAGATGAATTATAATTTGTTTTGATGAAAAGTACCTAGCGGAAAATCTCCTTTCAATTACTTTGTCCAAACAAATCACTTATATGCTTAGATAATCAAGCGTGATATTATCACAACATAATTTCCATAAGATTATATCAGTTCACTATGTTCCCTGGATTTAATTCACAAATTAGAAATATATATGAAGTGGCACAGTTTTATTCATAACGATTTTGACTGACAGACAGCATTTCTGAGTTGTGATAACTGAAATCGGACTGACTGATTGATTGAATAATTGTTATGGTTGAGAGAATATCATAAATATTACGGTAATTTTATGCAACAGATTTTTAAAATGGACTTCAACATAATTACTTCCACTTTTAAGCGGCTCGAATGAGCTAACGAAATTCAACTATTGGTTCGCATTTTCCCATCACATGACTACATAAACTAAGTCATTGATGCTAATGTAATTTGGTGAGGAAAATTATGCAGTGACTTATAACGCATAATTTACATAATCTACTTTTTGAACAAAATTATTATGCACCAGACAAGATAACAATAATCTCAAAACTAATCTCGTATTCCCAAATTCATGTTGTTACTCCTGCGTAATCACTTCCGATATCCAATTGATTATGTAGTTCTATTTTCTTTTCATTCTCGGTAAGTTACTAGCCGCTTACTGTTTTTAGAGAAAATATTGTGATACGTTTAGCTGATTAACCGACTACAATTTATTTTCGATTATTTCCAAATAAAGTTGTAGAAATCTAACAATTATAGTAGAGCTACAACGATAAACTAGTTGAAAAGGAATGCAACTACGCTTGACTTCAATTCCTGATGTTTTATACATAGTGGTTTGTAAGATCCATTTTGAAGGTTTCGTATGTGAAAATCCCTCCATGCATACATTTGCAACTTGTTCCTAATGGTTTCTTTATTTGTACATTATTGTTAATCTTTTTGATGCCATTTTGGATCGTAATGTTTCATTTCATAATAGTTTTCTCATTTTTCTGTTGCTTTCACTGAGTTTCTATGTTTCTTCCTGAGCTGCATCTATGTTGTTTTATATGATACTTAATCTTGGCGCCAGCCATATTGATTGTTCCCTGTTTGATTGTGTTGCTTGATTTGACTTGGATCGTGCATTTTGGTTGTGAACTGGAGCACTTTCCGAGAATTGGAAACACTTTGTGTTATGAAGCAACAAACTATTATCTTTTGAATGGATTTTTACTTGATCTATCCAGAAAGGATAGAATAACACTTATTTTTGGTTCGTTCGATCGATTATTGGTTGAATAACTGAGTGGTAATATTTGTTTAGGTAAAATTGTACATTTGTATTTATGATAAAATTTAGAACCGTTGTTACCCCAGTCACCTTGTTCTGATTTCGATTGGGAAACACGCGTCTCTAATTCGGACAGTTATTCTTCAGCCAAACTTAGTTTGGATTTTATATGATTAAAGTTCACGGTAAACTAATAACAGTCGGTAAATCTTGTTTAAGTTGTTTTCCCGTTAGGTTATCCATTTATTCAGTGATATGCCTTCACAAAATAAAGCCGTCTCCTCCAAACTTACATAGTCATCCCTACAACAATAATGGGACATAGTACTACATACCAATGTTAACCTCACATTGATACGATTGATAACCTATGAATTTTGTCCGTATTAAATCCCGTTCTTCCCACAGTTCTTATTCTGTAAAGGCTAATCCAGATCAAAGCATTGCAATATGCGAGGCAATACTATGAGGTGTTGTGGTGTCTGTGATAAGTAACAACTGTTTTGTACATTATTACGCACCCAATTTAAACCATGACCCAATAACTTCAAGTTTGTTTACTACGTTCTCTCAGTTTTGAGTTTCAGTTCGTTTGATACTACCAGAGTACGTATTGGATAGTCTTGAAAGGTACCTAATAGCGTATTACATGCAGTTCCACCACTTCCACTCATCTTGGAATTACTAAATATCTTCCTTAAATTAAACTCTGTAAAATCTGGCTGTATACCATCTGCCTTACAACCTTCAGCGTATTATTTGGTCATCAATCATAAGCAAAAGTAGCAGTACATTCTGAAACTTTAGACTTAACAATTTGTCAGTAGGAGGACTAAAGTTAAATCAGCCAATGATTATTTTAGATGTACATCCCAGTCTTATTTCTCTAGATGCTAGTACATCCATATTCTACATTCAGAAATACTACTTATGTCATATGATACCTAAGCAAACTTGTCTACTGTGCAGGCTCTTGACACATGACCCAAATAACTACTTTCGATCATTCCATATCTACGGATGAAAGTAAAAAGGACATTGAGCAGTCACGTTGGCCAAACAACTGATTCATTTACAGTCTCTCACACACTGTTTACATGGAGACTTTGAAGCACTGTTCGAGAATGGCTTCATCCGTCATATCATCACTTGCTTTTCCTGCTCTCTGTTCGATTAACAAGTTATTTGCTTCATGTATTTGTCTAATTCATTATTACGGTACTCAATTCAGTCCGAATTCTCAATTTCATGGTTCAGTTTGATGGTATAAATCAGAAAGTCGGTAATATTCCAACTTAATTGTCTGATCTCTTGGTTAATGATGTATTACAACCAGTTGATTCAGAGCATTGGTGCTCCATGTTAGCTTTCATACTTATACACACTATGTGAATCTGTGTTATATTTGCGCAGCTTTTCACTATCTTAACCTACGATTTTAGGTGTCTTCGTTTTATCACAGATCACCCGAATGACTCCGAGTACAATGTTGAGTCCAATCAACCCAGCTGACTAGACAAGGCGACGAGGAATCGCTCGCCGTTTACGTTTGCATGTATTTAATTACGTATTATAAAATAATTCTTGAATTGTTCAGTGATGAAAAGTTCTTTTGATTCAATTTATATCCTCGCTCTCTCGTAGTGGCTCTACCAGTTAAATCTATTAGCATAGGAGTACGAATTTCATGGGGATTTCCGAGTGATTTTGAGTTTAGTACATGCTGCTTGGCAAGGTTTTGAAATCTGAACCAAAGGATGAACGATAGGATTAATGTTAAAGCAATGGATCGCAATCACTGATACGGTCATAGGAGACGAGTTTGTGAGGACTGGCTTGAGATGTGGTAGCGAAAAATTCACTGAATGAACCTGGACAACTAGACCATGGGACATAACCACAAAGCTATAATAAAACAATACGGTGGTTGTCTTTACACTGAAGCTGTCGTTCTGTTAATGGCCGCGGCAAATGGGAATATGAATACTTCAGGCCATAATAACATGACATCAAAAGGTCATAGCATAGAAGGCTGAACCGTCTCCTGCGTGCTAGAATATGATGAGGGTACTCAGCAAAAAACAACTTCCTCGAAATTAGTACTTCTGAGTAACGATGTGGAAGTCAGTGAATGGTCATGTCGAGTGATGATAACTTATTTGCATCTGGTTGTTTTGTTTCATAGGCTTGTAGCTGTAAATAATTCCCCAAAATCAGTAGCTTTCTAAGTGTTTGACATTGGATGATGACCATGCTGTTTAAGTGGACTCGTTTAACTGAAGGTTTTCGGTCATACATCCGCACCAAATCACGTTGCGATTCGGCGTGGGACACAGCTCCTACGTCTCCACAGTCAGCTAATAACGAACGCCTCTCGATATATTGATAACGTATCAAATATATCTCTCCTACCTCTTCTCGTCTGATTTCTGATTTCCTTTGACCGGGAACGATCGAATATAGAAGGTACTACTGGTTGCTAGTTGTAAAACTAGAATATCTGTCGCATCTTCAGTGGTGAGCCTAAAGTGATCTGGTACACCAAGCCAATAAACTGTGAGTCCGTTCCTTTTTGGAATATTATCATTCATTGTTATTGTTTAATTGAATTTTATATATTGTGATACACTGTTTTTTGGCGAATTTTTTTCCCGGATATATTTTAATTAGACATTTTTCGTTCATTATATTACTATGACGGAACACTCACCTGAGGTTTTTAAGTTAAAGTCTATTCCCCCTATTTCGATTCAGTAAACACCATTTTGGCCCGACAATATCGAGTCTTGGTTCTGCTACGCAGAAGCTGATTTCTGCATGCACGGAATCACGGACTCGCGCACACGATTCCTCGCGGTAGTTAAGGCATTACCGCGCGAATTTAACAGGTACGTAACACCTAGTATGTTTACTAGTGATGTTCCGGAACCTTACGAAATTCTCTAACAATCGAATTTAAAACGCGGAGATCTAACTGATCGACAACGGTTAGACCAACTCCTTAACAATATCGACCTGCAAAATGGTTCTGCGACAGACATGTTGCTAAGAATGAGAGAGGTTATTGGCCAACGAACTTTCGATGATGGCCTATTCAGACAACTTTTCTTGTCTAAACTCCCTGAACAGGTGCAGGCAGTGCTCGTCTCGTTTCAAAACAACGCCATAGACGAGCTAGCTGCATCTGCCGACTGCATCTTAGTAATAACAAAATTATCTAAGGCCAAGGTTTTTTCCGTCAATGAAAAACTTCAATCGACCCCGACTGACATAGCCGAACTATGTCACACGCTTACACGATATCTTAGAGTTCGTAATGACCGTGGTCGGTCTAAACCCCGCGTAGAAGCGTTTCACGTAGGCGATCTGGCTCTCGAACACGAGAGACAGACAATCCCGACTGGTGCTGGTATCACAACCAGTACGGTAAGTTTTCCAGAAATTGCAGGAAACCTTGCAGTTATCCGACCTCAAAATCGACTGACACGAATAAGATTTCGGGAAACTTCCCAGCCGGCACGCGTTAACGGCAACCGTAGCCGGCGAACACAGCCGTCTGTTATACGTCACGGATGTGACTACGAAAGTTCGCTACCTCGTCGACACTGGCGCAGAAGTTAGCGTTCTTCCAGCGGACTCCAACGACAGACTTCGCGAGTCTGTTTTAAGTTTACAGGCGGCAAACGGAAAACTGATCGCTACTTACGGTAAAAGGTACATCTACCTTAACGTCGGTTTACGCAAACCCATACACTGGATTTTCATGGTTGCAGATATCTCTATGCCAATCATTGGTATAGACCTGTTACAATATCACAATCTACTCATCGACACATGCTCACGAAAGTTAATAGACGGAAACACTAAGTTATCTGTTTGCGTAACTCCTTGTTCTGGTTGCAGGTTATCCCCAGTCACAATTAAGCACACCATAAACCCCTTGTACCAATCAGTACTCGACAAATACCCCGGGATATACCAATCGCAATCGAAATTGCCTTGTGTAACCAGCAATGTTACACATCACATCTCCACTACAGGACCACCTGTATTTTCGAAAGCCCGTCGACTCGCTCCCGAAAAACTTAGGTTATCTAAAAACGAATTCGACCATATGATGGACTTAGGGATAATTCGACCATCGAATAGTCCATGGGCATCCCCATTGCACATGGTCCCTAAAAAGGACAGCAATGATTGGCGGTCAACTGGTGATTATCGGCGTCTGAATGCAAAAACCATTCCCGATCGTTACCCTCTGCCTCATATTCACGATTTGACAGCTACCTTGAAAGGTACAACTGTCTTTAAAAAAATCGACCTGGTTAAGGCTTATAACCAAATCCCGATGGCACCTGACGACATTCCTAAGACCGCCATCATCACTCCTTTCGGTCTTTACGAATTTTTACGAATGCCCTTTGGTTTAAGAAATGCGGCTCAAACCTTCCAAAGGTTTATAGACGACGTCTTCCGAGGTCTCAACTTCGTACATGCGTATGTTGATGACTGTCTAATAGCAAGTCCGGACAGAGAATCGCATCTCAAGCATCTGGACATTGTTTTCGAACGACTACAAAGGCATCCCATTACTGTCAACATTCAGAAATGCGAAATCGGAACAAACTCCTTAGACTTCCTAGGACACACCATTGATGCCCAAGGCATCCGACCCCTAAGGAGCAAAGTGGCGGCCATTCTGGATTACCCAGAACCGACCACGATCAAGCACTTACGAACTTTTAACGGACTTGTAAGTTTCTACAGACGGTTCATACCCAAATGCGCATCCCTTATGAAACCGTTGACCGACCAGCTTCGTGGAAATGCAAAATCAATTAGTTTAGACGACACAGCCCGTAAAGCATTCTCCACAGTTAAGGAACACATCTCTAAGGCAACCCTACTTGCCCATCAGGACACTCAAGAGCCCATTAGTATCGCCGTAGACGCATCCGACACAGCAATCGGAGGAGTCTTACAACAATGGGTTAACAACTCGTGGCAACCTTTAGGATTTTTCTCGAGATGGTTGCTAGACGCGGAATCTAGGTACAACACGTTCGGTAGGGAACTCCTTGCTATGTATTGTGCTGTACGGCATTTCCAACATTCCATCGAAGGAAGGGAATTCACGTTTTTTTACCGATCACAAACCTCTTACCTTCTCTTTAAGTTCATCTTCAGACATATACTCACCGCGAGAGTCTCGACAACTCGACTACATTTCGCAGTTTACTTCAGACGTACAACATATTTCTGGGGCAAACAATGTAGTCGCAGTCGCCTTGTCTCGAATAAATTCCTTGAACAGTTTCCAAGAAATCGACCTTCTTAAACTCGCTCAGCTTCAAAAAGAAGACATTGATCTTCAGCATGAGTTATCCTCGACAACTCCTAAACTAAGTATTAAGCAGATGGGAACAGGTAAGGAAACCTTACTTTGCGACACATCTACAGGTAGGGATCGTCCAATAGTACCAAAACATTATCGCCGCAACGTCTTTAATACGTTGCACAACCTTTCTCATCCAGGTGCTCGTGCAACAGTCAAACTTATAGCCGAACGTTTTTGTTGGCCTGGCATGAATAAAGACGTGAGGGAGTGGGTACGCTCCTGTGTAAGCTGTCAGAAATCTAAGGTCATAGGACACAACAAATGTCCCTTAGGCTCTTTTAAAACCCCTGACGCTCGTTTTGACCACGTCCATCTAGATTTGGCAGGACCCTTACCCGACTCAAACGGATACTCATATCTCCTAACATGCGTAGACCGTTTTACTCGATGGCCAGAAGCAGTACCTATTAAGGACATTACTGCTGAAACAGCGGATCGCGCTTTCGTCGATCGATGGGTAGCAAATTTCGGCTGCCCCTCAACCATCACTACAGACCGCGGACGCCAGTTCGAATCCGAACTTTTCCGTTGTTTGACCTCGCTATTAGGAATCACCCGCTTCCGAACGACCGCCTACCACTCACAAGCAAACGGGTTTGTAGAACGTTTTCATAGACAATTAAAAGCTTCATTATCAGCTGCGAACGTTTCGCAGTGGACAGACGCTCTTCCACTCGTCTTGCTAGGCATCCGCAATGCAGTGAAAGCTGACATTGGATACACTGCATCTCAACTCATTTACGGAACGACACTCCGACTTCCAGGAGACTTCGTGGATCCTTCAGCTTCATCATTGAACATGGATCTAAACTCCTACACGAGTAGGATTTCAAACGCCATACGTTCAGTTAAACCTGCTCACACTCGACCTCAATCAACTGATGTTTTCATTCAACCCGAATTACGACATAGTACACACGTCTTCGTTCGTCGAGACTCACATCGACGACCCCTCGAATCAGCATACGAAGGACCCTTCAAAGTTCTTCAACGCGAACCTAAGTACTATGTAGTGGATAAGAACGGTACGAACGATAGCATCAGTATTGATCGACTCAAAGCAGCGCACTTATACGGAAACCCTAGCTACGTCGATTTTCCTTCGGTACAAGCAAAGGACACAACTACTACACCTGTAGTACCCCACAAGACAACCGACACGCAACTTGATACTTCGTCAACGTCGATAGATAAACCTAAAACAACACGTTCTGGAAGAAGAGTAACATTTCCAGAACATCTTAACGGATATTGCACGTAGGACACAAGCTTTATTTCAAATTCCCTTCTCATTGTTTATTATAAAAAATATTTTTTATATGCTCTTTTTTTATTTTATTGCAAAAAACAAAAAAAAACATTTTTATTTTTTTGAGCGTATTTATATTTTTGCATATAAAAAAAAAACAATTTTTTCTCTCGCTCATCTTGTGCACTCACATGTTATATTTTTTCTCTTTTCCAGGACGACTGGAAAGGAACGACGAAGTTTCGCAAGGAACCGAAATTTTCATTGTATTTCATTTCTTTATTGTTATGTTCTAACTCACGGTCCCTTAGTTTAAGGAAAGACGACCAGACGCTGCCAAACAAAGAAAGCTATCAGAAGAGTGTTTACCAACGACAAACTCGTTGGGTTTAAACTTCTGGCTGGTCACGTTTTAGGGGCATCACTACCTCACTAGGGGGGGAGTGATCTGTAGCTGTAAATAATTCCCCAAAATCAATGGCTTTCTAAGTGTTCGACATTGGATGATGACCATGCTGTTTAAGTGGACTCGTTTAACTGAAGGTTTTCGGTCATACATCCGCACCAAATCACGTTGCGATTCGGCGTGGGACACAGCTCCTACGTCTCCACAGTCAGCTAATAACGAACACCTCTCGATATATTGATAACGTATCAAATATATCTCTCCTACCTCTTCTCGTCTGATTTCTGATTTCCTTTGACCGGGAACGATCGAATATAGAAGGTACTACTGGTTGCTAGTTGTAAAACTAGAATATCCGTTGTATCTTCAGGCTCAACGTCTAGAGGTACACACTATATTCGCTCAATTGGTTCAAGAAAGAAAGGAAAAATTTGTAGTCATCTTGTGTGATTTTCAAAAGAACTAAATTATTGAAACTACTGCTTTTGTTTACTTGTACAAACTTTCGTTTCCCGAGGCTCACTTGTCCATTATAAATGGACTCATTCGTGTCATGTTCCGTTGACTATTGTGTACATGTGTCGTGACTGTTTCAGAGACGGCAGTGAAATCAAACGATGGAAGTAATAGTATTATACGTTAATGATATCACTTTCTAAACATTCTTGTATGAACTTTAACACATGAAAACAATCATTATCGTGCGAAAATTATTGAGATTTTCAAATGTTAATAGTAACTCTGTATCATGTAACTGTACATTCCTTTTGTGCCTCTGTATTTGATAGAACATTTGAAAATTTTGTGTTACTATTCTGATACATAGGTCTTTAGTACGCATAGCAAGTAGCCAACGATATTGAGGTAGTCCTCCCATATTTGCTCATTTTTAAGATTACTCTCTTATTATAATATCGGCTTCTCTATTTGACCACATTAGCCTGCTACATGCTGATTCAGACACTTTAACAAAGCCTAAAGGGTTCCCACATGAAAACAACACTAAAAATGAGTGATTAGTAGGAAAGCCATTGTAATAAAGTTATTTGGACCTTTAATCTAATTAAGGCCGAAAAACTCGTGTCAAAGAATTTGGTGTGGAATATTACCTTAACTTGCTTACCTCCTTTTTGATTAGTGTAATCCCTTTTATGTTTATTGTGCATCCTAGAAACTTTTCGGGTTTAAATTCCGCGAACACGCTGGGTTTCATACAATTTCATTCTGTTCTCACCCAGAAATTTTACCACGCCTTCATACGTTTGTTCTTGTGACTTTGAATAGGGACTGGGAATCAACAAGTCATCGTAAAAGTGGAAACACAGACTAAGAATGACATGGCTTGGTCATCCAGGCGTGATCACTTCACGTAACTTCCTTCTTTTCACGTTAAACTTCTCATTCTATCCCCAGTCCAAATATGTTCTTCAGAAGCGCTAGACACCATATTACTGATTGTCACGACACAGTGAGTCAGTGTAGACAGTGATGTGAAATGCACACAGGATTTTATAGGTTACCTGGTCACGTCAAATGTTTATAATTTGGGGATTCGGTCTATTGTTATAGTAGCAAAGGTGGACGTACTAATATCGAAATAAACTGAAAAACCAAGCGTACGAAGCGCTCCAGAGTAACTCTTATTAAATTACACGAAAACACACTCCGGGCTCAATTTAAGCCGTTCTAAGTTATAAAAGAGAAACAATTACTAGTGGCACAGCATACATCAAATGATACTGCCTGTACCATACTGTCAAAAGTTTCTCTGGCATAAAAAAACGTGCTATACAGCAAAAGCAACGGTTAATAGTGTTCAGTACTTAAAAATCAATAAGAGTATTCCGACAGGATGTGATCAGATAATTATTTTCGACGATTTCAGTAACGTTTCTAAGCAGACAGTCAAATGTTAAGTCATACACTGAACTACGCCATAACCCTGGGTTTAGTCAAACATGATATTATTGCCAATAGTCCGACAATATGCGACAGTGAAATAAAGTAATTGGAGGTAAATCTTTATCTAAAGTCAAATAACAAAACTCCTTACACAAAAGACTGAATAACATAAAAAACGGTTACAACAGACTTAAGTAAATTTTAAAATACAGGATAAGGAAACAGAACAACTAACTAACATTTCTGTTTGTAAGATCCATTTTTAATGTTTTGTGTATGGAAATCCCTCCATGTATGCACTTGTGATTTATTCTTATTGATTTCTTCATTTGTACGTTTTGTTAGTCATTTGATTCCATTTGAGATGGTAATATTTGTATTTTATTATACTTTTAACTTTCCTTACGCCTCCACAGAGTTACCATGTTTGCTCCTGAACTGCATTTATCTTGCTTTAATTGATACTTAGTCTTGGCGGTAGCCATGTTGATTTGCTCCCCTCTTTGATTGTGTTGCCTGCACTGACAGGGATGGTGGACTTTCGTCTGTGAATTGAAGCACTCTTTCAAGGTTGCAAAATTCTGTGTTATGAGTCAACCAAATACTGTCCTTCGAACGAATCTGTACGTGATCTATCCAAAAGGGATAGAAAAGAATTTATTTGATTAGATTGTTAACTGAAAAGTTATTGGTTGAATAAGTGGGTGGTAGTATTTGTTGAGAACCGTCATTTACCAATCCACCTTGTTTGGGTTTCAACTGGGCAATAGCGCGCATCTAGACAATTATTCTTCGGTCGAAACCTTAGTTTGGTCCTACACTGTTCAACCAAACACTTTAGAGGGATTTTGAGCGTAGTTTTCCGATACGGTATGTATATCTGGTTGTAAAATATATGGCTTCATGTGTGTCTACAGATATCCCTCCGACGTGAGTACAAGTCTGCTCGCGACAGCTGGAGTACAAACTGAACAGCCGTTGCAAATAATGGCTATTATATCAAGTAGACTACTACTTATCATACTTAGTCATCTTACATCCTTTGTGTCAGTGTAATGTAGAACTCTAATATAACGAAATGAATGCTATAAATACCACTCCAAGGTGCTCTCTTTGACAGCACTGTTATTTCTCAAAAATCCCCTATCTTGTATTTTCGTTTTTGTTTAGCTCTCGTGTACCCATATTTTTACATTCCTCAGACAGCTAGTGTCAAACCTTTATTATGTGATCTCGTCCCATATTTCGACTTATTACTTAACATATTGCTGTGTAGTGTTAAACCATTGGCAGTAAGGTCTGGCTTAACTGAGATCAATATTACAGCGTAGAGCATTTGGTCATAGTCGTTATTTGACTATGTTCTTCCATTAATGATCTCTTACCATAGTACTAAGATCTGGATCTAAATATTAGCATGTCCGGAATGTGAGTGTCCACATTGGACTTGTACTAGACTTATCAGTACACTGTAGAGTACATATAAAGTATGTGCGAATTTTGTCGTAGTTTGAGTCTGCAAACTATGGAATGCAAAAACGACATAAATGGCCATGAACTCTGCTGATTATTCCATAAAGAAACCCGGTATTTTAGTTGTAGTAACTTTTCCAGACACATTCAACAACTAATTCGAACATTATATAATATTTAACCATTCTGAGCTTCTCAGAGACTTTTACAATAACTAACTTACACGTGTGAACACTGCTTATTACCCATAGTGATGGTTTGACGTTTTTAATCACGCACAATGTTCATGCACCGATTTGAATTCCAAGGTCGTGCAAATACAAAACTGTGCTCACACCACCCTGCTTTTACTCAGTTAGTGACTTTCTAGGATCCCGAAAACTGCGTTTGTTTTGAAATATAGCATTGTCTGACTGAAAATGATATCAGTTATGATAACTCGTTCACTGGTCTTCCCGTCCTATAAGGCTTTGTTCGGTTGATCCCTGATAGTTTTGTTATCTTAATCGTATTAAACTGGAAGTAAAACTTACAATGTTATCACATGACTTCTTGTTTGCTAATGCAGACTCCAACACATTTAACCCTTCAAACGTGTAAGGCATAATCTCCAATATCCATAAACCCATGCTGGATCCAATCTTACGCCTAATGTCAAGAGACGTCCTTTCGCGTCCTGTAACCTGATTTATCCTCTCGACGAATCATTTATTTTCAACATAATTTCAGTGTTTATCTGTGTGGTAACTTACACACTTCAGGAATGATAGTGAGCGTTGATACGATCCAATCATTATATAAAGTCTGTAGTGTGACTGGCTTTGAATTGGATGAGTTGTGTGGTGACACAAATTTGTTCTTAGAAGAAATGAATGCTTATAGTCCATAAAGTGAATGTCTACTTGGGGATAGATGAGAGATTTTTGGCGGAAATATTGACGTCAGGATATTGGATTGGACTACAACTAACCTCCGACTCTTCATAGGCGTTTGTGTTTTGACGTTCTTTGTCTTTGTGTTTTCTGAGGTTTGTGTCCTACGTATAATCACCAATATAACTACCTGACCTTTCCGAATGACTCCATATTATGTCAACCTGATCAACATTGGCTGTAAAATAATTGCCGATGCTTTCGAATGCTGATTTCTACTCAACACCTACTTAAAACTCAACGGGAGAGGGGAATATCTTATGTAATGACAACTAGTCACAGTTGTACAGCATTCCACCAAAGTCAAATCAGCTCTCACATCGATTCAATCAATAAGTTATTTTGTTGTCGTAATACTGATCGGTTTTCTTTTGAAGCCGGAATCTTGTGATTACCGCGGTGCACCGTTGAAAGCGAATAAATGGTGTACTGGGATGCTAGAAGTGCCCATCCATAGGTGTAGTTATCAGAATCGATTACTTTACAAAGCACACCAACTGTCCCTTTGAATACCTGAGTATCGAGATAGAAGTTGCGTTTGACACACACGACATATTCGTTGAAAACCGAGCCCTTAACCATAGTCTTCACTAATTTTGCTTCGCATAACTCACAGAAAAGTATTTCATAAAACTTTTGAGGTATTTTGTACCAGGTCTGAGTTTATCATAATTCATCCCACAATACTTTCAACATTTTAGGTCCATACTCCGAACTGTCCCTCGCATCCCTACTTATCTATCTCATGACCACTCCAATAACATCTTGTATGAGCGATCCAGAGTTTTCAGAAGTTTATCCACCATCTGAGGATTCCTACTTATTTTTGGATGCTTTGGAGTTGGATTCTGGGTTTTTGTCCGAATTGAGGCCCACCTTAACTCTTGAAGTTGGCAGCGGTAGTGGAGTTATCAGTGCATTCCTGTGCTCATCCATTTTGAAACCACTATTTCACATATGCACCGACATATCCCTTACTGTATGCGGCTTTTCAATCACTGTCTTAACATTATAGGCCTGTCACGCATCTCTACGTGTGCTAAACGTAAATGTTCCTAGTACATCGGTGACATATGATGTAATTAATTGTTCTTTAGCAACACCCCTCTTGTCTAGACTATATCAAAGTGTAGACTTAATCATGTTTAATCCTCCCTATGTACCGACAACTTCAGAGGAACACAAATCTGCTAGTTCAACTATAGTTGCCTCATGGTCTGGTGGGCGACTGGGAAGAGAAGTAAGTCTACTTTGCTGGTTTTTCGTCCACTTCAAAATTAAAAATTTGTGATTTAAAGTTTTCTCGGAGACATTAACATGTTTTCTGTGTTTTTCTGTAAACTCAGTGTACGTACCGACTGGCTTAATTTCACCGATCTTTAGTCAGCATCACATAAATTAATGGATGTTACAGTTTTAGGAAGACTATTCAATTCGAGTTAGGCACTGCAGTTCATTTCGAACATCTGTAGCTGAATTTTAAAAAGTGCACTGTCTGTGATAGTACCTTCTCATTATTCTTTTTATTGATAGTTCTGTATTCTGTTATGTAATCCTGATGTATACCAAAACTACTATTATTCAACACGAAAATATATTGGATTGTCCATCAGACAGTATCTTGCAGATAGCAGTGAATAAAGTAGAAGGTCCATTTTGAAGATTCTGTATGAAATTACCAAGTGCCACCTTCTTTCCTTGCATTTCGAATTCCCATGGGTAAGCATTATTTTCCTAGCTTAATTCACTTGCTCCTGAAGTTTGTCCTACTAATCTGAAATCAATATGATCTTTTGGAACTCTCATAAATGAATGTACCAGATGTATTAAGTGCTTGCTGAAAATTCTCCCACATTCCTTTAAACCATAATTTGCTTGTGGTGTATCGAATAAAATGGTTTATATTATTCGTCCTTTCTTCAACCCCTTTATTTGTACATTGCATTTTCTTAACTGAATTTCAGGTGATTGATCCATTCTTAAGTCAAGCTTACAATTTGCTCTCACCACATGGCTGCATTTATTTACTGTTATCGAGAGACAACTGTCCTGAAAAAGTACATCTTATGATGACAAAGTTGTCTAATGGAAGACTCCATGCAAAAGAAATTCTTCATAGACGAGTTCATAATGAATTTTTAACTGTTTTTCGCTATAGCTGTTGATATTTATAAATAAATGAAATATAATACATTCCATTCCATTGTGAACTGTGATTTATTCACGAAGTATAGTTATACAGACAAACTTATCTTTCAGTGTGAACCATCTCACAAATATAAGTTTAAATAGCTTCATCTTTGAACAGCATACTGTAACAGAGGTCATTTCATAGGTTGTTTTTGACGATCGACAGGGCTCCCTTGTTAACTTTTGGAAAAACTTACACAACCTTACTTTTGATGTACAATCAATAGGTCACATATTATTGTGAAACTATGAAATAAGCATCACCCTACCACCAATCAGAGGTGGAGCTTTTGTCATCTATTTCTAGGTATGCCTGGAACCCCTACATTAATAGCGTCAAGAATGTATGATATGTCTTACTGAGACGAAATCTACCCATATACGACCCCCTCATTTATATAGTTTCCATAATGGCTATGGATTCTGTAAACAGTCCCTTTGTCATATGGTGTAGTGCCTTTCCCGTGTTCCGTATTTGATCCTTCTCTCGTTTGACTGTCTACTATTGACTAACTATGTCAGTTGTAGTGGCCTTGTAATATAAATGTTTTTAGTTTTCAATTACCACTTAATTTTATTGAGAGAATATAATAATTGAGTTAGTATTTGTTTTGATCCTCTCTGGGATGTTGTTGCTTTTTAAATTTAGAAATGACTGAAATGAACAGAACTTGTATAAGTCAGTGCTATTTTGGATTGTGTTAGACTGGTGCATTTCGGATAATTGTCACTAATATGATGCGTTTTATGTTGTGTAGAAGATTATGTGTTCTTTGTCTACCCTTAGTACGTCATGTTAATGAGAAATAGATGTACTTGAATTGTCTCGTAAATGAGAGGAATAGGTACGTTACTGGACACATAAATAATGGTACATATGAGAACTAAGATTAAGTGAAATTTTCTGATAATCGAATTTTTAGATATTCACTGACAATCATGTCCCCATCCATAGTATCATTTGTGCATGAATATCTCGTAATTGATTAGATCTTTACACTAAGTCCATATCTATATTTTATTCTAAAACATATGACCCAATGTTTTTTAGATAACTATGATTAGATAAATCTTGTTTTAAACCAATTAGGCTTTATGAAACATTTATGAATTTTACTTTAACACTTAATTTCGTCAATGCTTTTCAAGAACTACATTTTGCTAAGACACTTGTATGTAAGTGTAACGATTATAGCCAAGTGAAACATAACCTATAATTTGTGTATATGCTCAGTATTATCGGTAATATGTAAACACTAATGCTAAAGTATTACTTCTTTCATTATATTCTCATTTAAATTTCGTTACTGATACCCTTTATCACCGATCCAACGAGACATTTCACCTCTCCAAAACACAAATGATCACCGCGTCATTTATATCATAACGAAACAAACGGGTGTATTTCTTGATGTATGAAAGTAATAATGTAGTGTATATTTGTATTTATGGGGGCAGAAATAATTGGCGTTGTGGTAATCTCTATCATGAACGGTAAACATGACTTCACTATTTATCCAAAAGTGTTAGTAGGATGCATCTATGTTGACGTTTTTTATTAACGAAAGGTTACTTCCCTGATTGACGTATCCTAATATTTTATGTCATGTCTGGATGTATGCGGTGAAATAAATGCTTGATTGAGGGTAAATTTGGTAAAAAAAATCTGATAAAGATCTATGGATATCTAATTTCCCATCAGGTAGATACGGTATAGTATCTTCCATAAGGTGAATTGATGTCTCTCTTCGAAAAGAAAAGCATTCTTTTTACAAATTAAGAAATATATATCTTAAGGTACTTAGTCACAAGAAAGTTTACAGCTGGTAGCTAAAAATCAGACATTAGAAGTAGACACTGGATATACAGAATGTCATGTTTGAATTTTTTTATGAGACTGAAGGAACACGCGGTCGGCAGGGTTAACGAGCTTTTCACGTCACAAACGTACTACTGATTTTGGTTTTAGTAGTATCAAGAAAGTACTAAAATGTGTTGTTTGTAATGGAATTCTAGGTTTGTTCGGCCTCATGAACACTTTCAGACTGTTCTGATGTAATGACTATCAACGATTATGAAGCCTAAAACTGCTTTCCATATACTAACGGAACAAGATAAGCAAACTCGCGATCAATCTTAGCGTCACTGATAACAAGCTTATAGTAATGAGGCTTACCGGCTAATCGTTTTTGCAAAGCTTTTATCATCCTGGCCTACAGTATACTATGGGTAAACGCGATAATGTACTCACATTCATCTCTCTATTTCAGTTGCAATACTAAGTTGACTTTTCTCTCACTTGGAATATGATTTGGTCAGGAAGAGAAGAGATCCTCGAGTAGTAAAATTACAGAAGCACTGTGTCATCAATTATGTTTCATTAGTGTCGTCTGTTGCCTAAGAAAATTTCCATGTATTCATAGAAAACAGTGGAATTCAGAAAGTGCTTCTAATTTTGAAAGACTTCAGAATAACTGAAAAAATCGGTACTAGGCACTATATTTATGTCATCAAATAGCGAAAGTGTGGTATCCTGATCCGATCAATAAATTCTTACTTACTTACTTACTTTCGCCTGTTACTCCCAATGGAGCATAGGCCGCCGACCAGTATTCTCCAACCCACTCTGTCCTGGGCCTTCTTTTCTAGTTCTATCCAGTTCTTGTTCATTCTTCTCATGTCTGTCTCTATTTCTCGGCGTAATGTGTTCTTTGGTCTTCTTCTTCTCCTTTGACCTTCAGGATTCCATGTGAGGGCTTGTCTTGTGACGCAATTGGATGATTTCCTCAAAGTGTGCCCAATCCACTTCCAGCGCTTCTTCCTCTGCTGGAATCTGATTTGTTGTCTCCCACAGTGACTTGTTGCTGATAGTGTCTGGCCATCGGATCCGAAGTATCTTGCGTAGACAACTGTTAATAAACACTTGTATCTTCTGGATAATGGCTTTCGTAGATCTCCACGTCTCCGCCCCATACAATAGAACTGTCTTGACATTTGTATTGAAAATTCTAACCTTGGTGTTGGTTGACAATTGTTTTGAGCTCCAGATGTTTTTCAGTTGTAAGTATGCTGCTCTTGCTTTGCCGATCCTCGCCCTCACATCTGCATCTGATCCACCGTGTTCATCAATGATGCTGCCCAGATATGTAAAGGTTTCCACATCCTCCAAAGCTTCTCCGTCAAGTGTAATTTGATTGGTGCATATTGTATTGTATCGGAGAGTCTTGCTTTTCCCTTTGTTTATATTGAGACCTACTGCTGCTACACTGATCGTTTTCTCCTGCATTCACTCCTCTCTAATTTGGCGTTCATAGATCAAATAGGGCACAAACGCATTCAAGTACATGTTATCACAGAAAGAATATAAACATTTCAAATAAAAAGGCTCACTGATTGACAGGTATCATACGAAGCCTCAGGCACGTGTGGACGTATGAAAGATATCGGCTCTTAAAGATCACTTGACAACATTTCATACATTAGTCCATAGTCTTTTGATAAGCGCTAACAACTGGATTGTGATAATCGTGATTATTCACAAACTAATCCGTGTACACATTGAAATTCCACTAAGCATCAGTAAAAAAAACATACAATGAGTTCAATCGCCTAAATTTGTGAATGACAATTAAACTGTAACTCCCCTGATCGTAATAATCATGTTGATTAATTAGGACCTTAGTTGCAACACGTTCCATTTGTAGATAGAAAAATGCTCTTATGATAGAGAAAATGACCAAACATGGCTGTTTGCTGCCATTCAATATGTGCAGACAGTTAACAATCCAATTGAATATACAGAATTAAATATAAAGTTCTTCATACATACACATCACATATATTTGTAGAATGTTCACGCACATGACACACTATGTAATAATAATAATAAGTTAGTACTACTAATCGCTTCAATAATTTTAATGTGATGGAATATAATTTGTTCTTCATTATAATATGGTACTTACTATCATTATCAATGCAATCATTTAGGTGTTTGCAATAATTCTTTAACTTCTTCCTTAGCCTATAAATAAATAAAGATATATATGTAGTCGAAAATAATCTAGTAGACATTTTCCGAGATAATATAAACAATGCATTGATTATCACATTAAAGATCTACGATGAGCAAACTACTGTACAGAGGACAAATGATCCCCGTGAGTTCATTTATGAAATGTGTGTAAAAGCAGTTAGAAATTATGCCAAAGAAGTGACTCTTTATTAGAATCTTAGGAAATAAAGTGTGAAATCAAACTTAATCAGCTATCCAAATAGATTGGTGAACATAATCGCGGTTATTTCCTTACATTAAGCATACAAATAGTTTCTCAGAAATGTGTTTAGTAAAATAATAGCTGAAGTTTTATGCACAAGGGCGAAATCGTGTGACTTTTCAAAGTTCCCAAAGATTTTGTGTGTTAATTTTTATTTTCTGACAATTTCATTTTTTTGACACAAGAATATATAATCATAATTTTAGATGGAAATAACGAACTTGCAAGGTGACAACTGTTTAGTTGAAAGGAATGCTATATTGACTGAATTCTATTAGCCTATCACAAAGGAAATATTTCATGAACCGGAAAAGTCTGTATGTGAAACCTTCGCTTCTTGGAATGGGTTTACATGTATGAGCAAGTGTTTTCATGTGTCAACTTGATCATATCCAAATCAAGATTTCGACTAACAGACACAAATCTAGAGTAATTATCGCTCATTAAGACAAACAAAATTACTCCTAATTACACAATGGTGACTAAAACTGCACAGTTACATCAATACTATTAATAAATCCGACATTGATAACACTCAAGACTGGGCGAATAAATGTTACTTCATGTACTTATGATGCATCTGAGAATCTCATACATGCGTCCAACCAAATGTGTTATCTGGCTGTTTATCAGAAGTGTTTATCAACTTCTATGACATGATTGGCTGCAACTGTCAGTGAGCCGTCCATCTAGATTTTATGCTAGTTGTCACTCGTTAGCAAAGCGTATTTGCATCTAGTAGGTGATGTTAGTGACTGTGATACTGAGTGACGCTCGTTCAAATTCCATGGGCACCGTTAGTTCCCTGATGAGTTCAAATCCACATTGCTAAAGAGTTTCAGCTAACAATTGACCTGGGTCAACAGCCTCATGATGATTACCTCTGACTATCTGATAATAATCACTGTCCAATCCATTACCAATACGCTTTATTTAGTTGCATCATAAATATAACTAGGTCACCAGTACATATTCACAATATATGACATTCATATACTTACCTCATCGGCTTCAACGTGATGTGCAGGATAATTAAGTACTTTAAGACCATATTCTTTTGCTTTGTCCTTTTGTCCTAGTCGTGCATAACATTTAGCCAAATATGCAAGTGTTATTACAGATCTCATAGGAGCCACTCCATGTTTTAATTTTTAAAAGAAATGGAAACAGTGAAAACTCATGTTATTCACTCATCAAAAAGATTATAAACATGTCTTTATATTAGCACAGGTCTATACAATACTTACATTCTTCACATTTCAGCATATGTTTTAATGCCTACATAAAAATAATGAATCTTATTGGGAATTCATTCAGTACGTACCAATTCATAAGAGAATTCACTCCCAGTATACTTTGTACCTTTAAAAAGTTCTGGTTTTGTACGATATACATCTGTCATAATAAAATACCTTGAACAGATATAAGAAAATACATCGAATGCAACTACTTACCATATGCCTAAACTACTCTCAGTTATAAAGTTATTCGGATCAGCTTTTTCTGATCTCTACAATTTCCATGGATTTTCGAACGAATGAATAACATGTCAACTTACTATCCATATGTCATATAACTCTGAGATATTCTTGAATCTTTCTAAAAAACCTTTCAAATTATTGTGTTCATCCCATAAGATACCATACCACTGAACAGATATGATGAATAAATAAAGGATTCATATAAATGTAATGAAATGTCTAAATACCGTCAAGGAATTAGCATGATTAGGATTTTTCTCCATAGCCTTTTTAGCTGCATTCATCCCCTCTGAGAAATATGTTTCACAGAATTCTTTACGTGGTTTTCTTGTAACATAATAAACTAATAACAAGAATAATAATTAGTATTATTAACAAAATTTCTCATCATGATGACATTAAGTAAGAACATTACCACAAAGATAACACGCATGAGCAAATCTCCATAATAGTTCAACATCATCGTATTTTTTCAATGAAACTTTGAGATAATAATAAGCTTTATGAAATTGACCTCGTGCAATTAGTTTATCAGCTTCTTTAATAACATTTTCGATTAGTGTTTTATGTGTATTTTCTAACTGAGACATTTTAAAACTATTCGGAAAAATACGAATCCAAGTAATCTTAAATTACCTTTCTACTGACCAATTGTAATCAACTAGTAGTTTCAAAACCAATCAGCCAGTCACAACGCAAAAGATTACACACAGATTACACATAATTATTCATATATAGCAGTGGTTTATATCAGAAGGGGTTTTTTTGTGGGTATTATAGTAATTTTAGTAATTGAGATAATGAGACGATTGGTTTGCATCTGTTATTTGAATATATTATTATATTGATATATCTATTAGACTTTCCATTAAACAGCTTAATGAGACTAATAAACTTTAAACACTGATATAATAAGTTATTTGTTTCCCAGAAGTCTGATGACATAATTGAAATCGTCATCAATGAGACGATTGATTGACGGTCACGTGTCACCGCGTCATTAAAATATATTTAGAATTTACTAGAAATAGAATCTAATTCCTCTCATCCTAATTCCGTTTAATAACAGCAAAATGTGGTTTAACGTGACACCAAAAAGGTCAATATCTAGCACAACTCAAGCATTCTACTGAGAGGAAAAACAAAATTTACTATGGGCATGTGAAACACAGCAGATGCATACCAGTATTAGCTAAATTGGTAGGTGGCCGGAGTACATGCAACAGTCAGCAATGTGTATGATATCAGAATCCAGCTCATGTTTTTTGGGAACTAAAAACTATGGGTATGTACGCTAGAGTCATCGTTAAATACTCTGTTGAAATAAAAAAGATATTTTAAATAATCTCATCTATTTCTGTCCTTAGATGCAACCACGCCACAGTGTAAAAATATGTATGCTGACCTGTATTACTGAATGGTTTAACTTTGCCGTGAATGTGCACTGGAAACAATCTTTAAATTGACGTTGAAACTCTGTTCGTGAAAATTCAGAATAGGAGACCGATTTGACTACAAGAAAGAAAAAGGACGAGAGTAAGCAGCTTTGCCTGATATCGGTCTTTACCTCGAACGAGCCAGTGAGCTGTCCTCCATGTACGATTTGTCAGTTTAATCCATCATAGGAGTTCCGTATGATATTGACTATCTTCTCAGGCACGCCATAGTGTCGAAGAAGCCTCCATAGTGTTGTACTGTCCACACTATCAAATGCTTTCTCGTAGTCAATGAAGTTGATGTAGAGTGATGAATTCCTCTCACTTAATTGTTTCAAAATGATCCGTAGTGTTGCGATTTGGTCAGTACAGGATAGATCGTTACGGAATCCAGCCTAATGGTCTCGAAGTCGAAGACTTTTCCTAGTATCGAAAGAACAGTGATGCCTCTGCGATTCCCACAACTTCTGAGATCGCCTTTCTTTGGTATCTTGATCAGAAGTCCTTTTTTTCCAGTCTGTTGGAACTTGTTCTTCGTCCCAAATCTTACTGAAGAGGATGTGGAGTATCTTGGCAGTTGCTGCTACATATGCTTTCAGTCCCTCTGTCGGGATGTTGTCTGGTCCTGCCTCTTTGCCGCTCTTGATTTGTCTAATGGCCATGCTGATCTCTTCAATTGTTGGTGGGTCAACATCGATTGAGAGGTCTGTGGGTGCTGCTTCAATGTTGGGTGAGTTCAGTGGAGCTGGGCGATTTAAGAGTCCTTTGAAATGTTCTACCCACCTGTTTCGTTGTTCTTCAATGTCGGTGATTACTTTACCTTCCTTGCTTTTCACTGGTCTTTCTGGTTTACGGTAATTTCCAGCAAGTTTCTTTGTTGTATCATACAGTTGTCTCATGTTTCCCTCTCTTGTAGCCTTTTCCGCTGTCATCGCTAAATCTTCCACATATTTACGTTTGTCGGTTCTGATGCTCCTCTTCACTTGCTTGTTGGCCTCTGTGTATTCGGCTTGTGTCTTGGCTTTTTCCGCTCTGGTTCAGCCGATATTGATTGCTGCCTTCTTGTTCCTTCTTTCTTCAATTTTATCCAGTGTACCAACAGTGATCCATTCCTTGTGGTGGTGCTTTTTGTGGCCTAGAACCTCCTGGCGTGTTGAAGTGATTGCCTCCTTGATCCCTTTCCAGTCGTTCTCCATAATAGTTCCCTCTCCAGTGAGTAGATCGTGAAAGGCCTGAAACTTATTGTTGAGGGCTGTCCTGAATTTGTTGAGTTTGTCAGTATCCCGAAGAAAAGCCGTATTAAACGTTTGTGATGTTGTCCGCCCCGTTGTCCTGTGCTTCTTAAGTTTTAATTTCATCTTGGCAACCAGCAAATGATGATCTGTTGCTTTATTAGCTCCTCTCCTGGTTCTCACATCCTCCATCGTCCTCCTGAGTTTTTGTTGATACAGATATGGTCGATTTGGTTATGTGTAGCGTGGTCTGGTGAAGTCCATGTGGTTTTATGAATGCGTTTGTATGGGAATATAGAGCCGTCTATGATCAGTTTATTGAAGGCACATAGGTTTGCTACTCTCTCACCATTTTCGTTCCTTTCTCCTAGTCCATGTCGTCCCATGACGTCTTCGTATCCGGTGTTGTCCATTCCAACCTTGGCATTTAGGTCTCCCATCAGAATGGTCGAGTCCTTCGTTGGGCATTTCTCGATGATTGACTGCAGCCTATCGTGGAATTGATCTTCAACGTCTTCATTGTAGTCGTTGGTAGGCTCATAGCATTGGATGACGTTCATTGTAATGCCCTCTTTCTTTGTTTTGAAAGAGGTTATGATGATCCTGGGTCCATGAAATTCCCATACCCCTTGTTAATAACAGATATTGTTTATTGTAAGTGTTAATCAACAATTGAATTTTTAACTATCCTATATGATTCACGGACCTGTTATGTATGGAGTGCTTGACTCTGTTACCTAAAAAGATAATAGTACATAGTTTTAATGACTGACATAGAAATATAGTATTCTAGTCAGTAGTATTATCAATAATTCCATTCACAATTAGCTATACTAACATAATTTTTTGACTACTTAACAGCTGTAATATGCGTCCACTGGTTCGCTACCGTAAAGGAATTGTTTATAGATGACATAAAATTAATTGTTGTGTCCTGAAGGTTACACATACATTCAAAATATTATTAGCTCTCAAAACCAACAGAACGAATTATTTTACAATCGTAGTTAACTATTTAGAAATGACAGTGAAAAAAAATTTGTATCATATTGTTCTACTTATACGTAAACCGTAAGTTTCTACTTACTCCAATTGTGTTGTATCCAGCATTTTTGGTTACAGTTTTATTGATTTAAAGTTTAACTATCGGATTTCGGAGTGCACTCTTTCAATAACATTTTCATTCTAAACCTTAATTTACATGGATGTTTGCGTTTTTCCTCCTATACATTGATATTTCAGCCTGTGCTTTAGGTTCGTTCCTACTAAGTTTCAGTGATATTGGAAATTAAAAAGGACCCATAAAGTTGATCGTTAGTAAACCTTTTTTAACATTAATTCCATTTTGATAAGTTTCTAAACTATATTCTTTCAGTAAATTGTTGGCATTCAAGCAAAATCCCTAATTAAATCATCATTAACACATAAATCTTTTATTCGCTAGAATATTGGGCTGTTTTCTGACTGAATGATCCATTTAAACTTAGTGTATAGTTCACACTATATCAATCACCAAGAAATAGACAAATTGAATTGATTCAATATCCGCATGTCTATTGAAAAATTTGAGAAAATAAAATAAATACTTCTGTTAAATAAGATGAAATTTGTATAATAACAACAGAATTTCAATTGACTCACACTTTCAACTATGAAAATACTAAATGTCCACAAAAACCCCTTTTGAAAAGAATTTCTTTTAACTAAAATCTAAACTAACTCATTATTATGTTTTCAAAAAAATTTTTTTCCTCCATTCCATTCCAAAAGATCTATAAAGTAGTATCATTACATTTTAGTACATTTAATATAACACCATGTGCACATTTTTCTATTTTTATCTGTATGTATCTGTGTGAATGTCTGTAATGTTTATGAGTTACATAGTTTGGCGTCAATTTCTATCTAATTAAAGTACCAAATAGAATTTTATTGAATTTTAGAATATTATGTGGTTGCTAAACTATTCCACTTAATTAATCGATATGCAGAAAAAGCGATATAAGCGATATATAATGACATCCGACAATGATTCAAAAAATCATATTGAGTAGTTAATATGATGACAGCTAAAGTATACCATTGAATGTGATGTTTTTCCAAATTTTTTCATTAAAGTTAAGAAAAGACAAACATTTTGTAAAGTGATTAATTAGCTATTGTCTGTTCAAGTTAACATTAGTTTAATTTAATAATTATCAATTAGAATGTAGCACTGTAAATCTAATTTTTCATTGATTGAATATTGTTCATTTGAATAAATCAATTTATTGATTGTAATAGGATACTATTCAAGTATTGCATAACTATAATCATGTTCATTATTAGAATAAATGTACTTTACTCCTGAGCAATGCGCATCCACGATCTCGCCTTGCGAGGTTCAAACCCAGGACCTACCAGTCTTGCGCCAGAGCACTGAACCTATAGACCTCTGAGCCAGCATCCAACGGTGTCAATGTTTAACTTCAATCAATCCACGAAATTGAGCAACCATTCACCAATGTCTTCAGTGAGTTGATATCTCCCAACAGACCTCGTTGAACTCCACTGGTTACTGCTTCTCACTAGAGCTCCAGGAAATACCTCATGGAGCCAGTCACTAGTGAACATATAATCATTATCGGAAGGGGTTTTGTGGAGATTTTAGCAATTTTATATAGTTGAGATCATTAGTCAATTGAAGGATGAAACAGTCATCCAGTGCTTCCAGGTTTTCCATGGTGGTCTAGCTTCAATTGACTCATGATCTCAACTATATAAAATTACTAAAATCTCCACAAACCCCCCTTCTGATATAGTCTTTCTTATTAAGTAGATTAATTTTTAGTCATCATTAATGTTGCATTATTTTATTAGAAGTCAAATATTATCTAGTGAGATAACTGTACCATTACAATAAACAATATTTCTATTGCTTAAAGTAAACTGAACTAAGACTCAAACAAAGCCCTGATGAATATATTATTATTATCATTAGTAGTAGTAGTAGTAATAATAGTAGTATGTGATTAGTAGTACATTTTAATAGTTTATTAACCGTTTACACTTTATAATGAACACTGCTCACTGTAACAATAGTACATGTAAACTTAAACAACAAATTTTTTAGATATGATAACTGAATAATTGGCTAACCAATTAATTTTATAGAGTCAAATTCATGCTTAAATTAGGAATGTATTGAACACGAACATAAATGGGGACAATCGAATGTATTTCACACGAAAATTACAGACTATCTTACTAAAATCTGACAACCATAAAGCAAATAAGTAATTTGAACCTACCAACCAATCGTCTCAATCTTGACCATTCCTTCTGCGAATATCAGTCCATAGTCTCTGATTATGATTGTTCATGCATTTTGATACTAACTGCGTTTCGTTTCCGTTGTTTCGTTATCAATCTGCTAGTGAAATACATTCTCTGATCGACTATCATTATATACTACTTGTGTGGATATAAGTAGCCTACACCACATGAACAGAAACTTTTCAATTCATGCACTTGACCTCATTAGGAATTAAAAGTGAAAATGACAAACAAAATTGCAGATTACATCTCAGACTCATCATTATCAACATCATTTTAAAAACGATTTCTGACTGGATTAATAAAAAAACACTGAACTTCATTACAGGTAAGTAATAAGTATAGTCGTAAAGTACACTAATAAATTAGTAAACCGTGACATTTAATATCTAAAATATTATAAACGTTTGCGTTGTCAATATAAAATTACATTGAGAAATAAAGATACTGACTTTATGTTACTGCATAGTTACAACACATTTGCTACTAACATTCCGTAAGGTAAAATACAGATCTACATATAATGGAACATTTTACCAACTAATTAACAACTTCCATTGTACCGTTCCCAAGAACCATAACTGATTGACATTATTAGATAAACAAGTAACTTTTTTATCATAATTATTTACTGGTAAAGGTTAGAAACTGTGAATTCACTAGCCATTATATCAGCATTTAATCCTTAATTGTCAACAATTTTATAATTAATTTCGTCTTAACACCAACCAAGTATATCTGAAATACATGATTAATATATCAGAGGCTGATATTGGTGTCCTGAACCGAACCCGTTGGGTTATACGAGAAGCTATTATCTCGGTGGTCCAATAAAAACTCATAGTTTACTCTAGGTTGCTCATATTGGTTTATGCGTAATTGACCAGGTCAACAAGTCGGTGCTCTATTTGGCGATCTTATCACGTGATAATTGACAGGCCATAAAGACATAACATATGGTCTTTTTCTTGTCACGATAATTGACAACTTCTATCTACATAACTGAAGAAATTAAGTTTCATATCCAAGTGACCAATGAGGAAATTAATATCACTTTTTATCTCAGTATCTATTAACAGCCAGTACTATTATATTGGCACTAGAACAGAATCGATGTGGCTTTTCTTAAGTTACAGTTTTATATTACACGATGATGGAACCGCTTGAGAAAATTTTTTTTCTTGAATTAAAATTAAAATGAAAAAATGAAAATTATGACGTTCAATCAAAACATTTTATGCTGCATTGACTTTCACTAACCAGCATAGAACAAGGCACAATTTACAGCCAATTAACAAATTATTAGAGGGAAGAAAATGTTTGTTCCTAAACAAATGAGCACACATCGTGAAATACAAGTTAACCAGCCGCTTATTATTAAATATTTCTAATCATACCCATAAATTTTCGTCATTTATGGTCAGTAATCATAATAACCATGGCCACGATTACCTTCTGATTCCTTCAGAAGTTCATTTGCGATATGGGATCATCATTGTGTTCACCTATTTTTTTGGTTTCTCTTTTCTCTTGTCTTTCAGATCTTTTTTCTTAATTATTCTTCTCACAAAGTCCCTAGGATAATTATCCATTGTCGAAGTGAACATAAAGAAATTCAACTCAGTTTCTTATCATTCTGTTTTGTGAATAATTTCCAAACTCTGTTAACTATATTCATAGCAACAGTCATCTTTGCAGAAAGGGCATGTGCTTAATGTTTGATTTTGGAATATATTAACTGTTAAGCAATCATTGATTTTCAGAACCAAACAGTCACAAAAAGCTGTTTGTGGTCAGTGGATTCGATCTATTTTATTAAACTTGGTGCTGCCAGTTATGCTGTAGAGGTTTATAAAACAATGTTTACCTAATTGATCTTGTTTTATGATGATAGAGCTGACATCTACGTTACTCGACCAACTTTTTGGTGAATTGGGACGCTGAGATTGTACTTTTTCTAAAGAATCTGTTAGTAAGTTTGAGTATCAATGTGTGCTTAGTGATGAAGGGTTATCGGTATAAAATTCGCAATATTAAAAGAAAGTTCTCTTTTATGACATTTTGTTCAGCAGCGTAATATACTGGATCCATTAAATTCAAAGAGATCACTCTAGTTTGTTCAAAGTGCTAAGAAGAAATAAACTTTTTGCTGATTGTTACAACTGATCTGTTCCATTATCCATAATACAAAAAAATACTTTTATCCTAGATTTCATAAACATATATTCTAAATAAGTCTCCCTCATATCGAGTTGGATCCATAGATTTACAAATAAGACTTACAGAAGTCACTACTCATCAAAAAAGAGTAATCGATTTATTAGTGTAGGGTTGTGGAGATTGTTAAGTTTTTGATTGAGATCATGAATCGATGAGTGCCAGACCATTATTAAAGACCTGAAAGTACTGGACGGCCGTTTAGTCCTAGTATGGGACTCCTCAACAGTGTGCATCCACAATCCCGCACACGCAACTCAAATCCAGGAATTTCGGTCCCACACGCCAACGCTTCAAGTCTAGACCACTGAGCCGAGAACCAATTGTGATAATGTCTAACTTCAATCAATCCACGAAGTTGTGCTACCATCGTCCGTTGTCTGAGGTAGATACCAGTCCCTACCTGACACGGATTAGCTCCACTGGTCATGGCTTGATTTGGTTATTTTTTCGAAGATCTTTGTATAATTTAGGACTATCACTTCTGAAAGTGTTCTGTTCTATGTTCCAAAACTGTTCAGATAAGAGAATAATTCACATTCACAAGTCTTATCATGAGCTTTAAATATTATCTATCGTCTTAGGAGTTGTCAATCCTGTTAATAATATATTCAATCAGCATGTATACACATTTATCTTCAAGATATAGAAATTCACTCAGAATATTGGAGACAAGGATGACAAAGGTTAATATGTAAAATCATAACTAAAAGAACAATGCCTAATGACTTCCACTTACAATTAATGAATAAATGTTTTACCTTTACAAGCAGATTTCGAAGTATTCACAAGCGAACAGTTTATTCCTTAAAAATTATTATGACTAAAACATACTACTCACAAGTAGTAAAAAACAAATGTGAGAAACCAAGAATGAGGCTTAAAGATAAAACACGCTTTCCAACATTTAAGTTCAATGGAGCGGTGTGAATTTTATTGCAAATATTTACTAATGAACTATATGTTAAACTGTGTTCTTATGACATGGTTTGGTTATTTAAATATATAGATAGACCTTGGAAACTTAAGAACTAGTTGAGTAAGTGAGAGATAAAGATGATATTTTATGTAGCATAAATTAGTGATGACTGACCAAATTAGTCCATATATATATCAGTTAATTTGAGTAGAAGCCCAGGTATTTCATCAGGTCTTAGCCTTTATCACATCCAGGAATATTCGTTAATATAAACTAGTAATTTCCTTCCCAATTCAATTTAAGGTAAGTCTTAGGATCTTATTTTTACGAACACACACATAATTTGAATGCTTCTAATCATCACATTGACGTTGTGATGGAGCCTGTAATGGAACAATTGGACATACATTTAAATTATGATGCCTTTGAGGATTATATGGAAAGGTTCGAAATCTGAACTATGACTAAGGAAGGTGTTGATGATGATAAAATTGTGGCTCATTTCATCACATTCATCGAAAAAGAAGCATGCAGCCTATTAAAAACTCTGGCATCTTCAGAAAGCCTATTTCACTTCCTTATGCAACTGTCAAAGAATTACTACTAGACAATGTAAAGTATACGAATTCCGAATGCTGTGAATGAGGAAATTTTCATCAAATCATTCGTCAGGACATTCGAAATTCCACTACATTACTACGTCATCCCAATCCAATGCATACTCAAGGTTATGCAGATAACAGTTCATTTAGGAGTTTCAACGCAAGTCATAAAGATGAGTACAAGTTTGGTAAATGTTTGTTTTGTGTCAAATTTCACTCATGTAATTCATGTGTAGATCGTAATGTTAAATGCTTTGAATGTGGTAAAATTGGACACATTCTGTCAGTTTGTAATACCACTGTTCATTTTTATGAAACTTTTACTAAACTTTGTAATTCTGATCTTATTGACTGCTTTCAATTATCATTTATCTTTTTCCACGACTTCAAATGAAAATCGGGATCATTATGAGACGAAAGCTTCTAGTCAATCAGCTTCTTATCGGATTTTTTATGTTATTGTACCAGATATCGTTTGTCCTAATGTATCCCATATTTCTGATGGAATTTCCTATAAGTCTGAGGTGAATATAATCAATGAGTCAAATAGAGATAGAAAATCTGATGCAGTTTTGATAGATACCGATTTTTCTAATGATCCATTATTGTCCAATGAAATTCTCAATAAATTTGATGAAAATATTTCAAAAGAATCAAATCTTGACGATGTCATGTCAAATGTTGTTTGTCCTCATAATACATTTGTTTCTTGTGAGAAACTTGTTTGATGTGAAGCGCGAGTCCTAAACGAGCTCGATTTTGATTACAATTCGGATGATTTCATATCAACTGTTGTTTATTGTTATCATGAAGTCACTTCTAATGAATACTCTATTCAAAATGAGAAATATTTTTTAAATGAAACAACATTATTTATGACCTGAGGATATGAAGATCCAGCATTATTTAGTGGGGGAGGATAGTGTTGGAAAATTTATGGTTCAAATTCTAGATACTAGTGATTTCAGTACACAACCAACATGGTGTTCATATACAAATCTAGAACCCAGGCGATTCAGTTCCAAATCCAGTTGTTAATCCTAATACTAATGAGTATATTCTAGATCACACAGAGTCCGTATTCAATACACAGCCTGACAGACACATAATAAACCTAAGGAGAAGACGTACGATTGATTACAGAAGCTTATGTTTTAATTTAAGCTGTGATAGATGTGGTGTTTGTATAAACTAATGATTCTTTTGTACTTGATGACTACCCGATTTCGAACTCTAAATACAATATGTTTATTTGTGCTCATCTAGTTCTGCTTGACTTAAACTGCATTATTTTATTACTGTTATTAATAATAATAATTATTTACTGAATAATTTGATTACAAAATGGACACTCTTATGAAATGATCCTCTCTAAACTAAATAAAATTCTATTATGTAGACTGGATTTTATGGTGGGCTGAAAACTTCACAATTGTATTCACAATTTTCATCTAGAAAGAAAACATAACTTCTGATGTACGAACGATCAATAATGTTTTTCGTTCAATCAACTGTATACAGGTTCAAAAGAGATCTATATATATTATATTTAATTATCGAGAGATGAACAAGTTTAAGGTGAACATATTTTTTACAATTACAGTTTCTGAATTTTGGGTTGTTATTAAAATTGCTCAGTGGTCGTCTAGAAGTTAAGCGTTCATGCGTGAGACCGAAGGTCTTGAGTCCGAGTCCCGTGTGTGGGATTGTGGATGCAGACTGTTGAAGAGTCCCATAATAGGACAAAACGGTCGTCCAGTGCTTCCAGATTTCCAATGGTGGGCCAGCTTAGATCGACTCATGAATCTAACTATTAAAATCACTACAATCTCCAAAAATCCCCATTCTTATATAAAAATGACCAATATGTAATGTCTACTTGAGTCAATTTACACGATAACTGACATTGTGAGAACAAATATTGGTAAGCCATGGTGATTAAAATGATAATGTAATTACAAGTCGAATTTCTTGTTCAGTTAAAGACTGCACAAAATATATCGATAGCATCACAAGTTGTACAAATACAGAAAATTTACGGTACAACGTTTATAGAGCATTTGCATAGACTTTGCTTTTCAATGTGAAGACCATTGGCGTCGAGAAATCGTTGGGCTTGTAGAATAACAGTTTCTACAGTGGATAATTTGATGGTGGTACTGCGTACAACTCAAACTCTTCAATTTGTATTTTAATAAATATCCAAAAATAAAATCAACTAAACTGGTGACCCTGGACGAAGCTAAAGATAACCTTTGAATTAGCTTTTAAACTGATTGATAAACCAAAGTAAGATTCTTTGGCAAAACAGTGTTGGAACTTTATTGGGCACACTGTTTTGACATAAAATTTATTAGGTTTAAGATGAGTTTTTCCATCTTGAAATAAAGATGGTGGACCAAGAACTCATCCTTTTCAGGATGATCCAGTTTATTTCCCAATATAATCCAAGATCGTTTATCTAATGAGTGGCTGAAGATAGTTGAAAGAAAACTTTAGACCTTAGTTTCGTGCTAGTCGACACTTTTCAGTCAAACGTATCTGTAATCCTGAATGAAATGATGCTTCCCGGGGAACAAGAACAAGATACCCTTCGTATGTTTCAATATTCACATTGAATGGTGCAATCAGAGGGTGTTTGGTTTGAATCCCATGCTTCACAGGTTAGTTTATAGTGTTACTTATTAGATGAAATGTTCATATCACCATTTTTTTATAGTTTTTGTTAACTTCACTTTCTAGATAGCGATTTATTGAACAGCGTAGTATGGTTAAACCTTGCTTAAGTAAAGAAGTCTAGGAATGTTCTAAAAATTTTTATTTTGCAGTCATATAATAATTAATGACATGCTAACAGCTGAATCTTCGCTTACATGAAGCTCCCAGCATCAAACACGATTTGGTTAGAATTGATTCAAAGAAATGCTATTGAACTTGTTAACATACATTTGGTATACTTTAAAAAGTACTATAATATTCAATCACAAAAGAATGCAGATTCCAACCGAAAATATAAATTAAAATGCATTAATTATTCAGGGTTGATGAATAGATAGAGATGGATAGATAAACAGATAGATATATATGGCGGATATATAAGTAGACATAGCATTGTAATTGATTAACAGACATAAAGTTCGATAAATAGATAAATATAGCTAAGGCTCTTTTTTATAAGACAGAGTGATAAAAGCAATAAGATATATGTAACAAAATCTAAATGAATAGTTTGAAGGTAATGAACCTATTTCTTTTGTCTGTATCTTCTTTTTTTTAAACTTGAAAAACAAAGATAAGACATCCATATTGATAGTAATAGCTATGATCTGGTGAATATAAATCTGTATATATTAAAATTAACACACATCTAGTGATCATAAGAAAGCTGTCATTTGACTCTTCGACGTTCCATCTTTTCATGAAGGTTCAACTGAGTTCACGAATAGCACAACACAACATCATAGAGAACACCATCCCAGATATCTATAATTTGATTTTAAAAGAAAGGACAAAAGCATTTGATTTAATGTATTTGACTTCATGTAGATAATCTTAGTTATGAAGTATACCTAAATTCATTTTCCTATAAATTAAATAAATTTACTTATTTACTTACGCCCGTTATCCCTCATGGAGGAGCATAGGCCGTTCACCAGTATTCTCCATCTAATTCTATCCTGAATAATCCTTTCCAGTTGCTATTCATTCTTTTCATGTCTGCTTCCAATTTCCGGTGTAGTGTGTAACTTGGTCACCTTCTTTTCCTATTCCATTCAGGATTTCATGTTAGCGATTGCTTCGTGATTCAGTTTGATGACTTCTGTAATGTATGTCCTATCCACTTCCAAAGTCTTTTCTTAATTCCCTCTTAGGCTGGAACCTGGTTTGTTCTCTCCCACAATAGGCTGTTGCTGATGATATCTGGTCAATGAACATTAAGTATCTTGTGTAGACAATTGTTTATAAGTACCTGTGAGCTTTTGATGATAGATGTGGTAGTTGTCGAAGTTTCAGCTCCCTACAATAAAACTGTTTAAGAGAAGTTTCTCGAATCCTATCAATGGTCTTTGTCTTGCCTAGAAGCGTCTTGATTCGATTTGACTATAAATTCACCTCTGATTTCGCTTACCCACATACATAGCTTCTCTGTTCCATTTAGCTCCATTTGCTTGTAACTTTATTTGTGCTATCCGCTAATAAACTGAAGTCGCCTCTTCTTATTGCCTTGTGAATTCAAACATCGTTGGGATTTATATAATGACGGTTATCAAGGTGATTGATTAAAGAAGCTAAGCCATTACCACCTCTACAAGGGCACTTGAAGAACATATTTTTTAGACAGATTAGAACTAAGTTATGCACGACAGTCTATTGTTGTTTAAATATGCACGAAAACTATACCACAACCGTTTCCTACTTTAGATGTGACTGTCAGTATGATCTTGGTTAGTTTTATTCATGTATTTAAATCTAAAAAGGTCAAAAGTTCCATCAAGTCATTTTAGTTTTATTTTCGACTTGTTCACCTAGTTGTTGTACATTTTTCTTTAGAAAAGCAAAGTCAATATTCTGAACAGTTTTGGCTGCTCAGTTTGTTGAACCTCTATTTTTTCTATCGATGTATGAAAGAGTTGCTAATTGGAAACTAGTAAAAACTAGTTTCAGAAAAAAGTGTAATTCCCAAAATCACAGCATGTTGTTAAAATCACCAACATGGTGTTCAACCTGATCACGGCAACAGGCTTTGATATGAATAAGACGAAAAAATATGAATTATAACATAAATTTATCAATTAGATATTAAAATGGTTAGGTGAAAAATCAACTTACAAGAATCAAAGCGAAACTAATCCCGACTCCACATATCACAGATAAATTAGATCTGCATGCCTCCACGAGTACCTCATGACAACCCTATCAATATATAAATCGATAAGTAATAAAGTTGTTGAATTTAACGAAACTTTGAAGTAGAAATGTAATTTCGCTGAACATATTAAAACAACTTTATTATGCAACGAATGGATGAAATGACTAGTTTCCGGTATTATTCTCTAATTTTAACCCAAGGCAATAAAGAATTATATTTCCTTATGAAGAGAAGCTTTAATAACTCAGTAAATATGTCATGTATCGTATAAAACTGACAAACAAGCCATTAAAATCTGGTACTGAAGTTCTTCACATGATCGGTAAATCATGAAAGCGTCCACTTTACCAAAAACCTCTGAAGAAGAACAAAAAGCACCTCTAGATAAAGGGATACAAGTATGCCTTTGTATTTTTCAGACTCATATCTCATGTGATTGGTTTAGTGAAATAATGGGCCATAGTAGAAAAAAATATTGTAAATCACTAGTAGGTACACGACTAGGATTTTTTTCTGCTAAACCAAGTAGGTTTATAGTTATGAGTTACTGTTGTTTTAGTCGCTACAAGATATGACAATAATTGATGAGTTAAAAAAAGCCTACATCACAGATCGATATCAATCGTGCAATCGTTGAAAATCAGGAAGGACTGACTACACAGTTATTTCGTCTACATTGTCCAATCACGATTCCGCTGAGCCAAAGAAGTCAGGATACTCAGGTATAGTCCATTTGTACTGATAAGGAGTTCCACGGTAAGACAGAACAGTTGTCCAATGCCTTCTAGCTTTCGGTGGCTGTCTAATCATAGTCAATCTTAATGTGAAATATGAAACTTGGCAATCTCTATAACCCCTCTATAATAACAGAAAAATCGCTAGCAACAAAAAGGCCCCATAAATCAACTGTTTGATACATCACTCATTAAAAATATACACAGTGATTACTACACATGTTTTAAATTTCCTTGTTTGGTCTCCCTGCTCGGCAAATTGTTTGTAGATAATTACTACATCAAAAGCAGAATCATTTGATGGTGTCACGATTTCTCACAGTTACCTGTTTTTTACATCATCATTGAAATTTATATAATTTTGAAAAAGATATTTGTCCACAAACAAACTGAATTATCAGCAAAGATGGATAGTGGCTAGCAGTGGAATCCACGACGCGCGCCTCGCCCTATTTGGGGCTCGTCAGCTGGATATACCTGCATCTCAGAGTTGATGTTCACTCTGGGACTCGAACCAAGTACCTTTCGCTTCAAACGCCATCGCATTATCCACCCAGCTACTGAGTCTTGATAGCCGCCTGCTTGTGCAATCGAGTGAAGTTATATTCACTTGTTGTTGTTTACTAAGATGCAGGTACATCCAGCTGACGAGTCCCAAATACGACGAAATGTGCGTCCTGGATTCCACTGCTAGCCACTATCAATCTTTGCTTATAAAGCTTGTGATTTTAGGCAATATCGAGGCAGTCCGCATAGGATGCACATATGCCAACAACATACTGATCAACTGCAGTCCAAAATAACAATGTGTAGATACAAGTGAACAACAACATTTCATTCATAACATAAATTATATCCCATATGAATTGGGGATTAATTTATACAATCGTCTTATAATAATTATTATTCTTACTTTATACAATTTTTGAAACAAAGACATTTTACATTAACATAGTTGCTTTCCATAAAGTAAAAATTTATTGATTAACATTTTTTCTACACTTTAAATGGTACATGTCTATTGATTGTAGTTTAGGATTTTTTAATAAAATTTAATGTTCTTTGTTACCATTGTATAACTAATACAGAAGTTGGCATAGAACAATGAAGAAAAACATGCATGTATTATTGCGCTACGTATTATCAGACAGATAGATTATTAATAGAACACTAGACTTATATTAATATTGATTATTCTAAGGTGTACTTCGGAATTTATTGGGTATCAAAAAAATATTAATAAAAATAAATTTATGCAGATTTATTTTTAACTCAGAATATGGTAATCCATTTTGTACTATATGTTTTCTATTGAAGTAAAACGTTGATGATCCAAGTACTTTAGATGATATAAGAAATGCAAATGATGAATTCAATGAACAATGAAGAAATTTGTATTGTTGACTACTGAATAGAAAAAGATATTTATCTAGATAAATTAAGGGTTAGATAAATCATTGTCTTGATTGTGAATAATCCAACAACTTTCCATCTATATCATAATAAATTCTAATATAGAAAATTCTGATCATTAATGAATATGAAAACATTTGGGCAGTTTTAAAGTAATTAACATAGAGGTTTGTGGGTTATCAAATTGTATAATTTACATTACAGATGGATGTTAGTTATATAATCAGCAAAAACTCGAAAGTATTGGACAGCTGTTTTATCGCAATATGGGACGCCTCAACAATGAGCTTCTACAACCTCATCTGAGATTGAACACATAACCTTCAGGTCTTGCAACCATATCGTGTTAGACGTTAGACATATAAATCATTAGATGTTGCCTCAGTGGTTTAAAGACCAAAAGCTTGTCGCAAAACCTGGAAGTTTAGGGTTTGATCGTTGGTTAAGTTGTAAATGTGGAATCCGGAGTTCTTGTGTGGGCGAGAATGATAATGATTGGTTGTCTTGATGAGTCAGACATTAGATAGGATGACAGGTGTTATATGTGTTATATATATTCCCCTATCCTTATTACGTATTGACTGTTCCTTGTTGATGGACACTTATTGATTGACTGTTCCTTGTGTCGGATTTTGGTGTGGAAATATATTGACGTTATAGTCAGGCTAATCTCGTGTTCTTGATCTGAGTTGTGTTGAAGTCCTGTAGAATAGACACTGGATGGGAATCTAGTGTAGATATTCGTCTAAGGTAATTTAACGTCCCACATACGTGTGAGAAGTGAAAGGACTGTTATAACCATAAACCCCTAAAGTTATAACCAGCATCCTTTAAGTTTATAACAGGAGTCCTATATTAAGATGAAATAGCTGCCCAGTGTTCAATGGTTCACGACAATTACCTAACTAACGTCAGTCGGTGATATAAACTCTAACATAATCTTTATTTTAAAGCGATTTTAGATGAATAATCATTGAAACCCAGAAATTGTAGAACAACTGTTGTGTTGTTGGTTTAAGACATCACATGTATTATAAAATAACTAAATAGAATTCAAGAAGTATGTGACATAAATTAAATAAGATCAGTAAGAGTGGTAAAAACTTAGAAGCAAAGAAACTGAAAAACTTCAACTTTACTATTGTCCAAGGATTGCCTCAAATGGGACATAATGTAAAGTATATTTCTGTGTATCTCATACACTAACTTAAGGCCCCTATAGGGGTTACTGTCATTCCTGAGTAAAGCAGACGGGTAGAACGTTATGTTAGCAACCCACTTCGCGAGAACGAATCTCATTGCAGAACCACTAACCAGCTACTTTTGTATAATATGGTGATTAACAGCTATATGGCGAAAAGTAGACAATTCCGCGAAATTTCAAACACAGAGATACAAAAAAGGGAAATTTCGCATCATTTCCCCATTACATGCGAAAAAGGAAACCTTTTGGCGCATTTCTCGATCATTTCACCCTTAATGTCCAACGAAATTTTCTCTTTATTTTCCCTCATGTTCGCCTTCATTTCTCCTTTATTGGTTGCTTGGGATTGATTCTAAACGATGATTGAAGTATAATTATCACACATTTTAATATGTCAATGTCACAAGGAATACAACTCGAAACAAATCGATAAATACATAATATTATTTTATCACCATACATTTAACGGTTGTCTATGCAATCAAATAAAAGTTTTACATTCAGTAAACTATTACATCAAAATGGCGAGAGAAATTTTTAACTCAGAAGGGTCAGCTCAAAGAATCCAATTTCACCGAAAACAGTCACTTAAAAATATATATGATATAACTGTTAACATCGACTTTTTCTTACTGTCCTCTCCTTGATAAAGAACATTCCAGAACAGTTTAAATATTCCATGTGATAATCTGATCAGGTTTTAGTATTAATTTTTATCTAATTACAAAGTTTATCTTAAGTGAACAGTTAGTAAGTTACAAACTCTACTGTACACAATGAATTTTTGTCTTAATTGACAAATATTTGAAAGACAATTGACTATTTCTGTTGGAAACCATAATGTCAAAATCATATGGTGTGATCTGTAATAAATTATGAACCAAAGCACTGAACGGATAATCAGCAAAGATTTCAACTGATCTGAGGTATACTTATTCGGGTTATGACTGAATGGGTCGGAGTAATGTGTTTATCATGGGATCGAAATATTCTATAGTATTCTATTATGAGATCCGAGTAGTATGCTGCTTGAAAGCCATAATTCACAACAAAAAATCTATTTAATGTTCTCTAATCTCCAATGGTTCTCTGGGAGATGTTAATCTATGACGAAAACCATATTCAATATTATGATACAGTTTTTGAACAAAGACTAATCATTAATTGTGTAACTTTGTTCATAGAATCCATATAAATCAGTCAAACGCATTGTCCAAAGTCAAAATATTTTTATTACCATTATTATGAAAAAATGTTCTAGACACATTACCTTGGAACTGTTTAAACAAATTTAGCTACTCTAAATAGACAGTACAAGTTTTCTACACTTAAGCCATCCAAAATAAAATTTGTGTAAAAATATCCAAAGCAGTAGTTTTATAAGAAACAAAATTCTACCTCGAGATGGATCTGATATCAGTCATTTTTCAACTAGACTATTTCGCTTATTGAAAAGTTTTAGCTCAATGGTTGAGCTATTTGCCACAAGTTCGAGACTCGACTCATCTACTTTGATAGTCACAGATATGCTACATCATTAGCTATTATACAAAACTTTGTTTTAAAATCCAGTTCATCATTGCGTATTTCATTTACGATTTCTAATCGATCTTTGTTCTATCCCCAATTCGTTACTCTAATGCGTTAGAAAAATAGTTGACATGATCGGATGTTTTTCCATCACCATGTGACCTAACAACAGACATTGATTTTCTTTCATCCCACTCAATATATTTTGGTTACCGGTTTAATTATTCAAAATAAAACAAGACTTAATACTACACTTTGTCTAGAGCTACCTAGTGAGAAATCTGAAGACCGACTTTGTCAAGACGTTCTCTGATACATTTTTGTGATGAGTTGTAGTTACCCAGACTAACAGCTGGTAGATAAACTTTAATAAATTCACACTGAAATTCACCAATTGAGATCATTTCACATTCAATTAAGGTATTATTATTACGCTTTCCACCTAACCCAATAATGCTGAGTCCTCTTAACCCAATATCGTACTCGCAACAACCAAAAGCTCCATGCAAAATGCATATATTTCCAACACGCTAGTCAGAATATTAGTACAAAAGTTTGACATGCAGCTGAGTTATATATTAATCAGTCAATTAACTAGACAGTAGAAGGTATGGTAACAATTTTTTACTTAGAAAAGAGTTTACAATGTAGACTAGTCCCATGGTAGTCGGTGACCAACGATTGGTTCATACGCCATTTGTTCCAGCAGGATCCTGGAACGCTTGTGCACCATTGGTTTGGAATCAGCGTTTTCCAACTCCCGTAGGTTGACTTTCCGTGTCCACCAACCCGGATACAGAGCCGGACATTTGTCTTTATATCAGTTCAAGTTAATTAAGTTAACTAATCAAGTTAACTATTTAACAACTAGAGATATATTTTCAAAACGAAAATATCTATCAGTTTAAAGCAACAATAAAAGAAAGATGACTTACCCTAGAATATGATTGAATAGATTTTGTTACTGTACAACTTTTAGGTGGGGATCTTGTGCCATAATCAGCTGCTGAAGTAACACCGCAACAACCAAACTAAGAAACAAAACACAAAACGAAAACAAACAATAGAAAATTAATAGTAATTTACATTTTATATCCAAGGAAAAGAATAAAATTAATATTGCCATTTGATGAGTGAATAGAGAGAGCTAGCTGATACGGATAGATTCTCTTCATTTTGTCGGCAAATAAAGTTAAAATATTACGTTAAAAATGAATGAATGGTTGAGCAAGATCATAGATCAATTGAAGTTTGACATTAACACCGTTGGATGACGACTCAGTAATTCCGCGTGTGAGACCGAAGGTCTTGTGATAGAGTCCCGCATGCGGGATCATGGATGTGCACTGTTGAGGAGTCCCATACTAAGACGAAATAACCATCCATCGCTTCCAGGTTTTCAATGGTGGTCTAGCTTACATTGACTGATGAATTCAACTGTTAAAAAAAATCTATCTGATACATTTATCGCATACACTCATATTGTAGCGAACAAAACACTAGTTGGGGACAATCGAATATATTTAAGCAAAGATTACAGACTATCTCGGTAAATTCTGATAACCAAACAATGAACAGTCAATTTGCAAATTAACAACCAATTGTTTCAATCTTCACTGTTTCTTCTCTAATTCCATTTCTCATGCATTTTCCAAACGATTGCGCTTCATTTCAGTTCTTTCCTCATCGGTCTTCTGCGAAAATACATTCTATGTCTGACCCACACCATATACTACTTATATGGATATAAGTAGACAACACCACAATATAACGATAACTTCAGCCTGAAATGAATCACTTCATTTTATTTCAAAGTTTCAAACTGATTATTATGCAATATATTGTTCAATCAATATCCTACTTATATTAATATAGCATTGGCTTGATTTGTTCAAATAAGCTAATAAACAATGAATTTTACTGGGAACCAATTATTTCGAAATGTAGTATAATTATTTCACTCTTGTATGTTCAGTGTTTAATTAAAAGAAAACAGTAGGAGATTCTGATTATACAATATAATGCACAATTACTCCCTACTGAATAAAAATCCAAAAAACACGGTGTGGTGTAAATTTCTAAAAAAAAGTAGTTCAAGTTTCTTCGCACGTTTCTCAATACTTGTTATATCTATGTTGAGCATATATGATATCGGTCTTTCAATTTACAAATACATCGAAAATTTATAGGTCAACTAGGATATGGACAAGTAATTTGTATGTAAATATGTGCATTATGGAATCGATTCCAACCCTCTAGCCTGATGAAATGATATAAGAGAAAGTAAAATAAATGAACCAAAGTAGTGAGGTATTCCTATGCATTATTGCATCTAACTGAAAACGAAAGGAATGATAACTTTCAGGACTCATTTATGGAATATTATTACGTATTTATTCTTATTGAATAATTACTATGTAACTAGATTATATATATATATATATATATATATATATATATATATATATATATATATTGTTAGCTGTGTTGAACATTTGATTTTCATTGGCTGAATGATATTTTACTTTACCAGCTAATTGTGATCCTAATAGCCTTAAGCATACCATTAACTTGGTAGATATCTATGATATTATAGACTGAACTTTAAAGACCAAACTAGACAACTGTCTTGCTCTTCTCCCAGTCAGGCTGCACTTTTTACTACAACAAAATCTAGATCATGAATGCAGTGTTCTTTATCAAACATTTAATTACATTTAATTGTGATCACACGATCACAACTAATTATAGCAAATCCCACATATATATATAATAAGTCAATTAAAGTGATTTTATTAATAAATAAATTCTCTGAAAGATTCCTGCAACTATGTCGTAAAGGTGCCATCTCAGTGGTCTATCGGTTAAGTGCTCTGGCGCGAGACTAGTAGGTCCTGGGTTCGAATCTCGCGGATGCGGGATCGTGGATGCGAACTGCTGAGGAGTCCCATAATAGGACGAAACGGCCGTCCAGTGCTTCCAGACTTTCCGTGGGGGTCTAGCTTCAATTGACTCATGATTTCAACTGTGAAAATAATAAAATCATTAAAAGTCAGGTTTAATACTAATCTATGAAATCATATTTTGCATAAAAATAACTTTATCTAAATGGGAGTAGTAAATGAAATAAGCAACAACTTGTTCATATATCATTATCTGTAATTAATCTGTATTTAGGACACATGATATTATTTATGTAAATATGAATCAATATTATTTGTACTTTTGTAACTAAGTTTTCTAGATAACTCGTCGACCATGCGATCACATATGGTCATTCACCGCTCTGTCTGTATAATAACCATCAGTAAAGTGGACAAATATCCTTTATTTATTAATCATAAGCACTTGCCTTAATGTAATTTATCAAAAGTGAGATGACAATTCATGTAGTCGACGAGTCCTACATGAGACGAAACATTCGCGATCGATTCCACTACGAATTATCATCGATCATTCGGTTAAATAACCTTTTATTTTACAATTAAAATTTCTAACCGCTTTCAATTTAAAGACGAAAAGAGTTTTGAAAAAATAGATTTCCACATTGTTTATGTATGACGACAGTGAATACTGCTTATTTACCTTATGAACCAGAAAATGGACTTGAAACCTAGTTACGGGATACACAACTTATTAGATTATGAGGAAAATAGAGATAAACAGGGAAAGATACTGAAAATTATTCGATATGACTCTGATCAGCTATGTTTGAATAAATAACGCTGATGGCTCCCGACTCAGTGATCTGATATTCTCATGCTTATCAGCCTGTCCAGAATTTGTAGGTCCCAAAGCCCTAACCAAGACACGAAGAATAAACAGCTGTTGTATCCCCTCTACATATTAACGCAATGTAATGTATGATACACATAAATTATGGGACCAAAACACAACATAATTAAGGAGTCAAAATACATACCTAATTAGGACTAATGTGGATTACGGGCTTCCAATTAATTAGAAATGATTTTTGAACAGGAAAATATGTAACGACAATTAAAAGTTGAATGGATGTTTACTATTAAGAGAATATAGAAATCCCATAAACTAAGTGCCTAGAAAATGCACATTAAAAGTATAAACACTAATTTACTCTAAAAAACGTAGCTTTTAAAGTTTGTTAACCGCACGTATTCATCTCATCTTAACATTATCCGATGAGTAATTACGCTACATCTAGATAAGAAATAAGTAGTACTCTAGTTACTAATATATATACGCTATTTCTAGGACTGTTACGTCATCCACATTTCTTTCACAATGTCTCAGCTTACTCACAATACTAAGTGGAACTAACACTGTTTTATCCAAGCATCATATGGTATTGAAAAAAAGGACTCTGGAAAACCAGCAACCTAATTATACTAGTCTTAGTTGATAGTCTGGTTCCCAATACATATTACATAATACGAAGATAATTCTCATCATTCATTCATTAAGATATGAAAGAGAACTGTTCAAATTCTAAAAGCAGTTGATATCTTTTACACCCTAGTTTGGGAACTCTTGATGAAAATGAACCCACAATAATTTATGTCTTAATGCATTTTTGAAAACAAGTATTTATTATCTGTGCATCAGTGTGCTTAAACAGAATAATAATTTATCAGTTAACAATTAAATAATAATAAGAAACAACTTCATAAATAACTGGAGTTATTTCGTATGTAACTTTAAAGATACAGAAATTCATAGTTTCATTGTTTATTTTACATAAAAACTCATTATATGTGTAAAGAGAAAAGAGGACTGAACATAATTAGGTTATTTAAGAAATTAGACCCTATTTATAAAGCACTTATAATTTATGAAAATAAATCCACTGACATTTTGAACTAACCTAGTTGAAACGGTTTTCGCATCTCATAGTCTAACATCAACTAAAGAATCATTGAGAAATAGTCAACATTCGACAGTTTTGGTTTGATAGTTATCACTCACGCACCTTCACGATCGAAAACAGGATAAAATCTACGTAGCGATCACGACACCGTAATCATTTGACAGGTATATTAGTCAGATCATTAGATTAATACCTTATTATTCTATTCGACATACAGATTACTACAGGATCTCTAAATTTATTTATTTATCTATAGAAAACGTCATTGATCCTTTCAAATGAATGCTTGTGTATAAACCTTACTTCACTTAAAGTTCATGCTTGTTCAATGTTATTACAAAGGCCTGTTTCGACATTAGAGAGAGTTGATGTCTCTTTGGATAGCTGGATTCGGAATCGGCCAATAGTAGGATTATTGGGAAGATAGGGACTAGCACATAAAACTAGACTATTTACAACGATCGATCTCTGAATTACAAATCTAGTTATATTATCTGATCAAATTAGTTTGGTAGATAGTTTACAACTTTATGGTGGTAGTTGACAGGAAATATTGCTTGATCTTGGTTTCTTGATAGTTGTTACTCGTTAGCAAGATGTGTCTCTAATCCCGCTGAGGTATTCACACCGCAACTAACCCCATGGAGGACAGATTTCACCGAAGAAATTTCCTCTATACTGATGATTATTAATCAACTGATGAGAGGTGTAGCTTACTCAATTAAGGGCAACTAAAAATGTAGACTGTTTAGCTATTGAGTTGTAACCGATTAAATGAATATTCACTCCATAGTTGGGATGAACATTGGTTCCCTCAATGCCGTAGATGTTTTATATCCACAGGAAGTCAGTCATTCCTTGATTGATATTACCTGATACAGATTCCAATATTTCAGAAAGACTGCCAATATTGTTTTGCTGACCAATGTCAACTATCATAAAACTTGACACCGGCAGATCGCCTTCAACAAAATAACATCAACCGGGAACATAATAGTAAGTGACTAGATTTCCAAAATATTTATTTCTTAGTACAAACACTTTCTATGTCAAATATGTTAATGAAGTTATTATCACATGATTCAACTTAACATGTATATGTTAATAAGATGATTTTCGCATTACTTAATGATTTGCAAAATTAAGAAAACCAGGAATTGAGAAGTAATTAATGAATTAATTAATCAAAAGTTCACATAATGTATAATTGGTTTTAATATAACTAACAAAATATTAACTTTATTATTATAATAAATATGTATGTGTAACCGTTAAAGTGTAAAAATTGTTCATGGAATAAGTTCATTATAAAGGACTTTCGCAAACAAATATACCCAATGATAAATTGATTGATAGAGTAAAGTGAAGACAAAACGTATTTGCAGAATTTGTAAACTAAACATCTTAGTATTATAAGCGAAGACGGATAGTGGCTAGCAGTGGAATCCACGACGCGCGTTTCGTCCTATTCGGGACTCGTCAGCTGGGTGTACCTGCATCTCAGAGTTGATGTTCACTCTGGGACGAAACGCGCGTCCTGGATTCCACTGCTGGCCACTATCCATCTCTGCTTACCATGCTTGTGAATTAAGGCTATATCGAGGCAATACGCACAGTATGCACATATGCCAATTAGAGACTGATCAGTTGCAGTCTTAAACATCAATGGTAAGATTCAAACAATGAATACTAAGTGAATTTAAACATATTAGTGTTATAAGAGGGTAATGATAGTCCAAAAAGGTTCATTAGTAATGGCTTTAACTTCAAGACTGGTTAATGTAGTTTTTTATTTGTCATGGAAAGAAAGAAATATCAACTTTCTTATTTATGAAATCTAATCAATCACCGTAAAAACTGCGTTTGAGACTTCCTCTCATTTACCTTGAAGATTTGCAAGTCAGGTAAATGCTTTTTGGTGATGTTATGTTGTCTGTGTTAAAAGGTTTAACTAATGGGCTTTCATGAAGGAAGGGTAAATGAAACAATAAAACTGACAAAGGTAATGTATCACAAGCAACACTGTTAGAATAAAGTAATATAACACTTGTGGAATAACTAAGAAATTAACTTCTGCATGAATAAGACGCGAATGATGTTGTCGTAAACGACAATAAAAACTCTGTAATTAAATTATCTAGTTCAAAGCGCATAATACCATCGAAACCTCCCTTCACTGTTTCACAAAAAAATAATTACAATTGGAGAAACAGAAATTCTGTAAGGAAATGATTAAGATGTTTCATAAGGGATTGATCTTATGTGAAGAATTATTTAGAATTAAAGAGTATTTTGAATTTTAGTACTGGAAAGTGATATACACTTCTGACACAAAAACATTCAATCATATTATTTTGTACACTACAATTAGGTCAATGGTCATGAACTCAGTGATCTGCATTTTTAATCTGAACTGATGTGTATGGGTAGTAAAAATAGTGAATCATATGGAAAAAAAATAACATGCTCTTCAATAGATCCAAAACTCACCAATTTCAAGTCACAATGAATTAAGTCTTTACAATGTTCGATAGTCTTGAACCAAAAAGAGATACTTAACGAATGCTTCTTGCTATCAACATTTCTCTAAATCAAATCATTCTTTTACAACTCATAAACTTTTAATGTAAACTGGTGAGTCACTCACCATTTCAGATGCACTTATTATAATTTTTCTAAGATTGATTGAACAGGAAGTTTTGTGTGCAAAACCTACATACCTTTAATTTAAAGTGTATGTCAATCTATACACAGTTTATTAAACTCACCTTCTTTTGTATAAAATCCATTAATTTTGTACTTTCATTTTCTGGTTCCGTTTCACGATACCGAATCACTTGTTCTTCTAAATAACGATACATGTAATGATTTACCTATATATAGAAATGAAACATTATAGTTAGTATAATCAGTACTACTAATGATATACTAACAAAAATATTTTATTTTCACTGTTCTTTAAAATAATACATCAATCTATTAATAAATTTCATATCTCCTTGAGTAAATATTTAATTAAAGACTTGTAAAACCAATATACGTTTTATAGAACAGTATAGTTTAACTACCTGGTTTGGATTCGCGAAATGATAGCAATCGATCGTTAGAGACCTTGAATGGCATGGCTCAAAATCGTTTGCAATGGTGGAGGTGCATCCACTCTTTGTGTTCTACCAAATTCTAATCTTCTGAATTCTTCATGTCTCTATCTTTTTCTCTCTTTTCAAATTTATTTCCCTGGATTATACTCCTTCAATAACATCTTCAAACCCTAAGCTTTCACAAAAATGCTTATACTCTTACTACTTTTATCACTATGTGATTTCAGTCGACAACTGCATCTCTGTGCTAATGTGGTATGGCAACTCGAACTGATGTACGTACGTACGAAGTTCTACGTTGTGCCTAACTGACTGAAAACCTGGATGCGCACTGCTGAGGAGTCCCATAATAGGACAAAACGGCCTTCCAATGCTTCCAGACTTTCCGTGGTGGTCTAGCTTCAATTGATTCATGATCTCAACTATTAGAACAAGATTATAACTATTATTATTAAACGAATTCAAGATACATTTATATATTTTAATAAGTATATTAAGAAATATGTTTAAATGTACAATTGTTACTTTTGTTTAGTTGTTTAAATAATAATATTTGTGTTAATTCAATAGTTGAATTCATTAGTTATTTGAAGCTAGACCATCATGGAAAACCTGGAAGCACTGGACGGCCGTCTTATCCTAGTATCAGACATCTCAGCAGTGGGCATCCACGACCCCGCCTGGCGAGATTCGAACACACGACCTATCGGTCTCACGAGAGAATGCTTAACCTCTAGATCACTGAGCCAACATCCAACGGTGTTTATGTCTAACTTCAACCAATTCACGAAATTGCGCCAAAATCCACTACTGCATCAGTAAGTTACGATCTTACAACAGACCCGATTGAACTCCACTGGTCACTGCTTCTCGTTAGAACTCTAGGAAATACCTCTTGAAGACAGTCACTAGTGAGCATATGATTATTATAATCAGAGAGAGGTTTTGTGGAGATTGTAGTAATTTAACAGTTGAATTCATATATATACAACAACCGAAAAAATCGATTGCATATCATAGTGGTAAAATTATGCTAGAAAGATGCATGAAATTTAAATGTAGCTAAATTTCATGTTTCATAGAGAGCAAGTGTTCTTATCAATTTTAAAACAATAAACTTTAATTTTCATAATAACTGTAATACATGAAAAAAATTCTAGATAAGCACACCATAAGTTCATTTGACTAAATTTGAATTTCAACCAATATACTGTGACTCAATGACAAATGCTTGACCTAATTAGTCAGATAAAAAAATAATAACTAAAAGATGGTGAAAAGAAAATACTCCTAGTTCTATATTTTCATATCACGAAGACAACTCTGTTTACACACTAATTATTTTGATTTTATATGTGAATATACTGCAACTTATATGTATCTTTTAATATTTGATTTTCATGACTCTCTCTACTTGTAACTAATGTACGTGTCTTTACAAGTTGATGATACACCAGTATAATTTCAGACAACTGACTGTTTGCTAACTTTCTCCATGATTAATTGTATTGACCTCTTACAGATATCTTCAACAGTGATGAAATATAATCAGATACATTTGATCCTTTGTAATCTAGGTATTATGAACCTTTGATCGAAACATGTTATTTTCAGAATCATATATTCAATTGATTTTTTTTACTTTAATAACATATGATCTATCAGTGTGTAATTTTTATCAAGCTTTCGAATACTTTAGATATCTAAAGTAGTCAGTTGTACAGTTTTGGTCATTCAATTAATAGGAGGAAAGGTATCAGTTTTAAACCAATCTTTTTTATTTTGATAGGTATACACATCTTACATAAAATCTAAACAGATATGATTTAAAATATAACTCGAATTTTATGTTGCATGTGCCCCCAAATGCCCTGTTACGGTCGAGAGTGGGGAGAGTTCTCTCTCCCTCTCCAAATGCTCTCACATGGCCAGCGAATATATAGCCTCTACCAGGGAAGTCCTACTCACTGCCTTCTCGTGGCGAGGGTGTTGTTTACGAAATTGAGAGGACGAAAAGCGAATGTCTGGCGCTTTAACCGGGTTGGTGGATGTGGAGGATCCACCTAGGGGAGTTGGAAAACCCTAATTACAACCCAATGGTGCACATGGACTCCAGTATCCTGAGGGAACAAATGGCGTACGAATCAATCGTTGATCACCGGCTACCATGGGACTGCATCTCCTCACGATGCTCCACTGCCTTGTGGATCAGACCTTTAGGTCAAAGGCTCGGGGTGTGGGCCCCTAAGAAAACCACCTGCTTCAGTTTGGGCACCTGGGCAGTATCACAGCCCTCAAGCAAATCGAAAGAGATTGTATGGCGCATATGTATTTGGTGTTTCCTTGTACCAATATTTATGTGTTTAAATAAATAAATAAATAATGTTGCATGTATTGTTTATGAATTGTTTTCACATAGAAATATATCATATTTATTCTAATGATAATCTGTTATTTTCATTGTAAAATATCAAACACATAAAAAGCATTTGTTTATTCACACCTATCATAGGATATTCAATTTTTATTTAAATATTTCACCAACTGTAATAAAATCATAAGTCGACTCCTACATTGATAATAATAGTTATACATTTATAGATGATCAACTTTGATAAGTATTCATTAAGTCCTAGTCAGAAAAATTGAATCCATTCATCCCAAAAGTCAAGCAGATTTCAGTGTTGATAACTGATGGTATTCGCATAAGTTAGGAATATGAATTGTCTAATTATAAATCAGTGTCATGAAGACAACAGGCGCCAAAGTTAATGGCTGTGGTCCTCACGAGGTAGTAGGTATACAATGTTGAAAACTTCCATATCAAGACAAAACTGTCTAGTACTCGTAAGTTTTGGGTAGTTGCTTAGATAAAGTCAGTCTGTGATGTAAGTCACAGGTACTTTTTTGATTAATTTATATTTTTTTAAATCTCTAGATGGGAATATTCAGTTTAGGTCTGCCTGTTTTCTTGAAATACCACACGTTGAAGTTTTTCTAAAAAGAAGGATATTTATGGGCCATTGATTATAAACGAAATGATTCATATAATCAGTTTTAATCAATTTTTATTTCTAAATGCATAAATAATTTTCACAGTTGAAATCATACGTTGTTCCAGGCTAGACCACCATTTAAATCCCAGTTAGAAGCCGTGACCAGTATAATTCAATCCGTGTCGGGTGTGAGACAGTTATCCATCTCAGACAATAAATGAAGGGTTCAGAAAGATAATTGATTGATTGAAGTTTGACATTAACACCACTGGATGCTGAACCAGTGGTTTAGAGGTTAAGTGTTCGCATGTGAGACAAAAGTTCCTGGGTTCGAGTTCCATGTGCAGGACTGTGGATGAGTTCTGCTGAGTAGTCCTATACTAGAACGAAACAGTCGTCCAATGCTTCCAGGTTTTAAATGGTGATCTAACTTAGACCGACCCGTAGTTTCAACTTTGAAAATACTACAATCTCCACAAATCCCCATACTAATAGCATACATAATTCATGATATAAAACAAAATGACTTACTTTAGACGACCATGCAACAGCCCATAAACCAGCTGCCATTAACAGAGTGAAGCAAAAGAATACAAATGCAAAGAACTATGAAAAATAAATGAAAAAATTAAAAGGAATATTAGTATAAAGTCTCTTTAGTTATTGAAATAAACAAACATGAAAGTGTGCCAAAAACTTACATTGTTCAAATTGTATTGGCTAGTTGTTGTTAGTCTAGAAAAATAGTACACAATTTAAAATTCTCAATAGTTTTCGTTATTATCAAATCCAATACACTAGATCCCTGTTTGAAAAAAATTGTCTTCACAATCGATGTCTAAGCTTGCGAAGACTTTAACCAAGAAAAATATCAAACAATGAAAAACACTACAAAACGTTTACTTCCAATGTTGGTTTAGTTATGGAAGTCAAGAGAAGTTGTTGTATAGTTACATATAACCTTGAAGTTCCGAAAGCCTATATTGAAATTTAATTGATATTAACAATAATTTAGATATTTGACCAACCGAGTTAGGAAGGACAAAAGTAATGTTCACATTTCCCTGCTTTCGCAACTATTTAACGATAATTACATGTATGCCCTAAGAGATATTGAATATTTTAATCGATATATGTAGTTTTAAATGAGATTTTATTTATCTAAATACAGCAGTAGATAATAGTGACAATTTGATTACGACTCTTTTAACCAATAGAAGTCCCTTGCAACCATTTTATATTTATCACTACCAATATATATAATAAATACTGGAATAAAAACCGTACATCAGTTGAATGATTGCTTAATTTAGATTATCCCTAAAGGCATAGACATAAATATCATTATAAACACTTCATACAGATTGTTAAGGCTAAGCACTACTGACTAGACATTGAGATAATGGAAAATTAAGGGCCTATCATTTACTTTAAACTGATTAACTTCAGTGACATTTGCTAACTCTTGAATTCAACAAATGGTATCTTTTTTAAACGGGGTTAATTTTTTTCACTCTGCTATAGATACTTTAAAAATGATATTAGTTACTTATATCTTGATTGAAGGATGGGGAAAGTTTCTGAAGATAAGATGATTCCTTACTTGGAAGTTTCTTACTCATTTCATCAGGAAAATTAACTAGACGTTGATGTAAAAATTTCGTCCATGAAAATGTATAGCTTTTTTCTGGCCAATCTGGAAATAAAACTTATCATAAGTTTTTAAAAATAGATATTCATGTGGTGTTTGACATTTAGATAATTTTTTAAAAAAATCAGCCTCAATACATCATCATAAATTATTATTAATGGCTTTATTCGATATTGTATTCTGGTACGATATAGAATTCACAGCACGAGGTATTTCAATAAGTTGGGAATACTAAAATGTGATTAGATTTAAAATTCTGAAAGCATATATAGCCAAGAAGTTTCAAAAGTGGTCATAACATACACGAAAACAATTGCTTCTGTGGTTTTCTAGAAATACAAGTGATAAAAAAATTAATTATCATTAAAATAGGCAATGACTCATCTACCAGATTTATACATCTGGTTTTGAGATACATTGTTAACCGGAGAGATGATTATGCTATTCAAGTTCTTCAAACTCAACCAGGTGTCACATATTTTATACCTGCTACTCTTAAAAGTCAAAAGCAAAGTACTTTAATAGCTGAATTCTTGAGTCGGTGTAGGCTAGACCACTATTGAAAACCTAAAAATACCGGACGGCCGTTCCGTTCTAGTATGTGATTCCTCAACAGTGCTTATCCACGATCCCACACACGGAACTCGAACCCAGGATCTTCAGTCTTACATGCGAACGCTTGACCTCTAGACCACTGAGCTGGTATCCAACGGTGTTAATGTTAAAGAACTTTAACTTACAATCCACCATTATAAGTAATCCACAGATTTATTTATGATTTTAAACACAGGGAAACATATTTAAACATTGTTGTTTAGGTTAACATAGGTTTTAGATTTTTTTTTAAAACCAACTATCTTTCAATCCAAAGATAGAAACTAAATCTACAAAATATAAAAGCCATCAATTGTGGTGTCAAATACATTGTGAAAAAAATTCATTTATACTCAATCTATTTTATAATTACTAAAAATAAGTTTACTGGATACAAAAACACCTACCAAGATCTAATTTATTCACTACTTCACAATCAACTTCAATAAATTAAAACAACTACTACAACGATCACATTCGAATTCTTTTAATCCTTAAAATTATTCCAGTACTGAAAACCTAGAAGCGCCGGATGGACGTTTCGTCACAATACGAGGCTCCTCAGCACTGCACATCCAGGACTCCGTGAGCGTGAGTCCGACCTAGGATCTTCGACCTTGTGCGCAAACACTTAACCTATAGACCATTGAGTCGACATCCAAACATGTTAATATCTTAGTCCAACTAATCCGATGTATTAAGTGACCATCAATAATAATAAAAATAATAATAATAATAGTGAGTTTATATTCAGTTCAAAAAATTGAATGAAACACTATGAACAAACCATTACTTGACTATTTTAAGAAGTTAAACTTACTAAAAACAGCAAACATTGACTTTCACGAATGGCACCACAACAGCCTAAGAAACCCATTATCATAATGAAAAATCCGACAGCAATTAGTAGGTTAGCACCTAGATATTACGATGAAAAATGAGGAGAAAAAGTCAAAGTAAAAATCACACATTAACATATTTATTTCGGCTAATTTGTAATCTGTGTGTAGGTGATCACAGTGACAGAGAAAACTTTGGTTGGAGAAAATAATTATAGTTTTCACTATAGAACTTAGTTTAACAGTACATCATATTCGTCATTGGACGGTAGAGGGTTATTAGCAAGAATTTCTGTTCAGTATAGTTAATTTTGCTTTTGGACTCATCAGTATGATGAATTCTGTCGCAAAAGTTTTATTGACCAGAGGTCAATTGTTTTTTATCCACTTATCTCTAATCTTTCTATACCTCTGAAAAAATATCTATAATAAATATATTTATTTTTCAGGTCACTCATTCTACAAAGTTTGGTTGACAGGTCTTTGTGACTATTGTTATAGAAAATAATGTTGGTATACGTCTCTATATCTTTACTTGTAGAAGAGCCACACTATTATCAGTTAAGCTGACGACCACCTTACAAATAGACATCATCGTTCAACTCTTCAATATGGAAAAAAAATTTAAAAATTCAAGATTTACTTTTATTTGCATTACCTCATAGAATCAAACATTTTCAATATGGTATGAAAGACCACTCGATTGCAACCAATGTCATATTACATCTAGCAATTAATGCGTATCGGGTCTTATCATCATTCAAAGTGGTCAATTTTTTTTGTTAGGTGATCAGAAATAATCAGTACGAAGCTATAAAACATTCGTGTTGATCAATAAAGAATATCTAAAGTCTTGAAAAAATTGATTTGCCTCACGGGATTTGAACCCATACTTTGGTAAGGAATGCAAAACGTAGGTAAGATGATTCTTATAAAATAAATCTCCCTTTCAAATATTATGAATGTGACTTTTGTAAACAAAAAATAACGTGAGTAACACATTACTTCCTTAATGTGCAGAAATAAATTAAAATATTCCATTTGTTCTATTTCTTAGGTCCTCAGTTTTTAGACTATTTCCACTTTTACACATGATTCTTTTTAGTTTTTATTTATCTCCTGAGGCTCGAGAATTTTCCTTCTCATCAAAAATAACTTTTCTATCATTCTGACTACAGTTACTAAACTTTCATTAACTGTATCCCATTAGTACAACTTCAATCTTGTATCCAATAAGTGTTTTAAGCATATTAATGTACAAGCTAAATGGGTTAGTTCTTTCTATGATTATAATCTTAGATGATTATTTGTGATTTGTAAACGTTAAAAACTGTAAACAATCCATTGTAACTTAGGCTATTTAACCCTAAGAATTTGTCTATAACATAATGGAGAAAATACCGAATAAATGTAAACAACACATTAAAACTACAGAAATAGTTTTGAAATGTAGAATAAGTATTAACAAATAATAGGGCAGTAGAATTTATTAGTTTCCAAGTATTAATTCAGCTACTCACAATTTAAAGCAATAATATCAACACATATGAATTCAACAAAAAAGATTATAGGCATTGGACTGTTGAATTTTGTAAAAATAAAAAAAATTTGTTGATGTTATAACTTATGCCCTCCTATTAGAGAGCAGCGATTTATTGATCGAACCAGTGACACACGAAACCCGTACGAGAACTCTAGAGCACTTGTCGGTCCTACTACCTACCCATCCCAGCAAGCTAAGTCCAGAACACTAATAACAGCCTCTGCAATATGAATCATTATAATTCAAACATACTGAGTTTATATACCAATCAAACTAATCACATCGTACCATAAAATAGAAAGTAACATTGGTACAAGATTCAGCCTAAAGTGACTGTGAATGTGGGAGTCAGTAATTAACTAATTAATATCTAATCTAAGTGATTGAAAAATCTCTTAAGATGCAAAGGTTTCATTTTGTTATTAGGTTTTTATTATTAAGACGAAAACTATATTCAAAATATCAGAATAACTAATTCAAGTCGTAAATTCATTTATCAATTTACTATAATTAGTTTGGGAAGAAATCTCCGAGATCAAGATTTACAGATTTTCACCAGTTGCCGTCTAAAACCCATTAACATACAATCACCAATCACTTGATCTAATAGCTACTTGTTAAACTCAATCCCAAGAACATTATACATTGGCTATTACATAATCTGTTATTGAACATAAATGTATCTCATCATTGATGTCTGAAAAACTTAATTATACTTATCAATGTTTTTTATAACTACTTACATAAGAAAATCAATCTAGAAAATAGGTCTTTTGTAAAATCTGAAAGCAAAGATGAAATACTGACAGCCTCATATCCCTACATTAATGCGTAGATTAAATGTCTTTACACAAAACCACAAAACTTCTAGTTTTCACCTTTTTACACCACCATACATACATACATTGAAGGAGTAGATACTGTAAGACCTAAGAAAGTCACTGTTTTATTTATTTATCTTATTATAAATTCTAAATATACATAAAGTTTGCTTATTATCTGTCCTTAAATCATTAACGTCCTAAATTCAGTTGCATACATATCATATTGCAGTAATTGTTAATAGAGCTTTGAAATGTTCGTTTGCCATTCAATAAATCATTTTGTGCTGGGTACTAATTGATTTTCCAATTACAAATATGTAAATGTACTTTACATTAAAGTTATTCTTTACTAATACTGAGGTCACATGGACAATTTTATCGTCCCACTATGGTATATAATAATTGATCATCTAAGCGTAAGCCATCCTGATAAAGTGCTGATTTCTTTCTTTTTTGTACTTTTACTAAATGAAATATGAAAATATTAAGAAATAAGGGTTTGTTCTCGTATTCATCATAACCGTTTATGTATTAATAGCAACCTCTAAATTCTAGTGAGAAAGCATGACCCGTACAATTTACAACCATGTCAACAGTAGGTGGCTTGATTACAAATTTCATTGGATGAGAGTAGCACAGTTTACTGAAGCTGAGAATGTGAACCTTTGGATCCTAACTCAGCACCCTGAAAATATCGGGCTAACCGCTGACCCTAGGATTGTAGACTGGATGTAATATGAAATCACAGGTGTCCATCGATGTGACTGTTCAGAAGTGTTATGTATTCTGAGCTGTATGGTTTAATTGTGAAGCTTTCGTCATATATGTGTGTAACATCATAGACACATTTCAGAAAGTAGAAGTATTTACTTACTGATGATGTAGTTTAGAAATACAATGAAAGTCCAGCTTATGAGACATCATCTACTAAATGATTCTACTGAGCTACAAATCAAAAACACTTTAAACCATAGCAATGAAGTTATCTAGAGCCCCCAAGTTAGCAACAGCTCTTCAGCTGATATTGATTCATAAAGAAAATTACGTGTAACGTCAGTGAGTTATTAAAGTTTGATATTCATGCATATTTATATGAAGATGAATGTTTCAATGGTCTCAAAACATTTTATTTACTTTAACTCATTTTTTTCTATTTGAATTGTTTAAGTAGAATATCAAATGATTTTCTAGTGTTCATCATCTAATTGACATATTTCTAAAGTTTCGATTGATCAAAGTTTAAATATACACTTAACTAAGTATTTACGTCGTTATCATCTTCATCTTCATCTGTTAAGCACAGCAACTTTTATTCGAAACGGTTATTGTTAAGTACAATAATATTTAATGTAACAATTTCTGGACTCTATCACTTGTGTGGGCTACTTTAGATTATTTATATATAAGAATTATTGTAAAGAAAAAATGTTTGTTTATTTGTTTGTCATTAAATAACTCTCTCACTCTCTCTCTCTCTCTATATATATATATTGTAAATCATATATATTAGTGTAGAGCCATGATGAAAAACTAATTGTGAAAAGAAATTTCTTCGCTCGATTCGTTCCTTTATATTAAAAGATGTTTTCAAAAGTATACTGAATCCTGATTGGATACTGGTTACATCTTTAATAAATAATAATAATTTTTTTATAACAATTCTTTGACGATTGAAAGATGTATATATCTCTTCTATAACTCATGAATTCTAGTTAGAAAGTACATTGCTGGAGCTATTCAACACTACTCGGATTAGCGTTCGAAGTCTAGTTCAAATAAATCACATTACATATGTCAATGATTTAGAAAAGAGACCGAATATCACAAAAGTCTAACTGTTCATTTACATAGAACAAAAAACCTAGTAATTCACTATAGATTCAAAAATTTGCTACCCCGTTACTAATCCTGTATGACTGTTACTTATTAGATCTTCTATAGCATTTGGAAATTTGACCGGATAAAAAAGTACTTTGAACAGAATAATATCTTAAATAACTGTAACCCAAACTCTGACAACTAAGAATAAAAAATTAAAATTAAAATTAATATGGAATTTGATACTAGCGAAATGTATGGGTAATGTTAAACACTTCAGCATACTCTTGAGAACTAACCAACAAAGATGTGAGTTTTAAGATAAAGAGACAATCTATACAAAAGTAGTTTTAAAATTTCAAAATATCGATTTCCAGAAACTTTTTTAGACTGATTCTGGTCTAATTTTTCAGAAAGATTTCACTACCCGACAGAAAAAAAGAACGTATCTGTGGATCACTAGATATTATCCAATAAAAACTTAGTTGTTATTAAATACTACCAGAATTATGTTGGTTGAATGGTCTGTGTCGTGCTAACAAAATATATATTTCGATGCATCCACATACAACTATTTAGGTGAATACGAATTGTTTGAAATGTGGAAAGGAAAAATGTTTTTTTTAAACACTGTTAAACACTGTTAACACAATGTAAAGTATGTTACCTGCATGAACAGCTGGTATATGTGCATCTAAAATTCCAAAGCTACCGTTTACACGAGCCACAATACCAACAATAAATGTGATTAAACCAAGAACCTGTAATTTAATTAAAACAAAAAACAAAATTAAGTATCTTAATATTGTGAATAGTTAACGATACATATTTGGGAAGTAGTTTTCATCATGGACTAGCATCAACTAGTAAACGATTAAAAACGAAAAGTTACCAGCTAGCTAGAAAAAATATTTTTGTTTAAAAGAACGTTGGTATAGAACTTAACAAAAAGTGAACTTTGATTCATGTGTATTTCCTGGTTATTCAAGCAACGGGACTTATACATCGTTTTTCCACTGTTGAAATCATAAATTGGTCTTGGCTGGACCACCAATGAAAACCTGGAAGCCCTGGACAGTCGTTTCATTCCAGTACGAGACTCCTCAGCACTGCACATCCACGACCACACAAGCGGGAATCGAACCCAGGACCTTCGACTTTGTGTGCGAACGCCTAACCTGTAGAAGATTGAGCTGAGATCCAACAGTGTTTATGTTTGACTTCAATAAGTTCATTATTCATCAATTAGTGATTTCTATTGTGAAAATTCTGCAATCTCCACAAACCCCCCATACTTATATATCATTTGTCGAAAACTATAATTAATCTACGTCTAATTAAGCAAATTTTAGTTCACCTTACTGGGAAGGAGGTGTATTAATTAATGAAATGAGTAGCTGAACACTACCCATATAAACCAAAGCACATATTTTCGAAAAGACAATTTCCCCATTGATTCAAAAAATCTTCATCAGTATTTCAAATGGAAACGTTCAATCAAGTCATTTGAAATGTTTAGACAGCTTTAAATTTAATTTGTTTGTTTGAAGAAAAACTGTTAATACTTGTCAAAGATGTTTATTTTGAACCATTTATAAATTGTCAGATTTTCAAGGTCAGTTAGTAGGAACAAATACAATTTGATTTACTAATGTAAGCTTATCTGAAAATATTAGTGATTATTTTTATTTAAAAAGATAGAATGACACCTATGTATAAATAACTTTTAACTACTTAGTAGACATTCGTAATTAATTTAAATCAATGTAAACATTAATTGCTTGTTAGAAGTACGTCTTTTTTTAATTAGGCTCCAGAGATTAAAGCGAACAATTTATTACATAGTATTGTTCGTTTGGATGTTCCCATTGATGTTTAGGACTGCGAATGGTCAGTCTCTTATAGGCATATGTGCACACTGTGCGTATTTCTTTGATATTGCCTTAATTCACAAGCATTATAAGCAAAGATGGATAGTGGCTAGCAGCTGACGAGTCCTGAACAGGACGAAACGTGCGTCCTGGATTCCACTGCTAGCCACTATTGATCTTTGCTTACAAACAATTTATTGTTTTTATTACCTACTTATTCTAGGTAGTTACAGAAAGTAAAAAAAAATGTTTTTTCTACTTGTTTTATAAACGAATGAATGAGAAACAAAAATATAAATCTTGTAAAGATTGAAGTTGGAAATTTTACAATTTAAGATAGAAGAGGATTTGTTTGACGTTAGATAATGTTTGTTTATTAAGCAATCCACACTAAGTGATAAAATAGTATTATATACTGACTTTTTATATTTAATCTCATTATTCTTTGATTACTTTAACGTATCTATAAAAATGAAATTAAACTTCAACATGATGTACTACTCCTAATCACATATCTCGTCAGCTGGATGTATCTGCCTCTCAGAGTTGATGTTCACTTTGGGACTCGAACCCAGTACCTTTCGCTTCAAACACCATCGCGTTATCCACTTAGCTACTGAGTTCAATCATATATCTAATATATTTTAATTAATTTCTGAGTATTAATTTGTTAGATTTGAATTAGTATTTCCATAGATATGTGCATACCATAGAAATGTGTTGTCCTTCAGTAATCCTTAAGACGACTAAACGAATTCTTGATTGGTTATTAGCATGGTAGTTAATATAAGTTTAACTGTTGATAGAATTATGAACAAGTTTAATGGAGTATTTACTGCACATCATCCAAACCGTGTAGAATTACAAAAACACCAAAAGTTTATACATGTGGTGCTATTTTCCTAGCTATTAAATGTAAGTACCTCTTCTGAGAATCAAAATAGATTGTTTTTTCACAACAAAAATTTTTACACTAGAAAACCTTTTAAAAATGTCTTTCTCATCGAATCTCAATTCAGGCAGTCAATATAAACATACTTTTAGTGGATTATCATAAATAAACCAGAAAATTTCATTTATTTTTCAAGCTAAATGTACTCTTGTGTTGGTGGGAGGCCTATGCTTCATTGGGGGCAACAGGCATAAGCAAGTTAATGTATTTCCGTTTATGGTTTAAGATCAATAATCACTCAGGTGTGACACACTTTATTATTTCTGTCAAATGTAATATTTTCAAACAATCAGTTAACCCTTAGATTAAATACTCATCGTTTACTGTGATAAACATATCTATCTGAAAACATTTTATAATTTATGATCTGCTGTCTCAACCATAAGGAACTTTGTGAGGAACAAAAAACTACACTAGAAGCTTCACTAAATTCGGGTTATTAATAAATGGACTTTGTAATTCTTGGCTTTATCGTGAAAAAGTGACAGGTCTTCAGAGACATTACTTACTTACGCCTGTTATCCCTTAAAGGGGAGCATAGGCCACCAATCAGCATTCTCCATCCAACCCTGTCCTGGGAAATCCTTTCCAGTTCTTGCCAGTTAACATTCATCCTTTTCTTATCTTCTTCTGATTCCTGGCCTAATGTGTTCTTTGGCCTTCCTCTTTTCTGCTTCCCTTCAGGATTCCAAATAAGGGCTACTTCGTAATGCAGTTTGGTGATTTTATTAATGTGTGTCCTTTCCACTTCAAACGTCTTTTCCTAATTTCCTCTTCCGCTGCAAACTGTTTTGTCCTCTCCCACAGTCGGCTGTTGCTGATGGTATCGGGTCAGTGAATGTTGAGTATTTTGCGTAGACTGTTTACAAATACTTGTACCTTCATGACGATAGTTGTAGTAGTTCTCCACGTCTTGGCTCCGAACAGCGGGACTGCCTTGACGTCCGTATCGAAGATTCGCACTTTGAAGTTAGTTGAGAGTTTTTTTGAGTTCCATATGTTCTTCATTTGTAGAAATATAGTCCTTGCTTTGCCAATCCTCGCCTTTACATCTGCATCCGATCCATCTTGTTTATCAATACATCAAAACATCAAAGATTCCAGAGTTTCTCCAACAAGTGTGATTGGGTTGGTGTTCTCTGTGTTGTATTTGAGAATCTTGCTTTTTCCTTTGTGTCTGTTGAGGCCTATTGATGCAGAGGCTGCTGCTTCATTTGTTGTCTTCGTTTGTATTTGTTCGTGTGTATGGGATAAGAGGGATAGGTCATCTGCGAAGTCAAAATCATCTAATTGATTTAGAGGAATAGTTCATAGACAAATATTCATGCGCTTTATTGTCAAACTATTCATCATTAGACATCGTTTAAAGTGATTTTTCTTCAAGATCAATTCAACTACTAAAATTAATAGAATCTCCACAAACCCCCATTCTGATAATAATCATATGCTTACTAATGACTAGCTTCAAGATGGTTTCCTTGGAGTTCTGGTGAGAAATCGTGACCAGTGGAGTTCAATCTGTGTTGAGTGGAGACAGGTGTCTAGCTCAGACAATGGATGAAGGGTTGAGAAAGATCACGGATAGATTGTAGTTTGACACTAACACCACTGAATGCCGGATCAGTGGGTTTGAGTCCCAAATGTGAGGTCATGGATGCATACTGCAAAGGAGTTTATTACTAGAACGAAACGGCTGTCCAGTGCTTCCAGGTTTTCAGTGGTGGTCTAGCTTAGATCGACCATTAAGATTTAAATTACTATGAATTTTCAATTTATATCTTCTTTATTATCAGCATGTTTTGATTTTTTACTGGTAAGTATATATCAAACTTATATATCAACACATACGACTATGAATCATTTGATATGATAACTACAAATTTCTGGAACATTACTTAACTGTGTTTCTTTGGTAAAAATCATACACTCGAGCTTGACATCGTCCATTTTAGCTAACTAACATTATTTATAAATAGTATAAGTGACTTACTATTGTACTGGTATTTACATAAAACTGATTATGAGCGATTTACATTAAAACTCTTATTTTGCTATTTACTGTATCTGACTTGTACTAAATGTCTATTTGTAGCCTGTTTACTGAATAAATCACTTCATTTGAAAAACTAACTTTGAAAGTGTTAGTTCCCAAATGCATGTTAGCTTTAAATCTGATCAACTCTATTCAATTATGGTGCAAATAACGTAATATATCAATTTACATTTATATGTTGTTACAGAACTGATCCTTTAGAATAAGAGCATCAAAGCACATACCCCTACATAGTTTAGAATACAATATGATTCAAATCAATGTTTTATTGAAATATATAAACAAAAACACGGCAAGTACCAATCATTTTATTTATTGAAATGCTTCCCTATGCATATAATTAAGTGTTTAAGGTAATTCGCTAAAAAATTAGTCGCTGTAGTTAACCTCACTTAGCTTTTCATAGGTTCCATTTTTATCTTTGACCATTAACTTCAATATCTGTGATCTATGATAAAATTATTAATAAAAACTAAACATGTAAAAGATGAAGTTATATCAAACAAGTTGTGGGGATATACATTACTCACTTAAAATAAATTGAGTTTTTTTATTGTTTCAAAATGCGTTAAAGTATGGAACGATATCTCTTTAAGAGCTATTGAAAACTAAAGAGCACTATACATATACTTCATTGTTGTTTAGATTTACTCATTAGTGAGAAATCACGAACCCATCACGGAATAGAACATAGGAAATCCTAGTTTACCAGGAAGTACGATATCATCAAATTATCAAGTTCGAATCCAGTGGACCGCATTTTGATTTCATTCGTGCTCTGATATTTTGAGACCCTGATTTAGTGTTATTCTTAGGTTATCATCTCACTCTGAACCTGCGGAAAACATTCAACTACTTTGCTTTGTGATGGACGAAGATGATATATGTATATATAGTTACTGCTCTAAAAATAATCTACTGTTAGCTTTTTAAATACCTCGAACTAAGCATATATGTAGCTGGTGTTCGTACAAGTAGAACCTTCAAACTTCAAATAATCAAATGTACGCTTTCCCAACGGAACATACTTTTGGACGAACTTTTCACCCCAGTGGAATATATAAACAAATAATCTTTTCAAATACAATTTTCTGAAAATTGTAATATTGAAGTATATTGACAACAGAACATGTACAATGTATACAAAATATTATACACTTACCCATGCTACCAAACAAAATACAAACATGGAATACTTAAGACATTTAAAACATGAAGTAAATGTTATTTTCGTCATTGTTTCTTTTCGCTTGACTTTTCTTTGTAATTTTTAACAAGGAAATGAATGATGAGTAGGTTGTTGCTTGTCTCAAGTGTTAAATGTCTAGTTTCATAATAATTTATTGATAACCATCACAATAATTTTTTTGCATATAAATGATATGTGAAACGAAAAGAGATTTATTTACAATGTTAATAATCCAGTTGAAAAATGGACATCAAGTAATAACGGTAAGTTTTATATCAGCGATCAAAAACACATTCGTCAAATGAAAGTAGTCAGTTGTGTGTTGTAAAATTTATGTTGCTATGATCTACTAACATATTGCTCCTATATGCACCTTAAATTTCACTATAAAGGTGTGTATGTGTATGTAGACCATGTGTCCGTGTTTGTTGTCATTAGTAAGATAGAAGCACAAATATATGTAGCACAATAGATACTAACATTATAGATAGTCTCCCATTGCGACAAAAATTAAAATTATTACAAGATCTATTTTAATGCATAAATTGATCAACCAAACGGACATACACAACAAGCAAATACAAATGCTTCGGAATAGATAAACAAACACAACTGAACAAAATTATATTGATTTTTTGTCCCTCATTTTCTGACTGGAAAGATTTAAAAGATTTCAACAATGTACTACTAAAATATCCGCTTTAACTTGATTGGTTTAACTAAATTCAAATGGAGAATTAATTGTATCTATTTTCCATACATTAAGACACTGTAATATCTGTATCTCTACTGCATTACAAATAGTTGCGACAATAAACAACGTACAAAGCTACATTCAATCGAATTTTAAAAAAACGTCACAATCATTTTCATTTTCCTATGATTCAATTTCCTTGGTGTGAGGCAGACATGCATAAATCTTTCAAAATAATTGTTACCTACGCATTTGCCAATCACAGGAAATTTTTGTCACCTAGTTGTTACGTTAACAATTATCCAATGTGCCTAATCAATATCTTGCAGGTAAAATAAGTAATTATGATCAGAATGAGGGGTTGTGGAGATTGTAGTGATTTCGGCACTTGAATTCATGAGTCGATCTAAGCTAGATCACCATTGAAAACCTGGAAATCGTTTCACTCTAGTATAGGACTCCTCAGCAATGCTCATCCATAATCCTTCACACGGTACTCGTACCCACAATCTTCGGTCTCACATCCGAACGCTTAACATCTAAACCACTGAGCTGGCATCCAATGGTGTTATTGTCAAACTTCAATCGATTCACGATCTTGTTCGACCCTTCATCCATTGTATGAGATCGATAACTGTCTTGCACCCGACTGTAAAAATACTACAACCTCCACAAATCTCCATACTGATAACAATAATGTGCTGACTAGTGTCTAGCTTCATGATGTGGAAAGCTAAGAACTGTTCAGTTAATAAAGTGAAGAATATAACGGTCTTCATTGAATGAGATCGATGTTGCATAACCAATTTACTGAAGTTTGAAACTATCAACCACAAAACTGAAGCTCAGTAGTTGCATGAGGTATCAGGTGGAGTTCATAAGCTATAAATTCGGGGTCCAATATCAAGTTGGATGTCATGTTACCGATTAGTCAGCAATAACAAACTATATTAAAATTCCCTAGAAAGTATGTGAAAACATATAATAATAATGATAATAATAATAATAATAATAATATATTCTGAACGTTCAGTTAACCTGGAATTATGTAACAGTTTTAAAGTAAGTGACATTCCATTCCAATTTATTGAGGCTTCAAAAAGATACTTAAATCAGTATTGTTTAGTGATTGTCAGCTTCGTTAACAACTATTTTATACCTTTACTAAATTTCATTAATGAAAAAAAAGAATGTGTCATAATAGAAAACCATTTTTTCAGTCAATCATTCCGTTAATAATTGCCTAGATGGTTTATTATCACTCATTTTATTCGCTTATAAATGTATCACATATTTTCAAACAGATTGCAATGGATACAATACGTAGCACAATAATTAACACACAAGATTAAAAAATAATAATAATCGGAATTGGATTACCTGGAGTATTGACAGCGAGAGCGAAAGCTACAGTAATAGAATTATTTTCATATGACCAATAATCTAAATAACAAGGCATTGATTTAAATGTGGTGCTCGTATATATATATATATATATATATATATATATATATAATCAAAGGTTACTGCACGATTATTTTATTCTCATGTAGGGCTTCTTGGATGTATGTAGTCACCACCTCGGTCTCTGATGGATCAAGTATCAATTTCGGATATACGTCGTTAATTGTAGCTTAGTGCTTGTTCCCTCTACTCAATCTATGTGACCATGATATAACCTTTATTTAATTGATAAATAGTTTATGAATATTTTATTCACTGATTGCTGAGCTGAACTCTGGGCACGGAGAGGAGCTAATGCACAGTGGGCAAATAGGAAACTATCTGCCTGCTAAAGGTCAGTAGACAAGTCTGGCATGTAACAGGCCAAGCTAAAGATACTAAATTATAGATTAAATAACAGACCATATTATGACTATGATTCCGACTGGTGACTAGAAACATATTATTGGTCGGCGGTGTTCAAGACAAAAAACAGCTATTCTCATTTCTTTATAATTGGCGAAACCTTTCTGAATAATTTTAATATTTTTAATACCACTTTCCGGTGGTCGTTAAAAACAGCATGTACTACTGTTGTAGAGTTAATTTGCAAATTTTCCAGTTCTACAGGATTATTAGGTTTTTTTATGTCGTTCAGGTGTTCCTTGGCGTGAGTCGAGATTTCACGAGGCAATTCCCTAATATAGAAATTATTACAATCTACATAACTTAATTTGTGATGTCATTGTATGTATATATAAATAGAATATTTTTCTTTATTCGAAATAAAGGATCTAGAATAGTTTTGGTTGGTTCTAGAAAACTTCAATTCAGTTTAGTTTTAAAATGCCTTAAAATTCTTCGCTTTTTAAAAGTTAAAGTTTTTATTCATCTATGGTTTACAGACACTGAAATTGTATTAAACAAATGTATGTTCAATTAACCATAATTTAACAAAATGAGTACTTATGTTCATTACAAGAGAAACCTACATAAATGTCTTGCAAATAGAGCTAGGAACATATGCTCAGTCGATGCATTGAACAAGAAACTAGAGTTTATACATAATATGTTGATTGAAATGGGTTATACACAAAGTTTCTTGAAGAAACACTTGCATGCAACAAAAAAGAAAATAACGCCATCAACGACTAGCAAGAAACCCCTCTTCCTGAATCTGTAATTCAATGGAGATGTAGCTGGTGATGTGCTACGGGATAGACCGACTAGAGCAGTTAGGAGAACGTTTAATGCAGCTAATTATGTCTATCGCACTCGACCCTATATATGATGATTCCTCAACTACTGAATAAGTTACATGGTTATGCCACATTTATGTGTATCTACGATTTTAGCTGCCCCTGAGGAGAAAGTTATATTGGGCTCACTACCAGACAACTAAGCCATCAAGTTGGTGAACACTTCCCATCGTGGTTAGGAAAGGATACCATCAAAACAATACTCAGCTTTGTTCTATCAAAATTGATTTATAGAGGTCATGTAGTATACAGAAATAGGTCATTCAGAGTGATATACCGTATTCCTACTAGTTATCTTTATGGGGCTCGATCTCGTCTCTTACACATAGCAGAAGCTATAAGAATTTGAGCTAACAATCCAAGTCTTTGTGTTCATAAGAAATTTGTAACACCTTTATCTCTCCCTTGACCTTAAAAATGATTTTATTATTATGTTCTATACTCATTGTTCGTCTATTTTTCTTCTCCCCCTCACACGCTTTACTTTTTCCAAATGTACACTTCATTGTCTAATTATCTGAACACTTACGTAATCTGATAATTTTTTGTGTTATTCCAGTGTCTCTATTTTTCTCATCTTTGACCTATTTCCTATTATGAAACATTGGTTCAAGCCTTCATTATTCTTATCACAACTAGTACACCTGTCATCACACTGCTGATCTGTACTTTTCACTTACTAAGCTTATTTATGCAATTTATTATACTGTTATCATTGTCTCATAAATTGCCCTGATTAGGAAAGGTTATTTAGATTTTTAATAGAGTATGTATGACTTCTTATGAATATCTACTTAGATGTTGTAAAACGTTTTGTTAACAGTAAGTTTTCCCTAAAGTGCTAAAGTAGTTACATTTAAAGTCTTGAATATGCAATTGATGATAATTAAAATTATTCTGGGGGCTTTATGAAAACACTGAATAAATATAAGTTTATTGGCTCATTCAAACTTTAAAACAAGGGCATTATATGGTGCAAATTATTGAACTGATTTCTATTGAAAACAGGTTAAAAATAAAATTTTGTTGAGAAATGACTAATTAACAACAAAGTTTCCGTTGTTTTTGGAAGGTGAATTTAATCGTTAAAATGATAGGCTGTTAATGTGTTCCTTATATACTGTTATTTATTAGTAAGAGATTAAAGCATCTATCATATGGCATTATCTGTAGTGATATATATTATATAAACTATTTGGACCCTATTCGACTTTCATTAAAAATAGAATGTGAATACATATCAGTCTCTAAAAGATTACTAGAGAACTGAGTTTGAACATTGTGTTTAACAATTAAACAAAGTACGAAATAGTGTTCCATCATTCAGTTTTATTACTTCATTGAATTTTTTGATCACAAGATTCCAGTCACAGTATTCGTGATCTGGGATTATCTAATATCCATTATTTTTCCCAAATTTTCCTTTCAATAGTTACATAATATTGGTCAGATATTCAAAAGTATAAGTTCTATGTAATAACTTATATTTCCACTCCTGATTATTTATTTGTTAGGGTGTGGTCTACTTATATCCATATAAGTAGTATATGGTCAGACATAGAATGTATTTTCGCAGAAGATCGATAGGGAATGAACAGGAATGAAGCGCAATCGGTACGAAAATGCATGAACAATGAAATAAGAGAAGACGAACTGATATTTGTAGAAGAAACAGTTAAGATTGAGACAATTGATTGTTATTTTGCTAATTAACTGTTCATTGTATGGTTATCAGAATTTAGTGAAATAGTCTGTAATTTGTGCTTATATGTATTCGTTTGTTCCCACTCGTGTTCTTGTTCACTACAATAGATGTTAGTTGCAAATTTTATTCGTCTACGACATATTTGATATCTTAATCAATCTTCAGTCAATTGATTAGTGATTCTTTTCAGTAAGAGGTTTCAGATTTAGTGTTATGGTTAAACAGTTATTTGCATAGTTCAGTCGCCCCACTAATATATATTTAATCAATTAAATTACCATAAAAAAAACGTTTCATACTGAAAAAATATGTAAGTACCATTAGGTGATAAATATATCTGTATGCTTCATTTAACGGCTTCCATATTTCCTTATTGTTCTTTTGAAGATAACTTATTTTGAAAAGAATGTGAAGTCATTCCATACATTGGTGAATTCCAAATTAAATGTATGTTCAAAGTAGGCATAAAATTTTTTCTAGAAAGAAGTGCATTTCCATACTTCAGTTATTAGAGAGAATTTTTGCTAAGGAGGTGTCCCACAATAGGAAAAAACGGCCGTCCAGTGCTTCCAGGTTTTCCACGGTGCTCTAACTTCAATCGACTCATGATTTCAACTATATATAAGAATTAATTGGTTGTATTTCATGCATTATGAATGTAATCAGTAGTCTGATTTTTTTCTCCTATTAATCGTATTCAAGTGCATCTAACAGGATTATTGCACACAATTAAGAAGATAGCTATCAGGAGTTTAATACTTAAGCATTGAATGTGTTTTTATCAGACAATTAGCCCATATACTGACATGAACTTTGACAATGGAATTTGTGTAAGGATTTATATTTTTTCCAACTTCTTGAAACAGAAACTTGCTTATTCATTAAGTAAAACCTAGCCTCTTCTATACAGAAGAAATGTGCTTGACAATTGTCTTTGCATTGACCTTAACATAATGCCATTTTGACTGATTTTAGTTTAAAGTTTTAGAATGTCCTCTTTCTTGCACATACTTTTAGTATTCTTTTATTGTTTTCAATTTTAACTGTCTCTCAGATCATACAAATCGTTTTATAACTACCTAATTACACTTACATTATTCAAGTTTGTTTGTTTTACTTTCATTCTTCAATTATATACGTCAGGTTAACGTTACGTAACTATACATTGTTACGTTTGACATGACATAAGTTTGAACTACAATCTTTATCACACTTTCTTTTGTGTGGTATTTGCAATTATTATATAGTGTAATCGCTTATATGGAACAATACAGTCAAGTGATGAGACTTTTTCTATTGTTCCGAATCTCATTGTTATCTTATTTTCATCAACTGGATTTCAATAGCTCAGTTTTGATTAAAATGAGCCTAGATTATTTAAATTTAGGCACTGTTCGATCTAAGCTACCTTTTGTGTCATACTAAATAATAAGCATTCCTGTGATTTTCACTTATAACAATGATATAATAATATACATTATTAGTTCTTTCATTATCTTAAAGAATCATCAAATAATTTGTCCTGTCACATAGATACATCTAAGATAAATATCCCAATTTTACACAAAACAGTGATGAGTTTATGAGACAGACCAGTACTTGTCAGATGTTCATAAATCAATAAATGCATATTTTCAATAGTTAAGAGATTTAACCTAACTCTAATGAGTATTCTCTTATGTAATAAAATGATTAATACTTTTCTCCTATAGGCATGGATATTTTTTATACATATCATCGACAGGATTAATTAACTGTCTGATTGCATGAACCAATGGTTATATGAATATAAATAAAGTGCCAATTATGACAGATTTCTTTTTCATTGTGTTAGCGTGCATTTGGTAATCCTTAAAGTGTGAATAATAATACATAACAATGCTTACAAACTATGCAGTTATCATTTTTAGTTGAAAGTGAAATTATTCAATATATAATAAGTAAATTTTGATAAGTTAACAGTATAAAATCATCAGAAATCCCAAACATTTGTTATCAGATTGTAAGACTGAGTTTATTAGCTAATGCTTCGAATATACGTTCTGTGTAAATATATGGTTTTATTGGATTTAAGTTAAATTGAAGTTAGTTTCTATTGCGGATTGATCTCGAATGAACAGGGATTAAAAACTTCAAAAAAAATATACAGCTTTTCATTCTTGTATGGGACTCTTAGCTATTGCACTCCTGCAATACCAGAGAAATTTTAGATGAAAACTTTATTTCATCTAGAACAACGTAGATCAATATACCTTTATGTCGATTAGTGTTTATATTAACAACTTGACAATCGAGCCGAATACCAATCATTGTGAAGCAATCAATAACTGGCTTTAGTTATGATGTACGAAAGTTTAGGATAAAATAAAAAAGAACATTACAGTTATTGCTATAAGTACATTAGACTCAAAACTATAAATCTTTCGTAATATATAGTATAATATTGAAAAATGGATAAAAGTTCACCTTGGTTTATATAACTACATAATTGTTTGAAAATGCATTAAGGTTAGAATTAATACTTAAGGTTAATGGTAATATCAGTAATAATAATAATAATAATTCGTTAGGTTGAAATTAATTGGAAGTAAATAATAAATTGAAACTTCCACTTTTTGAATATACCAAAAAAGTAATAAAAGTAATTAAACCATTATTATTATTATATGTAGTCAATCTAAATTATAAAAGCAGCTGATGATTATTTTACCCTTAAATACATCAACTGAACTAAAATAATATACTTTCATTATTAATTCTTTATTTAATATCTTACTTTAAATGAAAAACAATAAGGGATTTTTAAAAAAATATATGGTAATGTATTAAAATACACTCTAAGTTTACTGCGGTTAAACAATAATTTTAGCTCACTGAAATATGAATCTAAAACTTTTTGTAGAAAAGAAGTTCCATTTTGAAAGTAGTTATCATCTTGAATTGATTACTGGGCAACTATTATGCACCAGTTAGGAAATCCTACCAAATAATATGCATTCATAAAATGGCAGACCTTGATAACTTGCAAATGTATGTTTTTGATGACAACTATTACTGTAAGCTTTGATAAGTCGATCAGTTTTGATATGGAGCAGCTATCAATTTATGATGTTTAGCAACGGTTCGTCTATATCATTGAATGCCTGATTATGGAAAATCTAAACCAGCATCATAGTTTGACTTATTCAATGAACAATAATGTTCTCACAACAAAACTTGAAGGTCTATAATCAATTACTATTTCTTGTAATCATTGTGGGCTACTCACAAATGCTTGAAAATTACAAAACAGTTACCCAGTATTTGATGGTTCCTAATTATTCGTCAGTTGGTGTTAATCTATGATAAAAGTAGCCCAACTAAAGCTCCACAAAATAATCCAACTAGACAATTCAATGTAATGTTGATCTTAAAACTGTAATAACTAATTACATTACATATCAATAACATTGGAATAAAATGAACAGAAATAACACAATACGGTATGTATTTTGTTAATTAGATGTTGATAAACTAGATCCATATTTATATATGTTTCTTTTCATTTTGTTGAATCCACATTAATTCCAACCATCTTCTTGACATGTGTATGCGATAACTAAGAAGCTGAATGCAGAATTCAAGTTGATTGTATAATTGGATGGAGCGGGACCTGAAGATTCATGCTTATTCCTTTCAAACTAAAATAATAAAGATGATGCCTCAGAGGTCTGAAGATCAGGTGTTCACGCGAGAGACCTAGTCATGGGTTCGATTCCTGCGTACGGGATCATGGATGTGCAATGCTGAGGTGTCCCATGTTGGAACAAAACAACCGTTCAGTGCTTCCTGATTTTCAGTGGTGGTCTAGTCAATTCGTAATCTCAACTGTGATTATGACAATTATAAAGTGATCTCTATTTTTTAAAGATTTCCTCGTATTTTTTTAAAGTAAGAAATTTATTTTCTCTTACAATATTTTGTGATCAAACTATGGTCAATTCTCACTGATAATTATTGGTTCTAAAGTTTTAACAACTAATTAATCTGATAAAAGACTTTGTAAACATGAGAATTATTTTTATGCCTACAACTAGTGCTCATCTTAATTTTCGTGTTATGATAGAACTATGTACAACAAATGATTCATTACTTTTACGTAATAAGCATTCGGTGATAAAAGCTTTTTTTTTGAAACTTTTTCATGGACTGACTTTATCAAATCCAATGTTTTGTAACGACAATCTTCAATGATTCGTAATCTAAACCAAACTGGTTAATTGGGTACGTTACATGTTTCTTTAATTGTAGTCATTATTTTTAATATGTAAGAAGACTGTATAGGTTTCGGTTGAACAATGCTTTTAAAATCTAAACACTTAAACATAGAGATTAAATTCTCATTTATATACAATGAGTTATTTCAGTAGTATTTTCTATATCTCGAGTTTTCATTCATTGTATATTACCAATCATTAGTAATGAGTAATACAATTAGTTGTAGAGATTTGCTTTTTTATTCAGTTGGCATTGTTTACAACAATGATTCTATCGTATAAAAAAATAGATCATGGTTTATGGTCAGTTTGAGTCAAAAGAAGAAAAGAATCCCATAAGAATTTCACTTCATAGAGTCAGCTTGTTTATCAACGTCGAGTAAAATTTTATGTATGTATTATGTGTAATTATAACAAGAAAACTTTTAAATTTTTCCATGAACAGAAGAGCTATAGTTTGTCGTAAAGTTAAACAGTCAATAAGAAATATAAAGCTTAAAAAATTAAGAGACTGGGTTGCCGTATGTAAACCAAACTGAAGATGATTACTAAAGTTAAACTGACCGTGAAGGTAGGGATGATATCTACAATTACAGAATAAAGGATATTCAAACTTGTCCTGTCGTATAACTCCTTGTGTAGGTGATGCGATTTGGGGGATTACAACAGTGAGGTTCAGTTGGAATCTAAGATTGTATATTGGATTTTATACAGACAACAAAGTAAGTAATAAGTGAACATTTCACTGACTTCATTTGTAATTTACTGATTTCCCTTCCCCATTATTATAGTTTTCATTACTGTTAGCCATGTTTTATTAGCCTATTTCCATTTAGTCGTTCTGTGTGGATTATTACTTTGGTTTTTACTTAACAAAAACATTAACTAACCAGACATCTAAATTGAACACTTTAAGCTATTCTACTTACTAGAAATTTAAGTAGCCAAATAAAGTTAAAAAAACAATAATAATAAGTAAACAAGTTAATTAGATCATCGATGTTTGTAACAGATAAATACCGTATTTTGTGCAGAAATGATATTTAAAGTTAAAAGGAAACCTCACTGTGTTATAAACCAGCAAACTGACATTGAGAATCTTTCGTAGACAATTGTTATACAATAATATACAATAATTATACTTTTTTGATGGTTGTAGTAGTTTTCCAAGTTTCCGTTCCGTATAGTACTGTCATGACGTTCGTATTGAAGATTCTCACCTTCATATTAGTTGACAGTTATTTTGAGTCCCATATCAGCATCAGATCCTTCTTGTTCACCGATGATGCTGCCTAGATATGTGAAAGTCTCCATTTTTCTCAGAGCTTCTCCATGAAGTTGTGCTGTATTTCAGGATCATGCTTTACCTTTCAGTTTGTTGGAGCCTGCTGTTGCAGAAGCTACTGCTATACTGCTTGTCTTCACCTGAATTTGTTGCTATGTATGATATAAAAGAGCTAGCTCACCTGCCAAGTCCAAATCATCTAGCTTCATCAATCCTGTCCTCTATATTCTGTGCTTCCCTCTGGAATTTGGAGGTCTCCATAATCCAGTCAACCAACAAAAGAAAGAGAAAAGGCCACAGTAAACAGCCTTTCCTGACACCAGTTTTCACTTGGAATTTATTCACTGTGATTCGCTCTTCCTTTGTTTCGGAAGATGCCTTGATGATTCTGGACCCATGAGATTCCCATCCTATAAGTATTTTTCGTGCTTCTTCAGATAGCATCAGTGTAACTCCGTGTTAGAGAAGCATTGCCTTCTCGTGACCAGAGCACAGCAACACCCTTCCCTAATCTTATCTTTTCTGTCCAGCTTGGGTTCAATAGGTTTCACTTATTCAGGGAACCGTGAAGTTGTATCTCCTCACTTTCTTAGTCCTCCAAGTCCCACACATTGTCCAGATATTCCATGTACCTATATTAATTGTTGCTCTGGTTGTTAGGAGAGGCATTGGCCTCGTGACATCCGAAGAATTTCGGCTTTTACTACGCGGTGTCATGATTCCTCCGAATGGAGATCCTCCAACCCCTAGGGGAGAGTTTAAATAGTTTATTGTAGTTAACGTTTTTAGTGAGGTTGTTTTCTAACCTACTCCAATACTCGGGCTTGGGACCGGTAGTAACTCTAGAAGATCTGCAGGCGGATTTTACATATATAATATTTTCATATTGAGAAATAAGGATTAAAAGACTAATCTGCTTAACATATTCAACTATATTCGTCCATCAATTACATTCACTTCAAAGAAAAAAGGAAATAATAGTAGCTCGTTTTTAGATATCTAAATAACTAGAATACTAAAAAGTGGAATAAGTAGGAAAACATTAGATGGACAATATACTAATTTCTACAGTTCAGTACTGTTTAAATGTAAAAGAAACTTAGAGAAAGTTCTGATCCATTATACGAAAGTAATTTGTTCTGGCGACACTATCGAAGAAAAATTAAATAATATCCGTTATGTATCTAGTAGGAGTGAATAATCGACCAAAACTACTAACAAAAATATAAACGTAGTGAAAATAAAGTCAACAATAAAAAACTGTCTGAAACAAGTAAGTCCTACAGTTCAAAAACAACAGTGCTTGTGAGATATTAGGATAAAGGTTAAGAAAGGCATTACAGAAATCATTCGTTGCAGCTGGACTGAATATCGTATTTTATGATCGTCCAACAATTACATCTTTAAGCAAGCACAAAGTGCTTGAATTAGCCAAATGTTTACCAATTCAACTTCTGTGGGGCGAAAATTTTGGCAAGTCAGTTATCATAATTACAAACACCATTCAGTCTGGTTGAGCAAAGGACAGTTATGAGTGACTAAGAAATCTATTCTTCCTGACTTGGTTGATGCAGGAAACCCAGTAGACTTCAACAAAACTTCACGAGTAATCTAACATACTACAGAAGTTATCGGATCTAGATCTGTGAACCCGGTTTGTGTACAAAAGAAATTCACGCGAACCCCCTCCCTACCCCGGTCATTGATACAGGTTGTATTCGTCCTTTTTTCTCTTACGCAACTGTCAAAAATACTTGACGCGTTATTGAAACCCCCACAGGATATTGTGTAATCTGCCAGCTGTTGAACCACATAGCTTTGATTTTTATAAATAATCATAATTATTCCATCCTCTTTGTTTTAATCACTTAGTTACTTTTGACATTATCTCCATATGCACATACAAAGTACTTTTCTGCACTCTTGGACATAACATTATTGCAGGTAAATGTAAATTATTTTGAACCAGTGATGTGAATTATCTAGCTGATAATGTAAGAGCTTATACACAGTTGAAAATGGATATGATTTTGATGGAGTTTTGTCCTCTCAGTTGGATGGTTTGGTTGTGGAGTTTCTACCTGAAGTTCGTGCTGATGCTGTCATTCAGAATAACGATTAAAACTCCACGACTAAACCATCCAGCTCAGAGAACAAAACCCCATCAAAACTATCCACTTGGGTTCCAAATCTCCACTATCCCGAAAATGGACATGATAAGAAGTATTCAACTTAGGGCGGTAGATTATGATTGGTCCTCTTCGACTATCTAACGCCTATAGTTTTATATTCTAGGATGAATGATTGTGTGAATTAATGTGCACCAAAACTATAAGTAAATTTCAATATAAGCTATGGGTTTTGACAAATCGCTTATTAGATGATTTACATCTATAAAACCACGAGTAATAGCTAAAGAATTCCTACATAGATGGAGAGTAAACTGTACTGCTTCTCCATAATGATAAGGTAAAGTGAAGTAAATAGTCACTCTTAAATACTGTATGCAGGTTTCGGAGAAATAGCATACATTTATCGTGTAGGATTATAGACTTCTAACTAGTGAAACTTGTTGTCCTATCCAACATGAAGTCAGATCGAAAGCTCAAACATGTAGTTTGGGTCTTGCCTTAGGACGCCAGAGATGATATTTCGCAGAATCGAAAGGCTTGATAATCAGAGTGAAAGCGAAGCTATGAATTGAGGAAGGAAATTGTTGTCAGGATCAAGTTCGGTTGGTGTATGAGTGATTGATACTCTCCGACTGAAAATAACGTAGGATTATTCTTTTTGAACGACAGAAATAGTATTAAAGCTGCAACACTAGTTATCCTCAAAATCAACCACACAACCAGGATAAATGACTAAATATGAATTATGGGGTTTGAAAACAAAATTACTGGGAATGGTAGCTATGATTTGTGAATTAGATGGATTTGACACCATCCTAGCACTGCGAGAAATGTGGGCGGTGAAGTAAAAAATACTACTTCACAACCGAATATTGTACCAAACTATTTTGAAATGCTATATTCAACATCATATCTTTTTACCCCACTCTACATATTTCAACTAAGTTAATTAGAAATACTGACCTTTCCAAACAAACTGTCAGTCATTTGTGGATGGAATGATCTCAAGCGCTTAAAACTGAGTACACGAACATACTATTCTACTTAAATAGACTTAAAAAAACAAGTTGTTTAAGAGATATTTGCTTACTAACTATTAAGCGTGTCATCATTACTCATTAGTTTTTCCAATATGCATTAAATGAAAGAATTTCGAAAACTTCATTTAAATTCATGGAAGGGATGAAGTGCATGAACTCAGTCATCAACAATGTAGGGCTTCACATGGATGCGCATTGGCCCAAGTTGCTAAACCTCATAGGCAAGAGGTGAAAACAACAAGATGAATGGGAAGAGACAGAAATAAAGTAGCGGTCTATATAATTTAATATTACCATAACACCTAATTCTTTGGAATTTAGGTAAGAAAATATTTAGGCTGTCTTGAACCATATGTATAAACAATATGAAGTCAAGAAATATAGTCATCCTTTATTTCAGCAACTCGTTTATGTGCTAAGTATAAAAACGCAATACTACACATAGCACTGATAAGAAAGATTACGTCAAACCAACGATGATAGAAATGAAATTGTAAGTCACCAAGTACTTGGTTTAACATATTCCTATACTCTGCAGTCATATTCATACGTAAAAGCAATACAGAAGAAACAAAATAAGTACCCATTATTTGTGCTATGATTAAAACAATTATATTCGATGATTTTGTGCTGGCAATAGCGTGAAAGAACTTTGTTAAAGTTATTAAAAGTCCACGAATTGACGTTACAACAATTATACCGACGAGCCAAAATGATATTTGTTGTGACCAAAATTTTACATCAATCTGAAAGCCTAGATAATGTATAGTTATACCCATAAAGCGTGTTATAGGATCTTGTCCACCGAATCGATTCAATAAAATATTTACAATGGATATAAATATCTTCCAACAGCAATAGCCACAGAAAAAGTAGCCAAGACAATTGAAATATTTTCCTTTCCATGTTTTTGAAAATTCGATACGTTCTTGGGCAGTTCGGAGGTAGTGTAATTCCAGAAATAATTGACGACTCAAGTCTTCAAGAACAGATATCTACATATTTTGAAAGAAAACAAGAGAAATTGGTAATGAATACAAAAAATAGCCATCGTGTTAGATTCTCCTATTGAACGTAAGGAATAGTGAAGACTTTCAGGGTCACTTAAAAGTTCTGAATAAAAGGGAAAATAATTCTGTGTACCACCACAACGCAAGAGTTTGGAACAAGTATTTAGTTGAATTTTAATAAAAGACTAAAATGCTTTGCCACATAACTGCTGTCAGAAATAACTATGATTTTTTGATCATACTTCGACCATTGTCATAATATCGAATAACAGGAATTTGTACTGGATCAACATGACTGAATAATAACATGAAATTAATAACTATAATCTAAAACCCTTGGAAGAATTACACACGTAAGTGCAGACAGTTTTTTCGAGATTTTGTAATTATTAGGGGCTTTCTGAATATATTAGTAAGTCTGACGTCACAACTTATAGACATAAAGCCTTTGCATGAAGAAAAAGTTCACGAAACTATGCTTACTAATAGTCTAAGTGAAAGCTTTTAATTGCACAAATTCCTACATTTTTAGTAGTTCTTTTCCGTTAATAATATAAAATAAAGATGGGGTTACGGTAGTTGAATTTTGATTATTAGGTCATATATTCGAATCGCAAAAAAGGGCTAGAATACGAACTTTTACGTGACTAGTGAGCTTAACTCGATCCAAATCGATGATCTGGAAACCATAAAAAACAGATGCTTAAAGGCTACACTATTTTAAACTTGAGAGTGCCTATCAAGATATAAGATATTAAGACAAGAACCTTTATTATCAGTCTGAATACACGTTAGAAAAGGAACTGAAAATTAATTTCTTAAAACAATAGTTAAATAAATGACTCAAGTATGGTAACAACGCAGAAAATAAAACACCAACCTCATGTTTCAACAATTTTTCGTCAATACGAGGTGATGAAATAGACATTCCAACTGTCCGTAACATGTTCCAAAAGGTGTTAGATTTTTCGTTGGTAGTACGCTGAAATTCACATGAAAACATTTTACGGTAAAATCTGGACTACGTTCTGCAAAGAAAACAACACTCAATGATATAAAGACTGTGAGGGCTACAGTAATAAGTTGGGTAGAAAGATACAGGTACGGTACTACTAAGTAAACATGGTACGAAATAACTTACACACTAGCAATATTATAGATATTCCAACCCTTTGCTAGAAAATAATGTTGACAACATGGATATTCCTTGAATCATATGCCTACACGCTAGACGTAAGAGGTATTTTGTCTAACCAATCATTTCAGAATAGCTCCTTATTACAGAGCGAAAATCCTGCATTTGAGAAGTACGAAAGCTACGCAACCTTTTTCAGACTTTTAATCAAGATTTGAAAAGTAGGTCCTGTTGGCATATACAATTTGTGAAATTGGGTAATTTGCTTACTACGCGTAAGAAAAGAATCCCAGAGAAAAATTTATGGTTACAACATAAGCGAAAAAACTGCGAATAGAAATTACTGTAACCAGTGCCAAGTAATTAATGGTTGTGATCGATGAAATACTTCTCAGTCCTGATTCATATTTTAGTGACTGCCATAAAACAAATTATCCAACAAGATACTTGGTCTTTCAGTGGATTAAGACTGATTTGACCTTAAACACTAACAAGTAGCTCAGAAATACGGATCACTAGGACTTGGGCTATTAGTTTTAGAAATGTCACGATACTATCTAACTTTGTACTGAAGGAAATATAAGAATCGAGTCTAGACAATAATTTGTAAAAGAACGAAATATACAGCATTATGAATAGAGGAAAGTCTATATTAACTAGTGCTTCTAAATGTCCTGATACCGTTGGAAAAAGTCAGCTTTCCATCCCGAAGTGTCGTAATATAAACACGCATTTAAAGCCTTTCCCATGAAAATGCTGGCAAATGAAATCGAGTGACGGGAAATCTGTTTACGAAACTGAAGGAAAAAGTGAGCTTTTGCGACTTTAACCCGACTAGTGAATACGTAGGATTCATTACTGGTGTTAACCAATCCCAGAATCAAAATACGGGTGCCATGTAAACTTGTCTCACTGACCAGGTATCATGAGGCTGCATTCGACGTTAGTTTACTGCCTTCTGGGTTAGATCACTAGGTCTAATGATTAAGAAATGGCTTCTAGAAGAGACCAGCTGTTTTTGTTTAAGCGAACAAGCAGTATCTCAGCTCTTCTACAAATATGATAACTGACAATTATAAAAAAAGCATTATGCATGCTTTGTTGCGGACTAACAAAACGTAGCTAACAGCAGCAGTCTGAAATGAGGTGTTTTATTTATTTATTTAAACATATATATTGGTACAAGGAAGCACCAGATACATATGCGCCATACAAATCTCATTCGATTTGCTTGAGGGCTGTGATACTGCCAAGGTGCCCAAACTGAAGCAGGTGGTTTTCTTAGGGGCCCACACCCGGAGCCTTTGACCGAAAGATCTGATCCACAAGGCAGTGGAACATCGTGAGGAGATGCAGTCCCATGGTAGCCGGTGATCAACGATTGATTCGTACGCCATTTGTTCCCTCAGGATACTGGAGTCCATGCGCACCATTGGTTTGGAATTAGGGTTTTCCAACTCCCCTAGGTGGACTCGCCTTGTCCACCAACCCGGTTAAAGCGCCGAACATTCGCTTTTCGTCCTCTCAATTCCGTAAACAACACCCTCGCCACGAGAAGGCAGTGAGTAGGACTTCCCTGACAGAGGCTATATATTTGCTGGCAATGTGAGAGCATTTCGAGAGGGAGGGCGGACTCTCCCCACTCTCGGCCGTACCAAGGCATTTGGGGGGGGGGAGCTAACAGCAGCAGTTTGAAATGAGGTGTTGCTGTGAAGTTAATTTGATAAAACGGCACCTTGAGTTAACAAAAATATATCTACGGTGTAACATGAATAATAGGAAAAACAGACAATTTCAAAACAGAAATTAAAAACATGCGATGGACTAACGTTCACTCTTGCCTCAAATTGGAATTGAGCTAGTCTTCGACGCTTTACCAGAATCATATCTACAGTTTGTAGTAATCTCCTCTCAGCTGTGCGTATTTCTGTGTTTGACACAGACAAGGCGAAGTAAGTCATACATGAATATGGATAGTTGACAGCACCGAAACCGGATAAAAAAGCCATAATGGTTACTCCAATTACCCCTATTCGACCAATACACTGCTCCAAAAATACAATACCATGCTTTCCACCCAAAATAGGGAAAGATGTTCCCACTTTCCAAAAGGCATATAAATATGCAGTCATAAGTGCAAAAGAGAAACAAAGTCTGATTGAATTTTTAGGAGGGATGACACGTAAGCTCTTACTGATATAGAATGATATGTAAAATGGAATAATTATTATGACATCTAAGAGTGTTGTTAAAAGAATAAACTGCCAATGTATGCGCCTAGAAGAGGCTTCCAAAACATCTAGTATTTCAAAAATTACTAACTCGAAGACTGTACAAGACAAGGAAAAAGTAAGTGAAAAGATAAGTACTACTACAGAGTCCTTTACTTCATAGTCACGGAAAAGCTGACGAAGAAAGAAAACCCATCCTCCTATAAAGAAAGCTATCTGAGAAAAAAATAGGACGCAAGAGTCCAGTAGGAAACTCATAATAAGCGCATGGCCTTGACATATCAACAAACATAATGATGAGACTATAAATTCATACTAATGAAACATACTTCAGTGATCATATGTCTAAAATTAAAAATGAAAGAGAAGTAATTGCGGCAGCAAAATAATTAGCGCGTTTTTCAATCTTGCTGAAAACTATGCTAGACGACCGATGATGGATAATATCATAAATGAACATGAGAATAGCCCACTACAGTCTGAGGATGACATTTTACAATGTGATAGATATGGCTTTCGTGGTGGCCAGCAGTATACAAATCCAGAAGAGTAGGTTAAATTAGTTTTTACATCTGTGTTATTCTATTTGTTTAATTTGTATATTCTTCGTTTTTGGAATCAGGTGCTTAAAACTTCTATTCACTTTTTGAGTGCTGTCATGTTTTTCACAACTATCCACATGTACGGTCCTTACTTTCAGCATAACTTAAGACATCGTGCTTTTCGAGTGAACAGCACGATCAAGCTTCTCAGTATCTTTTCTGTATCCATTTCTCCAAATTTTCAGTTTTTTTTCCTATTTCATATTAAAAGCAGTTAATGATTATTTATATCTAGTCTTTATCACCATATTTCCTTTTTATTTTCTTATTTTCATCCACCTTATCCTATAAAGGTGTTCATTTTGCTGTGATGATGAGATATGGTAGCTTGGTTCAATAAATATATATATGTTCCTGGTCCTACATTGTAGATGACTGACTATCATGGTGAATGAAATCGAACTACTGGTTTTTTACATTTAATTCACTCAGCTTCAACGTACATGTTGAATCTCCCTATCTTTTACAAGATAAATCCAAGTAATTCAAAGTACCGTTTATTCGTTGCTATTAGATAAGGAAGCTTGCTCAGCGCAAGATTATTCCCCTTATCCAAAACCTTCCAAATACTTTCACTTTGATATAGGTAATACTTCATTGCATCGAAATACTGTTTATCACGTTCCGCAGTTCTGTCTGTGGTCATACGGTCTACATGCCTTTAACTTAGCTCATTTGGGTGCCTGGTATGTCCTACATAGCTTCGGTTAGGATACTCGCATACTATATATCCTTCGAAAAGTCCAATACTAACACCTATAATTTAATTCTGATTCAGATTAGTGTGAGCTTTTCTTGTTAGGAATGACTCGAGTACTTCCAAACACGAGAAAATCAGGCTGGCTTCAGACCTGGTCGTGGCTGCATCGACCACATATTCACTATTCGTCAGGTTTTAGAGCACAGACATGTTTATCGGCCTCCGACAATGATAGTTTTTTCTTGACTTGAAAGCAGCATTTGACTCTGTAGACCGAGAGGTTCTGTGGCAGTGTCTGTCATTGAAAGGTGTACCTCAGAAGTACGTAAACCTTGTAAAGGCTCTTTACTCGAACACTACCAGTCGAGTGAGAGCTTATGGCGAACTGTCATCTGATTTTATAACCTCAAGCGGTGTCCGACAAGGCTGTCCACTATCCCCATTTTTGTTTAACTTTATTATGGACTTATTGCTGGAAATAACACTCTCGTCGACTGAATTTTCAGGAATTAATCTCCTACCAGGGGCTCCACTAAGCGACTTAGAATATGCAGATGACATAGCCCTGTTTTGTGAAGACGCTGGCAAAATGCAGAGTCTTCTCTCAGAACTGAGTAATAATGCCAGGATGTTTGGGATGCGTTTCTCCCCATCTAAATGTAAATTGTTACTTCAGGACTGGCCTGCGTTAACACCAGAACTAAGGATAGGGAGCGAAGTAGTCGAACGCGTCGACAACTTCACTTATCTTGGAAGTCTGATCAGCCCTAATGGATTGGTGTCTGACGAAATCTCAGCACGAATTTAAAAAGCTCATTTGGCTTTTCCCAACTTACGTCACCTATGGCGAAGACGAGATATCCGTCTACTAATTAAAGGACGAGTATGCTGCGCGGCAGTTCGCTCTGTTCTACTTTACGGCTGCGAAACATGGCAATTAAGAGTAGAAGGTACTCGTAAGTTACTAGTATTTGACCACAAATGCCTTAGAAATATTGCTCGCATCTGTTGGGATCACCGGGTAAGTAATAGTGAGGTTCGACACAGGCTATTAGGAAATGATGATAAATCAGTTGATGAGATCATGAATCTTCATCAACTGAGATGGTTGGGCCACGTGTTACGCACGCCTGAACACCGATTACCACGACGCGCAATGCTGATTAGTGTAGGGGATGGTTGGAAGAGAGTTAGGAGCGGCTAAACCAAAACGTGGCATCAGTGCTTGAAGTCACTAACTTCCAGTCTGGGCCATGTTGGTAGATGCAGACTGCTTGGTTGGGGTCCGCGTGACTATCGTAACCAATGGTTGGAGACTCTAGGTGACATGACTCAGAATCGATCACAATGGCGTAGGTGTATACACTCTTTATCTTCCCTTAAACCTTAATATTAAAATTGCTTCATAACGTTCTTCCTTGCTATGCTATATCCATATATACAACCTACCTTTTATATACTACCACCACTAAATTAACTATTTCTATGAATCCGGTGTTCATCTTGTTGTGCTAACGAGGTATGGGAACTTGGACCGATGCATATGTGTGCTTGGTCCTACGTCGTAGCTGACTGACTGACTGAATTAACATGTAGAATAATTTATTATATTAGTGAAGATCGATAAGTTATTTTCGTGACTCGGCCTCAACATTTTCAACCATTTCATCTACACATTTTCAGTCTCATTTTGATGAGATGCCCTAAAAACTGTGTTTCGGCAACCGTATATATTGCTTCCTTGTTTATAGAGTTTGTTTTACTGAAGCAGTGATAAGCTGTGCTCGTCTTGTTTGTCTTTTATATGCTAGAAATCGATAGTATATCCCAGTAAATCCCACCGATTATTTGTCATTTCTACTACTTGGCTTTTTTTCTAATACATGTCTCTTTGACCTTTCATATACATGCGATACTAATTATTTCTAATATGCCATAGATTTATGCATAAATGGCGTTTATTCTTCAAAACTTCCGTCTCATACTTTATTCCTTAAAGCAAATGAATAGACTCAAATATGTAGTCCACGGGTTCCAGGACTGGTTAGAATATCTTTTAGGATTTACTGTTCGCAGTTACAATTTTAAAATTATTATAAGTATAGTAATTACCCCGTAAAGTAAAACTATTATTTGATGGTTAAGGATTTAACCGGGGACTTGTCTTTGAACTAGTAAATCCGGTAATGCAAGTATCAGTTCACGATTTTTCACTGTTTACCCAGCGAATCTTTGTAGTGTCTTCCGTAATTCACGGTCCGCACAATTAGTAAATGACTTTGTCTAAAACATAATTTTGTGCATGTTTTCGCTGCTTGCTAGCAGTTGAAAAACATGCTTGACTAGGTAGCCTTTTAAATTCATGAAGACGTGAGATCAAAATTACAAGTCATGTGAGGAATGTTGCTCAATAAATAATATTACTTCGTTGTGGTTCTGACTAAACAAGTAATGGATTACAATTTTTTGCAAGTTCACTTTTTCGTATGTATAAATAGATCAGTATATCTTTTTCAACCCAGTTTAGGTCCGTAAACCAGGTCTTCAGTCATACTTTCGATGTGAAAACTAATGATGCTACTCTATTTCTAAAGCCATAGTAGAAAAATCAGCCTCCAAAACTCTGACTTTATGGTTGAAAACTGAATTCCTTAACCACTAGGTCATTGTTTAGAATGTATAATCTTGTCGCGATCGGGCAAAAACCTAGCCTATATGAGTTGAAAGTATTAGATATTGCATAGTATCTATTGATTTCAGTAGCCTGGCAATAGAAGTAACGTACTGGATTATGTTGTTCACTTTGCAATTGTTATCCGCCTAACCTATTTCGGTTTGGCCAGTAGAATAATACCACTTCTAAACAAACAATATCTCATAAATAGTTACGTGAACACATATTTTTTAAATTCACTTAGTATTGTTTGTTTGAATCTTCCCATCGATGTGTTAGGACTGCAACTGGTCAGTCTGTAATTGGCATATGTGCATACTGTGCGTATTGCCTCGATATACCTTAATTTAAAGCATGGTAAGCAGAGATGGATAGTGGCTAGCAGTGGAATCCAGGACTCACGTTTCGTCCTATTTGGGACTCGTCAGCTGGATGTACCTGCATCTCAGAGTTGAAGTTCACTCCAGGACTCGAACCTAGTACCTTTCACTTCAAACGCCATCGCGTTATCCACTCAGCTACTGAGTCCTGGTAGCCACTTGCTTGTGTAATGGGGTGAAGTTTGAATTCACTTGGTATTGTTTGTTTGAATCTTCCCATTGATGTTTGGAACTGCATTAAGTAATTACCAAAATGTTATTCAACATAAATACTGTGTCTAGAATTTATAGATTGCATTTTGTACGTTGTACTTCAATGAGTGCTGCTTGAAACAGTTGTGATTGTCAATATGAATAAACTATCGCAGAAAACCTATTTGCTTTCTATCCATCTCAGTCAAGTATAAAAAGACTTATTTGTACTAGAAAACCGGCGCATAGTTTAATAATACAAGAAATTTACAACCCCAGTTGACTGTACATCATCTGATTTTATAGCTTATGGAACCGTTGAATAATTTTCTCAGTGTAATTTCATTTTTACATCGAGTCTGCAATTCGACTTCAAGTACTGGTTCCTCACAATCTCTTGACAATCAAACCACGTATCTTGTATTTAGTATATTGTAGCAGCAAATTATATCATCGTCTCAAATATTCTGCATCAGAGATATTTACATCGTCTCATAAAATTATTAGCCTTTTCAAAGCATTATTTAGAGTGCGTTTATTTGTTCGGCTTTGTCTTTTAATTACTTTTTTCATACAAATAAACTTCGTCAGTCTTTAGATACTATATTTCTTTACGCGACCGTTGTCGTAAAATCCCAGTTAATAGCTACTACTTTAATTTCCCACTGGGACTTGATTTTCTCAGCTACCTAGTTGACTGACTATCACTTATTCCTCCACCTTCTGTTGCCTGATAAGCCGGTGGTAGTTTTGGGGCAACTAAGCAACTGTCAGATAGTGAATATCTACGGTGTAATTAGATTATGAGGAAGAAATCGTACAGTTGTCAAAATGAGATCTTTTTACAACAAGCTTGATCTGGAAGGCCAGCTTTTTTTAGCAATGCTGTTGTAGTTTGAATTGTAAGGATTAACCCTTTACATCTTTCCTTGCTCTACAGATTTCTGTTGTTCTGTAGAATACGAACAAAATTTTCTCATCGATATCTAAAAATTAAAATCTGGCAAACCGCTAATACCAAAAAGACTTACACCAGCAGTTCTCTTCATTTTTGTTTCTCTTTTGTCATTGTGTATGATTATTAATATTGTTCCCTTTAGCTTTTACAAGTTCAAGTCCATAGTCAGTGTTAATAATTCGAGTTTGCGGAACAATATTTCTCTTTAGATCTTTTTAAATCACAGAATAACTGATTATTTCGCTTCTTGGTATTTTCTGAAGAGCATTTCACTTGTTTTGTACATATTTTCAGAGAAGATCGTGTTTCCATCGAGGTTATACGTTCACGAGAGTTAAAATGGAGGAAAATGTGTTCCAATTGGAGTTTATGGTATTTTAAATACCATCAAAAGCTACGTGATCGATGTCAAAAAGGAATTCCTGATTCATTTCGTTGTGAAGCTTGGCAACGACTTTGTGCAAGCCCAATGGTGCTTGTTCAACGTCAACGAATTATATGTGATGAGACTGCTGAGACAAAAACAACCTTAACAACTGAAGGAACTAGTCAAAGTGTTGATCATAGTAGTAAAAGTAAATTTCCTAAGCATCGTTTCGGCACATTATCAAATCGAACAAATTATAAAAGTTTACAAATGGTTATCACTTCTCCAAGTTTTCGTACTAGTCAAATTAAAGAAGATGATAGGTGAGTTTTAGGTCTGTATAATGTTTTTATGTGCTCATTGTTTCACATGACATGTATGTACTCCAAGTGGTACTTTTAGATCACTAATAATAACGTGTGACTTGCAGCTTGTATATCTACCTTTACATACCTCTCAAATTACTTGATAATCAAATAGTTTATACCATGCGTTATTTTTTCTAAAATTTTATTTAGATATGGTATATTTATTAGTAAATTGTATGGTGTAGTAAGACTAGTTAATTAATAAAGCAGTTTTCCACAGGGTAAATTGGGAAATGCATTTTATAAAATAATTTGCGTGTAAATTGAACGTAAAGACTTCATGTGCGAAAAATCGTTTTTGGGTATGTTCTGTACTAATTAACTCTACAACACCTAAATTTCTAACTAGTTTTAGTCGTCCATACATTCATTAAATATCTCTAATCCATTAAAATAATGTATTCAAATAACTCCAGTAAAAAGGTTTCTGCTTGACTACACAAAATCTCGGTATTCGAACTTGTACGGATAAAAAGACAAATGCTTAAAAGATTCTTATAGTAAATTATATTTGTGAAATTCGCAGCAATTCAATTTACAATAAATGTTGTCAATTTCCATTATTTTGTTTATACTGCTACCACATTGCAGTTGATCTTCTGTATTTCCGAATCAGACTAAATTTTGAGTGGATCTCTTGTTTAATGTCATCATTATTAACATTTCTATGGGTATATCACTTCGTTTTTAATACCATGGTCTTCATGATTCTCGACCTGATCTTAACTGGAATAATTAAATTATTGAATATTTGTTTCATGTCTTCCTGTTTGTATACTTATATATTTGTGTATGATATATATATTAGTTCGTATTATGCATACATAAGTTTATTTTAATTTACACTGAATGATAATGTCTTGTTCATATCCTTATGGTTCCATGAAGAATCAATAAACTTTGGTGATAATAATAGTAACAATAATGACATTAAAATAGCTATAATTGATGCCTTAATAATTGTGATTTAGTATAGCCCGATGAATATATGTGCCTGGCCCTGCGTTGTAGCTGACTGACTGATAGGCTTATTTGGTAAATTATAACATTTAATATATTGAATAACTAAAGCCTAATAGAAACCTGCATATTAGTGTGAGCTATTAAAAATGGCAATCTCTAGTTTATGAGGTGAAGTACTATTTGATATTTAGTTTTACTGAATTCACCGAGTAATCTTTTCAACTTGGGTATTCTGATTGGTGTGGTGAAATGCAAACAGTAAAATGTTTCCTACTTAGATATTTTACTTGTTATGTAGTTGAACATAGCAGAAAATCTCTGGACCCATGTTTCGTGCTAGCCGGCATTCTGCAGACGAACCTGAAAATTAAAGAAACTATTCTTCCGATTGGGGTTCGATTCCATGCCACTCAGTTTCATAGTATGAGATGTTACCACTGAACTATTCAGTATGTGACTAAATTACTGACTAAATCCAAACCGTTAAACCTGGTTAGTAAATCCACCTCTATTGAATCTACAATGTGCAGATTTTCTCTCTAATTCTTTACTATGGATTAACTTTTCAGTTAATTAAAATAACCTATTGTATCAGTGAATAAAAATAAAGATAATTCAGCAAAGAAAATTTTCTTTTTGACGAAATCATTTACTTGAGCTGTTTATTCGTGTTTTCAGTTTTCGCTAAACTCCAGTCATCATTTTCCACATTTAGATATTTAATCACATACACACAATTACAGTTTGATATAGTATAATGGATATTTTTACTTAAAAGTAGCATACTATCTCAAGATTGGTAAAACTATCACCTGTGAGTAGACAATAGTTTATTTTTTCCATGTGAAGTCATCTGCTATTATCTTGAGGTTCAGATAGTCAATAACGAATACCTATTATATGGTTTTTTCATTTCTAAATGAAACTGCCTACCCAGCGAAGATGCTTACTTAGTGTTATCAAAAAATAAATTGAAAATATTACGTAGTTGATTGGATTATTTCCGAACCGACCACCTCTAACCGTATCGACGAACCAAAAAATAGATTGTCATTAGTAACATCATTGATCGTGACACTAGGAGACGCCGGTTAGAATCTCTAAATGAATATCAGTTCCTTCATCGTTGTAAATCTTGCCAACCAGTACAAAATTCAATTCTAGGCTTTTCTGATGATGACCCCTAAACCATCTTATAGCACCAAACTTTATTGGTTGAAACACTCAAATGGTGTTTATTTATTCGCTTGACTCTAGTAGCTTGGTTTTGTTACTTTGCAATATGCCTGGAATACAGTGGCCAATTCCGTTAAAATTACATGTTAGAACTATGCAAACCAAGTGATTGTCAATGCACTCCGAATAGATTCTAATAGGCAGTTGTATATGTAGTGTCCCGAAAAACAATTTAATAAGACTGCGATGCATATCGATTTATATGTGGATTCAACATACTTTACCTACTGATACTAATGTTAAATGGTATAATATCATGGTTGAAATGAAACTTTTGTAAGTTAGATTAACCACTAATCGTAGTTGAACTAACTGTGAATTTAAAATTTCTTTCAATACTCACTAAAATATTGACTATTATTTAAAAGAATAAAAAAAACAGAACCATGTGATTTATAGTTAATACATTGTGACGATACTTGTTGTTTATAATTTGTATTGGGTTTTTTGGCATGTTACTCTTTTCTTCTGTTCATGATCACGATTTACTCAGTTTGTAATTGTTTAAGTGGAAAGAATCCACGTGTTTTATAACCATATATATATATATATATATATATATATATATATATATCGAGAGAGAGAGGTCGCATATTATCCACTTGTTATGATCATCTTATAAGGACAAGTGTCATATAGTAAACATATCACAAGATCCTCCGTTTATTTTTACTTAGAATACAAAGCAAGTAACATATTTCTTGTTGATATAGCATACAGTCAGTCAGTCAGCTACAACGTAGAACCAGGCACATTTATGCATCGGTCCAAGTTGCCATATCTCGTTAGCAAAACAAGATGAACACCGGATTCATAGAAATAGTTAATTTAGTGGTGGTAGTATATAAAAGGTAGGTTGTATATATGGATATAGCATAGCAAGGAAGAACGTTATGAAGCAATTTTAATATTAAGGTTTAAGGGAAGATAAAGAGTGTATACACCTACGCCATTGTGATCGATTCTGAGTCATGTCACCTAGAGTCTCCAACCATTGGTTACGATAGTCACGCGGACCCCAACCAGGTAGTCTGCATCTACCAACATGGCCCAGACTGGAAGTTAGTGACTTCAAGCACTGATGCCATGTTTTGGTTTAGCCGCCCCTAACTCTCTTCCAGCAAAAGCCAAACGAGCTGATATAGCATACACCATGAAATAAGTAATAAAATTATAAATTTAAAGGCTGGAAAACTTACATAAAGATACGTCTGATAATGCCTTTATTTCTTTTTTCTAATTTGTTTTAAACTTTGTTCAATATGAAAATGTCCTAAAGTTCTACTTCAGTGCTTTTCAGCCAACATAGACGTTGCAATAACTCTCTGTTACTAATATATCTGATTCTCTAGTTCTTACCACTAAGGCCAGAGATTTTACCCTAGAACTCATCTATTTCATGTTGGATGAATTTATTGGGGACGTAAATACAAACCGCGAAAGATAATGAAGTTTATCCCTTCCTTCTCTAGTTCGTCAGTTTTCATTCGAGCACACAGTATACAAGCGATAGTTGATTGAAGTTCTGTTCTTTCAAACTTAATGTTGTATTTACATCAACGAAATCACGAGTCGTTAACAGTTCTTTGGAAATATGAAGAGTCAATCATGTTGGTTCCCTAAACTAGTTGGGTGTAGTTAAGTGAATATCTACACACAAGTATTGTACGTAGGTTTCGAAGAAAGCAAGTTTATGCCTATTGTTTGATTAGACATGGGGTTTGAACAAAGAGGGCTGCAACCCATACTTAAGATCCCGGTTTTGAGAAAACTTGGATAACGTTTTGAATATGTTTTAAATCATAAAATGTAGAATTGTGTTGTTTTTAGAACGCTTGAACATTATTTAAACTACTTTATAGGTGACCATACTACATAATTCCCAAATTTTAGAATTGAAAATCCATCTCACCCACCGAAACCCCAACATATTGTTACTAATATCTAAGATGAACATCGAGGTAAATTTTCAGTCGTAAAAGTTGTTTAATGTTAATCATTGCCTGACCCAATTAATAATGGTTATCTATCTCAATTCATTCAGTTTCATCTCTGTATTAAATACATAGTTTCAATCTTGACAGTAAACTACATTCGCTCTTCTTACTCAAACAACTTATGATGAACTTAGTGTTCAATCGCATACATCATTACAAAATAAATAATACTTGTTTCTTTGATCAATCACATTTTGAAGTCATCTTATTCCTTTAATACTGTATTGATACCTTTTCGTCAACTTACATAAGTTAAGTTTGACTTTACTCTTTTATCTTTTCCACATACCATTGACTTTATATTCTATTACCTTCTAACAAACTAAAGGATTAACTAGCAATATCGTTTCGTTTTTGATCTACACAGTGTATTCTTGCGCATTTCTATTGTATTCTGTGTATATACCTCTATTCTGTGTGTGTTTTATTAAGTCTTCACAAATTGTCCTTAAAGTAAACTTAAGGTCATTTCTTTTTACAGTTACCGTAGTTGAATTACGTGATTGAGAGTATACTTATTTTGGAAATCAATTTAGTTTTTGTGTCATATAAAGTGATCAAAATGTAAACTTTGATCGGTCAAAATTTCTCTCAACCAATTTTTTTTGGTTACAGCATAAATTCACATTATTTTGACATTTTCTAAATTATTTTTTCTTTTCGATTTTTCATTGCAAATTTATTTATTTTGTGGTATTCTCTTTTTTCTCCATTTTAGTCTCGTTTCATTGAAAAATTTATTTTTAAATGATCGATCTTAATGTTTTATTGACTACTGATTTATTTGATGTTAGAGAACTTTGAGATTAGGATTAGTAGTAGTAACCAAATAACTAATTGAGTCTATTTCATTGAAATATATATATATACTTTTCCATATTATAAACCTAAGATCATTCACTTGTAGACCGGTTTTATTGTCTACAAAACAATAATAAACCAATCAATAATAGGATTGTAAACAGCAGATATTGACCAATTCATATTAATCTAGTTGCTTAGACCACCATAATTGGGGTAGGTATCTAACTTATGATTCTGTTGTGCTAAGTTGATTGCTTAAACCAAGAAGTTAACCCTGTGCATATTCGAAGGTTGAATAGTAGCGGGTGAATAAATTTCCAGCATTCCGATGTATATATAGTCTCCTGGTTGAATGACAGCTACTGGTCTGTTTTTAGATTGAAATGAGCTCCTCTTAAATATTTCTTTTCTCCATCAGATTCCTCGTTATGTCTTTTCTCTCTGCTTTCTATTTAAACAGACGCAAACTTTTATTTCGAAAATTGCACGGGTAAGTAAATAGTTTTTCCCGAGTATATCCATGTTCATTGTATACGTGTGCCTATTTTTTTCATTTTATCAGTGCTTACGTGAATGCAATAACTGTACGATATGATTTGTCTTAGTTACAAAATATTTCAATGAAAATATCACTGCACTCAATATACATTTTTACTCTTCCTGAGCCTTATTTAATGTGATTTGTGATTCATTTAGCTTTCTGTCTAGCTTTATTTCATTCTGTATGAATTATACTTCAACATCTTGACATCTCGTATATTATTGTGTCGTTATATATATGTCAGTCAGTCAGTTAACTGCAACGTAGGATCAGGCACATATATGCATCGGTACAAGTTGCCACACCTCATTAGCACAACATGATGAACACCAAATTCATAGACGTAGTTACTTCGATGGTAGTGGTCTAGCTTACATCGAATCATGAATTCAACTATTAAAATTACTACAATCTCCATAATCCCCCATTCTGATCAAAATATAGTATTTATCTGCTATTTATCCATTTTTACTGGTTATATGTACAGAAAACAGAAAATTTCAGACTAAATTATTTGTCGTGATTCTCTTTATTTCACTGAAACATTTTTTCATGCATTTTTGTATATATGTATGTAATCATTTTACGATTTTTTTGGCTGTTATCAATATAAAAGCATATTTTGTCTATCACTAGTGTTCGCCCAATCGATCAGTCTGGCAAAATGAATGACTCATTTATGGAAAAAATACAGAAAACTGTTTCTTCTATTTTATTTTCTCTATCACTATTGTTGATTAAATATACTTCGTCTTTGTTCTTGCCTTTCCATTCCTTTTCCTCTCTCGCTTATTTGGTTACTTATTTTGCTATCAGATATTGATGTCAGACATTCATTGTCAATTGTGATTACATCTCAGTCCTACAGGAGGTTGGTCGCGGCCCGAATAGTTCAGTGGTAACGTCTCTGACTGTGAAGCTGAGTGACACGGGATCGAATCCGCCAGGGAGCATCAGTTCCCTCAAAGATTACAGGTACACCTTGCTGACGAGTGCCAAGTAGCACGAAACCCGGGTCCAGGGTTTCCTGTTGAGCACCACCTTACCTCAATATATATATCGTGCAAGCAGTGTCGAGCCACCTAAACTGGTGGCCACATTGCAACTTGATCGATAGCATTCGATCAGCACTAAGAAGGACTTGACATGCATGACATTAATCACCACCCAGGGATCAATCAATTGTGATTCATCGTCTTCTTTTTGTTAGTTAATTTAGCTTCCTCCTTGTGCAATCCATAAGGATGAATTCTTCATGCTCCATGAAATATGGTCAGGTTAAACAGTAAGTAGGGTATGGAAATCATTCTGCAATTCACTTTATTTAATAAAGGGAAGAGAAGATTAATGTATTAATAGTGATAATGATGGGAATAGTTGTCACTAGTGACTAATTAATCCAGTTGTAGCCTCAATGACCGGTTGAATATTTGTTGTTTTGTTAAACAATGATAAAATAAGAGACAATTCAGGTAAACTTGTATTATTTTGGTGAGAATTTTTTAATTTCCTGTTGTTGATATTCAGGACTATAATTGACCAATCTCTGTTGCCATATATATATAGATTATTGGGCAAGACTATAATTTGTGGATGACCTTTGAGTGACGCCAAAGTAGAGTCTAAAGAAGCTTGGAAATTAGTTTGTGAAATTAGGATCGAGATCTAGAGTGAAAAGTTATGTTTATAAATTAGAGTTGAAGTTTTCATTACAAACTGAGATCAGCTGTAATGCAAAAATCCTATTTGGCCATATAAATGAATGAATTTCGCGCCAAAATCTAAGACTCCGCCTCTAATCTGATTGGTTCGTTCACAAATCATAGTCTCGCCGATTATTGGCGTATACTAGGGCCTGTGTCATCAATCTGTTTATTATGGTAGCAGTTTTATTCTCTAGTCCGATTTATAACTCCTACCTGATCTCAATGCAGCACAAATAGAAAGTTACTATATATGCACAATTCAATTATAAATGAAATGAAAATAAAGCATTAAAATAATAATGAATAATAAGTCTAGAAGTTAAGACGTTACAACAGTTTATAGATCAAACGAAAGCTTATAAATAGGAGAATATAAAAATACAAGTGTTTACTATTTGTACAATAAAACTACAAACAATAATTCCCAACTAGATAAGTATGAACGTTCGTCTTCTCTTAAATCCTCTTCGATATGGCTGACACGTTATATGGTTTTAAGAGAGTGATTTAAATTTTTAACTGAGGAATAGGATTTTTAAGCAGGTTGGTTAAATCGTAAAGTTTTTACAGGCTTCAATAATCATTGTCGACACAATCTAGATAGGTAGTGCTTCGCGATCTATGTCATCCTGTTAGGAAAACCAATGTGATATTTTGCTTAAGTAAATTTTGTGTCTTCACTATCTAGGTAATTTACATAATGTATTAATAATATCCTTTGTTTTCTATCTTCCAGCACTGACAGTACTGTATTAAGTCAAGGGTCTAGTTTCCACTCTTTGCGCATTAGTAGGGTTAAAGATGTTATTCCTAATTCACATGATAGCTGTCGATATCCGTCAGCACTACCTCTTTCCTTACAAAATCACGATAGTCCAAATACTCAAAGAATATCACCGTGGCAGCGAAATACTTTCAATAACGAATCCATTCGATCAATATCCGGTACAACTCATAGCAGTCTTCATAATTTACCTTCTAGTGCATTGAACAATGTCAATTCTTCAATGTTTAACCAATCTGCACTACCTAATTCAGGTTATTCAACAATTGCATCTATTCATGGTAAATCATGTTCACCAGAACCACATATTGATACTACTGATATGATCAAATCAAATCATGTTACAACTAGAAATTCCGGTGGTTATGCTAGTCTTAGTACGACATCTTGTACAGATAGTTCTAGTACAAATCATTTTCAAAACGAAATTCAAATTCACGAAGCATCATCCACAGATTCATGTACTTCCATTTTAATATCATCATCTGTCGGATCGTCATCATCACCAATTTTGCATCGAATTACACGAAATATTGACGTATTTTCTAACCAAACAAGTGGTGATATTCTAACAGAATACGATAATGATGATCCCAGAGCTACACTTGTCCCATCGATTGATTTAGATCCAGAGAAATTGTATACAAATTATTGCTTACAAGAAGGGACATCAGCTAATTGTGATCAAATACGTCGTGATATTGATCGTCAATTTCCTTTCCATGAATTATTCAGTGAAAAAGGAGGTCATGGGTCAGTTCCATAGTCATTATCAGTTCGTTTGTATTTATTGATTTCCTGTGTTTTTAATAGGCAAATAAATAAAACTAAGTAAATTGCACAAACACATGCTCGTGTATCAGAGCTGGTGAACTGCACGTACTTTTAAAGCAGTACTCACATGAATTTGTTTCAGCGGACACGACTTATTTGTCCTGATTCACGGTTTACCTCAAAAATAACTCACTTTAAATAGAATACAACCAATTCCAATTTTATTTTCATGCAATATTTTGTTTGTTCTCATTTTCATTCATACTAAATCGATCAGCTTTCTTTCAAGTCTTCGTGATTAAATGATAATTCCTATCTCAAATTCAATGGCTCTAAATTTGTCTATCTCAGTATCATCATTCTATAACACTAGCGTGTGTATAGATGATTGGAATAGTTATTCTGTTCTATTTCTTCCTCAACCCTCTATCTTTCTCTCTACAAATTTCATTAATCCAACATACACTTTTTATGATTATTATTATTACTAAATGTTGTTGGTTTTATTAGGAATAATCATTAACAGACAATAAAGTGCAAGGCGGTTCAAGTTATTTCTAAGAACATAAAACAATGGTAGCTACCATACCAGTAAATATTTACAACTATTTAAGTGCGCGTATTGTATTCACAGGTATACATATATATCCTCATTGTTTGATTGTCTCATCAAAAAATGATTTACTACCATTCTATTATGTACATCTAATTTTCTCGACAAAATACACTCAAATGGTTATGGGCTATCATGTCGTGTGATACTCTCTATCTGTGGGTGATGTAGCCGGGTAGGTTGAGACGATATTAAGTAACGAATCGGACTGAACAACAACATACTACAACTACTCTTTCCTCATGGTACATTTTAGTTTAAGGTTTTTTTAAGAGATATCACTTGGCTCTGTGGCTGAGAGGTGTTGTATTTTGGTTGAAATACAATTATAAATGTATTTTAGAATAAGAATTTTTTAGAATTAGAATTAGAAAATGTTTAAGTAGCTTACTCTGATTGATCCAAAAACATAAAGTATGCAATAAAACTGTTCGAACTATGTTACCTTGTCATTAAAAATATTTAAATGTTGGCATCTAATAAAGCCACTTCCTGTCGGTTATTTGACTTCGATTTACTTGTTAGTTTTTTAAGTAATGACAATCCTCAAAGCACTATACCTAATAACTTTCAAAACATAGAAATGTTAATTACTGGTTCGCAATTTAAATTAATAATAGTATTATCGTATGAGAAGGTAGGTATTAACCTATGAGAAAGCTTTTTAATATAACATCTATACACATAAGAGAACAGGGTAATTGTAATTCATGACTAATTTGTTTCAGTCTTTCATCTTTAAAACAAATGAAAATCGGAACAGTTATTTGCATTATAGACTAACGCTAGATGGGGAACTATTGACGGTCAGGGAACGTTAGACAAATATTTCATTCTAGTATGGGACTCAAGTTACGCGCGCATCTTTGGAGCAGTGATTTAAAATACATTGGTCTCTACTTTTGATTTCAGTCAGTTCACTGTATGGTATGATCAATACTCAGAATCATTGATGATAGTTGTTTTATTCTTGATATATTTGAACTTCACCACTTAAAACCCATTAGAACCTCAGTAAGTCATCTACAAGTTATTAATTAACGGGGACACATCGTTGAGTTGTCTTGGTTGTAAATAGTGCCCTCTAGTTTTTAGTGATTCTTGAGCTATCATTTTGTCATGAAAAATCTACGTTGAACAAATTGCAATGGTGCATCCAATAAAAATTTTAATTTTTCTCCAACTATTCATTTTAACACATACAATCGCCGCATTTATCGTTTCCAACTAAATGCCACTATATCTTGACGTCATGCTCTTCTGCCAATCACTTCAGATTGACATTTGAACAAGGTTCTATTGTCTTTATAACGAATTCTATCGCATATTATTATAAGAGTAAATTATAAATAATTTTCAGATGTTATATTTAATGTTGATATCACATATTCACATTGTTTCTGCATCGCAGTATAAAACAACATAAAAAGTTGTTTCATTTGTTAAATAGTTGTCTACCACGAAATCCATATATCTATTTATTAGTCCTATCGTTTTTGTGCTTAAATTTGCATACACTTAAGTTTTTTTTAAATAATTTATCAGTCTTGTTGAAAACCATATTTTATGGTAAATAAATGACCTACCAACTTTTTTCTCTTTTGACGATTTTTACTGGGAAAAAAACATTCAAATAAACAAACGAAAAGATTAACGCGTATTCTTTGTGTTACGACAGAATTAAATGATATATATTACTATAGAATCGTTCTGTTTACGAAATGTAAATGGGCATATATTTTTGTTTTCGATTTATTACAAGGCTACTACTACTGATTCACACACATTGTCATAGAATAAGAACTTCATGAAAATCATAATATTGATTCGTGCTGTAGTTTAAACGTATACAAAATCATCGTGCACTGTGTTGTTATCATATACATACGTTAATTCTAAGTCATTTTGTGCATTTTGATTTGATTAATTTTTCATCAATTGAATTCAGTCATATTTGTATCGCCTGTAACATGAACGGTGTCGGATTCCTTAAATTCGTCCGAATTTTATAAATATAGCAAGTAGCTGATTATAATTTGTTTATAAACACAATAATGAAATTATTAGCGTTTCATGTTACTTATGCAAAATAGTGGTTCGACCAAGGTCCTACAAAAGTTATTTAGTATTTACTGTGTCCATCACTAATAATACAGTTTGGAAATGACTGATATAACGATAATTATGCGATCTGTCTACGAATAATTAGATAGTCATCAAACAGTGTTTTAGTCAACTGGTTATGCGAAGTTAGTACGGTCTCCAGCGGAATGGTAATCACACAAGAATCACTTAAGTCAGATAGGCTTAGTAAAAGCTAGCTAAATAATTATATATATATATATATATATATATATATATATATATATATATATATATACCATACAACTTACTTTCATTCTTTTATTGTAGTCAAGAAAGTTTATACACCTTACTAAAAGCTTATACAATTAGACATCCAGAGAAAGGTTACTGTCAAGGTCAAGCCCCACTAGCAGCTGTCCTACTCATGTTTATGCCTGAAGTTGATGCCTTTTGGACTTTCAATGAAATTTGTGAACGTTATTTAGAATCTTATTATGATGATGGTCTTGTAAGTGATGGTTTTTGCAGTTTTGTTTTCTGAGTGTACTAAAGTCGTTTAAATTGAAAAACAATAAAAAGAAGATATTTATGTTTCTATATTGTTTCGACATCAGTTGGACATTAAAGTACAATCTTTAAAATATTGTTTTATGAATTGATAAAAGCTAAAATTAACACCTTACGAAATAAAAGCTAATGACGGACCAAATATTTCGTGATTAAAGGATTCGGCATTCGATAATAAAGTCTAACCATTGGAAGCCAGCTCAGTAATTTAGAGTTCGGGCATTTGCGTGTTAGACTAAAAGTTCTTGGTTCAATTTTCGGTCGTGGGGTCCTAGACACGCGCTGCTGTACTGTCCGAGTCAAGGACAATTCGTCTTGTGCTTCTTGGTTTTCAATGATGTTGCAGCTAAGATCAATTTATGGTTTACATTACACAGTGAAGTCACATATTCAAACCTCGTTCTATTTAATCTGGTTCGACCAGCCGCGTCATATCCCACTAATCTATCTTAGACACATAAAATGTGACTTACAGCCCGATACATAAATCTGATCCTGGTTATCGAGTTTCATTGTGTAGAATGTGGCTAATGATATTTATGTAGTTAATGGTTTTTTCTTCGTTTCTCAATTAGGAACGAGTACAAATTGACGGGGACGTCTTATATGCTCTTCTTAAGTCGATACATCCTCCAATATACAAATTTTTAGTAAGTTGTTTTCTGAAACATGTGTTGGATTTCTCTTAATAACCATCTTGCTGAATTCATGTAATTTTTAATAGTGAATTATCAAGATTTTTTACTTGTATTGAATGCTGTTTTTCATCGCTTTTGCTAAATTCTTAACTCACCTAAGTTCAGTCCTGTATGAGTGTATAATCATATGTGGACACTGTCATGAAGTTTCATTTAAGACAAAGTAATTTCACAGAGCTCATTAGCTTAGTTACCATCAGCTTATGACGAAAAATATCTTTCTTCCAGTTATATCTTTATTCACATACGATTGGTTGTTTTCCTGAGTGACACAGAAGTTTTTGTTATTATTGTCATTATTATTTTCATTACTGACCTTGTTTATCAATCAAAGTAGAATGACCTAGTTATTCGCTAAATAAACAATATAATATCCACATGACTGGAAGAAAAAAGTTTAAAAACAAAGATTCAGAAAAAAAACAAAAAAGATCTACACATCGACTTATTCAGTAGAGTATACTAAACTTCAGTTGTATATTGAATCATACTTTCTATGGATTTACCGTTTGTCTGGACTTGAAAAACATTTGTAGACAGTACGCCCGTCACACCTCCATTTCGAATGTTTAAAACAGACCTGGAAATCCTTATATGTTATGCTCTACGATTTTGTGAATACACATTGTTTTTATCGACAAACATACGAGCAGTGAGTAGATGATCATAAATCTTCAGAAAAATCACGCATTCGGTTTTTTAATTAATTCTGAAGGTTGATCGTTTTCTGTTGCGAAAGTTGTTTACTTTTTTGCGATTTACTCAATGATCTACTGTGGTTGTTTCGTATTTCCTAATAAAAATGGAGGACGAATTATTTTTTTTTAAAGTTACGGAATAAATCGTGCTACGATTACCACCGATGCTACTACCAAGTCATCATTTCATTTATAGTCTACTGAAATACATAGTTGTTTTAAAAAAGGAACTACACTTTATATAGATAGTCACCAAGAAAGTACATGTCGTTTTAATTAGCATACATTAATGTTTACGTCATTATCTAATGAATTCATTGTTATTAGTATATTTTCTTAATTAACAGACCATATTATGTGCATGTGTGTTTCCTTCGTAGTCATCCTAACTATCAGCTGATACATCTTTTTGTACCTTATAGGTGGATCAGGAAGGAAATTCCTCACTGGTTTAGTTCTTTACTACTGATAATCATTTCAGGGAGATAACTATTTAAACTGTAGAGTTCATTGATTGATACCACTGTCTTCTTATACTTGAAAGCTGGATACCGATAGTGATAATAATAATAATAAAGGGTACTATTACTACTAATAATAGCTTCATTCACTCCCGTATGTTTGGTTAAAGAGAACAATTCCTTGCACGAAGTATGCTTTTTTGTAACAAGTTCCTGTCCTATATGTATGTCATATATATATATATATATGATTCACTAGCAGTCTGTCATTCATTTCGATTCGTAGGCGTTTGCTACTTGTTTTGCCTTCACGACAATCTTTCCCACTACATAATTTTATTGAGGCTTAAATGCCAATGTAGCTTAATTTACCAACGATTTCGCTGGCAGTAATCAGCTTCTTAATTTGTTGTAAAACTTTGGTTAAAATCAAAAATGTTCCAGTAGATTAGGGCGCTTTCATAAATTACCACTCAACTGGAACAAACTAATACACAAACGTGTATTTAAAGATTTGCATATTTTTAAAAATAGCGGACTCAAACGTTTATGGCAGGCCTCTACTGTTGTCACATATTTAAGTTCATGGATGACAACACTAGTTGCTCCAAAGTTATTTAGACTCTCCTCTCCTTATTGTAAGATTTATAGTTTTAAATTATTACTCTTTATTTATATTCGGTTATTGTATTTTTGTCCTGTCAATTATCACATGACCGAACCACCAATTAGAACACGACTTAAATGACCTTGACACTGTGCCAAACCAATGACGTGTTAACCATTATGAGCAGCCTGGAGTCAACTCTGATTCCTTATCGGTTCTTCTAACCTACCCCTGCCCATTGAGTCCAGAACACGATCTCAGCTTCTACTGTATGAACCGTATATTTCAAACATACTTGGTGTACATAAAAGCAAACAAGGTCAAGCCCCCAAATGCCCTGGTACGGCCGAGGGTGGAAAGAGTTTGCTTTCCCCCTCAAAATGCTCTCACATGACCATGCGTATACAGCCACTGAATGTAAAATCCTTTTCGCTGCGAGGCTGTTGCTTACAAAATTGAGAGGATGAAAAGCGAATGTCCTACTCCTTAACCGGGTTGGTGTAGTGGAGGATCCACCTAGGGGAGTTGGAAAACCCTGATTCCAAACCAATGGTGCACATGGGCTCCAGTACCGTGAGGGAACAAATGACACATGAACCTATTGTTGATCACCGACTACCATGAGACCGCATTTCCTTATGATGCTCTACTGTCTTGTGGATCAGACCTTTAGGTCCTATGAAAACCACCTGCTTTAGTCTGGGCACCCAGGCGGTGTCACAGCTCACAAACAAATGAAGTGTAATGACGTTAACTACTGAGAGTACTGTTCTCGCTCCAATTAAAATTCAAACAAGTCACATGCATTCGATAACTTTTATTTTTATATATACACCGCCACTTATCTACTCTCTTTGATTCTCACCTTGTGTATTCTTATTTTTCAACTTATACAGCAGCTCGCCTATAGAGGGAACCCTGTTCTGTTTAAAAGATCTCGAGTCACTGACTGTTCGAAAGTTGAATGATACCACCGGATACGAATACTGAAACAGTCTTTCTGAAACCACGTATACCATTCAAACTGGCTTCCTTCAACGTTCGTGCACTAATGCAGTTCGAACAACAGATAGGGTTGGCTATGTTTTTAGAAAGTCTTAATATCGACGTCTGTTGTCTATTCGAGACCCGTATTCAAGACTCTAGTGAAGTATTACAAATTCTCTCTCCATCTGTCGCTTCGAATAGCTTGTTTTACGTGCGTTTATCCGGGGACCCTGTGGCATCTTAATCTGGTTTTGCTGGCGTTGGTGTCCACTGAGCACTAGAGCTGAGGCAGCACTAATCGATTGAATTCCCATTAACAGTCGGTTATGTGCTGTTAGATTAGAAAGTTCCATCAAAGTGAGAAGAAATCGGCGTGAGAAACGGTGTCTTTTCGTTATCTCCGCCTATGCCCCGACAGATTGCAGCCCAGATGCAATCATGGATGAGTTTTACCACCAGTTAACTGTTCTTCTCCAGAAAGTGAGCTCGACAGATATTGTAGTACTAGCCGGAGACTTGAATACACAGGTCGGGCGTCTAGGCACAGAAGAGAGTCGTTTAGGTGGCAGCTGTGGACTTGTTGGTCGCACGTCAGATAACGGGGACCGTCTACTGTAATTGTGCACAGACCATAACCTGTTTCTATTTTTATTATTTTTATTTGAACACATAAATATTGGTACAAGGGGGCATTAGATATATATGCGCCCCACTGGCTAGCACTAACTTCCGACACAGTCATCGCCAATGTACCACCTGGTGTCTTCCCTCTACATCTCAAGCCTGGACTCAGATTGATCACATCGCGATAAGCTACCGCTGGCGTGATTGTGTACAAGACTGCCGCTCCTTTTGGAGTACCTATCTGGACTCTGATCATGCTTTTGTTTGCGCCAATCTTACCTTACTTTTCAATGGCCAACGAATTGATCGTCCTAGACGGATTGATGTCAGTAAATTTATTGCAGCTTCTGTTGCAACTAATTATCAAACCGAGCTTGGTTCAAGGCTAACTAACTAATTCAAGTATGCAACTTAATAAGAAAGTCATTTATTGAACTAGAAAAATGTTTTCCAGTCATTGGATTCTGTAAATGAATTTCCTTAAATAATAAAAATTCAAATTATCAGTAAAATTTAATTCTGTTTTATGGGCCCCAATCAATAAATTTTTATACTGTAAAGTGTAAACCAAGTGACTCACTTCCCAGCAAATTAATAACAAGTAGTATAGTAAAAACATGAAAATAAATTTGCGAAAATTTAAATTTCTCATCAATAATCACACTATTTACATTTCAAAATGAAGGATGACTCAGTGGTTAAAGTGTTTTCTTTTCAACTAGTAGGCGGCAAGTTCAGATCCTTCTCTATTCACTCTGGCCTAGGCTACTGGGTAATATCACTAAGCCTCACACTAACGATGTAGTTCCATGCCAAGTACATAAATATATACCTAGTAAATGAGTTAATAATTATATCTGCAGTATATTCTAACCTTTCCCTACCATTCTTATCTGTTAGCGGGATATATCATGGATTAAAGAATTTGGAGAAGACTCTAGAATCTTCTTGTGTAAAATTTATAAAAATACTAACGTATTTCCTGTTGTATTTCCTTTGTTCATTTGAAATATAATTACGTTCCTATTCAAACGTATTCTGATTTGAGGGAATTGTCAAGTGAAATAAAGTGTCCAAAGAATACTAAGCATTAGGAGCAGCTGGGTTGTTATAACAGAGATCGTAACATCATCTTATATAGATTTTGTATCAATCTGTGCTTTTCCAAGTCAGTATTCATAAAATTTATGTCTCAATACTTTTTGTAGCGAAAATATTCAGTGGAACCAAATCTTGTCGTCTTGGAATGGTTCATGTGCGCTTATACACGAACTTTACCTTGGACAGCTGTATTAAGAATATGGGATTTGTTTTTCTGTGATGGTATGTTAAATATTGTATATTTTTTAATATGTTTCCATATCTTTAGTCCATATATATATGAGAATAATGGTTTCTTTATTCATTATAGAACTTAACATTTGATTTGCTGTGAAATGGATATGAATTAATCTTATTTATAAGCGGTTAACAATTTTAATACAGACTCTACTAGATTATTCAAATGGTATATTTAAAATCACGAAATATTTTTAAAAGCTTTTACATTTAATATGACATACATATAGAATGGTTATGTAACTCATCTATCAAATATGAGCTTTGAGCCACACTGATAAAACCATATTGTAGAGACTACCTTCAGGCAACTATTTAAATTCGAGATCGCTCTTACAAAACGTTTAGGGAAAATTAAAGGCTCAGTTAAGGATAGTATGTTAAAAAAAACTTGGTTATGATTAGTTTCTAAAAGGTTTAAGCTTTTTGTGAATATTTTTTGTGCAACCACACAGTGAATTTAACATTATATGTAAATTAAATTACTAGAAATAAGTGCTCCATATGCAGATTGTGTTTGAGAATGCATGATGTCATTCAGGGGTAGTTTTGTGATTATAAGGAACTTCTTGACTGTAACCGGCCTCCTAATCCTTAATCCTTATATTTTTCCATTTATTGATCACCTCGGTACTATTAGTCTACCATAATTGTAATGTTTCTTTAACCACAAATTGCTTTGTCACCAAACCCTGTTTTCTGATTGGCTAATCAACCGCTTAGGATTGTCATTATATTATTTTATGTTTGTTTCTGGACTAGTGAGTGTAAGTCTATTTATTTGCTAGGAAGTAAAGTTAGTCGGTCGGGTTTCAAATACACTGCTCTACAAAGTATTTTACAGATAAAGATAAATAAAAACTAAAAACTGTAAAATGATTATTGCTTGTATAATTACTTAAAGGATACTAATGTGTATTCCTTGTGAAACCATCAACTGTTTGTAAAATCACTTAAGTTGTTCGCAATTGACTTTAACGACAATTTTTTCAAAAATGTACACTGAATGATTCAATGGCAACACAAAATATGAGTCTCAGCAGGATTCGAACGCCAGTTCTGTGGGTTATTGCTCCTAGTTTACCAATCAATTTTTTAATTGACTATTTTAAATGAAAAACTATTAGTGTTGACATTTTTGTATTTATGTAAAATATGATTTGGTCAATAATTTGCCAAAAACTATCAACTATACTTTATTGTTATGATTATCATTATTGTTTGTAAGCGTTTTCTCGTTTTTGATATTCTAAACTAGTTTTGAACAGTTTTTGTTAGTGTATAGACTCCTTAAAGGTGATCAATATTTTCTTCATTTAAAGATTAATTATAATTCGTGTAGTGACTAGCATCCATTACTCGGATTTCGTCCCATACAAACTATGCTTAATCTATAAATATCGACAGTATTTTAGTGCATTCCATCAAAATTTGTCTATATTTTAACAGAAAATGATCAAACTTATTCTTCTCTATCATCAACAGCAACCTTTGCAGTTGTAATTAAACTCATGGTTGTTGAAATGGTTATGGAATATTTTAATTCCTTTAGACTATTGAATAATGATACCTTTTCATCCAATTTGAATTGTTCTCTGATAACAATAGATCACATTTTATGGTTATAAAGCATTTCTTCTACATAATCTATTTGTTGTTATGTTGTAGTAAATAAAAAAGAAATAAAGAAATATTGTTTTTCTTAAACTAACCAGTTTTGGGACAATAATAATTTCTGTTATTCAGTTGTGTACAACACGTATACTGCAATAAATACAAAATTAGAAAATTATCGACTACTACTACAACTACAACCATTACTTGTACTTGATTTGTTGTGCAATCTGAATGTCCAGTTTTAGCTTTATTTTTCTGGTAACTACGTCAATATCATCATATAGAAACAGTTTCAAACATCTGTCATTTACACATCATGAATACACCTTGTTGAGGAATAGCTCCTCAAATAACAAATGAAACAGCTGTTTAATGCTTCTTAATTTTTCATAATTCTTTAACAACTGTCATATTGTGACAGAATTCACTGTCAGGGTAGAGAGAAAAAATCTGTATAAGACTATTTCACTTTGCGGTGAGAATAAATATGCCTCAGAACTGGAAAGTATCATTTTCATAGTTCTCAACCCGGCTGTTTTTTTTAAAAAAAAAAAGAATATTTGACAATATACTCATTGTTTTTTGTTGTCCTGATTTAATGTCTTTTAATATTTAAAATTATTCTAAATTTATATATATATATATATATATATATATATATATATATATATATATATATATTCATAACTCAATAATTTAAATTATTACCATGGCATTTCGACTAAACAAGATGTCTGAAAAGGTTCAGGAATGTGATTAAGCTTTCATATTCAACTTCATTATAAACTAGTTTAACCATGCGTGTACCCTTGTTTGCAGCGCTTTTAGATTAGGATCATAATGAACGTGTATAGATGAACAGAATATTATCTACTCTTCAACTAATACACTCGAAAAAATTGAGTGATACTTTCTTTGTCGATAAGTTCTTAAGGTATAAATAAGTCATATTCGACATTATTTAAAATACACTATGATAAATTTCAACTAATGTTACATTTTTAAAAAAAAACATGTAGATGGTTTTCCTTGACTTTGTACGTTTTCAGAACTATGCAATCTGAAAACAAATTAAAATTAAACATATCATTCTCAGATCTCGCAGTCAGTGCTTCAATTTTTCGCCATCTTGTCAAAACTCAGTCAGTATTTCTTTTGTGGGGAAAATAGTATTTCGCTTCATTAAGCTCTTGCTAATAATACAATATAAATATTGTTGTGTTATGATAAATTATCTCATTTTGTGAAACTGGTGTAGTAGTAGTAGTGTAGGGTAGTGTGAGCTGCTGATATTGATAGATATGTGGTATGTATCATCAATCGAAATTAAAATACCTGGCAGTAGAAGGTTAAGAAGATCGAAGAAAAGAGAACGAGAACAGAGAATGATTGGTGTGGAAATGATGGAACAGTGAATTATGAGACGATTGATCGGCATTTGCAAAAGGAACAGTCAAGTTGAGACAATTGATTGATATTTTGAAAATTAAGCATTTACTGTATGGTTCTCAGATTTGACTAAGATGTCCTGTTATTTTGTGTCCAAACACATTCGATTGTCCCCACTTGTGTTCTCGTTCACTATATTAGTAGTAGTAGTAGTATGCCACTTACGGCCAGATATTAACATAGCACATTCATCTAACCTACACCTTAGCAGATTCTGACTTATTTAAACACCAAGGGGAAATTATGCCCAATAGTTGGAACTAACGTATTTCAACTTTCTTTTTAATGTATCAATGGGATAATTCACTGGTGATGTGTTTTTGTCAGATATCATCATCTGACTAAAACCTAACATTATAGGAGTTATTTTAGCGTGAATCATATTGTCGTTAGATAACTATGGTAGCATGTAAAATATGAACAATAATTCATAATTGTTGTAGTTTTATTCTCATGTCTTTCAGCAGTTTTCTTTCTTTATCTCATCATCAACTGTCGTGTTTCAGTGATGACTCACCTTGCTTAACATATCATAGTGCAAGTTTTCTGTGCTGATGCTACAGCCACACTTATCGTTGTAAAGACAAAATGATACATTTAATGTGCACAAAGGTACTCCGTCCAACTTATCACTCTGTCTATCTTTTCTAGAAAAATATATTAGTATTATTCTACTGTATATTCACACCCATACAAAAACATCCAATTTTTATTATTTCTTCTGTTTTACATAAGTGGATGATTCATCTTTAAAACACTGATCGATGTTATATTATGCTCTTTGTTCTACTTTGTATGTTGAAAAGTCACTAACAAATCGTTATTTGTATTTTGTAAAGTAAATAAACATTTTCGTGTAAAATTTAATCAGGTCTGGGAGATATCAACTTACTAAAGACATCGGTGAATGGTTGCTCAACTTCGTGGATTGGTTGAAATCAGACATTATCACCGTTGCATACCGGCTCAGTGGTCTGGTGGTTAAGCGCTCGCGCGCGAGACTGATAGGTCCTGGGTCCGAATCTCTCGTGGCGGGATCATGGATGCGCACTTCTGAGAAGTCCCACAATAGGACGAAGCGGCCGTCCAGTGCTTCCAGGTTTCCCATGGTGGTGTAGCTTCAATTGACTCATGAATTCAACTATATAAAATTACTAAGATCTCCACAAAACCCCTTTCTGATAAAATTTAAACGTTAAATAATCATCTCAACTGTAGAAAAATTATTTAGCTACTTATGACTTAGAACACAAATGTTCTGATGAAAATATCCTACATACTGAGATAATTGCTGACAAACCTTTCTAGATTCCAGATTAAGTGTTTCATTGTTTTGCTCATTCTAATATTATTGGTTATCAGACGAATTTTAGTTTGGGATATAAAGTTTCTTACTGGAAGTAATCACCAGCATACTGCTGAAATATTTGTCATTAATGTTAATGGGAGTAACATATTCGCTTATTAATTTGTTTGAAATTATCATGTCCAACATTGGCATTGATATCTATAAACATTTGCTTATTGATTTGAATAGATTTAGACACGTGATCATTAACTGATAAATAAAATCTAGAAACTGATATTAATACACAAATTGTTTGACAGTACTGAAGATGAAATCAACAGAAAAACACTATAGAAAAAATAAAAGAACAAATTGAATGTCCCATTTTTATTAGAGAACAATTTAGAGAGTTTAGAACAACTGCAGCCAATTTTAGCCCGTTGTTGTTAGCCAATCAGAAGACAGCTATTGTAAGTAGAGATTATGGAGAAAAAAGATAATACAATAAAGGGTGAACAAATTATACATAATTTATGAATGTATTAAATTCTTCTACCAGTTTTTCCATTTGTGAATCGAGAAGTCACCAGATAAATTCGTGCGTATGAAAACAAAACGTCCGCCTTCTTGAAGCCTTAAAAGGATTTTTGGGAGTTCCTCCATTGTTTCGAGTACAATTTATTTGAATGTTATGTAAAATCTAAATAGAAAGACTCAGGCATTTGATACGATAAAAACTGTCTGTTTTTACTCTGTTATGGTAAAAAGTATGATTTTAAACGTTCTGATCAGCATACAAAGGGATTTCCGGTACTCGTTCTACGTCAGATGAAATAAAAGTCAGTCATTTTTGAATTTCATGCAAAAACTCAAAAGTTATTTTATTGATCCTTATTTGCTAGTCTGCACACGATAATTTTACCTAGAAAAATTAGAAAGGAATACGTTTATCCCTACATAAATGTTGTTTTTGACTTGCTCTATCCTAACAGACTCCTCTCTTGATTATCGTGCGTTCGTTTATGCATACACACATGCATGTATGATAATTTTATTTGTATTAAGTAAATATGAAGAACTGATTTGTCTTTCACTTCCATTATATAATAATTCGTTAGTGGGTTTTATTTCAATTGATGTGTTCATTCTCATCTTAAGTAGTCATTGTATTGATAATCTTCATCTAAGTATTGCATTATCTATTTTTTGTTCTTTCTTAATATAACCCTTTACAGTTTGAAGGTGTTTAAGATATATTCGGCATTTTAATTCAATATTCTAAACTTAGAACACCAACTAATTCAATGATAACTTTGTTATATATACCCAAATTAAACTGTATTCTGTGATGCAATATTCTCGTTTTGTCTTTTTTTTCAACTCCTTTACTAGCTACAAATTTGTGTATTTAGTTTTTAGCCACACTCCACGCACAATAGCTAAGTGATACTATTCGATACCCCAAACAGAAGTAGGGTTGGGTGGGAGTTCGAACCTGTGGTTTAGTATACGGAAAATTTACATTCGATAATTTTGATTATGTTTCCCTGGAAAATCTTGGACCAGATTGCCAAGCGAAACGTTGGACTTACTTCAAATTCATTCGCTGAGATTTTACAAATATATTCCTCTTGAATGTCTGAGGTTTAGTGGTTAAAGGCTGGACTCTCTAACTCACTGAACCACTGTCCCAATATTTAGATATTTATAACTGTACAGAGCCTAAAGAAGAAGTTATTGAAAACAATTGTTCACTCGAAAACTCTTTATTTTGCAAAAATATATGAGCGACTTTCAAAATAATTACTTATAATCTTACAATCCATGAGCTCCATATGCATGCTTAACTAGTTATATTTTCACATTTTCTGCAACATCATTGTTGCGTGTGTATTGACTGCCATTCAACAATGTAAATCGAAATGATTTACAAATAAATTGATAAACAACTCTGAAGAAGAAGAAGGATGACGATGTACTGATGAATTCTTATTATCCACTTTTTCAGTACATCTAGTCCTTTCTTTTTTAGGCTTAAAATAGGTTGTTAAAACACTATAAAATTTACTGATTAATTATTATTGTTTCCTATTTCAAAAAATCATCTTATTAGGTAAAATCATATTATTTAAAGTGGCTATTGTTTTATTGAATCGTTTATTTGGACATCCTTCTCACCGTAAATCATGTCAAGGACTTGACGATATTCTCATGAGATTACGTGAAGTATCATCTGTTGTTGGAAAATTGGATAATTTTATCCGTGAAGTAAGTTAAATATGAATAATATTTGTATAGCAGGCAGTCATTTTATTTGACAATTGAAGTGAAATTAATGTCTTATTGATTAGTTAGTTGTCCATTTTGGAGAGCAGTGATTGCGTGTAACTTTGTAGGCTTCCGGTTAATATTCTTCCTATCTCTGTCTCTATCCCACATCATATTCTAAAGCACATTCTGTTGTTGCAAGGATAAATAAATATTGTTATTTTTAATTTAATGTGGTGTAAAAAGTCATACTACTGTCTGCGTTCACCTTTAATGTAGCAGTCGAATTGATCAACTTATTAACATTAAATATTTCATCCTAGTGAATCAACTAATGACTGTACATCAAGCTTTTGTTTCATTATTCAGTTAAACAAAACAGATGAAATATAGTTATCAATAAAATAAGTGCATATTATTGTTATTGTATCGTTGTTTAGAATGGACCAGTCTATTTTCGTTGTCGACGCCACAATTTAAAATATTTGATGTGATAGATAAATACTACGTTCTTTTCATTTAGTCCACATTTTCAATTATATATCAGCTAGCGTATCTTATTTTGGAACGTTACACGTGACTTCAGTTTTGCTGGTTCGTTATTTTAATTGCATTAACACCGATCATTATATTTATGTATATACTCTAACGACGAGTTGAAATTATCTTATTTCCACTGATATTTTTCAAAACAATTGAATTCAATTATTGCTAGATATCACATTGATTATAATTGTCTGTTATGTCCTAAAAACTACTAATACGCGTCGTTGACCTTAAGTAACCAACACACAGCAAATGAGAGAGAGACCAATACTCTATGTCTGACGGTCGGCCCAATACTAACTACCCCCAAACGAAGAGGAATAATACAAGACCAACCATCACTAGTTCAAAATCGTCTTCATATTTCAGACATTCATTTATATAAATGCAAGACTAGACCACATAGCAGACCATTTGAGTAACAGTATTAACACGGAAAAACCACATAACTGATTAGAAAAACGGGGTACTGGGTACACAAATAATCGATTCTAGTTTATAAATGTAAAATGATGTAGTGTTGTGGACTCATGACTACAGAAGAGATCAAACTGAAGACTTTCAGGTCTCCCAACAAGGATGTATTGTAATTAAATGAGAAAATACACTTTGTCTAATCTAGTTTTGGCTCACAAAAAGCGAATGACTCTTCTACTTTTAAAATAATATTGTGTTAGCGTTCAATACTAGAACTAGTAAACATTCCAAATCATTCGAACTTATTGGTTCATTCACTTTTTCCGAACTAGACATTATAGTTCATATAGGTTCTAAAGCAATATTTCTACATTTGAAAGTTGAAGAAATATTCTCAGATGATCAATTTATTGCATTCAGAAGATCATTATATTTTACTAGCATCTTCACTTAACTGAACGATATTCACTAATGATTAGTTATCTTTTGTCTTCAGATAGTGTTGCATTTCAGTTTTCTTTTGTCGTCTAGTTTATTATTTTGAGTAGTTTCAGTGGAGTTACATTTTACAATGTACAACCATTGATCATTCTAAAATGTATAGATAGGTATTTAATTTGAACATCTCGAGTCATCAGTAAACACAGGCTTAACCTTTTTTCAACGATTATCTGTAGTTGTTGGAATAGTTCAACTTAATAATTCTTTTTCTTCAGAATTCAACTTTCCAGTCAACTCTACTCTCCCACTAATTAAAATCTTTCTTTTTTTATAAAGGTTGTTCGAGTCCCTATAACTGCGAAAGAATTAAGTCAACAAATTGTTCGACAATCTCAAAAATGGGCAGCTAATCATCAAAAACAATCTTAGGCATTTAAGTTCATCAGTTGATTTAAAAAATTACCCAATACATCAAATGAAGAAATAACTAAAAAACACTTGACCCTTTACCCGTTTACTCAGATCAAATCAGCATGTAAAAAGAAAGGAATCAACGCCATATATTTCCTCTTCGAACACTGAATTACTGTTATTTTCATTTGTTCTTCTACAAAAAGGGAATGTGTTATCAATTTTCCTCCTTTTGTTAAAAATAAATAATAACTGCGACTTCCATACAATATCTGGTGCAATGTACTGTGTTTACTCCGCCCAAACTACTTTCACTGGATGAAATTGTCTACATCATGATAAACACCCAATCATATCACAAGTGAAATGGCTTTTTTTTCTGAATAAACGGATAGACTCCTTCCGTGTATTTACTACATCATTTTTCATTTAAAATGTCTTTTTACGCATATTATTGTTGCTGTTATTATTATTATTCTGTTTCGTTTTTTTCTTTTATCTGAACTACCTATTTACTTTACACATGGTTATTGTTTTTCTATGAACGTTAAATTGCCACTCTCTCACAAATACGCATAAGCGTGGAGGGTCATCTCTAGACACATGAGATGTAAGATTGTTTTATAAATACATACATATAGCTTCATTGTTCCAGCTTTTGCGTATCATCAAATTTAATCAACCTACTCCAACCCTAGCCTTTGATCAAATGCACTATTTTGTGCTCACGTACGTGTATCGCTATCGTATGACTGAAATAATTATCTTTATTGTGCATTTATTTCTCGTAAATACTACAATTCGAATTTATACATGTCACCTTCTTACTAATGATAATTATTACTCTTACAAAAAGCTTTTGATTATTTGCTATTATAAAGATTCAATGAAACAACTGTGTACATAAAAGTTTTATTTTTAAAATCCTTTACTTCCTATTTGTTAAGTTATCTTAATTTTTTGTGTATCATAAATAATGTGATGCAAGTTTTGCTTGCGTGTTGCTTTTTCTCTAATTATCCCGGCTTATATATATATGTGACTTGCAAGATTCTTTGTAAGAATGTTTATTATCAGACTTAACGAAATCTGTCAAAATGAAGTTCACTAGTATAGTAGATTGTTTGTTTTATATTAATGAAAGCAAATCTAATCCGGCCAAAGAAGCTAAAGTTATCCAATATAACTTATCAGAGAAGGAGTTTTCTATTTTGTACAGTTAACACTGAGATCTAGCTCACAGCATATTTTGTTTGATGAAAAATATGTAAACACTTGAAGGTGAATTTTATCATCTTAAAAAAGATTACCACTCCTTAAGATGTTAGTAATTCAAATTGATATGGAAATATTCAAGATGAAATTCAGCAGAGAACAAATATTTCTTTTATTCAACATTGTATCGATTCACAGGCAGTGTTCTCGCTTTGATTTCTCGTCAACTGTTTGACAATAAAATTACCATTTACTGAAATGTTTCATCAAAACCTTTTCCTTAAGTTGAAGATGATTATCGTCAGAAACTGATATCAGCCAGAGATCATCAGGCAGTTATTTTAGACTCCTCAGAGATACTCATTCGTGACCCCACAGGAAAGCGAAATCGGAGTCTTTAGTGCTCTCAAGGATCATAATTCAATTATATCACTGAACTGAAATCCAATTGTTTACGCTAGGCAAATCGACAGCAAAACAAAATCTCTCGAGTATGTCTTTCCTCCATGGATTTTTTAGAGAAATAAAAGGACAAAACCTCCATAAAAGATTATCAAATACTTGGGATTTGTTGTTACTAAAAATTATTTACGCATCAGCTTCAGGCAAATCCATGAGTTTTACGTGTAACAGCTGCATAATGAACACTTGATCAGTGACGAATCTAAATAGTTTGCAGGGGAACAATGACGAGAAAGAGTCCATTTTTCCACTTATAATCTGTTGAGAATATAATAATTTATATTTAAGAAATGAGTGTGTACCGACTTTGTTTAAATCTTACATATTGATCGGATAAATTTATATTTAAAATAACTAATTATTAGAGTAGATCTAAGCGTTTTCTGTTGTGTTGTTTACGAGCTGTACGAATATTCATGAATGGAATAAACATGTCATAATGTCGTTTGAAGGTTTTCATAAAATCGGTATTCTTCATTTAAATATACATCTGAATATTTTATGAAGTTTTAAAGGTTATTCAGAAGTTTTGCATATTAAAACGACAGTAATGACAACGGAAACACCACACCCATATTAACACATACTACAACGTAACTTTAAATGTAAAATTCTTTCTTCTCCAATTCAATGCTATTTAGTACCCAGGTACTCGGGTTCCAATCAAACGTTTTACACAAAGTCTAGGGACACCGCTTATAAGCAGAAGTAGGTTGACAATGAAGTCAGTATTTGATACCTAACAGTTACATTTTCAGTGGTCTAACTATTTTATATCTACCTATCTGATAACAGTTTCTTAATAAATTGAATTTTTTTTATAGCCCCGTTGAAGACTATCAACAGATAGCTTAGAATCTTTGTTCATTACTATCCGAAATGAGTATGAGATTAAAAATGATGGATAAAAATAACAGTAGATAAATATACACTAATTTATTGATTGTTTACACTATACATCCATAAACACCTTTTGAAAGAAATATAAATGAATGTTTTCGAAAATAAAATTACATTTCAATGAAGATTAAAAGTTGATATTATTAAAAATAAACTTAGAAATAAGTAAATAGATGTATATGATTTTACAAACTTTTTTTACAATGATTAACAGCATCATATGGAGCCGGTTGTATAGGATCTGGTAATAGGCGATTTGTAGTCTCATCCAAATCACAGTCTAATAATGATTCATTTTGTCTATTTGATTTACATAATGGACCTAATAATAAAATATGTGGATTCTCTAAATGACGTGAATCTAAATCATCTATGCATACATTCAATGGAATATTTGTTCGTATTTGTTTTATTTCATGATGAAAATATTCATGAAATCGTTTCATATCGGATTCAGCTGATTCTAATTTTGTATTTAAATCGTTTAAGCTACAAAAAGAAAGACAAAGAGAACAATATTTTAATTTTAACTAACTCTGTAGTGAACGAGAACACAGGCGGAGACAAGCAAACATATTTTGAACACAAATTGCAGAATATCTTAGTATAACCTGAGAACCATACACTAAATGCTTAATTTGCAAAATATCAATTATCACAGAATTGATTGTTCTTTTGTTTCCACACTAATCACTCTCTGTTCTCGTTCTCTTCGATTTTTTAACATTCTACTGCTAGGTATTTCACTTTCGATTAATGATGCATACTACTTACATCTGTCGGCATCAGTAGCACACATCATAATTTAACTAACTCATTTCTATGAGTTTATTTTTAATTCACTCACTTCTACTCTTTTCTCACCAACATTCTCCAATGCTATTTACCATTAAACATATTGATATTTTCAAGTATCTTCGATGTAATAATTTTTATCTTTCAGCACTATTTATTCAACTTAAATTGCCAATCGATATTACACGCACACACACAGATGGTTATGTAAATATGAATATCGAGCACAGAGCATATGTGCACATATTTGTATGACATCCTATCCATATTTAATGTAATAATTATTATTATTATCATTTATAAGTGGTCTTATTTATGTAATAGATTATTATTAATAATACCATAATTTTCTTGTGAATTAACTTCATAGATTCTTAATTAATCGTGAGTAGAAACATCTACCTTCAATTTTGTTTGGATCATTGAAATAAATATTGATACTATCACTTGCCAAACAAATAATAATTAGTATAATCTTATTTATGAGAAAATAATAAGTTATAATTGAATCAGATAAAAGGTGAATAATAACCTTATGGTAGTTTACTTTGAATATAACAACATTATTAATAGAAAAGGATGATTATTTCAACTAAAGAACTATTTGTAAATGCAAATTGAATTCATGTAATCTAATTGACTTTATGATGTTTACATAACACTGCTTACACATGTAAATTAGTAATATAAATACACACCTGACCTTAATGATTATTAAAACTATTTTAAAGCTTATTTTTAGTAGGCAACTAAAACTTTAAATCTACATCATGAAACATCAAAGTGGAAGCTTTTTTGTATAGTGTGGAATGAAATAATTACTTGGATTGAAAATGTATTAACTATTTTCGTATTTCATATAAAAAACCTTGATAACAATAGCTACACATACTGAGAACCTTTTTCGGCAACATTTATATTCTTTACAGTACAATTTGTTTGTATGCTTATTCACCATAGATCCTGTCAGTCAGTCAAACGCAACGTGGAACCGGGCATATGTTTACATCGGTTTAAGATGCCACACGCCATCAGGACAGCGAGATGAATTCAGTGTCACAATAATTAAGTAACCTTCATCGTTGTCGTACGTCAGTTTACTAATTGTAAAACATTATTGATGCGTTTGAGTGACATGGCTTAAAATCGATCACACTGATACAGTTGAATTCATTCTTTATCTTTCTTTGAAACTGATGATTAGTTTCTGCTAAGATTAGGCGAATAGGAGAGGCTAACAAACCTTGGAAAGTATTAATAAATAATATATTTGTAACATCCCAACGAGTAGAAAATCTAATTTTTCTACTCGTTGGGATATTACAAAAATACTATTTATTTATAACAATCTACCCGATGTTCAATTTATTCAAAACTTGGAAAGTATTGTTTGAAACGTCTATATTTTCGTTACTAAATGTGTGATTACTCACCCTTAGCTCAAGCAGATTTTATAGTTTCCGGACTGCCAGCTTTCATCCGACTCATTTACTATTATCATAAATTTTTCTGTTCTGAAATTGCTACGAAGTAATCATAAGGCCTATTATTCCAACTTCACGTTTTAAATATTTCAATACACAATGTAATTTCTTATTTGTGGTGCATTGTGGTCCATTTATTCATGCATTTAATCGTGAGGATTTTTGAGTCAAATAAACAGGGGTTAGATAGGTTGTTTTATTCTTTTATACCGATAACTTTGAGGAAGTGAAATTCTGCTGACCTATCCAGCATTTGGATAGCAGGACATTGAGTTGAAACATTGGTATAGACATCATTACCAAGTTTTTATTTGATAGTTTTGAATAAATTGAGCATTGGGTAGATTGTTATAAATAAATAATATATTGTAATATCCCAATGAGTAGAAAAATTAGATTTTCTGACGTTTCGTGACTCAGTGTAAGCCACTTCTTCAGAGAATAAATAACCAAATTAACAATAATCCAAGTTTAAATAGTACAACAGAACAATCCAAGAATATTAGGTGATCAATCAAAAACAGGTCTGAATAAATCAATGTCACGTCATTTCATTGTGGTCAAGGTGATTCATAAATGACATGTATGTAATTTTTGTTTGTATGTGTCCACTGTAAATGATGAGAAATGTGTGACCTTTGTAATGACAAAGGATAGAGTTAATTTGTAATGTAATGGTATGAAATTGTAGATAATATTAAACTGGTTGACTAGGATAGATAGTCCAAGTAGGATGTATGGTAAGGCCTTCCGTTCTATTGATGGCAGTGGGATTAAGCATTATATGGAAAGCTTCAGCTACTCTTCTTTCTTTGTGATTGGAAAAACCTTCCTGTAGTATTTTGATGTTTTTGAAATCAATTTGATGATTATTGAAAATGGCATGAACCGCTAATGCCGATTTAATTTGAAGTCTATCTAGTTCTACAGGATTATTAGGAGGTTTCTTTGTGTACCTAATATGTTCTTTGGCGCGAGTCATGATTTCGCGAGATGACTCTCCAATATAGAAGGCATCACAATCGACACAACCTAATTTGTAGACGCAGTTCTGTGTAGACATGAATGGTATCTTTTCTTTTCATTGAACTAAAGTATTTCGAAGAGTGTTCGTTGTTTTGTAATATACTTTAATTTTGTGTTGTTTTGAGATTCTTTGGAGTTCTTCAGTTGTGCTATGACGGTATGGTAAAACTGCCGTACCAATCCATGGTATTTCATTCGTATTGTTATTATTCCGTGCTGAATTGTCTTATTTTAATATACTTCTGATAATCTTCATAGGAAAATTATTAGATTGTAAGATGCTAATTATATTCTTTTGTTCTTTTAGTTTGTCCTCTTCTGAAGTGATGATTTTGTTGGCTCTTCTAAAAAGATTTAAGGCTAACGAGATTTTAGCACTGAACGGATGTGCTGAATGGAAGTCGATGTAACGATTAGAGTGTGTAGGCTTTCGGTAGATGGATACATTTAGAACTCCATTTATATTTCTTTTCACTAAACAATCTAAGAAAGGAAGCTCACCATGTTCATTTTCATTCTCATTCGTGAATTTGATATGAGATGAAAGTGTATTTATCTGTTTTGGAAATGATCTTAGATGCGTCTTTTTTATCACTACAAATGTGTCATCTACATATCTAAGCCAAATTCGTGATTAAATGTGGTGGGTGAAAATCTTTGATTCTATGTGTGTCATAAAAAGGTTGGCAACAATCGGGGACACAGGGGAACCCATAGCTACACCATTTGTTTGTCTGTATAGCGTTCCGTTGAAGGTGAATAGGGTTGAATTTAAGCAAAAGTTTTAACGATCTCATGATTAAACTAATGCTTAACGGACATTTGTCCGACAAAGTAGTGTCATTCTCTAGTAAGCCACTAATAAATTCTAAGCAGTTATCAATAGGAATACTAGTATATAAAGATACGATATCTTAGCTTACCACGACTTCATTCTTCTCGATAATTAATTCCGATAGTTTTGATTTAAAGTCATATGTATCTTTAATCATATTATGTATGTCGAACTGTAATGGCTTTAATATGCTGCTTAGATATTTAGATAAAGCATAAGTCGGTGTGTTGGTAAAGTCTACTATCGGTCTTAGAGGAATATCTGGTTTATGAATTTTCGGTAAACCATAAAACCGTGCAGTATTACATGATTTGGGATACAGAGCAAACCAAAGCGAAGCCCCAATGACTGGTTTTAGCTCTTTCAAAAGTTCACTTGTATCTGATTTGACTTTATTTTTAAGCGTTTGAGAATTTAATGGATTGATTCTTTCATATGGTCCCGTTGCAAGATGTTCAAGAGCTTTATTAATATAGTCTGTTCTATTCATGACTACTGTTGTGTTGCCTTTGTCTGCTTTTGTAATTATAATCGTTTTGTCCTTTTTAAGCGAATGCAGGGCGTTGTATTTTTCTTTTGAGATGTTTGGTGTCAGGTGTTTTTGTTTAGTCAAGATGTGGGACATCTTTTGACGTAATAAATGCGATTCTTTTTCTGGTAGTTGTGCGATTATTGGCTCTATAATTGGAGCAACTTCAAGAGTACTGAGGGGTTTTCTATGTAAATTGAAATTTAATCCTTTCTCCAGTAGGGTGACTTCATGATTCATGGCACAACTGAAGAACTCCAAAGAATCTCAAAACAACACAAAATTAAAGTATATTACAAAACAACGAACACTCTTCGAAATACTTTAGTTCAATGAAAAGAAAAGATACCATTCATGTCTACACAGAACTGCGTCTACAAATTAGGTTGTGTCGATTGTGATGCCTTCTATATTGGAGAGTCATCTCGCGAAATCATGACTCGCGCCAAAGAACATATTAGGTACACAAAGAAACCTCCTAATAATCCTGTAGAACTAGATAGACTTCAAATTAAATCGGCATTAGCGGTTCATGCCATTTTCAATAATCATCAAATTGATTTCAAAAACATCAAAATACTACAGGAAGGTTTTTCCAATCACAAAGAAAGAAGAGTAGCTGAAGCTTTCCATATAATGCTTAATCCCACTGCCATCAATAGAACGGAAGGCCTTACCATACATCCTACTTGGACTATCTATCCTAGTCAACCAGTTTAATATTATCTACAATTTCATACCATTACATTACAAATTAACTCTATCCTTTGTCATTACAAAGGTCACACATTTCTCATCATTTACAGTGGACACATACAAACAAAAATTACATACATGTCACTTATGAATCACCTTGACCACAATGAAATGACGTGACATTGATTTATTCAGACCTGTTTTTGATTGATCACCTAATATTCTTGGATTGTTCTGTTGTACTATTTAAACTTGGATTATTGTTAATTTGGTTATTTATTCTCTGAAGAAGTGGCTTACACTGAGTCACGAAACGTCAGAAAATCTAATTTTTCTACTCATTGGGATATTACAATATATTATTTATTTCTTGGTATAGACAATCACAAGTTCAAGGTGAACGTAACAGATACACAACCATATCAATTTTTTCTATTTTTCGATCTGATTTCTTTATTCGCAATTATTTCTTATACATAAATTTTCACTACAGTCGATATTATTTATCTCTAATTTACAAGTTAATATTCTCTCTCACTGTCTTGACTTGAGGTACAGTAACATAAATTAACACACTTTCGTCCCTGACCTTATAAGCGCTGCTCAATTCGGTCCGTATGCTCAATTGATGATAAATAATACGCTTGTTAACCTTTCAAAATTTATTAGGGTGTTTCTACATTGCAACCCTTCTTTCTAGTTGAAATAGTAGCTAAATATCAGAGACCCGAAACTGAATGTTCCATGTTCTGTGATCCCGTCCTACGTCGTTTGTAAATTATATATTTTATCATACTAGGAAGGTTTAAAAAAGATAGTCGATAACTAAGACAACGAAACACTTTGTGGAATCATTATCTACTTATTTAGAACTAAACTGCCCCTAATTTTGAAACACTCATTGACAATATAAACTGCATCTAATTCTTCTGAAAACTATTGAAGGTGATTCCGAATGTAACTAGAAGTCTTCCATTCAGCAAATTATATATTTAGAGTTTTACTGCTAACAAGTAGTAAAACTGTTTTCTCTTATTTTCTAAGTCTACAACTCTATGCAATGCAGATTAGAAATATGATGCACTTTTTTTATTACTGGGTTTACTTCAGATTCGATATTTTTATAATACAGACTACCAAACGTTTTTTTAAAAATATGTGGATACCATCATTTTGTCAAGAAAACAAAACCAAATCTCCTTAAAATAGAAAAGTTCTGTCTATATACTGTTAGTGTAAGGGCCAGTGTGACATCCGGCTGACCGAACCAGAGTTCATACGGAAGGGTTCGAATATGTGAATAACTGGTTGAATGGCAAGTGCTTTAAAAACTAGATCACCACACCCTTTATCATATGTTACGACTATTTACAAGGATAACTAACTTCAAATAACACTATAGAAATTATTACTTTTTATAACTATGCTAACAGGAATAGCAAAAGGCTGAATTACAGTAACAATTCTACAACATTTATTATGCATTAAAAATTTATTGTTTTAAAATAAGTATAAATATATACACAATTACCTATCTTCTAAATCTGCAAGACGAATTCCATTGTCCATTAATAATTTTTCGTTTTCTGATAATGGTTCACCAGGACGTCTAATTAATAATAAACCTTTTCGCATACATCGATTAAAATCTTCTTCGGATAAACTTAATGATTCATGAGTTAGATTCCTCAAGAAGTGAACAGCACAAGACTATAAAAAAAGAAAACAGGAGATAAGTAATTGACAAATAATGTTTTTTTGGTAAAATCATTCGGTGTTATTCTCTTTTTCTCCATTCTTTCATAATAAACAAACTAACGTATCTCTCTGGATTACTACGCTAAAAACAGTGGATGGAGTCATGCTTAGGCGGCCTGCTTGAATACCTGAGCTACCTGTTTCTGCCATCTAAATATTTCAACAAGTTATCTGGGTTTTTTAATTTTGTTTTAACTTATTATTATGTCTATTAATCGCATAACCTATACAGGCGCGTTTATGAAAAGCTTACGTCCTTTCGCTGCAAAAATCACAAACAAGTACAATAAGACATCATGGTGGTTGGCAATATGCATTAAAGAGAATGAACATCAATCAAATGTCGATTCCAGAGCTGCTTAATTCTAACTGTCGATCTCTAATTAACAAGATGGACTATCTCCAATTTCTGCTAAGTCAAAACATGTATCGTAATTGTGGTGTCATCACAATTCAAGAATCTTGGTTAACTGACTTACAGGATGATTGCATAGTATCATTAAGTGATTTTAATATCCATCGTCAGAATCGATCAAACAACAAAAAGACCTGTGGTGGCGGAGTAGCTACGTTTGTAAACGTTAACTGGTATCGATCTACTTTTGCCTGTTTCAAGTTTTCAAATGACTTTATTGACTGTCTAACTTTAAGGTGCCGTCCAAAACACCTGAATAAATACAAATATATTTATGTTACCAATATCTACATGACTCCAGACTGCACATCATCTGCGCTATCTGGCTTTGCTGATAAATTTACTGAATTCGCCGTTACTGCCTTCAGTGATTCACTTTCAATTTTATGTGGCGATTTCAATTCATGTGACTGTAGTTTCCTTACATCACTAGGTAACCTAAATGTAGTAGATTTTCCTACTCGTTTGAATGCTCATCTAGACTTGGTTTTCATTAATGATGTGGGTGTACCTATGTGACTCGCAAACGTGCTCCATTGTCTAGCTCGGATCACTGTATAATTCGTGTTCTACCTAAAGTATATGGTAAACATGGAAAGAGTACACACATACACCATACCAAAAAAGTAATATACAGGAATTACTCAGAAGAGAATTTACAAAATCTAAAGAACATGTTTCGTACGATCAACTGGGAATTATTTGCAGATGACTCAATAGAAAACACAACTGATGTTATCACCTGTTATCTGAAGTTCTGTTTTGATATTTGCTGTCCTGCCGAAGCCTTCTTTTTAAGTTTTGATCGACTTACATCTCCACAACTAAAACGACTACGGAGGATAAAAGAAAGGATGTACAAGGAGAAAAATATTACTGAAGTTCGTAAGTTAAATGGTCAAATAAACCAAGAGATTAGACGTCTCAACTCTGTGTTTACTCAAAAACTATCTTGTAAAAACTCTCCAAGTATGTGGAAACTCTTTAAAGAAATTACAGGGAACAGGAAGACTAGAAGCGATAACCAGCTGAATGTTTGTGACTTAAATAAGTCCTTTATACGTCAGCCATCTGACATCATGCTCCCTATATTCAAGGGTCTGAAGAATAATCGTATTTCCAGTTTCACTGAAAATGATGTCCGAAAATGTCTCCAGTCACTTAATTCATCCCAATGTTTAGGACCTGATGGTATCCCAAACCTCCTTTTTAAAAAATGTGCTGATGTTTTATGTTATCTATTAACGAATATATTTAACAGATCCTTCTCAACTAATGTCTTACCGAAAATGTGGAGAAAGATAGAGATAATCCCTATACCAAAGAAAGCTTCTGGTGATAAAAATGCGAAACTTAGACCCATTGAAATAACTTCACCTTTCCTTAAAATAATGGAAAAATTACTAATACAACCACTTCAACCTGTAATAAAAGAGCACTGTGATCCATATCAGTTTGCTTACAAATGCAAAAGAAGCACATTAGATGCCGTTGCTGTTCTGCATCATAATATAGTGTTCGGGTTGGAAAATGGTAAGAAGTATGTTAGATGCTCTTTCCTGGACTTTACTTCTGCTTTTGATTCTATTCCAAGACACCTCTTACTTAACAAGCTGATCAGCGTCGACACTGACAGCTGGATAACCAATTGGCTATGTTCCTACCTTTCTGGAAGAGAACAGTACACTGTATTTGAAGGAAAGTGTTCAACATCTCTACTGTCTAATGTAGGTGTGCCAAAAAGAAGCTGTTCTTTCACCTTTGCTCTTCTCTTTTTTTCTGCATGATCTGCCATCTTCCACAGAAAACACTTTTGTAAAATATGCGGACGACCTCACTGTATGTATGCCGATTTCTACCTCCTTACATCCCATAGAAATGAATAAGTTTTTATCTCGTATTGAAAGGTGGTCTGTTGGTAATGGTCTCTTACTCAATCCATCTAAATGTCAAGCTGTTAATTTTAGCTTGAGACATGGACAGAACCTACACTCTATTTTGGAATCCCATAATGCATGTGCCTTTGGAGACTCCTTAATAAACACAGTGTCGAAGGTCAAATATCTTGGTGTCATTTTTTCCTCTGATCTTTCTTGGTCTTCTCATGTTTTACTCTTATCGAAAAAAGTTTACCGTTTGACATACTACATAAAGAGGCTGAATGCTTTTGGGATTACTCGCCATTTACTCTTACAATTTGTAAATTTCTGCATACTACCTATTATTCTATATTGTTCTCCATTATTCTTTCCTGGGCTTTTGAGAAAAGACTGCTGTTTTGCGTAGAGTGCTGAAGGCGATTTGCAAGGTATGTGGTGAATCTTTTGAAGTCATTATTAATATGCTTGTGGATAGACATCTTAAGTCTTGCAAACTCTTGGCAGGTGTTATCTTATCAGATACTAACCATCCGCTTCATTCATATCTTTCTTCTTGTATATCTTCTGGTAGAACGAGACGTAAATACATTAAAGTCCATACACGCAAGCAAGTCTATAAAAGTTCTGTAATACCTTACTTAGCAAATTTACTTTGTGACGAACAGGCTGTTAGAGTTGACCTAGTAAATAACCTGTCTTCTTAAGCATGTTTCAAATTTGATAATTTGTATAAACTCAGTTTTTCTTAAACCTTTTTCATTCCTTTTCTGTTTCTTTTTGTTTTGTTTTTTTTTTGGTAAAAAACTTGTTGAAATAACTCGTGCTGAGAATTCTATATTGTACCAGATTATAATATTGAATAAAGCCATTAATAATAATAATAATAATAATAATAATAATAATTATTATTATTATTATTATTATTATTATTATTATGTACATAAAATTAAAACTATTGACTGAATAGCTTAAAATATCTTTAAGTGGAGCTTTTCATCATAAAAACTATCTATAATGTTTTTTGGATATTTCGCTTTTAACAATGTAACACTTCAGTAATAGTCAACATGAAAAATGTCATACAATATATTAAGAAATCAGTTGTAAGATCAAATATTGATTTGGGGTAGTTTTCATTCACCTGACTTCTAGTACGCTTTTCTTTCTACGAATTAATTTGATGTGATTTTCGTTTATTTAGCTGTTAGTACACTTTTATTGTATTAATTAATTCAGTATGACATGTTCATGTGACATTTGTTTAAATTTGAAAATGCCCTGACTAATAATCAATGAATGTAGCCGATATGTAATTGAATGAATTCAAATGTTAATTAATCTTATTTGATCTCTCTACTAATTGACTCTTCCTTACTAGATTTCTCCTACGAAGTAGGCAGGGATAAAAGAGGAGGCTATGGTATACTGCTATGAAATTTGCTGTTTGAGGAGATTACGAGATCACCTAAAATCGGCGAACGGAACGAAGGATCAGCAACACAACGACATGATAAGCTGAACTATTCCAATGCGTTCAGCCATGCTAACTGGAGGGAGAAGACCAGGTTCAGATGAAGGAAAGGTATATTCTAAGAGCACCAAGAAGCACGAACAACAAGCACACAACTCAAGCGTATATATACAGCATGAAAAAGTCCCTTGGAAACGTCACAAAATAGCATATTAAAAGAGGGGACGAATGAATGACGTTTAAGGTCCTTTCAAGTGGGAAATACAATCTGAAGGTAAAAATGGGTACCTTTGGCGCGTAAACGAGAAATTCGAATTTCCAAAATAAAATTACAAAAATAAGACGTTTACCGAGTGATTTTTGGGAATCCCCAACAGAATCGTTATTATTAGCGATGTCAGATTTACTGACTTACAATCATAAACAGTACATAATATTATCAATGATAAAATGTTTATGATATTGATACTCTGTAGGATGTTTACTAAATTATTTTCAGTTGCAATGAAATAGTAACAATGATGGACAATTTAAGTTGGACATACCGTTTTATATAACAATCCAAAGGGAATTATTTGTTCTTTTAATTGTAAAACAACTGTTCATCATTACTGAATCAATAGTACTCTAAAGAGACTAGATCCAATGTCTTATCGTCAGCTATTAAACCAAAATATAAATGGCTAATGGAAGAGTACGCGTATACACTTTTTGTATGCAGTTAGGTTTTCCCTTGAACAACAGACATCTAAAGAGATAATGCCTCCACACAACAGGAAGGCATTACAAAATACCGGCCTTAAAAATGAAACACCATACTTTGCCCCGCAGATTTCCATCTTCAAGCGGTAAGGCCTTAAAAGTGTGACGCCAACTTACCTAAAACTAATCACAAAAAGGCTATGACTGCGCTCAAACAACTGTCACTTAACTATTGCAGTCACGCCTCTAGATCATCAAGACCACCTTCTAACCTATTTTCATTTTCAGTTACCTCAAGAATAAGTATCCTTGCACGGTGTGGGGGACCAGGAAGTAAGAAACCGTCTTTCCATCTCTAACGGCACTCGGGATCATTTCATTTGTAATCAAACCTCATCTTCATTACCTAATATTTATTTTTCTGTGGTTACTGAGGTGAATTTAATCTTTAGTAGTTACCGCGAAGTAAAGTCGGTAAAAGGTTTATAAGATAAGAAAAATCTGTATCACATTCACTCAACAATTAATAACAGTTAATAATAGTAAAACTTTGTCAGGAACCAATTAGTTTCGTGGTTTAAATTATTAGAATATCAAAAGAGCAATTTAGAGATCACTGGTTTGATTATATGTAAATGCAATATAGATGTTCTCAGAACTTTACTATTCATCTTTACACTTTATTACGCACATGCTCATTAAAGTCATGTTAGTAATTATAAAAGTTATATTAAACTTGCTTCATACTATACATAGAAGAAATATGAATCGAAAAAACGTTGTATGAATAAAATACAGTGAAATACTTACTAAATTCGTAAAGAAATAACCAGCTTCACCACTATTCAGTCTATTTTGATTAGCAAATCTCATAATAAATTGTAAATTAGAATAGATTAATGGTGGATTTGAATTAAGTACAATCCAAATTAGTGTCGGTAAAAAATCGTCAGCATTAGCGGTATTCCCTTGTTCAAATACAATATTATTAGTTGTATTCACAGAATTATTCATTACATTATTTTGTACATGAGTTGAATTATTATTTTCATTTTGACTAGACACATAATCAGATGTGGAGCTTTTATTATTATTATCACTATTATCATTATTATTACATAAATATTGTTGTGTTATAGCAGCATAATTTCGATAGTGAACTCTTAATGCATCGAATACACTACGACAACATTGGACTATTTGATTTAATTTATCTTCAGATGCAAGTAATGTATTCACTTTGATAAGAGCTAAATTAAAACAAATGAAATGAAATAAAAATATAATAACTAAAACTTAATCAAGAAATGGTATCAATCTGTGAAGTCAGTGAGTGTTGGAATGAGTCATTTTGAAGGTGTAAAATACTTAGATTTACATGATCATTGTGAACGATGGATACGTTGAGTGATATGACTCAAAATTGGTTGCAGTGACGCAGATACATTCACATTTTGTCTCCTCTTAGATCTTGTGTTTTAGGATTATTTCACGCCTTTTATTTCGCAAATTCAACCTTCTCTATGCCTAATCTTTTTTACTATCGTTAATGTTATTATTAGTGTTTCTACTAATGTGGTATTTTTCTTGATAATCCCATATCATTTTGTTGATATGGTGTGATAGCTTGACCCGATGTATTTATTTGCCAGATTGTACGTTGCTTATAATTGACTGAAAATTAACTTGTAAACAGGTCTCTTAATAAGCAAATATTTCCAGAAAGTAACTACATAGATATTGGTTAACGTGATAAGAATTGGATATTAAAGTACCTAGAGAAATGAAACAGTAAATAATATCGTACGGACAGTTCCATCAACCATAAAGTTACTACCTTCAATCTTGTAACCACTCTTCCTATGTTAATTAACTTTTTTAGACCATTTACATTACTCAATCTGAAGCCAGTATTAGATATGCCTAGAATTGGGGCTATCCATACTGTGAATGATATACTGTACTTCCTTTTCTGTGTAAAAATACATTTTAACTTAGACTGCTGGTAAATTATTTACTGATTTATGAAGATATTCAGAAGAATATTAGTTAATTCAGCAAAGTAGAACAGATCGAACTATTCTTTTAAATAAGTAATCTGATCGACACTATCTAATTATCAAAATGGATAAGTCAAGATTGAAAACAACATCCATACGTTTGCCAACCGCAATTCAGGGAAAGCTAGATTCCTAATGTATGTAGTCAGATCAATTTTTAAGAAGTCATTAAGTTATTGCGCAATTAACACACTTCTATGTACGTATGGGTGCGTGTGTGGGCGATCGGTTCACTAGTCTAATCACCCACAATTAAAAACTGATGTTCAAATTACGAAACTACGTAAGGCATATACACCAAATAAATTGTTGAAGTACAACTAAATATGATTATTTCAGTTAGGCAGTAGATAGTGGTATTAAATACAGAAGCTTAAATGTTGGATTCCAGTTTATATGAAATAATCTAGAACAAAAGTCTTAAATAATTATTCCATTAAAGATCATTTGTGTTAAACACTTGAGTCCTACTGATACTCAATAACGACCAGTTATCTCTTGAATTAACTTGTTAAATACTTATTAAAAGCCCAATGTTAATAAATATTGGCTTGAAGACATTATATTGTTTAAAAAAACGTGTAAAAAAGCGAGAAAATACAACATAAAACAGGTTGTAATTGAAGGGATCAGCATAATAAATCTACAAGATACTACTTTATTTATTACTATTATCGTCGATCAAAAAGATATGATTCATTATAACATTGGTCCCGTGTGTTAATATAATTCAACTAGATATATTGAATTATTTGTTATATAGTTGAGATGTATCAAATGTCAAACAAACTATTTGATGTCATATAAAAAGCGTTATAAACGAGAAATAAGTGGTTCATAAAAAAGTGCAATTTCAAATCATTAATATCTAATTCAACTGTAAGTGTATATGTCATCTATAGGCTTTCATAAAGATCACTAGGATTATCATTTCTCTATTTTTACTGAGGTCTATTTAAGTGAATAAATTATCATTACTCTATCCTAAAATTTCAAAATTTAATGCATTCTATTCTAGATATGATGATTGAATCTAATAATAAGTTCGGAAAGTAACTGTTCACCATTTAATTATGGAGTTGGTTACATAGATAGTACATGTATATTTAGTGCTAGTCTTGTGAACGAGAACTCAGGTGTGGATTACCAATTTATTGTTTGATTCTAAATTACAAAGTGCCTTCTTAAAATATGAAAACCACACACTAAATACATTCTTTGCATATTTTATTTGGGCTTACTCGTAGGTGCCTCATGACTCATCCAATCCTGTTGTTATTACAATTGCCCTTTATTTCTCTTCAATCCAATCTTCTGTTGGCAGGCATTCTACTTCTGATTGTTACTATATCTTACTTATATCTATCAGCATACGTAGTATACACCACACTAGGTTCCTTCGTAAATTGAAATCACACAAAAAAATTTCGTGGAAAACAAATATCTTATACAAGTTTTCTTTTCATAGGACGAAGCTAATAGTCCTCATATTAAGTGAAAAGCAGGGTTTTTTCCTACTGATTGGATGAGAACCATTACCGAGTTATTTATCTCCATAAAAAATGTGAGATGTAAACTGCTTACATTTTTCCACTTCAAAATGATTATTTATTTACACTATTAATAAACATTTCCTGGATGTCCACAGTGAATATCACCTTACCCAATTCCTATTTAAATCTTCGTAGGAAATATTCCGTTTTTTATTTGTGTCAGTTTACCGGACACTTTACTGCAAATATAACGATTTAGAAACTAACTGTAAATAATATTCATTTTTACATTTCCATAATTTCTGGAGTGTCCCAAGAAAAAAACTGGGTGTAAAGGTTAAACTTATGACTTTATTAATAATCAACAACCATAAATCGTGCACATAAAATTTACGTATTCTTACCAAATGTTGCTAGATCTAAATGAGCAAGTTCCTCCGATGAATTAGGATTAATCGGTGAGTCAAGCAAGTAGGGAGTTACCCAATGCAATGATCGAATTTTTTCCTGTAATTTCAAATCTATATTTTCATCATCCGTTGTAGGCGAAGCAAAAGCCCAAAAATAAATCCAAGTTGTAACGAAACGCTCAACTGAGTTTAAAACGGATTCTTTGGTTTTTGGTGACAAATTCTGAAATTGATTAAAACTACTCTTTAATAAAATAAATCAATGGATAAAAATTTATTTCCGAATCATAGTATCAAGATCTTTCTCAAAACGTCCCTATACAAATTAGATGAATAACGAGGATCCTATGGTCAACGAAATATTGATTACTTTCAAAACTAAATAGTTTAACTGGAAAATGGCTGAAAATAAGATGTAGGGTGACTTTGTTACCCACGAAGGTCCTCTGATTGACGAGAATAGATATTTCACAGTTTGAAAATAGTAATCATAGTAATAATGATAAATCATTTCCACCCTTTTCCAGAACATGGCTTTACATCCCTAAATCATACAACAATATCGCGTTGACAATGAGTTTTATCTACCCAGTACTTAACGCGAAGCAGGTCTTTTTAATGAGACAATACATTCCTTAGCAAAATTTAACTGTGCTCAAAACAATGACATTCATTTGGGTGAAGTCGGGTTCTCTAACCACGATTAAATCACCCAGCTTGGAATAAAGATAAATAAAAGCATCCTACTGAGCTACAGATCTCATCTCAATATTCATTTGCAGGCAGCAACTACAACACAATAAATATTTGTTTACCATACGCATGATCATGTTTAAAATTTAGCTGAATGTGCAGACATTCTCAACGAATCCACAACCTGTAAGGAACGAATCCTGCCAACTGCGAGTAGGCTTCTTGGGTATCACAGTCTGGATTATATGACAGCAATTAGTATTTTAGACGTAACTGGTGGCAGAATTAGATGTGGGTTGTTTTTAAAGATGGGTATTATAATAAAAACAGTTTGGAATAATGGAATACTTTGTCTTTCATACCTGAAAACAATACAGAAACTCTCAGAGAACTTTTATCGTTAACATTAGTTGAATTAAACTATCTGAATCGGAAGTCATACAAAGTGGTTATTAATACGTCTGAGAATACTACATCAGAAATGAAGACTGACTCCATGGCTCCAGTTAGAAGAACCTCTATGGTGATAACACATTTTCCGAAAAGAAATCTTGAGAACTCTTCTTAGTAATAATAAAACTCTTGGTGGTATTTGCAGTGCAACTCAGTAACCAATAAGAGATTTGTGTACACAGTTGTCAGCCAAATATTTTATACGGAGTTTCATGTTACTGCTATGTTACCCAGACGGAATAAGTGGATGGCGGTTCAAACCTAAAACTTGATAGTTAAAACTAAAGTGTTTTACCAACAAAGACACTGCTCCCTATAAAAAGAAATCATTTGTCAGGCACAGATTCATTTACAATAAGGGCTAATGATATTATTGGGTTGCTAAATGAAAGTAGATGAATAAGGTTAGAGTCTATAATCGAACAATTAAAAGTTGAGTTATGTAATTACTAAATCTCCTACATGAAAAACTAAAAGTTAATCATTAAACAAGTCGATATCATAAAGTATTTTATACATCACTATAAATGGAAAACTAACGTACTGAATACATAGGATTGTTTGAAATACGGTTCGAAAGGTTGTGATAAAAGTCTTGCACAATCATTGAGGCTTGATTAATGTTTGAACTTCGAATAGGCTCCAACTGTTCCATAAGCTTTGAAACCTTGGGAAAATTTCAGTTACTAAATTCGAATATCTACATGGCGGGAAATATCGGCATTTGCAGAGGCTCGAAGGGTATTTAGAAATGTTTTAAACTCTTTTTCGGCTTGTAAACACTCTTCTGGGTTCACTGGAATTTGGTCCCGGTTATCATCTGAGATATTTCACAGAATGGCCATTCCTTACCTCGAGGAACCTTAAATATATTTTTGATAGACGTTGCATTCTTTCCGATGGTATGTTTGGGTTTAACCTCCGCTTCTGAATTTTGAGTTGAAAGTGATGAAGTGGAAGAAGCCTGACGAAAATTCGATTGCCTTTGATGAGCGTTGCGATAGCAGACGGAACAATATCCATCCCACGAAGGATTCCCATAAAAGCCACACTTATTTTTACATGACAAACTTGATACTTGAAGACGAGATGGAGGGTAGTTTGTATTCATCGTAAGGATGTTCCCCGATCAGTTGGCTGCAGCTTCTTACACTTTCAAGAAAACGTAATACACTGATTATATGTATACATAAACTATAACATTAACAAATCTTCTGAATGATATGTCTGAGCATAGAGATACTCGAAAACTAAGATTTGAATAATATAAATCTCTAAAGTGCTTAAAACGATATACTTATACCAGTTTCCGATTATTGTTTAGTTCGACGTGGGATATTAGCGGACGTAGATGCAGGTAGAAAGAATGTTAGGGGTGACCAAACCAAAATGTCAGATCAGCCCATGAAGTCAATGAGTGTTGGAATGAGTCATTTTGAAGGTGTAAAATACCTAGGTTCACATGATCATTGTGAACGATGGATACGTTGAGTGATATGACTCAGAATTGGTTGCAGTGACGCAGATACATTCACGTTTTGTCTCCTCTTAGATCTTGTGCTTCAGGATAATATCATGTCTTTTATTTCGTAAATTCATCAATCCCAAGTAACCTTCTTTATTGTTAATCCTTTTACTACTGTTGATATTGTGTCTAGATAACTTCACATTTCTCTGTCCCTATAAGGTATGTGAATTCGAACTGATGGGCATATTCTCTAGGTTCTACGTTGAGGGTGGTCGGTTAACTGTTTACCTTGACTTTATGGAAACAGAACCTTCAGTTTTATACTCATTTATTGTACATATATCAATTGGTTACTGAGTAATGACTGATGTCATTCCCTTTTAGCTACTAGAGCTGATCGAATTAGTGTATCCACTAATCTCAAAAAACTTGACGGTGGGTTCACTATTTTTTGATATTAGGTGGTTGGATGTATCTGACATGATACTCTAGACTTAGATTTTGTGACATTTGACACCATAGATTGCCAACATCCAAGGGAGAAAGATATGGAGGCAATATGATAAATGATTATTAGATGTTTCGTCCAATCACACTTATTAGCTAATTGGAATAAAAGAATTAAAAGTGAGAGAGTGATATACGAACGTTTGGATAACCGCCTAGTGGCTTTGAAAACAAAAACTACCGAAATTTAGAATAATTTGAGCAAGTTAGGAGAATTCGATTTAAGACTATATTACATTCCATGTAGGAAAATGGTCGAAGTCAATTGATCTGCCAGATGAGCAAGGAAGCAAAGGATAAATTAGTGTGGGACAAACTTGACCAGGATTATAGAGTTACACAGGCCATAGGATTATTCACTTTTGAAATAAGGTTGGGGTTGAGGAAAGAGCCTATAACTCATTCTCTGCAGACTTTCCCTTCTACATAGAGACATTTAGGTTTTGGAGATTATTGCCATACGCTTTGTGCGGAAACAAGCCAGTTGATAAGATTAAGAGCCTAAAAGTATCCTGAGTGGTCAAGACAATTTTTATATACTGCTTTAACATGTGATGCTGGATGGAGTGGGACCGAGTGAAAAAATACTAGAATTGGAAAAGCTAGACCACCGGATAATTTTATCAAGTCGCCGATGGTCTGAGTTATGTGTAGGATTTTTGAATAAAGTCCTCGAGGTGATAAATACTTCATAAGGCAAGCTATGTCTTGTCTGAAATAATTGTAAGACTGTTGGCAATCCTGCCTGACATATCACTGCAGGAGTTCAAACTTGCAAGTGACTGGAAGAACTCAAGCATTAGTCTGATCTACAAACTGAGGATAAGAATTTAGTCATTTACTACTACCCATTAGGCCTTACTATTATTGTTATTAGTTTGATGGAAAAGAATATTTGGTGCTGCTATTCTACATCAATTAAAAGATAATACTCTTCTGGCCGCTGTTTCCTAGCAGGTTCACTCACTTTTTCACCGAAGGAAAAGATTGGACTGCAGCGAAAGAAATGAGTATTGAGGCAGATGTAATCTTTATCAATTTACATAAAGATTTCGTGAAAATATCTCATCTGGATTTAAGCCGGTCAGTTGTACACAACGTGGAAACTGACCTAGATGTTAAACCACAATAGCATAGCAAGATGGAAATGTTAAAACAAATTCCGCAGTAGTAAGAACAGCAGAAAAGACTAGAGTATAAATGACATAACCCCAGAAAAGATGAATTCGTGGAGTAAAATAGCACAAGATAGTTGGAAACTTCGTATCTAAAAGAATGCAGAGTAAATACATCTACGACAATGAAGTCGGTACTGAGCCATGTCACTGAACGTATCTAACTACTGGACACGATAACCATGCTGATCATTGGCAGGAAATTCGTACCTGCCAAGGCTAAAGCTGACTGCTCATGATTTTATGGCCTAATAAGACGTCTTAGTTCGGGTGCTTCGAGATTTCTTTGAGTTAACTATGGGTGATTAGACCTGAACACGGCATCAGTGAGACTGAAAAACTTTGGAGTAAATGCCAAAGTTGAAGATAAGAATGTAGACTTTCAGTCAAAGAAGGCAAAGTGTGAGTGAATAGCATTTTATCCTAAGTGGTATCAATAGAGATTGCAGGTCCCCAAAAAAACAATGGTTTTATAGACAGACTTCCACAAAGTGTTATAAGATTCTGGGGGAATTTTCGGGTTTTTGTGCCATTTTTCCTACATTTCCCAAAAACACAAATTGGGAACTCTAGGCCATTTTCCACGTTACGTAAAATATCTGGTCAGAGTAGCGGAAATGTTTAAAAAACCGTTAGACGGGACTGAGGTGAGGAGGGTCACACGTAATGAGAACAATAAAACGGAATTGCAGGAAGGCATAAATCTTCTGCCTAAGTAGACAAATGGGTGATTGTGAGTAGTCAGTGTCTCGAAATCTTGACGAAAACAATAAATTCACTGGTTGAAGCTCCTACAGACACATCGATGTCATAAGGAAATGTTCACTGTAAGTGTTAACAAAGGTCAGCTGACTAATGTATATATATAGTCTGAGATAGCACTTACTGTAACACAATACACAAAGTAGCCGCCTAAAAAAGTTCGACGGTTGTGAACTGATTAGAGGGAGATTTCGCTTAACGAGCTTCCATGTCTAAGAGCAGTGGATCCCCGACATAGTCAACTGCTCATAAATAAATACACTCTTATACTCTCGTGTCTCGTTCTATCGTGCCCGTGGATATGATAACCGAACTATTAATTAACTATCATCTGTGTTCATTGACTGTTGTGACTCTCCCATTGCATTCTACATCTGGCGAACTTACTGGAGCTATATCTACCACATTGGGATTATTAATTATCTATAATTGTGGATTTTGGGACCAAACACAACAGAACCCGCAACAGCCAGCTGATTTAAGTAACGTCCCTGAACTTTCATTTGTGTTAATAACCTATAAGTTGTTTATTATTACATTAACCTTTGGATGTAATAACTTTATTGCTAGTTTTGGTTAATATAATTTTTGGTCCACCACAAGTTTATCAGTCTTGATGAATTTGTATGGTGCTCAGTAAGATTGTCTTCCACCTGGAGGTGTCTAGTCGGAGCCATCTACAGGAAGTCCATTGCTGAAATGGAGTACGACAATCGTATGCTAGAAGGATAATCCCGCTTTTCTCGTCTCACATTCACTTATATCCTGATTCTAGGGGACTTCAACTTTTCTAAAGTCAATTTCACGGAACATGAGTACATCGTTGGTGAAAACATTACTGGAGCTCGACTCTTCAACCTCATTGAAGATCTGAGATTATTCGAAAATGTGGAGTCGGAAACTCGCTGAAGAAACAGTCAGACTCCGTCGCGCTTAAGCTAGGTATTTACAAACGAAAAATTCCTAATTAACAACCTCAACCCTGGCTCCCCTAGCGAAAAGTGATCACGCCGGAAAAATTTAGAAAACAGTGATATAACTTCTGTTCTAATTTAGTGACAATACGGTTATCAAAATCAAGTTTATTGTGACATGTATATTCAGTGATTTATTCATAACAACAAAATAAAGATCACATATTTTTCCTATTTGTCACAGTTTATATGTAACCGCATTTATATTCAATATCTATTGTTTCTCTGTATCAATGGTAAAGAAACATATTTGTTTGATTATATCTAATACACACTATACTACCGCGGTTCTTAGAATGTAAACGCTATCTTCATCGTCCATTGATCTGCTTTGTTGACCACGGCATTTGATTGAAGATCATAATAGCATTAAAGCATCCTTTTAGGTCATCACACACTACGTTGGATCTTTGGCCCAGATCATTAATAAATGATATTACCGGATTTAATCTTCTTCGTTTTGCCGTCGGTGTAATCACGTGCAGAGGAACCTTTGTTAACCAAGTGAACTTATTTTTGGTTTTTATCTCAGAGAGCAACTTACAAGTAGCACTCGTTTTCATAACACTGTTGCCATTTTGTTGCTCAATATACCGTTTTATATTTGTTACCTTTTGCGCTACTTATAAACATACACTTAGGTTTGCAGTGTTAATTATTTTGGTATAATCTTGTAACTTTGTGAATTTTTATATATTGACTAACCTCTTTTCGGGATCCACCGCAAGTGATAACGTGTTTATCGTACTAATACTGTTGTATCATTAGTTTTACCAATAATTTTAAATCAGTTTATATGAAAAACTGTCAGTCGTTTGTCGATGCAATCTAATTCAGGGCAACTTATTAGAATATTTTAAAACATTATGTGCTTGTGACTACTTCCATGGTCAGTGAGAGTTAATCCACTATTTCTCAAGTTATCAACTCAACTCGAACTTTTCGAATCATCTAATCAATCCATCTAAACCAGCTCGTGGTTCTAGCTGATTCGGACTACCGCTAATTATCCTCCAAACATTCACATCATCTGCAAATGAGATGAGTAACAGCTAAAACAACCTTTGCAGTTCATTTACAAAAATTAGAAGTAATAGGGAACTTAAGACAGTACATTGCTACATGGTTTTTAGCAGGCCTTCATCCAGATAGCACCCCAATTACTCTCACTTTGTTTTGGTCAGGAGAAGAAAATTGTACTCAACACTCGCATTGTGCCTGCTTGTCCAAATTTAGGTTTCTGTGTAAATTCTATTGAGACTCTTTGCTGTGAAGCTTGTCTAAATCTAAGAACAGTAAGTCGACAGACAGATCGCAATCCTGGACTGTTGTGCAGTTCTCTCTCTTGATGACTACGCTTGTTGGACAGGAATGTTTTATACAAATCACATTCTACTCCAAAGCCGACAGACTTCTCTGTTCGACATGATCAGAATAATATTTCCGAGTTGCTTTTTCCAAAACACTAGATGATGTTAATCAGACCGCCAGGTAAGTTAGATATCTCTTAGTAAAAATAAGGCTAATTATGGCATTTTTCCACTTCCTCGGAAGTTTTGTCCAGGTAAGCGGTATGATAAGTAGGTGCATCAATTGCTCAGAGATAATATCTGCAGCGGATGATGGTTCATAATGATCCAGTAGTTTATCACTTCCTACGTCTCTAGGTCAATGGAGGACTGCTGCCACTTCTAACCTCGTGAACAACGTAATTAACCGGTGTTAGAGTACGGACACAAGGTTCAATCCGTTCATACTTTGTGAACAACTCAGGTGGTCGATTAAAAAACACTATTTCATGTATATATTTAATACTGTACGCAACATTATTTATTTAAAATGATTGATAGCTTTTCAGAAGTCAAGATATATGACATCAAACTTCCCCTTCAGATCACAGATGATTGTCTATCTGTCCACCGTGTTCAGCAAGTTGGTCACACAAAAGTAACCCCTTCCGAAACCGTGCTGTTGGGGCGAAGAGTCGTTTATGGGTAGTAGGTAGTCACGTAAACCATCATATATCAGGGACTCCGTAATTTTTGAGGGTAAACCTTTCCTTTTGCCACTGACTTAGAAGAGGTCTATCAATTCCCTTCTCCCACCAAAGAAAACTGTATTTCAGCGGTAGTCCAAAAATTATCAAGGATTATCACCAAAGATATCAACAACTGAAATCAGAACCCCTCTGGATCAGGCTTACCAAATTAAACCTTGCCTTTATCCACCGGCCTATTAACGGTATTTCTTGCTCATCTGCACCCACCCCTTCGTATTCTATGAAATCATCCCACAATGTGCGCAATAAAGAAAATATTCTAGTGATTCCGAGGACCTTCGCAAACTTAAGTCAGAATTTTCTCGTTATTTGCTATTCAACCATGCGGAATAGACTACCAGAGAACCTACGTTGCAGTGAAACTACTACCCTGTTCGGAAGTCTTCTTGATGATTTGCTTCCCCAAAGTGGAATGTGTTACCTGATGAATATCAATGTGTTTTACATTGATCTATACAAACAAGGTCCGTCATCTATCTAACTGACTGAAAAGCAAAGTAGAATATTGGAAACTTTTATCGTTCATTTTGTTTTCTTTCTATTCATCCTAATATCTGAAGTTTGCTTATGTTCTTATTTATGATAACTATTATTATGATTCGTCCCTCGGAACATTGGACACTCTTTTTGTCCCCTCTTTTCCTCCTAAACATCAAAAGTCTATAACTAAGAACAAATTATCTCAAGTTACTATTAAATAAACTAACTTCTCAGATTTAATTTTTATTCACTAAATATGTGTAGCACATAGAAATTTATATTTGCTCATCCTTTGTAATTAATTATGACATTCATAGCATCATTCTAAATTATTATTGCACAAAATGTTTTGCTTATATCAAGTTTTACTCTGCATCACATCACATAAACTTACGTATATTTACTCGAATACGCTAAAAAATGAAAAAAAATCAGTGGTTTACTTTAGAGGTCGATATCCATTACACTCTTATTATCATGGTTGAACCCCGTCACTAGTTTTTCATTTCTTTATTTTCTCTCCTCTTTCCCTTTTAAATAAATATCATTCTTGGGCATTTGAAGTTTGTAATTAATACAACATCTTGTGTTACACTTTAGAAGAATAACTTCTCAGGCTCATTTTATCTTCACTACTTATATATAGCTCATACATATTAATATTTGGTCATCCTTTGCAACTGTTTGAGACTTTCATATCACCACTCCAGACTATTACTGCACAAACGCCTATTCTATCAACACTCACTGCAATAATAAGCCATTATTTATTTATTTTTAACCTTATTTTCTTTTCTCTTTTTCGCTATTCATTTGGTGATACATACATAATCGTTTATTCTTGCTCTGTGTTCACAAACACGCTTATTTATGTACCTCGCGTTTCCTCCATTTCTATTACCTTATTTTCTTGCTTCCCTTCTTTAGAGTCAACTAAATATCCTTCTCACTTACACAAAACCTGTGTTTATATTTGTCAAAAATGACAAATATTGTGCTAATATTATTGAAATTCGTGTACTATCGCATGTCTGAAGAAATTCGAAATGGGTTCTTCACAACAATTATATACTCGCAAGCTGATTGTGGATAATAATAATAATGAAAATTTCCATACATCATTATGGATGGAATCCCTCCGTTCTATCTAGTCCGTATCTTAATATGGTTTCTGTGAGATTTTTTAACCGATTCATCTGGTCAGTGTTACATATTGTAGTTAGGTTTTTATGGGCTTAGTGGACAGTTGTGAAGAAAACGTCTCATAGCTGTCTTTATCTCTTTAGAACCTTTCACATATGTCCATCCATCTTCGGGAAGAGGAGCTATTCGACGGTATAAATAAGGTTCCTCATAAGATAAAATCGTTTTTTACTCCTCCTAGTGTGGTATTAAACTTAGAACGTAGTTCATCAATTACCCGATCTACAATGACCAACCAATTTATTGGGTCACCTTCAAGCTTCCAAATTCGTTTTTGTTTTTACTTAACATAAAAATGAATTGACACTTACTGGTAACTAAAACTTACATATAAACACAATCATTCATTCGTTTCCCTTCACGTTATGAACTTTTCACATGAGTCACATATAACTTAATCATTTTATGCTGCTTACTAACGTCAATATGTAAATATGATTATGTAATTTTAGTGCATATTTGATTTTACTTAACGATTATGCATATTTTTGATAATTTTGGCTTTGATCATTACCCTTAAGACGTCCTGACAAGCTTGCTGGACGAAACTTTGAAATTGTTTAAATTTCAACCGTTGAGATTACTTCAAATATAATTTTAATATAAAATGTCTTTTCTATACTTGCCGCCCAATTTATGTCAGGCAATTCTTTGTAATATTGGCGAATATTCGTACAGGTCAATGCTGACGTGATCGTCGGTTCTGCTTTAATTAACGATATAGCACTACGCCTAAGATTAAGGACTCTGAAGGGTTCTTCGTATTTCATTTTCAGAGGTCGTCAAAATAAGTCTTGTAATATGGCGTAGGGCAGGTTGAACAAAAATGTCAGTTGACTGCGATCGACCGGAAATAAGTTTAGCCGAACGCATTGCGCTTGTAAGTTTGCTAGTGTAATATTTTAGATCCATATTCATAGCAGAAGATAAAAGATCCTTGAGGTAGGTGTGTTATTCTGTAAAGGAGTTGAGCTGCACTTTATCCGATGTCAGCTTTCACTGTGTTGCGCATACAGGGTAAAACGAGTGGAAGAGTTTCAGTTCACTGTGAAGCGTTTGTAGCTAAGAGTGAAGCTATAAGCTGTCGATTAAGTCGTTCTACCAGTACTAGAAGACAGTTGTTCGGAGTCGCGTTATTCCTAATAGTGTAATCAGACAACGGGAAAGACCAGATTCCAATTGGGAAAGTATATCTCACAAGAAGCCCAGAACTAGATTTGCTTTGTCTTGACTTGATAGAAATGTCACAGTTGATTAACCAGCCAATTAATCATATATGTAGTCGGGTGAGGTCTGATGCACTCTCAAGGCTGATTGGTTCACAGGCAAAACATGAAGACGTACCCATTGCCGCAGGAGAAGCTGAAGCTGAAGTTCAGGCAAAGAACCCAGCGATATTTGACAAAATATTGCCACCTAAGGAAACAAGAAAACCTGTACACGAATATCAGACGAGCGACCACAGCTTGAAGGTAGGTGAGAAAGTGCTTGTAAAGTGGTATCAAGGTGGTAGGAAATGGGAACCAGGTGTCATAGAACGGAGTATCGGGAAGGTACTTTATTTAGTCCGTGGAAGGGACGGAAAGTGTATCAGACATATTAATCAGATTAGAAAGGATCATAGAACAGCGACAGTAGATACACGACAACCGTTCCATATGCTGGTGGAGAAAAGCCCGAAAGAAGGCCGCAACCAACGGCTAGAAAAACGTAGAAGTGAAAGGGTGATGAACAGAAAAAGGAGAACAACAACAATGTTTCAAGTAGATCCAAAAAGAAAGTCATAAGTCACAAACTTCAAAGGGAGGAGGTGCAAGGATGGCTCGTTGGTAAACTCTAGGAAGCCTCAAGAAGGCCAGAAATAGCCGAAGACATTCAGTGCAATAACTGCTAGGGGAATATTCCAGAATATCGATGTGTAGCTTCCCCATTGGATGGATGAGAATGCCCCTATGTGTCTATTGGTTTTATGAAATGATGATTTATTTTCAGTCAAAAACTATAAATACATGATAATTCTGTACTATATTTCGACACTGTTTTGGGGAATAAAATTTCCTACTTACTAGTCTTCTTTTTCTCTCCTGTGACGCTGCGGGTTCGATCGTTCAAGTAGTCAAGTAGTACGTGGCATAGTAGGAACCAAAGCTCTAGACATAACAGAAAGTTTGTGCAACTTGTTGAGGACCTTCAGTTGATAATGTTTCGGCATGATCAGACGATCCCTAACTGTAGATGTGTCACACGGTAAAGTTTAAACACCTGTTCTTACCCGTTTGATCTGTAGTTTCAGGGTTGTAAACGATAATTCCTTCTTATGATCAGTGTCTTCTTTTAGGGTCTAGGCGGGTTAAGGAAGGTCGATTCCATGTAAACTCATCAAGGACGTTGTAACGGACAAGGTGCCAGTCACTACATAGTTCGCCCCAGAAATGTATTGTATATCTGAAGTAAACCGCGAGATGTTTTCTGGTTATCGAGACTCTCGAGGAAAACACATGTCTGCAGACGAGCGATCACTCATCAGTAAATAGTGCATTTTCACCCTTCCACAGTGTTCAGAGAACTGTAGAAGAACTTATAGCACGGAGTGCCCTGCTGAGAGTGCTACAGCTCAATCTAATCCCTAGCAACTGCTACGATAATATTCCTGAAGGTTGCTAGTCGTTGCTTCTCTGTTGTTTTAATACTCCTGCAATTTCCGAGTTGGTTGCGTCTACAGCGATACTAATGGGTGCTTTGATGCCGTAGTGTGAGAGCATGGTTCCTCTCGCTAGAATATCCCGAACTTTGGAGAATGCTTTGCTCTCGATATCGTCCAAACTGATGGGTTTCGCATTTCCACGAGATCGGTCTGTTAATGGTTTCATGAGAGACGAGCGACTCGGCATAAACCGTTTTTAGAAGCTTAATAGGTCGATGATTGTACGTATTAGCTTGGTTGCGGTCGGTTTCGAATGATCCAGAGTTGCTTTCTTGAGAGTCAGTAATGTAGTCGGGAAATTCTAGGGAGTCAGTGCCAATTCGACAGTCCTGAATATTTACAGTAATGCCAAGTATTTGCAGTTGTTTGGAACCAAGGTAGCCTACATGTGCATTTCAATAAAATTCATACGGTTCAATTGGAATCCAATATAGGACCACTAAAAAGGGATGCAAGAAAATTCATAGAACCTGAAGCGAGGGATATCGTCTGTAGCCATAGGAATTTATTCATACGCTTTAACCAAATAGATTTCCGATAAAACAATTGTACCTTTTAAGATGGCCATCAAATCGTTACTGCGAGGCAACGGGTAACTATCAGCCATAGTTTTCTCACCCAATCGTTGATAGTTACCAGTTGGACGCCAGTCACTGCTGTCCTTGTACAAAGACGATATCCTCGAGCCCCTCGATGGCCGAACGATTGTATCTATCAGTAGTGCCTTCACAACAGCGAGGGGTTATGCACATGGGCCTGTCACACTATGCTCGTGAGAATCAGCTTCTGAATGATAGATACGGGCTTCCATATGTCCGGCGGAATAGCATGGGCTGAAATGTGGGAGACGAAAAAGACTTAATGTTAAGCAGGTCAGTTGCCTCCCGCCACGATGAAGGTAACATACCAATGGGTGAGAAAAATATATCCGAAAATGCAAAAGGCTATTTCACAATACGTAAAAAATGAAAATTCAAAAGTGATGTATAATATCGTAACAAGAAAAAGATTCACAATCTACAGTTTGGTGTACCAGATCGCGTCAGGCTTACAACTAAAGATGTCACAGGTATTCGGAGTTTGACAACGCCTTCACCAGTAAAACCTTTTTAATCGAAGTATACCAACCCAGCCAAACCAGTTTTCATAAACGAAGTGGTACGAGGATACATTTGGAAGGCTATCTATATGCGGAGAAGCGTATGGTCTGATCTGGCTACCTGTTGCAAGGGATGAGTAGCGCCGCATACTCCCTCGTGATCTGGTGCGGATGCTCGACCGAACCTCTTCACGTACAATGTGTTCAGTAGATTTAATGAGATCAGCATCAATGTCAAAAAATTGCAGAAGTATATATTTTGGGGATTTAACTACTGCCAAACTTAACATTTATGGAATAAAATCTCTTTCCCGCCAATAATAATAATTTTTTCATAAATGACAGTTTCTTACATGAGGCATACCAGGTTACAGGCAAAATCAAATTGTTACAGAAGTTACAATTTTTACTGTGGTAAAATACTCAGATGGGTCGACATTTTATGAGATATGAATGCAGATGGTTTTAGTAAGAAACGTATTGTCAACGTCACAATTGGCGCACTTTATGAAGGTTGCGTTGCTTTATGCAACTGATGGTCGAGAATAGATCCATGTGAAGTTGGAGGCCTCTAGAAACCGCAACCTTGTATCCCTCTGGAATATCTGAGGCTTTAATAATGGTGAAGGACTAAGTCACCCTTTTCATATCTGTTTTTGGCGGTGTATCTCAAGGAGACTGAAAAAGGATGTAAGAAAAATAAAGGACGAGAGGCAGAGCAGACAATGTTCATGGAGGAATAGTCAAAGTATAGTTAATTGATATATTTCTCTGTTAATAAGGTACATTTTAGGCAAGAGCATTCTATCATGTTAAAGAAAATAGGTGTAAACAAGGCATGAGTGTATAAGGAACCGTATAAATGAAGGTAGTTCAGAAAGAAGCTTGAAAATATGGGATTATGTGTAGTTATAAAATATAGTGCTGGAAACAGTATTGTAGGATTTATTTTGTCCTACAGATATACTATTAAAACTGTAAACGCGATACTGGCGATCCCAGAGTCCATGTGAAAGCTATAGTCAGAACAAGGACAACTTGGCTTTAAACTTTATCTGTTTCTGAACATAAAAACAATTAGATTAGTACAATGATAAAAGAATTACAGTCATTAAGTGAAACGCACAAACATACCGACCAGTATTGCGTGTCTTAATAAAATGAATAAATTTATGAGTCACACTAATATAATAGGATAACAATGTCTTTCAATTGGTAGGTCACATGCAACAGGGATAGTTTACAGACACATCAGACCATGTTAACGTGGTGGGAGCTTAAGCAACGATTTGATTGGTTAGTTATGGACATAACTAACATTCCCCCCCCCAAGCGGACGCCACATTCAGGCTTCTCTACTGTCGCGCTCAAACAATCAGCCTCTTCTAGTAGGCACAGGTTTCGTATATCCCGGCTGATCTCTTCGGTTGCCGTCTTCAATCGAACTGTTCTGACTCGTCCGTCACGGCCATAATTGACCTGTCTAACTATAGCTTTCGGCCACAGATTCCTCGGTGAGCCAATATTGTTTACTAACACTAAATCTCCTGGTTGTAAATTCCTCCTCATATCCAACCACTTAGATCTCGCCTGAAGGGTTGGTAGGTACTCCCGTAACCATCTGTTCCAGAATAGGTTGGCTAATTGTTGAGCTTCCTTCCATCTCCTGTTATATAAGCACGTTTTACTCGTCTGCGCTTCGTCGAATGATACACCTCTGTAAACTAACAATAACTTATTTGGCGTAAGTACATCCAGATCATCACAGTCGTTAACTAGCTTTACGAGTGGTCGATTGTTCAGTACTCCTTCAGCTTCTATTAGAAACGTCTCCAAAGACTCATCCGTCAATACCTTCTGAAATAGTAGTGATCGTAGAATTCTTCTTATTGACCTTATGATGCGTTCCCATACACCACCTCGATGACTAGCTCTCGGAGGGTTAAAGTGCCATTCACAACCTCTTTCCAAAAGGGAATTCGCTATCTTATTCTGGTCCCAACTACACACGATCTGTCTAAGACTGGAATCGGCTCCTCTAAAGTTTGAACCGTTGTCGCTAAACACGTGTTTTGGGCGGCCCCTCCTAGCAACAAATCTCGAGAGAGCGCATAAAAATGAGTCAGTATCTAAGGTGTGTGCCATTTCGATGTGAACTGCTCTAATAGACAGGCATGTGAACAAACAACCATAACGTTTTTCAACGACTCGCCTCCTCTTAATGTAAAATGGTCCAAAATAGTCTATACCAACAGAATTGAACGGTTGTACATAAGCTTCTAGACGACATCTGGGTAGTGGAGCCATAATCTGAGTGCACGGCGTGCTGTTGAGTCTCTTACATGAGAAGCACCGTTTCAGGACTCTTCGAATAGCAGCTTGAGCCTTAATTATCCAGAACTCTTCGCGGAGACTGTTCAGGGTGTGAGTAATGCCAGAATGCGCGTTCTGCAAATGTTGATGCATTACGATCAAGTCGGTAACAAAATGGTTACTCTGAAGTATAAACGGATGTTTGCTTTCGAAGGGCAAGCACGATAATTGAAGTCGTCCCCCTACACGAATAACGTCATCTATTACGAAGGGATTAAGATTCCTTATCGGACTGCTACGCGCAACACTACTTCTCATCTTCTTGCCAGCAGACATTAGATGAAGTGTCATTTCCTTGTTCGAAACAGATTCGCCTACTCTCCTCGGTCGTTCTTGCAATCCACATGTGTTGCCGTACTCATATTTATGCTGTGTTTGCCTTAGTATCTCCATCTCTATGGGGAATGAGATCGTTTGAACCAATTTAATTATATTCTGCTTCGCACTATCAATTTCTTCTAATCTTAGTTTACCACGTATTAACGGTCCTTTATCTAGTCTCATCCTCATACCTTCGATAAGGATGCTCTCGGTATTTTTACACTGCACTCTCCCTTTTTAAACTTATTACTTATTAACGCACGTTCACTTCTGAACAAAATTTCAGCCTTGAGAACCTTAGCATTTCTAGCCAAGCCTTCTTTTATACTTATCACTGAAACGTGGTGTTATCCAGCAGTGGCCGATTCCGAATTAAATATCCAAAACTATCGACTCTATCGCTGTGACAGAGAAACTAAGCGAGGAGGCGGTTGTCTTATATTTGCTTTGGATACCTTAACAACTAATAAAGTTGAAGATAGTATCTTGAATAGTTTACCAGAATCGATCTGGATATCAATCAATACCCTAAACCATAGTCTACTCCTAGGTTGTATATATAGAGCTCCTGATAGTACTGATAATTTGAATGATTGTATTATCAATGCATTTATACACGCATCTACTCTAAACTTCAGCGCTAAGATTATCACTGGTGATTTCAATTATCCTGGGATTAACTGGAGTACCGGTAGTTGTCAGTCTAGCAATGATGAATTTTTATCAATCCTTAATCTGTACTGCTGGTCACAGTGGGTTCGTACCCCAACAAGGGGTGATAATACACTTGATCTAATATTTAGTAGAGATATCATTCCCCTATCTGTACAAGTATACAACGAATTTGAAAGCAGTGATCATAGGTTAGTAACTTGTGCTCTCCCCATCTGTCCCTCCTACAACCGACCAATTCAAAGAACCTGCAATTATAGGGACTATAAGCATACAGACTGGGACCTCTTGCGCTCACTGATCAAACTCTCAGACTGGGATGAATTCTTCTCATGTAATAGTCTGACAGATGCCATAAACATATTCTATTTGATTGTTAACTCTTGTCTAGACTCCTGTGCACCAATTAAGACTTACAGGATTAGTAAACATTACGAATTATATATACCAGCTAAATATCGTAATAAACTAAGACGCCTAAAGAAACGTTATTTTAAATCTAACGACTTCACGGCAGTCACACAAATAACAATAATTTTTAACCAAATTAAAGAGAAACATAGGTTAAAAGCCATCAATGAAGAGCTATTAGCACTACGTACTAGCTCAAAAGTGCAAAACCTAATCCACCTTTACAATAAACGTGCTAAATCAACTCAAAATGTTGATATACCATGCATCCTGCATAATAATAGTTTTATATATGACCCAAAAACTATAGCAGACCTTTTCAGTGGTAATTTTGCAAATGACAAAGAATCCATAAATGGCTCTGTTTCTAGAGTTATATGCTTGACTGGTAACTCCATTAAATCTATCTCCTTCACATGTCTGAAAATTAGTAAGGTTATAAATAAGCTCAAGGTTTCGAAAGGTCACGGTGCAGATGGGATTTCATCATTTCTCTACAAATATGGTGGTCCAGATATCCAACTTCTTCTCCTCAAACTGTTTACCCTCTCTATGGAATCAGGCTCTTATCCTGACCGTTGGAAAACCGCGTACGTCATACCACGTTACAAATCCGGAGATAAGACTGACATGAACAACTATCGGCCAATAAATATTACTCCAGTTATCTCTAGGATTATGGAAAAAATTATTAGTGACGAACTATCCAACTATTTATTGACTGAACAATTTATTGGTGATTCGCAACATGGATTTCTTAAAAATCGATCTTGTATGACATGTCATTTTGACTTCTTTAATTTAGTCTATTCGCTTCGTAGCCAAGGATATCTAGTATTAGTGCTATACCTGGACATTTCTAAGGCCTTCGACATGGTCAACCACCAACTTCTCATAGGTAAACTCGCATCTTATGGGGTCGAAAACCCGTTACTAGCCTGGCTTGATTCCTTCCTCGGCAATCGACATCAAATTGTTAAAATGAACTCTTCATTGTCGAATGCCGTCCCTGTTAGAAGTGGGGTAATTCAGGGTAGTGTCTTAGGTCCTTTGCTCTTTTTAGTTTTCATGAATGATATTTGTGAGTGTTTTAGTGTGGGTAAGTCCCTTTTGTTTGCAGACGATCTTAAGGTGGTGTACTCATTTTCTCCACATGAGCTGAGCAATATTCGAAATTGCATCAGCATGGAGCTTAACAAGGTAGCACAGTGGTGCTCAAAATGGCAGCTGAAGCTCAATACAGCTAAATGTGGTTGGCTATGCTTCGGTGATACATCACTCAACCTTAATCTTACCATAAATGGTGAAATGTTATCTAGGTTACACACAGTAGTAGATCTAGGACTTAGGTACTCCGGTGACTTGTCGTTTACTGAACAGGTAATGAAACAAACGTCCAAGTCTCAACGCCTTATAGGTTTCATAACTCGAAACCTTCATAACAGCGAATCTCGTATTTTAATGTACAAAGTCTGTGTTCGACCACTCCTCGAATACTGCGCGTTTCTCCTTAGTAGCACGCGCATAAAGGATAAATTAAGACTGGAATCAGTACAGAGACGATTTACATTTCGTACTCTTGGACCTGATAGTGTCTTGACATATAATTCGAGGTGTAGTAAACTAGGGCTTGACCCTTTATGGATGAGGAGACTGAAACTTAACCTTATCTTCTTTTTCAAAATACTTAACAAACTCTCCTTCACATCCAGTCAGGCGATTCAATATGCTAAGGCTTCACATTACGACATTCGTAACTCCTTGTCTTTAGCGAAACAAACATATTCTAGGTCTTCTCTCTATATGAATTACTTTACCTGTAAGTTTTCTAGACTATGGAATAATTTACCCCAAACTACCCGTATGTTAGACTCTCTCCCATTGTTTGTTCGGTCAATTAATGCTTTTTGCTCCTCTGAAAATGCATTAAATGCTCTAGCGCCTGCAAGTGTATCTTACTCCACAAGTGAGATTATAGGAACTTTAAATGTTTAACCTCTTACTTGCTATCATTGTTTTGTTGTTCCGTGCTCTTTGCTTTAATCTTACTTTCTCTAGTTGTAGATAATTAATAATAACTCGCTCTGGCACTGGTAACAACCTTACAGAATAATGTTGGTCAATCATCAGGCTATCCACTTGATGAAAAAATGACAAGTTCCCTGGTGTTGCATTGGCTTGCCGTGACATATGCCATACTTAAACTGTTTATCAATTACTAAACCAGCAAACATAAAACCTTCTTATAATTCATGTTTGTTCTCTACATTAAATGTTGATTTTTATAACAATCTGATCATGCCTGTAAACTGGTGTGAATTCTGTAAATAATATTTTCAGAATATATATTATTATTATTATTATTATTATTATGTTGTGGATAAAGCGTTTACATAGGGCAAATACTCTTAGCATTTTGGACCAGGTCTTACAAATACTAAAGTGATTCAAAAATTGTTCTAAATGACTCCCCGCTGGCGTCTCACCTACTTCGTATGTATACAAATGAGCAAATATACGGTTCTCGTCTTCGCATAAATTTGGCCAGCCATTTTCGTGCTGCCATAAAAAGTCCGGTTCGCGAATCCACTCATTTAGTTTAATGCTATCGTTTAACGACAATCCACGCGAAGCATAATCCGCAGGATTCTGTTTACCTTTGACATATCTCCATTGGCTTGCTGTAGATAGTTCGTGAATCGTTGCTAATCTATTGCTTACGAATCTCTCAAATCTCTTTGTTGTATTTCTTATACAATGAAGCACGATTAATGAATCCGTCCAGTAAGCAACAGAAGAGATAGGGATATGCAGTTGTTGTTCCACGTGTTTCCCAATCTTAGCACATAATACAGCAGCTGTTAATTCCATTCTAGGAATGGTTATAGGTTTCAGTGGGGCAACTCGGGACTTAGCTAGTAGGAAGGAACAATGAACTTGACGGGAGACATCTTCAAAACGGGCATACGCCACGACACCATATGCAAATTCTGAGGCAGCGGCAAAGCAATGAATCTGAGTAACCAGTGGTTTGTACGATTCTGGTATGAGACATCTGGGAAATAACAATTCACTTAAGTGCTTCATACCTCTGAGCCAACAATCCCATCTCATAAAACACTCACTAGGAAGCTCTGCATCCCATGCCAGATTTTGCCGACATGTATCTTGCAAAATTAATTTAGCTGGTAAGACCACTGGAGCTATAAACCCAACTGGGTCGAATATAGAAGCTACATACGACAAAATGGTTCTCCTTGTAGGAGTCGTATCAAATTCGCACACTCTCAAAAGGATCTTATCCGTTCGGACATTCCACTCTATTCCTAGAGTCCTTTCATTTCTTTCCATCGACAAACAAATGTCTACATTCCTTTCTACACGATCTTTCTCTGGAATAAACTTCATTAATTCAACATTGTTGCTGGCCCACTTGGTTAGATTAAAACCCCCTAAACGTAACATTTCCTTCAGCTGTGAATATACTAATTTAGCTTCTTCCAACGTATCGACACTGGTTAATAAATCATCAACGTAGAACTGTTCCTTCGCTGTCTGTATAATACATTCAGGAAACCTAGCTTCGTTATCTAGAATAGTTCTTTGTAGAGCAAACGTTGCGCGACTGGGTGAGGAGGTCGCACCAAACAAATGCACTTTCATCCTATAGGTCTCTGGTTCATTTCTTATGTCACCCTGCGGCCACCATAGAAATCTAAGGGCGTCACGATCCTGTGACGGAACAATCACTTGATGAAACATAGCTTCAATATCTGCCGTGAGGCCTATTGGTCGTCGCCGAAATCTGGTGAAGACATCTACCAAATTGTTAACTAAATCTGGACCAGAATACAAGTTTTTATTAAAGGATGTCCCGGCATATTGTGCTGCACAGTCGAATACGATTCTTAGTTTATTAGGCTTTTTCGGATGGAAGACTGGGTGGTGCGGTAGATACCAAACTCGACATCTAATAAAGTCCCCTGAAGCCTTTTCTGCGTAACCCTTTTCAACATACTGAGCCATCACATTAATATATTCTTTGTGCAACCTCTGGTCACGGATAAATCGGTTTCTCAAGGAAATTAATCTACTCATCGCTAGTTTTCTATTATTAGGTAGACTTTGCTGGTGACGCCAGGGTAAAGCTATCTGGTAATGCCCGTTCACTAACTGTATAGATTTGGACATAGTATCCAAGGCTTTACGATCTTCAACCGACATGGGCACACGATGATTCGGGTCTTCTTCGAAGTCCATCTTATATAGCTGGTCCAATCTAGCTTCTAGTTCCTCTTTAGATGATAGATAATTTATGATACCCATATTTCTCGTGGTCTCAATGTAAGGTCCAAACAACGTCCACCCTAAAGGAGTTTTTATAGCGTATGGTTCATTAGATTTTCCCACCCTCTTCTCTTCTATCTCATGTGCCTCAGGTACATTGCAACCTATCAGTACCTTGACGTCTTCATCGTCAACTGTCGGGAGGGTCACACCACGCAAGTGCGACCATGATACCATCTGAGATGTTGTTGGTACCGTCCTGCGTAACAGACGTAATCTCTCGACTGTCCATACCTTTGGAATTCTAAATGATGAAGAAGAATCCAGGGAGGAGACATCTATTTGAACCTCTTTACAATGAAATGTGGACTGGCTATCTAGCGTTTTCAGTAAAAGCGTTTTGGACTCTCCCTCTAAACCCAACCTTATAGCTAGATCTTCTGTAATAAGCGAAGCATCTGAGCCACTATCTAAGAAAGCGCAAGTCTGAAATGATCTTTCTCCATTTTTTACCAATACGGGCACTATCGCAAATGCTACTTGTCCCTGTACATGCTTAGCACTTTCTTCCGTACAGAGTTGGGTATTAATATGGACATTACTGTTACTATCGCTCTGCTCCTCCCGCTTTCTGTGTAACAAGGTATGGTGTCTCCAACCACACCCATCGACAGCGCATGATCTCGGTGCTCGACAGTTTTTTGCTATATGGTTCGCCTTCAGACAGACATTACATAACTTCTTCCTTAATACAAATTCTATTCTTTCACTAACATCCTTATCTCTAAACGTTTCGCATTGGTCCAAGGGGTGGTTTCCATTACATAACAAACATGATAACCCAAGAGTTCTTGGTCCTACGTGTGGGGAGACAACAGACTCACTCGTGTTAGCAAACGACACTCTGGCTTTGTACTCTGAATCAAAGGGCCTTTTTGTAACGGCAACTGATTGCCTTTGGTTGCGGTTAGAAATATCACCGCTGACAAGTAATCCATACCTAGTATTAGCAATGTCTGATTGCTCCTTCACAAATTCACAAAGGTCCTTGAACAAAGGCTCTCTACCTGTCTTAAGAATCCTAGATGCAACTTTAACCCATTCTCTCTGCAAATGCAGTGGGAGTTTTAAGAACATACACTCGATGGTCTTTGTAGAATTAAGATCGGATACATAGTTCATCTGCGTGAGTGTGAGCTCACAAACATGCATCTCACGAGACAGTCTTCTTAAACCATCTGGATCAGTCCCCTTAATAGCAGGGATATTCAGCATCTTATCAATAAATGCATGGGCCACGATATGCTTCTGACCAAATGCTTCCTCGAGAAGCTCTAACGCCTTTCGGTAGCCTTCTTCTGGCTCAAGCAATGCACAGTGAACAATGGTAGCCTTAGCTTCACCATCACAATACTGAATCAAATAATTTAACCTAGATCGGAATCCAACTCTTTCGTCAAAACAGTCTTCGAAATTTCGTATGAAGCTCCAATAGTTCATGGGATTGCCATTAAACCTTATAATCTCTCTCTTTGGTAGGTCTAAAGCTCTAGATATCATTGTTATCCAATCCTTTTCAGGAGGAATATCAACTGCAGGTGAGGCAAATGTAGACTTGTACATCGCTTTGTCAGCCACAGCTTGATTATAATGTTCTCTTCCCTTCTGACGTAAGTGTTCTAACTCGATTTCTCTTTCTGTCTGAGCTAAGCGTATTTTAGCTAATTCTAACTCTAACAAGGGATCCATTCGACAGCTATTTCCTCCAAACTGGTCATCATTATGAGTTTCCGAATAATGAAGAGACAATTCAGGAATCTGATCCGTTTTATGATTCTCCATCGACATTTAACAGTACTCAATGTGTGAATTTTTGATGAAATACTGGTCGAAACTATGTAGGATTTATTTTGTCCTACAGATATACTATTAAAACTGTAAACGCGATACTGGCGATCCCAGAGTCCATGTGAAAGCTATAGTCAGAACAAGGACAACTTGGCTTTAAACTTTATCTGTTTCTGAACATAAAAACAATTAGATTAGTACAATGATAAAAGAATTACAGTCATTAAGTGAAACGCACAAACATACCGACCAGTATTGCGTGTCTTAATAAAATGAATAAATTTATGAGTCACACTAATATAATAGGATAACAATGTCTTTCAATTGGTAGGTCACATGCAACAGGGATAGTTTACAGACACATCAGACCATGTTAACGTGGTGGGAGCTTAAGCAACGATTTGATTGGTTAGTTATGGACATAACTAACAAGTATTCTGATACACCAGTGGCCATCACCCTCTTCGTCGAAGCTATTTGGGCTCTTTCTTATAAATTCACAGGATATTGAACAGGCTTCGCTTTTATCGAATTGTCTAATTCACTTTTAATTGGATTACTCGGTAGAAAGTGAAACCAATTCAGCGTTTCAAAGACGGTATAAAAAGGTATTTTGCATAAGTAAATCAGCATCAATATAGTTGGTTCGCGACATCCCACTTGACACAAGGAGCCGTAATTTGACAAGTTCTGCCCTACAGACACGGATGGATTGAAGTCATCTCCCAACCATCATATTTGCTGGTCAGTAACACCGCCCTCCCTCCTTTTGTGATGATAGGCCCTCTTACTTTAGTGATAAGTATGAATATTGCTTTAATCAAGGCCCGTAGTTGAAATACTACTCTACTACTTCCATGTTACGAGCAAATCGGATGGCTAAGGCATTTGCATTATGGGTTAGACATCCACAAAGTATATCATATTGTCATGAGGATAATTAATGGTTAAGCTATAAGAGACAGATCTGATTATATGTGGTTAAGAGATGGTAAGAACTAATAGCAAATTAGAGGGTATGAAATTGTAAAATTTTCAGGGTAAGAAAAATAAAATATTGAGTAACTCACAAGAATTTAGGACATTTTGAGCTTATTTTGTTAGGCCTTACTTGATCAGCATACATAAGACTATTGAGTTATCTGTCTACTTGTAATATAAAAAAGTGGGTTCTCTGATTAGACCACGTGAATCAGCAAAACAGGGACACAATATGGCAGTCTTTATAGATAAAGATTTTAGGCAGGTCATGTTTCAGAAATTGCAGAAAATGTAGTAATTATAGCAATCGTGAGCAAACCAAAAAAGAAACAAATATGCGGAACTACGGGCAAGGATAGAATAAACGATGCATACAATGGGAAAACGAAGAAATAGTCATCACGATGAACACATATGGAGGGGTTTTTCACATACTGCAGAAGGACATGCCACATTAGAATCCGTACATGCAACGTCACATTGACGATATATGAAGAGAAGTTCTAAAAGCAACTTTCGTTCTCTAGGTCAAAATGTATTGGTGTTTTGATGCAATGTAATAGACACATGAAATCTTGCCAACAATAAGTCTCCATCGAGATGTTAAGTTGGATTTCTGAACCCCGAATAGTTCACATAAGTCTCGTCTCAGTCCCGAAGAATAAGACACTAATTAACCTTACTCTATTTGAAAACTTGTTTTTCTGTCCTTCTATGGATTCATGTACTCGTTATCTTATTGTATATATAAATGCACAGATTTAGCGAATGATATCTTCGGAGAGAAAACTCTCCTTTCTGGAAACTTTTTGTTCTTAAATCAGTGACTCAATGAATTGCTTTATTAATAGTGATGGTTTCTACCACCTTATAAAATTCTCTTCGAAGTTTGCAATGCAGTGGTCATGAATAAACATAACAAAATTATGGCCACCCAGAGAACGGATTGGATTGAGTTTAAGTTTTTCAATGTGATCAATATTAGGCAAACGTTGACATCCTAAGTAAATAGGCATTGACTTATATTGATAAGAATAACAGGGAAATGGTCAACTGTGATAATCCTTCTCGTTACGTTGAATCTATGGTGAGCATCTGAGCTACCTTTTGATAAATTGTGGGGACACAGGGACACATGGATGCAACAAGGTATGCGACTACACTTGAGCTTCCAAACCAGTTAAAACAAAAACTCAATGATTCCATAACCAAAATAGCAAATACATGTATAGTTACGAGTCTATTAAACTATTCTTTACAGTGATTATGGACGTGAAACTCGTCAAGGACTGAAAATCACGGCCTGAAAAATCCTGTGAACAAAGTGACGAATCCGAGATATAGGGTAAAATTAAAAGATCTGTATCAAAAGAATAAACGAATTGGATTCAGAGCTTCGCCACATCAAATATGTAAGTATTCGACAAAAATACTGACCATTATTTATAGTGATTCTAAAGTTTGAATAGTTCTACTCAAGAGTCAGATGATCACAAACATAGGCGCTGTAGGACCGGTGACATGTCACTGAGTCCTAGCCAGATCATCTGGCAGTTGCGTCGATGAATGTTGAACGGATCGTCGGTCCCCGTCAAGGACAGCCAACGCTCATCAGCTAATCGTATGCCATGGACTGGCGTATGCGATGGTGGTCAAGCCATCTTCTCCGTACTCAGTCGTACCAATATATTTCTATAATAACGTCCTTTGTGTTACATGGTTATCAAAATAGCCATAGTACTTTGATACGTCCAAGGGGTGGTTAACGTTAGATGCCAATCGCAAGGTATTGCTTCGAAGTTAGCTGGTTCGTCACACCGTTCCCGTCTAACTCGAGTAGCCGTCCAATCATTCGACAGAGATTATCAATGTTGACGATCTACACCACCTCGATCAACTGGTTTGACATTCGCGGATTAACTAAAACGCATAATTCTACATAAGGTGGTCGTAGTGGCTAAATTTAGGTGGCCAAGAGCTAGCAGATGACCTTCTGTGAAGAGGAAGACGTCTGAGATGAAGTAGCTATCTACTTTCTTGTTTTATGTATGGATTATATTTCCCGTTTCTATGTTAAATAGTGAGAAACTTGTACGTTTAAATAGCAGCGTGGAGCCTCACTCGCTCCGTGCGCTGTGTAGTAAAACACATCACAACCACCTTAAAGTCTTCTAAGCCACTACATATTGAGAGATAAATGTTAGTCCAGCATAGTCGCTGATGTTCAGGACGCCAACCAAACAACTGAAATCAAACGGCCTATCTTGGCGGGAAAAAAGTGCCAAATATGGCACAGTGAGTGTGAAGTCCATCCTACTGTGCCTTACTGTTCAGATGCTACTACAAATTGCCTCGTGCTGAGATTGATATCGCTAACTGGAAAAATGCCTAGTGCAATACTTACTAAGGGATCAATCGAATATAAAATAAAAACATATACAATTCAGCCAGTAACTACTGGGGTTCGGAGCATACGATGCACAAGTGAAGTGAGGAATGTAGATTTGAAGTTTGTGGCACGTGTGATTATAAACCCTATCGGAGTGTCTAGTTCATGACCTTGAACTTCTAGTCAGAAGGTTTCAAATAAAGATCAGATACTCAAAGAATTATGTTTACATTAGATAAACAACTGCACATCATGTGGTTTCCCATGAAACGATTTTGTTCGCCTTATCTGTGTAGTTGTCTGCGCTATATGGTATTCGACTGGCTTTTCACTAACAGTAAAATGAGATCATCGATTCCAATCCTTTTGTTTTGTTTAAGGATAACTGAAGGTCAGTTATCCCCAGTCCCTGTTACGTACACTTGGTCCCATTAACTGGCTGACATTTATATAGTCTTAGGTACTTCTTTTTCCGGCGATAGGAACGGACTTACTGTTATTATACGGGGCAAATTCGTTTGGGTGGTAAAATGTTTTAAAGGAAACAAAAGATAACAGACCTCTATGAAGTTATTTAATTTCATACATAATCACTATGTTCACATTTATAGGGGATGTTTCCCTGACTTAGTGCTTTACCTTTCTGGATATCTGACAAAACTTGTTATGTCAAATTTTCGGTTTCAAATAGGGATATCATGAAAGACCTCTCAATAGTATGGCCACTGAATCCTTTAGGTTCACAATTTGTAGGCTGTGCGACCCTTCCACGTAAGAGGTAATTCTGACATTACTGACAGTCGCCTTCAAAGTCCTAGCTCGGAGATATTTTTGGCACTTCTCGTGAGACCTTCCTAACAACAAGTCCTTCGAAACCTTCAAATGGTAAAAGCAATAATTTTTGTTAAGAACATCTCAAATGTGCTTTCTATGCAGTAGAATAGGCAGTATTTTATCAGAGCATCTACAGGATCATCCTGATTGTTAGTACCACAGGACCCCTAACAAAACATATCGACCGATGAATTAGAAAATCTTCGTCAGCTGAGGTGGTTGGGATAATTATCTGATGACCTTAACCGCCGCCTACCTCTATAGGAGATGTTTTCCGGTTTGGGAGTAGGTTGAAAGAAATCTAAAGACGGGGTTTGACGGAGTCATTCGACAATAAAGGATCCCTAGACATTTCACTCATCGTACACGAGTCAATTGAAAAGCATTCACTGCATCTAAACAGAAATCTCTGAAACGAGCTGACAGCAACATTAGGATACCGTAAACCAGTGCAACAAGACAAAGATACACCTACTAAGTAGGACATGGTTCACTCTGCCTTTCTAAGGGGAACGGCCTTAATCCTGAAGAAACCCTGATCTTTCAAACTAGTGGCAGATATTTCCTCTTTCAGTAGCTACATGGGTTTTAGGACTCCGTTATTACGACAGCCTACGAGATTATTGTTTATTGATAGACTTCTTTTCACTCAAAGGACCACTCATGAGAAAGACTGCTGACTACGATCGACTGATGAACACACATTCTCGATAGCGAGGGTAACATGGATGTGATGTACTCTGAATTCGACGAGGCTTTCGTAAGGATAAATTAACTCAATTCAAGTAGACATATATTTAGTCAGGACTGATGGACTGGTCAAAATCTTGTGTAGATAATCCGTTTCTTAAGTTAAGGGTAATTTGTTCTCAGGCTGATGAGAGCCTTTAAGAGGTCTTACAGGGTTCAGTTTTACTTTAGTTATACAGGTTAACTTTCTCAGTCACTACTTTTTATTCATGATGTTAAGATTGGGATTAAGATTTGTGACCAATATGATGAATTAGCTTTAGGGAGATCTGACTAAACTTAAAAGTTAGAATGATAACAATGGAATGGCTTCAACACATCTAAATGTAGTGCAATCCATTTGTGATGTATACTATACATATATGCGACGTCAAAAATCCACCACTATGGGTGTCCTAGGTTGACAACGATCTTGTTGTCCTGGCGCCATGTGGTCTAAGGTTGTATCCTGTGAACAAAGTGCATATAGAACAAACTTTAAGCAGATAATTTCGATACTCATTTAAAAAAATTTGACTGCAGGACTTTCCACTAAGTTGTAGGTAGTTAGGATATGTTAACATAGTTTCTCATTCTTTACCACAACAGAATGAGAGTACCTTTGGGTATAACAAATGATGAGCCAAGAAACCAGTTGGAGGACTCAAGTCTAATCATTCTGAAGAACGTCCAAAATCACTATATCTCTAACCAGATTGAAGATACCACAGGTATTGTAGTTTGACAACACGTTACCAGTAACACCATCTATAATTGAATCGAAGGAGCGTATTTTAGTTGTGCCGTTACATAGGAAATGCAAATCTCTTCTTAAGGTGGATTTTGGTATTTGGTTGATTCACTTTATTTGTTGATTGTTGCAATGGTACTTGTAAAACCTTGCTTCTTGAGCATGCATTCGGGAAATGTGTTGGTAGCTTCCGCTTTCTAGCTGCCAGATAAATTTCACTGTTTCCCAAACAACTAATAAAGGGGAAATAAAGGCGAACAAAGGTTGGAATCAACATTTCCTTTTTTATTAACGCTTTCATCAGCCGTATTTCCCCTTTGTTCGACTTTATTTTCTCTATTTATTGGTTTCTTGGGTTGTAAACGAAAAGTCCTGAGCTACGACCTAGAATCTGGGAAGGACCTCTAAGACTTACACTGGTTTGTAATGTCTTGATACAAAAACACTAGATACTGGACATTCTGTGTGATTCTAAGGTGCACACTTACACATCGTAAGACTTCATTCTCAAGTCGACTATGCCTAGTGCTGAAGGTATATTCATTAGTAGTGAAGTAATTCTGAAATGGTCCTAACTAGAACATCAGAAATCAGTGTTAACTGATAGTTACCTGGTGGGTATTATCTTCGTGAGAATCTGTGGTATCATCTACCTGCATTAATGATATCATCAAAATTAGTGTCAAATATAAATTTTCAGCTCAATCCAGACCTAACGTCTGGAAAGCAAACATACCAGACATCATGAAGTCAGAATCATCAGTAGATTGGAAAATAGACCCAGAGTCATCGATCGAAACGGCTTGGGACGTATTCCGGAATTTATACTTAAAAGTTACCGCCCCCCACATCCCTTGGACTACACCTAAGGGGCCGAGAAACTCATCACCGTGGTTCAGTAGGGAGGTTCGCATCCTTCTCCGTAAAAGAAGGAAATTGTGGGACAGATTTAGGTTACTGGGGACTGACGAGGCAAAATCTCAGTATCAAAAGGCTCGAAATACCTGTGACTCGACCCTCCGTAAGGCCAGAAAGCTGTACGAAGAGAAAATCGTTAGGGAATCCATAGAATGCCCTAAACGCTTGTATTCGTATATAAACCAAAGGACAAAAAGAAGAAATGTTCCTTCACTATGGGGAGAGAGTACTGCCTCATCACTAGTGGAGGACGACTTTGTCAAAGCTCAAGTATTCTCTAAATACTTTAGCGATGTATACACTATAGAAACACCCTTCTCACCAGTTCATGAAAATCCCCCACACAAGTACTAAACAGCGTGACCATTAAAGAACTCGATGTCTTTGGTCTGCTAGTTAAGCTTGACATAGGTAAATCCACTGGACCCGATGAACTGCATCCTAGGTTACTAAAGGAATTAGCTAACTTTGTTGCGAACCCTTTAAGTGTATGTTTTAATCTATCCGTAACCCAGGGTCGTCTACCAAAAGACTGGAAGAACGCCATAGTAAGTCCAGTCTTCAAAATAGGTACAAAACAAGCCTGAGAATTACCGACCAATTAGCCTAACTAGTGTGGTTGTTAAAATCTTAGAAGAGATTATTCGGAAGGGGCTGTTAAAGTATCGATGAAAACCGGATCCTCTCCGAAAAACAGCATGGTTTTAGAACAGGTTACTCTTGTCTCACAAACTTATTAGTCGCTCGTGAAAGCTGGTGCGCTCTTAAGGACGAAAAGTTACCTATAGACGTAGTTTACATCGATTTCAGCAAAGCTTTCGACAAAGTTCCGCATAACCGGCTGTTATATAAGCTAAGGAATGTCGGGATTGGAGGCAATCTATTGATGTGGATAAAAGACTTTCTAGTTGGGCGTCAACAAAGAGTAAGAGTGAACTCCAAGTTGTCTAGCTGGGAAACTGTGCTTAGTGGAGTCCCCCAGGGTACAGTTTTGGGGCCAGTGTTATTCCTCCTGTACGTAAATGACCTCCCTCATCTACTATCATCATGTCTTACTCTATGCTGATGATGTCAAGATATGGAGAGCGATACAAAGCAAGGGCGATAGCTTAGAACTTCAAAATGTCCTGGAAAAATTATCTGAATGGTCCCAAACCTGGCAATTGCCGATAAACACTTTCAAGTGTATTGTGATGCATATTGGCCACCAAGGTACAGATACATACATGATGAATAACACTGAGTTACCTATTGTCCAGGCACACAATGACTTAGGCGTCATCGTTAGTCAAGACTCAGAGACTACTGCACACTGCCGTGCAATAGCCGCCAAAGGTTTTAGGACTTTATGGTCCATACGCAGGGCTTTTAGGCATCTTGACGCTAAAACGTTTCTGACTTTGTATACAGTGTTCGTACGTCCTAAACTTGAGTACTGCATACAGGTAGTTAGCCCCTGCCTAAAAAAAGACAGTGAATTCTTGGAAAGGGTTCAGAGAACAGCAACTAGGCTGATTCCCGGAATAGAGAAGCTTCCGTATGGTACTAGACTGACCAAGCTAAACCTATTCCCGCTGTCATATAGAAGAATCAGAGGCGACTTGATTACAGTTTTCAAATTGCTTAATGACAAATCTGCACCTGATATGCCCTCATTTTTCTTGTCTTCCAAAACAGAAAATCTACGAGGACACTCCAAAAAAGTTCACAAGTCCAGAACGAATTACTTGTCATCTGACTACCGACTTTCCCATCGAATAATCAACGAGTGGAATTCATTACCTCAGCACGTGGTTGAGGCTCCATCCGTCGACTCCTTCAAAAGAAAGTTGGATCAGCTGAGAGACCATCATTGCCAGGACTAACACAGGCCATCAAGCCTCCTGTCCTTTCCAAACTGAAACTGAAACTGTAAGAAATGTGATGAGCTTACCACAGCAGAATATGATGACATTCACCCTGTTAGTAGTATATTCAGTTCAGATTTAGACGTTTAGCCAGGGGCGAGAATAATAAGACAATTGTAAACTTTTCCAATATTGGCTGTTTTTACAATGTGTTGTATTTCACAGCCCCGACATCTTTACTAAAAGTACCATAAATTTCAATCGGCTAGGTAGTATGCTATCATTAAAACACAGGAGATATGCTCAAGGAGTTATGAAGTATCTCGTTAGTGATTTACGTACAAACTCCGAATGTGCTAAACCTGGTGACTCCAGAGCGACGCAAACAATCTTAACTAATTAACCTTTCAGTTATGTTTTATCTGTTAGAGGTTGAAAATCGGTCTTAAATCTGAGAATATGGTGAATATAAAGAGTGGTCTCTTTGTCGTGAACTGTTTGAATATGTACGTTCATCTAATATCCATTATTACTTTGACTCTAATCATATATAGAGCGTCAGTCAGCAAGTGCCCACTGGTTCTTCAGAAAATGACAAACTCTTGTTGCATTATATTCTAAAGGGTATAACCTGGAGTTTGCATTTTTATGAATTAGTACTTAGATAACTTTTTTTACATATCTGTAAAAATATACACTACTAACCGTCTTTTTAAACCTATGAAACGTGGTGTCCAAATCTGTGTCAATCTGCTTCTAACATGGAGCTGATCAGGTGGTTCGTGCATTTTATTTTTATTATATGTACCTCAGATTTAGGTTCCGCTCTACATATTTCCTCCCATGGGTTAGTGACTCAAAACCTATTACGGTGATTTCTATTTGGCTATTGACTTTCAGTTAATAGAACTCTAATAGACTTTGGTCACAAATAATTTTTTTTACAATACACCACTTTCCATACTTTTCCTATCTAGATCATAATATTTTTCAGTTGGGAAACTAACACGTTTGGTCATTCTCTCAAATGATCAAAGTGCCTGGCTTTGTTATATCCCAGTTATTGGGACGAGGGACGTATGGACACGTATACATGGGAAGAAAGTCTGTAAGTAAAAGTTCTATGCATAACCTTCATATATTTTTAAGGGTTCAAGTAAGCCAGTAGCAATCAAATGCATTATGAAGTCGAAACTAAGTAATCAAGGCCGGGATAATTTAGTCAGTGAAATTTCTATATTGAAAGCTCTTGAACATCCCCATATTGTTCGTATGCTTGATTTTACAGTAAGATTATATTAATTAATGATCTTCGGATTAGTGGGATGCATCTTTTGTATATATTATAATGGAGTTTTGTGGTGGAGGAGATCTTGGGAGATTTTTGAGGTTGAAAAGAAGACTAGATGAACTACTTGTGCAACGCTTTTTACAACAATTAGGTAAGCAAGTGTACACCCTGACATTTGCCTCACCATAATCAATAGCATTAGCTCTCCAATACTTAAAAGACAAGAATATAGTCCACATGGATTTAAAACCTCAGAATATTTTGCTCACATCAACCAACAATCCAAGCTTGAAACTTGCTGGTAAGTCCGGTTACTTTTTATTACCTTACTATAACGTGCAATGGATTTCGTTTACATAAAAATACATAATAGAATTATAAAATCATTTTTGAAGATAGTTTCCATCACAGTTTGACACCAGATGAAACAACTGGACAGCCAAGTTATTTCTACCCATTTATTTTAGTAGACGTGGTTCGCTTTTCAGCATTGGTAGAATAAATAACGCAATCACGTAATCGATCTCGAAGTATTATCAAGCTGTTTATGTAATATTCTACGACAATGTAGATGTAGACATGTAGTTAGACTTGTCAACATGATGTTCTGTTTAGTTGCGAGTTGCAGTTCACTTTAGGTGTAATCAAGAAGTATTTGATCTTATGGAGGGTGGTAAAACAACTGTCATATCGTTTTCTCACAAATTACCATTTACAAGAAAATCATGATAATGCGGCGAAAGTTTTTGCCGACGAATGGTCTTTACGTATTATCTATTTGATTACACACTAGAAAATGAGTGCCAGTGCATATATAGCTCAAAAAATTGTCAGTAACAATACAACTCAGTAACCAAGTGTATGCTCCAGTACTTTGAGCCACACAAGTTTCAGATGAATACTGTCAGAGTTCAAACTTGTGACCCAATTTTCGAAACTCTGGTGTTTTAACCATTATACAATCGCCTCATAATTTCCGTGTTATGGATACCCTCTGAGTTCTCGGACAAAAACATGGTTGGTCTGAAAACTCCTCCCACCATTCCTGAAATCATGAGTAATGTGTCATCGGCAAAACAAAGTAGGTGTTTACAATATTTGAAGAGACAACGATCGGAGCAAGTTCACATACGTTTTCTTTCCAAACCTGGGGTTGGAAACACATTTTTAGATTTCCCTTAGATCGACTTTCTGTATTCTTTAACCCGTCTCATGCGTAAATTTACTGTATACATTTCCATATGACAACATTACAATGTATGTAACCAATGGAGGCTAACTGAGATCACCATGTAGTGGGGTTTCGAGCATAATAAAAATTATAGACAGGCTCGGATATACAAACATAAGGTTTGGGAAAGATATATGTTGGCATCAAACGCTTTTTATAAGAGGTCTCTTTGGATAGCTGTTACCTTGATACAGTGGTCAGGCTTCTCTATCGTGGTTATCTGATTGAACTATGTTGGCTGGGACATATTCCTTTAAGTCCTACTGTTATATCCGAACGATGAATAAATGAATGGTAACTGTCGAGAATTATTTATGGACTAGTATTACATATATTTCTGTTGGATAACTATTAAGTAACTAGATTATATGTATATTCATATTCCTTTTATCATTAGCTTTCATTTGACCTACTGACTATTATACGATTTACCATTCTTAAGTTATTTCCAATCTATTAGTTACAGTCTCTTTCACTCACAACCACTTTTGGCTTGATCTTGTGTAATTGTTATTTTTTATTTCATGGTGTGATGCGGTCTGATTTGCTTGTATATGAACTGCGTATGTCTGAAATACACTATACATATAGTGGAAGTTGAGATTGTGTTCTGGACTCAATGGGGAGGGCTAGTTGAGAAGAACCAATAAGGCATGCCCCCCAAATTCTCTGCTACAACCGAGAGTGGGGAGAATCAGCTCTCCCTCTCGAAATGCTCTCAAGTGACCACGTGCATACAACCACTGCCAGGGAAGTCCTACTCACTGCGGGGCTGTTGTTCACAAAATTGAGAGGACGAAAAGCGAATGTCCGGCGCTTTAACCGGGTTGGTGTACACGGAAAGTTCACCTAGGGGAGTTGGAAAACCCTAATTCCAAACAAATGGTGCACATGGGCTCCAGTACCCTGAGGGAACAAATGGCGTATGAACCAATCGTTGGTCACCGGCTACCATGGGACTGCATCTCCTTAAGATGCTCCACTGTCTTGTGGACTAGACCTTTAGGTCAAAGGCTCTAGGTGTGGCCCCCTAAGAAAACCACCTGTTTCAGTTTGGGCACCTGGTCAGTATCACAACCCTCACACAAATCAAATGAAATTTGTGCGGCACATATATATCTGGTGCTTCCTTGTACCAATATTTATGTTTAAATAAATAAATAATAAAGGGTTGGAATAAGTTGGAAGAAGGTTACTAGTGGTCAAGCCGGAACTTGATATCACTTCATGAAGTCACTGACTATTGGGATGAACCGTGTTGACACGTGTAGACTGTCTGTTCTGGGTTCGCGTGATTATCCTGACCAACCGTTAGAGAAACTGGGTAGTGTGGACCGGAGTCGGTCTCAGTGGTGTTAATACATCCACTCTTTGTTGACTTAGAATACTCAGATGGTGTAGTTCTGTTTGGTGGAGAAAAAATGTAGTCTTCTAACGACCTTAGGCAACAATGCATGGATGTTTGGGATGAAATTCTCTCCTTCCAAATGCAAAATGTTGCTTCAGGTTGGCCTGGGTCAGCACCTAGATTAATAATAGAGAATGAAGCAGTATCGACCACTTCACTTATCTTGGGAGTATCATCAGTTCCGATGGGCTGGGGTCTGACGAAATCTTCGTAGGGGTTTAGAAAAATCGAATGGATTTCGCCAAATTACATCATCTGTAGCGTAGGCGAGATATCCGTCTATCAACCAAAAGAAGAGTTTACTGTTCAGCAGTCTGCTCCGTTCTGTCTTATGGATCTGAAATATGGTCTCTAAGAATAGATAATATTCGTGGGTTACTACTATTCGATCATAGATATCTTCAAAGCATTGGGTTAAAAATTGGGTACTAGGTAATGATAGGAAATCGACTGATGAGGTAGTAAATCATCTGAGGTGTTTGCAACCTGTATGCAACATGTATGGTCAACCACCTACCTTGACAGATGTTCTTCGGTGAGTAAGTAGGTTGAAAGAAAGCTAAGGGCGACCAAATCAAAACACGACGCCAGTCTATGGAGTCATTGACAATTGGCCTGAACCATGTTAATGAGTGTAGACTTTCTGGTTGGGGTTTGCATAATTATCATTACCAGTAGTTAGAGGCTTTGAATGACCTGGCTCAAAATCGTTTGCAGTAGCACAGGTGTATCCATTCTTTGTATTCCCACAAATTCTAAGCTTCTGAATTCCTTGTGACTTTTTATTTTAATGATCTATATTTTTTTGAATTGTGTCTTTGATGCCTAATCTTTTCAATTACCAATAACTTTGTTACTGACTCTACTACTCTGGGATTTGCCATAACAGTCTCATAGCTCTGTGATAATGAGGTGTGGTAACTTGATTCAATGTATATCTGTATCAGGTTTTAAGTTACGACTGATTAACTTTGTTCGTCCCTAGATTTTGATTTTAAAAGCTATTCTATATTTTTTCTCTGCCGGTATACTATCAGAACTTGGATCGACCAACGTTTTTGACGTACTTTGTATTGGTTATTACCTGCGTATACACCAATTTCGAAGCTATATTTTTAGTCCTAGTCACTCTACTCGATTTGTATTGGCTGCATCGATTAAGTGATCGTTAAACCGTCTCCTAATGAAATTGACCAAGTTATGTCACAGTACTAAGGTGGTGGTTGGAGGTAGTACTTTAAACTCTTCCATTAAGCTACCATAGTTTTGAATGAGCCCACAAAATCCTATATATATTTGTAGAAGTAAAGAGGTCCCTTCTCAATCAGTAGGTATACATGGAACTTTGTGTTGTTTCATCGTAAAGCCGTTAGATTTATCTCGTTTTTTGTGTAGTAGTAGTAGTAGTAGTAGTAGTAGTAGTAGTAGTAGTAGTAGTAGTAGTAGTAGTAGTAGTAGTAGTAATAGTAGTAGTAGTAGTAGTGGTAATAGTAGTAGTAGTAGTAGTCAGTTAATTGATTAGTTTGTTTCGATTCCTCATAAACTTCTGATCATGTTCATTATGAATGGGGTCGTTTAGTAACTAATTATCCATCTTTTGTTTCTATCTATGGTTTGGTTGATCTATTCACACTTTCGTTAATAACATTTCAGACTTCGGATTCGCCCAATGCATTAAAGAGACAGCTAAAAGGAATGAAGTTCGTGGCACATTATTGTATATGGCACCTGAAATATTCTGTGAGGGTTTTTATCATCCTTCATGTGATCTGTGGTCTATTGGCATTATTTTATATGGTGAGTTAAATGATACTTTTAGATTATTTCGACAATATGGGATCATTATGACTGTAGGTTCTCACTATAGTGTGGTCAATCTTAGCTACTAGGTTAGTGAGTTTTTTTCACAAGTTTCGTAGTTTTATATCACGGGTTGGGTTTTGTTAGATTACCATTAAAAATCGATGGAACACTGGACAGCTATTTAGTCATGTTATGGGACTCCTCAGCAATGTACCTTAGCAGCCCCACCAGGGTTCGAACTCCACGACCTTCTGACCATTAATTTGGCATTAAGGGATTTACATTTCTAACTACAATTGATCCTCAATATTGCACGACCATCACAAATGGCTAACAACCATCTATCTCGATGGGTAATACTGAAAATAGTAATGAGATAAATTAGACAAGTCGACTTAGTACAGTTCACTTACTTAGTATATTTTCTTGTACTCAACTTTCAGTCACCCCTAACCGAAGTAAGCAAAGTTCGGAGAGCTCAAATTGCTGAACCACCACTCAAGTTAATTGATCTAGAAAACAATAAATCATGTAGATAAATATCTAACTAAGAAGTGTGAAGGAGTCTAGCCTTTTGGTATTTTGTGCTAAGCACTATACAGTTTGTTGTCTGACGGTGGTCAGTGTTATTTCATACATAGGCTAAACTCAACTAATGTTAGACACTCATCATCAAAATAAAGCCTGGAACGGATATGTATCGGTTCATGTTGCTACACTCCACATTACAGAGGGAGAAAATTTAAATGACGAAGATCATTGAATGGAAAATAATATCTATAGCAATTTAAATTTGAAAGTAAGGGATGTGATTCAAGAGGAATTGACGTGATTGGAGAGTGTAAATTTAGGAATGATACTTAACTCGAGATCTGTAGGAAGTTGGGTATTGTATATAGAGAAGTGCTCACGAAAGGACCTCACCATCCTGATGGGAGATCTAAATGCTAAAGTTGGAGTGGACAACACAGGATATGAAGATATAATTGGACGACATGAACTAGGAGAGAGAAATGAAAATGGGGAGAGACTTGCAAATCTATGTGCATTCAACAAACTGGTTATAGGCGGCACAATATTCCCACACAAGCGCATACACAAAGCTGCATGGATCTCACCGGACCACACCACAGAGAACCAGATAGACCACATCTGTATCAACAAAAAATTCCGAAGAACAATGGAAGATGTGAGAACCCGGAGAGGAGATGACATAGCTTCAGATCACCACCTGGTTGTGGCCAAGATGAGACTGAAGCTAAAGAAAGATTGGACAACTGGACAAACAGCACTACAAAGGTTCAATACAGCCTTCCTTCGAGATACTAACAAGCTCAACGAATTCAAGATAGCACTCAACAACAGGTTCCAAGCTTTACAGGATCTACTGAAAGAACGAGAAACTACTTTGGAGGACAACTGGAAAGGGATAAAAGAAACACTAACTTCAACGTGTCAGGAGGTTCTTGGTTCTAAGAAGCATCATCATAAGGAATGGATCTCTATGGGAACCCTGGACAAGATTCAAGAATGGAAGAACTAGAAACTAGCAATTATCAACAGCCGAACACGAGCAGAGAAAGTCAAAGCACAAGCAGACTACGCAGAAGCAAACAAGGAAGTGAAGAAAAGCATTAAGGCCGACAAACAGAAATACATGGGAGAACTAGCAACGACGTAGGAAAAAGCTGTCAGAGAATGGAATATGAGACAACTATATGATACAACGAAGAAATTGGCAGGAAGATATAGCAAACCAGAGAGACCAGTCAAGGACAAAGAAAGAAAGACAATCACTGAGATTCAAGAACAGAGGAAAAGGTGGGCAGAATACTTCGAGGAACTGCTGAATAGACCAGCCCCATTGAATCCACCGAACATCGAAGCAGCACACACTGACCTTCCTATAGACGTCACTCCACCAACGATCGAAGAAGTCAAGATGGCCATCAGACAGATCAAAAGTGGGAAGGCGGCAGCACCTGACAATATACCAGCAGAAGCACTGAAGTCAGACATTGAATTAACTGCAAACATGCTTCACCTTCTATTCAAGAAGATTTGGGAAGAGGAACAAGTGTCAATGGACTGGAAAGAAGGATACCTCATCAATATACCAAAGAAAGGAGATCTGAGCAAATGTGAGAATTACAGAGGCATCAGTTTGTTATCAGTACCAGGAAAAGTTTTCAACAGAGTGCTGCTGAATCGGATGAAAGACGCAGTAGACGCCCAACTTCGAGACCTACAGGCTGGATTCCATAAGGATAGGTCGTGCACAGACCAGATTGCGACACTACGGATCATCGTTGAACAGTCAGTCGAGTGGAACTCATCATTATACGTCAACTTCATTGAATATGAGAAGGCGCTTGACAGCGTGGACAGGAGAACATTATGGAAACTTCTTTGACACTATGGAGTTCCTGAAAAGATTGTCAACATTATCCAAAACTCATACGATGGACTACAGTGCAAAGTCGTGCATGGAGGACAACTGACAGATGCATTTTCAGTAAGGACCGGAGTCAGACAAGGCTGTCTACTCTCCCCATTCCTCTTCCTTCTGATGATTGACTGGATTATGAAGAATTCGACATCTGAGGGGAAATACGGAATACAATGAACTTCTCAGGATCAATTAGATGATTTGGACTTCGCAGATGACCTAGCCCTCCTCTCTCATACACACGAACAAATGCAGATGAAGACAGCAAATGTAGCAGCAGCCTCTGCATCGATAGGCCTGCACATTCACAAAGAAAAAGCAAGATCCTCAAATACAACACTGAGAACACCAACCCAATCACACTTGATGGCGAAACTCTGGAACAGGTGGAAACATTCACATACCTGGGAAGCATCGTTGATAAACAAGGAGGATCGGATGCAGATGTAAAGGCGAGGATTGGCAAAGCAAGGGCAGCATTTCTACAATTGAAGAACATATGGAACTCAAAACAACTGTCAACTAATTTCAAAGTCAGAATCTTCAATACGAACGTCAAGACAGTCAGTTTTACTGTAAGGAGCTGAAACGTGGAGAACTACTACGACCATCATCAGGAAGGTACAAGTATTTATAAATAGTTGTCTATGCAAAATACTCAACATTCATTGGCCGGATACTATCAGCAACAGCGTTTTATGGGAGAGGACAAACCAGCTTCCAGCTGAAGAGGAAATAAGGAAAAGACGTTGGAAGTGGATCGGACATACATTAAGGAAATCACCAATGTGCATTACAAGGCAATCCCTAACTTGGAATCCAGAAGGAAAGCGGAAAAGAGGAAGGCCAAAGAACACATTACGCCGGGAAATAGAAGCAGATATGAAAAGGATGAATAGCAACTGAAAAGGAAGGCTCAGGACAGAGTTAGATGGAGAATGCTGGTGTGTGGCCTATGCTCCTCCAGGAGGGGCAACAGGCGTAAGTAAGTAAGTAAGTATTGTATATAACTGTATCGCTGACTGATTTTACTCCTTTCTCACAAATCGTTTAAAAAAACTGAATAGAAGTACTGCGTGGGTCTCAAATAAAAGATCTACAACTACTGACGGGGTTGAGACCAGCGATCAATGACTTCCTGGATTGGTTCACCATCTTAATTCGTTCACTCCTATATTTCTTCTGACCTATTTCTATGACAGGGAATGTTGCATATTGGGCTAGGTGGTGTATTAGGGTATGTACCACATATTCTAACCATTCCAGACGATGAAGGTTTTTAGCTTTACCAATGAATTAGTTTTTCTATTATCTTAGCTCCAGCATTGCTCACTTGGTGGTCCCACTATATGCTTCAAAGACACCTATTTTCTAATGCTTTGAAAGGTACTTTTCCCATCCATAAAGCAAAACGGGACTAATTTCTACTCATTATGCTTGGATCGTTCGTTACCAGGTGAGCATTTCTTCCACTGCACAGGTGATATAAACTTGTAAAAGTAAAGTGAGCTATTGAATGTGTACCGAGACTTTGTTAGACATCAACCCACCAGGGTTAATGTGGGTTCAATGGAACAAACTATTTCGCTCCCTATGATCGACTAAAGTATTGATTCACAGAAGTCCTGGATCAACATTTCATACTTATAAGGAAGTGAAACACGCTCCAAGGATGGATTTAATCGATATCTCCATAAAATATAATTACGTCATTTCGGTAGCTTTGATCACACACCTATTTCTTTGATGTATCCTTTCAAACTATTGTTCCTACCATGGTATCCAGTTATTCTTGGAAAATTATCATTCAGCTGTTTTGCAAGTATGCTCATCATAATTCAGCTAAATAATTTAAAGGTATCTTCCAGTAAATTCAGCTTGAGAACCATTAAACTAAATAAAGTCTCAATGTAGCTATACTATGAGGGAAAGTCAGTTAGGAATGTTAAGGATGACCTTGGAGTTCTGAAACCACTTTTCAACCAATAAAGAGAGTCTGTAAGAATGAATTTCTTGCTAGAGTGGTAACGGAGTCTGTAAGAGTATGGTAGTTTTAGGAAGCCTAACAATTTTTCAAGGTTTGCTATCAGTTTCTCGATATTTTGCTTGAAGAAAAATTGGTTCATAATCTCACTCATTTAACTTCCAGCAGGTTTTTCTTCGGATCTCTTTCATCACTATGAATAGTACTGTCGACTCCGAAATCTTTACTATAAGATCCATTGAGTTTAGCGAAATTAAGTTATACGACAACTATTTGAGGACGTCATGTACAGAAATCGTGATATATTTTAGCATTCCCACTTCACCAGTTTACCTCTTACTGAGTTGGCCACTAATAAAGTAGTTTGGTTGAAAGCTGACACTGTAAAAAAGATTCTGAAATAAAAATTCGTTGATTTATGTGTTTGATATTACGGATTGATTGAGATATTTTTCTCTCTGCACCTGGTATTACCACAATACGATAATAGGAATATATGGTAATAAGGCTGATCTAGGTGATTGAATTTGAAATATTTATAGATTGAATGCTCGGACGATGCGCTACACTTATACCAAGTCACGTTATATCGGATATCCGATTCATGACCAAGAAAGCAGAACCAGAGTAACGCTAGATGATACTTTATTCCGCACAATTACAAGCAGTCACTTTCAGTGAGTCTATAGTAGAAATCAATAAGAATGGAAATCACATATTTAATGATCAGTAAGTTGAGTTCCTGTTTGTCCACACTCAGTAACCAATCACATTTACTTTGACTGGCATACAGCGTCAGTAGTATGTATTTGTTGTATTTTTCCTGGAATCCTTTCATAGAATCTTTGCATAATCTCGTTTACTACTACTACTTCGGAATTCGTCTTGATAGTTTTGTTTTGCTCTGTGAGAATTTGAAATAATGCATTTTTGTGCGGGGTTTAACTTTGCATATATGATTGACTGTCTGCCTGACTTAATGAGTTGTAAAGAAAAGTTGTTTAATTTTGTTCCATTTTATATTTGTCCGTATTTTTTTAGGTTATGTATTCGATATCGGTTAAGATTTTTAGGTTATCAGTTAAATGTTGTAAAGTCCAGTGGAAGCTGATAGCGAAATTCTGCTCTGAGAACCCAATATAGTGAAAGTTATTTATACAATACCAAAACTCCAACTGCCCTGTAGTATCATGTTTCCCATACAGGTATTCAGATCAAGGCTTGACTATTACAATTTTTTAAAATTATTTTTAGGGCAACCAACGATAAGAACAAAAGTTATGTCGAACACGTTGCTTTTCAGTGGAAAAAGGAAAGTTATTAGTTCATCAGCTGATATTACATCCCGCAGAAACTGATCTATTCAACTCAAATGAAATAATTTCTTTATCTTTAATTTTTGTTCTAAACAGTTATACTTTTTTCATATTGAGTTTTTTATTTCCTTCCAATAAAATAGAATGCCTATTTGGTACTACTCCCTACGGTCAAATAACAATTGAACAATTAAAAGAGAAATTAGTGACAATGAATGAACCAATTAAGGTAGTTTATATTGATTATTAGATTTTTTCGATGAGTGTTTTTGTTTTTCGGAAAAAAAGTTCTACTTACTTTTGTGTCAACAGCATGAATTATATCAAAATGGTGTAGTTCAATGAAAATGTTAACTCATATATAGTTTTGTCGGGGTGTTTTTGGAGTAAAATATTACTTTATTTAGTTATCGTACTTCGTTACCATTCAACTTTGGTATAAGTTTATTGTCATTGTATAATATATCTATTTAGATCTGTAGAAATTTGTACTTAGCTTCAAATATGTTCTGATTTATAGGGTTAAGTGGTGTTGTATCTTTTGTATGTTAGCTTTTTAATAAAATTGGGTACACTAGTTTATGTTCTTAGCATGTTGTACCTCTTCATATTGTTACATGTATATTATCCTTCTATTCAGTGTTATTGATTGCAGTGCATTCGTATCATTGTCCGCTGTAAGTAGTGCAGTAAAACCTGTTTTTTATATTTGTACTTAATTAACAAGTACGTTATTGATTATTCCGTCATTTCAAGTGTCAGATTCAAACCTCGCCTCACTTAGTTCCTTCACACTGGTGAAAAGTAGAGGGTGGGAAATAATATTGACTGTAGCAAAAAGTTAAACACATTAAATGCAGTTCGGAATAAAGATCAAAAGATAATAAGTTTGGAATAATGCTAGGACGTTGATAGAAAAAAGGACTACTAGGAAAAGGTTTAGGCCACGTCATCAAAAGCCACCAACAATTCGAATGTTCATTTTCCATGTAATTGTTTATATAACAGTCTTCTGATAATATGATTGATATAATTCATTAATTATTTTATGAACGATGCCTTAATTTGAGAGCATATTGAGATTAAGCGAACTTAATCCTAGTCTTCAGTGTGAGCCATCGTCAACCTATACGATTGGAATGAAATTGATTGTCTGTAAAAACTATTCAAAAACCCCCTGAAAATCGGTGATAGGAGTAGTAAGCAAATAAAATTAGGAAGTACATACATATTTTATATAATCATTAAGTACTTTAACGTTTGGTAAAAGTTCATCTGTCCCAAAATCGAAGTTTTTTCTGTATGCGAACTCTTCCATGCTGCTCAAACAATTGTATTATGTGGGTCTTTTTATTGGTGTAAATAAGTGTTTTTGGTGAACACTTCTGTTATAAGGTCTACGAAATGATGTCTACCAACCACAACCTCGCAGTGGTATTCAAATCTACAATGGCATTTGCATGGTTTCCGGTCTTATGTGTACACAGTTGTTACGGGTTTAACACGCTCCTTGATATTATGAATAAAGTTAGATTCTCATAATAGCCTTCTCAAAGAGTACTATACCATATTCCGAAAAATGACTGTCGTATGAGAAATGAAGTACTCAAATATTCTATTTTGTATCCCTCTCATTCCTATTTGTCTTTACACTCTGACCATCACTTCACATCCACTAACAAATAATATCGCCTTTCTAGGCAATCGAACATTTCGAAAGTACCTAATTTTATTGTCCTCATCGAAACCAGCTAAACTTCGGTTTATAGTCTACATCCTCTTTATTCATACTCCTAAATAGCAAGATAGTTATGTCAAGCCCGGTTAGTTCATCCTATAGTATCGGTTCATCGAATTCATTAAGTCTGTTATATCAGTTAGAAATATGTATGGCTAAGAGTAGAGAATACCTTATCAATTGGCGTAGTCATTTTGGTGTCAGTTTTAAATTATGATGTCATTAAAGTGTTTTCAACGAGGATTTTATGCGACGCTACCGTGTGATGGACAGAAAAAAAGATCACTCCTAAAGATATCACCTAATTGCCCCATTGATTCCTGTTGCTTGTAGTAAAGTTCAAAGAGTATAAAATAACCTCTATAAAACCAAAAACAATTATATTCATGGAAGGTTGGATATTAATGCTCCTGATGTTTTTTTAAGTTGCTCGGATTTTTTCATCTTGGAAGTGTTGTTTTCTAACGATTATAGTGTATCCGTTCTTATTGCCTGTAAAATTTTAAGTTGAGTATTTTTATATGGATGTTTTCTAAGAGTTTGAAAAGCAATAGATTCTGTGTGCAATTATTCATAAAAAATTTCGTTGTTTGTACAACAATAAATTATTATTCTTCTTAGAGGATTTTTAAGCATTCAATGTTTAACCACCGTCAATCCACCTATTTCTTTGTATATTTACAGTTACCTTCTACAAATGAAGTAAGCAAACCATGTGCTGCACTATTACATGGTTTATTAAAACGGGACCCTTCTGAACGATTAAATCATGAACAGTTTTTTTCACATCCATTCATTGATTTAGATCATGCACCATCAGCACAAAGTCTCGACAAAGCTGTAAGTTCAGTTATACCACTGTTATTATTAGTTAAATAATTCTCCAGGTGGATTCGTATCGGTTCTCTTTTTCTTTGATTGTTATTCTCTCTATATGAACATTTGTTTCTAATGTATTCATATCAGCTAAACTGTAATTGGATGGCTAGAAGTCACTAGATTGGTCAGTCAGATGCAACGTAAACGCTGGCGCATGTGTACATTGGTTCAAATTGTCACATTAAAACAACAGGGTGAAATTGTCAGGGCAATTCCCAGAGTTGTAGAGGTAATAACAGTATTAATGATAATCTAAGGGATTAGGTGCCTCAGATACAATTCGAGAAAATATGAATTAGCGAAATAATTTTGAAAAAAATTATGGTGAATTTAAGAAAATTAAGATTTGAGGGAAGACAGAGTAAGTGCACCTGTGGCGTTGCAGACTATTTTGAGACATGTCAACCGTAGTCTCTAACCGTCGGTTACGATAATCACGCGGACCTCGAGAAGTTATCGTGCACGTACTTAAATTGTTCAGTTCAATATTCAGTCTTCATGCGCTAAAGCTATATCTTGATCTGGTCATTCCTAAAGTTCTTCCAACTTCCCCTACATCAGCCATCAGCACACGTAATAAATGTCCTAACGATCTCGGTCGATAAAGTTTCACTAGCTCGTCAATTAACTTTCTATATTTACCTAGTACTCTGCGTTTAACCTCGAAGTTATTAACTTAATAGTTCCAAAATATACGAGCAATGGTTCGAAAACACATGGATTATAGATTATCAGCTCATTGTTATGCAATCAGCGAACGGAAGGAATTTCATACCATAATCCTCTTGTTTTCTACCTTCCTTGTCATTTTGATAATAAAGTCAAAATATTCTAGATTATTCAAACGATGTGTTCCCTTCATTTTTACTTAGATCAGTCAAGTTCAAAGTCACGAATTACCTGGTAATTCACATTATATCAGTTTTTAGTGCAGGTTATTCACTGGAAGACAATGTTCTAGTTATTTATTTAATAATTTGTGTAATATGACACTTTGCTCATTATGTTCAGTGAAATTATGGCGTACATCATTATTTATAAGAAAAAATCAATTATCATTGTGAAGGATGATGACTAGTTCTTTGTAATTCATTGTTTTCTTGTCAAAGATTTGATTTCATTCTAGTTTATTGTTGAGTATTTATATCATTCAAAATATGCACAATGAATAATTTTGTTTTTGTAAAATCATTCTTATTATGGTTTTTGCTTTTTTTTCACCTCTTTAACAGGCTGAATATCTTGAACGTGCGCCTCAATTAGAATCATTGGGGAAATTGTGTGAAGCCTATGATTGTTATCTTGAAGGTTTAAATCACTTAATGGCTGCATATAATTGTAAGCTTGAGTGTTTACTTTCTTCATAAATAACTCTTATTTGCATATTATTAGTTCCTGTAGTCGTTTATCTTTCTTTTGGAAGAAGAAATACTCATTAAGATTAAATGTTAAATTGATTTGATAACATTTTTTTATTGAGTGATTCCTTAAGTTTTTATTTTCAAAGTGATATCAACTGTATGGTTTTTATGATTTTCTTTTTCCCACTTCAACAATCAAAATAACATCATATTTCTTGCAGTTTATTGAATGAGACAAGAAATCCAATTCTATGTATACATACTGTTAAGTCTGGTAAATATCTGTGATTTGTTACAAACCCTTTGTACAGTGGGTTTAGAACTGATATGTTGTCAGTTGCTAGGTTACATGTTAAATATGATTTTGAATATTTTCATTTATTGTCATTAATTTGGATCATATCATGTAAATCAGGCAACCTTGTAAATTCATTCTGCTCTATCTAGTTATTCACAAAGGGAGGAGATTTAAGTTTAATCATCGTTTTAATATATGTGTGTATATTATAAGTCATGGCAGAAGTGTTTTTCGAGTCATTCAAGCTCAATAAAAACTTAATTATTAAGTTGTAGTTTATAGTGAATTTATTCATTAATCCGATATATCCTATGAAAAACTGGAAGAAATAAAGCAGTTTGAAAAACGTATATATATATATATGTATATATATATATATATATATTTCGTCGATCAAGTTGCACTCACACAGATAGCATCACTCCCCATCAAGACTACGAATATAGTTTTTTGACAAGTGTCGACTACCTTTAACTACATAACAGATAGGTGTATCATTAATCACTTATTTTAGGATACTCGCGACGAGATAGTGTACATTAATCATCCCAGTGACTTCACTAAGGGGTCCTTAAAACTCACCATCCCCACTCACTTAAATTAAAAATAAATATATATTATACTGTTGGTCAGTTTGATGAAATTTGTATAAATCCTCATTTGTTTTATATTTCTCTCGACGAATAAAAAGAATGACCAGTTTCCACAAACTTATTTGTTCGATCCATAAATCTCATTAAATTTATACTTGCTTGGTTAATAGATTTGATTGGGCGGATTGGGGAATTTATGAATATTTGTTTTATTTAAGAGTACTGACCAAATTCTACGCAGTCAAAGACAACATTTAATTTATTATGCATTAAACCAGCACATTTCGAGAGATGGGAAAACAACCAAATCTGAAGTAGTGAACTGGAAATTATAACATCTACAATAAGAGTACATGACAAATGTGTATCGGAAGGAAAAAAGGAGACTTCGGTATGCGAAATATAAAACTACCCTAAACTCGAGACTTAGAGAAAGATCGAGAGTGGGCTACTTATCAACCTAGTTTTTCTTTCGGTAGTATAGAAAATGTACTTGTTAAATTCATGTGGTTTAACAATAGAGACTTAGTTACTTAACATAGTTTCAGTTTGGTATAATAAAATGCATTCGACAGATAGTCACTGTAGTGTTTTCTTTGTTTTACTATAGATGAGCGATTGCGCTTCAAGAAATCGCAAATACGAAAGCTGGTTAGTGCATTTTTGGTGAAAAGTATTTTGTCGTTTTTTCAACAGTAATAACATTAATAGCAAATTTGTGACTGAATTTTCACACTGATGACGATACTTTATGTCTATTTAATAAGTCTTTTGTATAATTTTTTGTAATACATCTTATTTCTAATAGTCGACCTCGTGGGACATTCAAATCTCAATGTATGCTCAGTTATTGGGTTTATGTAAATTATACATTTGACGGCAGTGTTTATTTTAGGTGTTATACATGTAATTGTGAGGTTGTAGTCTAATGGTTTAAGAACATCTTCCAACGAAGTGAGTGATAAACTTTATCCGACTAACCCTTAATCAGTATAGCTCACAACTTTTAGCTTACATTTACTCCTGGCTGTTGAGCTGTATTATTTATTCAGTAGTATATACTTCCAAAGTTATTTATTCTGTATTGAAAACTGTTTAGCTCTTAATCACTTTGCAACAGAATTGTTTTCACCCACCTGATAATCAGATTCATCCGAGATGAATTTCTTAAAGTTCTGGTAGAAGTCAACGAATTCGTGAGTTAGGCAGTTGATGAGCCGTGTTTTGTTGCATATTCTGTAGGTTATGTATTAAAAATTATTCTACAAAAACAAGATTTGAGAGCTTCATTCTTTTCATCAGTCATTTACTAACTATAATTTCAGATAAAAGATCATTTACTAAAAACGGAATCGCTGAAATTGGAATTATGTCTACTTAGTCACACAGATGTGACTTCATCGTCGTCACCCCAATCAGAGCCAAAAACTCTTAACAGCCAAGCAGTTAATTTACCTGATCCTATTGTTCCAATGAAATGTGAGTAAAATTTCAAATTTGGATAAATTTAATTATTGTACTTGTTTGCATGGATAAAAGAAATTTGATAAAGATGTAGACCGATGAACGGATGAATTGGATGCTTTTGGTTGGAAATGTATTGAGAAGCTTGAAAAGAAAGCTGAATTAGTAAGCATTAAGTGTCTTGTCAATCTTATCTTGGTTGAATGGAAATTAACAGAAGTAAGTACAAAAAGGTTTTAATACCATTTATAGTATCAGAAAAATAAACATTGAAAATGTAGTCTGAAAAAACGAATAAAATCGACACATTAAAAGTATAAGATAATATGGAAATTCGGGCTTTAGAAGAGGATAGCGAGTGAATACATCTACTCTGTGAACCAATTTTCAGACGTGATGTGTATAGTCTTGTATAGTTGATTATGTCTACCTCACTAATCCCAAACATTAAGGTAAAACCTTCCATCTCTCCTTAACCCAGTTAGTGACTTTGCGGTGTATGCTACTTATGTCTGTCGGCGTAAGTAGTATATAACACTGATCAGAAAAGGAATGACTGTCAAAAGAGAGTTGAGGAAATTGAAAACAGAAAAGATTTGAGGATTAGAAGAACGATGAAGGATGTAAAAGACAATTGATGGAAGATTTGCAAATGAAGTATTTAATGTATGGTTGTCACATTTTACCAAAGAACTCTGTAATTTTACGTTAAACAACATAAATTGATTGTCCTCATCTGAGTGTTCGTTCACTACAACTTCATTTGATATTTTTGTTTAGTCGCTCTCAGGTCTTTTCAAAACTGTTCTTGTGATAGTCAGCTTTGTTTGTTGAAATAGTCAGTGGCTGGACATAGACAACGCTTTTCTCTACCATCTAAGTCGATAAAGCTTCAAATCCTCATCAGTCGATTTACCATTTAAACATTTACTAAGCTGTTGTTCTAATGTGCTGTTGTAAGACATCTATAGGCACACACTAACTACAAACGTTTTTTTCTACTTTTCAATGCTGTTTCACTCAATTTAACGTTTCTAATTTTCTTTCACATGTTTTTAAAAATATTTTCATGTATGCATGTACTTTTCGTCACTACATTGATCTTAGGTTATAATGTATCAGAACAGCCTAAAAATAATACGGATTCATCAAAGAAAGGCCTATTTCATCATCTACCAAACGAAAAAGATGATTATCAATCTTCATTGAAAAGCAAGTCATTACCTACTTCCGAAACATATCAACTACAAGATTCAGATACAAGTGATAACTTTACATATTTTAGGGGAGACTGTTTGTCGACAGATTCAATTGACAAAATTAATAATTGTTTATCCTCAGATAAATCTGGTATCCTTAATCGTATTAAGCATTGGTTTTCGCGACAGAATGCTAATATTAAAAATCCTTGTGAATTCAGTGGAAATGCTAGTAAGTCAAATACATATTGGTTTCATATTCAATGAAATCACACAATTGTATTCATGTCTGTGTATGCTAACAATGGTCCTGACTAATCTTAACAAATTTTGAACAAAAAATTGTTTGTTTTAAAATTCTTGTCAATTTGTGTCATTTATTCGGTATTACTTATTGTGAGATAGCTTTTTAGGAGTTTTTATTTAGGGGACCACACCCGGAACCTTCGAACTAAAGATCTAATCCACAAGGAAGTGGAGCAACGTTAGGAGATGCAGTCCTATGGTAGCCAGCCCCCAAATACCCTGGTACCGCCGAGAGTGGGTAGAGTTCGCTCTCCCTCTCGAAATGCTCTCACATAGCCACGCGTATATAGTCTCTGCTAGAGAATTCCTACTCACTGCCTTCTCGTGGTGGGGGTGTTGTTTACGAAATTGAGAGGACGAGAAGCGAATGTCCAGCACTTTAACCGGGTTGGTGTACACGGAAAGTTCACCTAGGGGAGTTTGAAAACCTTAATTCCAAACCAATGGTGCACATGGGCTCCAGTATCCTGAAGGAACAAATGGCGTATGAATCAATCGTTGGTGACCGGCTACTATGAGACTGCATCTCCTCACGATGTTCTACTGCCTTGTGGATCAGACCTTTAGGTCAAAGGCTTCGGGTGTGGTCCCCTTAGAAAACCACCTGTTTCAGTTTAGGCACCTGGTCAGTATCACAACCCTCACACAAATCAAATGAGATTTGTGTGGCACAGATATATCTGGTGCTTCCTTGTATCAATATTTATGCGTTTAAATAATAATAAAAGTGACCAACGATTGGTTCATACTCCATTTTTTCCTTAACGGTACTGGAGTCCATGTTCACCATTGGTTTGGTATGGTGGTTTTCCAACTGCCCTAGGTAGACTCTCCGTGTACACTAACTTTGTTATAGCGCCGGATATTCGCTTTTCGTCCTCTCACTTTCGTGAACAACACCCCCACCATGAGAAGGCAGTGAGTAGGACTTCTGTGGCAGTGGTTGTATGCACGTTGCTCTTGAGAGCATTTTGAGAGGTAGAGCTGATTCTCCTTATTCTCAGTCGTACCAGGGCATTCGAAGGAGGAGTAATGAGAAAGCTAACCATTACTTCTTGATTAGTTTGATTGTAACATGTTTGACGTTAAGGCTTGAAGTTTACCAGTACGATATTAGTCAGAATCAATATTAGCTGCCTAATTGTTTTCAGCCGACAATTATTTCATCCTGTTTAAAATCATTTGAAAATATAATTCAATGTTATCTCGTTTACTATCCATTTATTCTTGAAAACTGTTTTAAGGAATACTTGAAAACTATTCATTCATATTGGTTAGTATTATTGTGATTCCATCTTTAAGTATGTTAAAATGTATGATGCACAAACTACATTGTGATGGGATAGCAAATTATTACAGGTTTACTAACTGTCTATCAGATAAGAAGAAAAAAGACGAAATTAACATATTTAAAAAGTGAATTAGATTTTTATGTATTCGTATTCAGTTTGTGTCTTATACTCAACTCAATTTATCCAAGTAAATAGTTGTGATACAATGGTAATGAAAATGGTACCATAAACAACAAGTCATAGTATTGTTTTTCATTCTGATTTTTTCTAGCATATTTACTACTTAAAATTGTAACAGGATTCTAACATATTACATTTATTAGTATATTTTAACATGTATCAAACGTTTCACTCGTTGAACATTCAACTAAATATTAATTTGCAGTGGGTAATTACATTCTAAAGTTTTCTTTTGCGTATATACTTTTTATCTGTTACTAGTGTTCAAAGTAATAATAGTAACAATAATAATAATAATAATAATGGTCAGACCATATGACTTAAACTTTCGCTGTTAAGCTTTAAAATGTGTTAATCACAATTTTATTTTGTTAAGTCTGACTATGTATAGATCAGAAAAAACACAAGCATTTTGTTGCTTATTCCCATTCTAGTTTATTCTAATTCTAAACTATTTCCATACAATTATTTTCAATAATAATACTGAATTTCATTTGTACTGCATTGATTTGTATGGATATGAGCAGAACGTGTGCCTACCGCTATATTGGTTGATGTGGATTGTGTAAATTCTACACAGTTACCATCGGAATCGCTTCACTCTACTCCTGTCCTTCCTTCATCTCCTAGTCCTTGTCCTAATTCAAAGAACACAACTGAACAAGAAGAACATTTAACTCATGATCATGCTGTTAATTCCTCTACAACCGAACCGACCATTAAATCAAGTGTAAAGACAGCTCCTTTGAATTCTCCAAACTTCAGAAATTCCCAATTAGAATCTGGACCGAATGTCGATTCGATGGATATGGTAGACGGTCTAACTGAGAAATTTGATGGTAGTCGACTTTTAGAACTGGGTGATTATATAATCCTAGTTTTCTTTCATCCTAATTACTATGCTTCCCTAAACACTATCATCTGTCAATTTTTTAAACACTTTTCTTTACACTGGATTTCCAATATATTGAGATAACATTATTATCGGTGATGCTAAAAAGATATCAAAATTGTCTAATTAGTGTTTATCAATATGTATATAGAGCAAAACTGCTCAATACTAAGTTTCTTCATAGTGTTTTTCATGTTTGGGTAGATAACTAAGTGAGAAATTTCATGGGTAAGCTGAGATTTATCGGCGAAGAGAGTAAATAAGTTTTTGATGGAGTTTTGTTCTCTGGGCTGAATGGTTTGGTCGTGGAGCTTTCATTGTTCTTCCGAACGACATCATCAGCACAAACGATGAAAGCTCCACGACCAAACTATCCACCTCAGAGAACAAAACTCCACAAAAAATCACCCACCTGAGCTACAAATCTTCTTCACCATCTCAGAGTAAATAAGTGTATAAACCTGCATTGACAGAGTTCACTGAGTCATATGTTATGCGTATAAAGTCACGATGTAACTCAAAGTGCACTACTGACGTGGAATTTGATCGATAAAAGTTTAGGAGTAATCAGGTTGGGACATGAAATAAGTCCAATAAATCATACACTACTGGTTTTAAATGTGTTAAGAGATAATCAGATTTCTCAGTTGACATCTTCGGATTAACAAAAATCAATGTCTGAATTCATTCTTCAACCCAATTTTATTGATTTTCTCTTCCTGTTCTATTACAAAGTGTGATAACCTGAAATTTCACTTCTGTACCAAGCCGTAGGCTAGCATGTCTGTCAGTCCAAATCTGGACGAAAACGAAAACTTGATGTATACAGTTTAAATCATCCACTTCTGTCGCAAACTATAAAGATTTCCAAGATTTTACCATTTAAATATTCTAATAAACTTATATTTTATCACGATATTTCTTTAACTGTTTAGTATCATGTTTGATTCTTATTATTGTTTCTTATTTTACCAGATAGCTCCAGCAATATTGTGGTTGAATTTTTGGACAAGTTTTATAAACTCGTATGTATAATTGGATATTTATCATTAGTTTTTAAATATATTTTTAATTTAAAAATAGTATAAATTTATGCTATTCTGTTTAAGTTACGTAGATTCTATCATCAGTATCATTGAAATGTTGTTCAAACGTTGCAGAACAACTGATAGTAGCCTGTGTTGATATCAGTGATAAGTTTGGCTGTAATAGGAGGCAGGAAGCATTAAAATAGTGACACTGTATTAATTAGATTAGTTGGATTGCGTATTACATTAACGCCTAATCACTGTCCATTAAAACATACAGTAGTGATCAAACCAAAGTTGAAAGAAACAAAGTATGATCTGATGCCAATTGTTAATCATAGTTATGTTTACGGGAAGTATACTCCTTTAGAATGATAAAAGTTCGAGTTTAGATAACCTAGTTCACATAAGCCTAAAACAGAACACAATAGTTCAAATGCATTCATTTTTAACTAAAATTTACACTAAAATTACTTCTAGTTTAGTCGTTGTGGTGTAAGTAATAGCCGATCATTAATAGGGATCAAATTGTGAAGAATTAACACTTATCTATTGAATGAATACCTCTAGTCAAACAATATGTTGTATATATATATATATATATATATATATATATATATATATATATGGGAGTACATGAAGTGGGAATAAAGGAAGATAAGTGACGTAGTATATAAAAAAATGATAGTAGTAATAATAAAAATGAGTGTTATCAAGTGAATGTGAATTGTCTGAATTCTAATTGAAGCGAGCCTAGTGTTTCGTGAAGTGATTGTCATCTTATTAGATTTGTGTGAGAACTGTGATACTGCCCGGGTGCCCAGACCGAAGCAGGTGGTTTCTTTAGAGGGCCACACTCCGAGCCTTAACCTAAAGGTCTGATCCACAAGGCAGTGGATCAACGTTAGGAGATGCAGTCTCATGGTAGCCGGTGACCAACATTAGGTTCATACTCCATTTGTTCCTTCACGGTATCGAAGCCCATCTTCACCATTGGTTTGGAATGGTGGTTTTCCAACTCCCCTAGGTAGACTCTCCGTGTACACCAACTTTGTTAAAGCGCCGGATATTCACTTTTCGTCCTTTCAAATTCGTAATATCAAGAATACATATGAATATTTGTAAATAGAACTCATAACAAATGGATGATTGACAACATTATAGATTACTGTATATTAGTAATTCATCTATATTGGTTGTTCGAATCTTCACATCAAGGTTTAGGACTGCAATCGTTCAGTCTCAAATAGGACGAAACATGCATCCCGGATTCCACTGCTAGATATCGTCATTCATCTCTCCTAATGAATATTAGTAAGAACTTAATATAATACAGAAAAAGAAATTAAGTCAAAAACCAGAATTCGCAGTTTGTATATTTATGTGCTTTTATTCATTAGAAGAATCTTAAGATTAATTAAAAATCTTTAGGAATAAATACATATCATTGAATCGTTTGATGATTTGTCTCTGCACATCAACGTTAAAAGGTGTTTACATAAAATTGTTAGTAAATACAGTTTATATATTTTTTCTAGATTTCCAAACATCGTTTACAAGAAGCACTGACTTACTTTCAAAACGAATTTTCATATTGTTTAAAAGAAGCTCAGAGTAAGCGAATTCCCTAGTTAAGATTTTCTATTAGTAACTTTATTTTGTAACAGTAAAATTATAAAACAATTCAGTGTTATTTGTATCCATTTTTAACATGTTTGAATATTGACTTACCATTACTATTATTATTATTATATTTGTTACTTTCACTAAGCTTATTTGGCTCCATCTTTAAACAGTGTTATAGTAGTGGTAACTGTCAATCAAGATTTATGACATTTCAAATGATTCATTCTTTTATGAGAGATAAGCTTTTCTAGATTTTATTAATGACATCAGTTAGTATTTATTGTTTAAATTAATTAATTATTTATTTTATTTGAACACATAAATTTTGGTACAAAGGGGCACCGAATACATATGCGCCACACAAGTCACTTAATTCTTGTGTGGGCTATGATACTGCCCGGATGCCCAGACCGAAGCAGGTGGTTTTCTTTGGGGGTCACGCCCGTAGCCTTCGACCTAAAGGTCTAATTCACAAGGCAGTGGATCAACGTTAGGAGATGCAGTCCCATGGTAGCCGGTGACCAACAATTAATTCATATGCCATTTGTTCCCTCAGGATACTGTCGCCCATGTTCACCAGTGATTTGGAATGGTGGTTTTCCAACTCCTCTAGGTGAACTCGCCATGTCTACCAACCCGATTAAAGCACCGGACATTCACTTTTGCCCTCTCGAATTCGTAAACAACACCCTTATCACGAGAAGGTAGTGAGTAGCACTTCCCCTTCAGTGTCTGTATTCGCGTGGCTACGTGAGAGCATTTCGATAGAAAGCGGACTCTCCCCACCCTCGACCGTATCAGGGCATTTAGGGGCTCTATTTGTAAGTTATATAATAAAACGCTCATAGTCGCTTTCCATTATGGACTGATATCAGCTAGATATTTACGGAAAACCAGAGAGCATTATATAGATGTTTATTCCTTGTTCGAGAATCGCAATTAATGTGTACGCCTACAATCCCATACATGACCTCATCCTAGTTCTTGTAGTCTCGTCACGAACACGGTGCCATTTAATTGCTGATTCTTAACACAATTCAACTTGTGATGTGCGTTCCTCACATTATATCATCTATCAGTTGCTACATCTTTCTCAACTTGGCTAACTTCGCAGGTTACAATTTTTTCCTAGAACCTCACCTATACCTAATTATCTTCAATACGTTCTATAAAAAATCTGACGAAGTAAGTGTTCGGGAACAACAATTCTTGTTATTCGAAATCAAGACTTTTCGATAACTCATCCCTGAACTCTGTCACTGATTATATTCTTGAAATAATTCTGAAGTTCATGATGTTTCCTTTAGGATCTTTGTATCCTGGAAAAGATCCTTGGGCCATGTTTTTCCACTGCGCAATAATAGTATTGTACACGAATTTTATGTAAAATAATAATGGGAATGTTTCAGGTGGGAAGAACAATGAAAAATTCCCTGTGTTAACTTGTATCTCTGTCTTATGGCTTCTCAAATGCTTCTACGTTCCATCAACCATGCTCTCAAAAACGCGCCAGCGAAAATCAACTAGACAACATTGTCCTTCATTTCATCATACTTAATCTATCATCAATTCTCATATGCAGTTCTTATATAAGGAAACCTCTTTGTTTTGAAGCTATTGTGTTTGGATGGTACAGAATACTTGTTAGGATTTCCAAGCATCAACCGTAAGTTGCCTAATTGTGACAGTTGGTTAGATTGTGCTGTCATACAGTAGTGACCAAAAGCACTTGTTCATAAGTAATATTATTATTACCATTATTCTAATGTAATTAATCACACGTTATTTGATCTTTCCTTTTTTCCTCCAGATGATTCTAATTCAAAGAGCCGGAGTATATTGTTTAAAGAAGTAAGATATAGATTGTTTTTCTGTGTTATTTGTACGAATTAAAAACAAATTTTTTCATAATTATTTCACTGTATGATTGTCACCAGTTGTTTTACCTTTTCTTTGAACCAGTCAATAAATGCACGCGTTATTTGTGAACTCGCTTCAATTTCTTTTTTCTGCTGGCCACGAATTCTAGAGATGTAGAGTTTAACAGACTGTTGTGTTGTATAAGTAGACTGCTAGAGTTTCAAATAGGAATAAGACGTCTGTTCAGTCTTTTTTAGTTTTAGGCAGTTCTTCAATTAACATCAGCTTACATTCCACAGAACTATCTGATATTATATCATCAATATGTTTATAGGAATATAAAGCTATTTGTTGTTTATGCAGACGAGCATTGATTTACCATAAGTTCATAACGTTGAAATAATTTTTTGTTTTGTCTGTTTGTTTTTCTCTCAAAAATACTGAAAATAGTAGCCACAACCCAGATTGATTGGTTCCTTTTCATAGTTTGTTTTTTCACAACAATTTTAGTTAAATCTTGCCATGGATAAAGCTGAACAACTCAAAGCTAATTTAAATTGTAACAGTAAAATGATGATTGGTGAAAATGAATCTTCTAGTTTTCAAATTGGCGAAGAAGTACTGGATGAAGATCCACAAGAAGAAGGTAGGTGTTTTCACTTTGTTATGCAGGTTTAATTTAGTTTTTTTGACGAGATTTGTTTTACGTTACCTTGAGCCACACCTTAACTGTGAGGCCTATCGATACTAAACAGGTGCTCAAACCGAAGTAAAGGGAGTTGAGCTTAAATCCACGACTTATTAATTGAAAGTCAAACATCTTAAACCCTAAGCTTTCGCTTCAGTGTACACTGCTTAATTGTTAGTATTTGTAGCTCTTCAATAAGTTTACATTTTAAATTAATTCTTTTAAAATAATTTAAAGAGACTGGTAGGTCCTGGGTTCGAATCTCGCAAGGCGGGATCGTAGATGAGTACTGCTGAGGAGTCCCACAGTAGGACGAAACGGCTGTCCAGTGCTCCCAGGTTTTCCATGGTGGTCTAACTTCAATTGACTCATGATTTCAACTACATATTATATATTTGTGGAGAATATAATTTTTTTCAAAAAATATCTTCCTAAATTAGTTATTTAGTTTATCTACATCTAAATTTAATAGTTATAGACTATTTTATTCAGTTTAATATTAGTGTTTCTTAACAACTCAATATAGAAAATTTTCATCAACAGTTGGCCTATTATGACGTCCATGGGAATCATTTAAATTGTACATCAACATCATCTTTTTAATGACTAAAATATCATTCATTTAAACAAATGAGCAATTGAATAATGTAGTGTAACATTTTTTGTTTGTTCCTCATTTCAGATCAGTGCTTATTAATGTGAAGGGAGAGAGATTTATCTAACCTATTTTTATGTTGTTTGTTGAAAACTTTCAATGTGTACACTAAAAAAAGCTTGATGATCTATCAAGTGATCGTGATATTGTGTATATTTATTAGTTGAATATTTTTCTTATTTCCTTTTTTCTCATATGTAACTGTTCATTTTACATGTAATTGTTAACTTCTATTTTGTTGAACATTCGTGGTACTTACAAACACCTCATACATAGATCATATTATCTTTTATCGAAAAATGTCTTTCATACGAATTTTTTTCTTTTAATATACTTTAACGGTAAATATGAAATTATTTTGTAGTTGGTTTTGTATTTCTTGTTGTTGTATTCATCTCTCTTTTTCAGAGGTACTTAACTTTCAGTAATGTCTATGCATAGATATAGATCTTTTTAAATACTAAGTTTAATTAGCGTTGGGTTAACTTTTGAGGTTACAAACGATTAGGATATATATATTTCTAATAGGAAATGTAATTTATATAAACTGGATAACACACATACAACATTTTAACGGTCATCTCCAACTCGATAGAAGATATGAATTCAAGAGAATCCTAATATTTAAGAAAACAAGTATGAAGAAGATCAATTTGGTATATATACCCGTCAACAGTGACCTTGGGACAGAAAATTCATAACACTCAAGGTAATAACATCCAATCAGATAACAGTGAACACTGATTCTGAATTCTGATGAGTAAAATAGTTAATCAGCAGATATTTTGTTTTTTATTATCCAGTCATATTGATTAAACGACCACACATGTTATCTAAATGCTTGTGAGAGTAATGGCGTTTGTTAATTTAAGATTGGTCACTGGGTGGTGATCAACGCCATGCTTCTCATATCGTTTTCAGTGCAGATCGAATTCTACCGACCGAGTTGCAATGTGGCCACTAGTCTAGGTGACTCGACATTACGTGCACTATATTGAGATAAGATGGCGGTTGGAGGTAGTCAACAGGGAACCCTGTACTTAGTTTTCGTGCTGCCTGGGATTTGTCAGCAAGGTGTGACTGTGATCTTGAAGGGACTGATGCTTCTTGACTTCCTTGACCCTTTGTCACCCAGCTTCACAGTCAGAGATGTTACCACAGCTGTTCGGGCCGCGACTGACCTCCTGTAGGACTGAAATGTATTTACAATTGATTGATCACTACCCAGTGATCATTTTATCGACCTGAATCTAAGTTTAAAGAAGATGTATTCTAGTTTATCGACCTTACAGAATCTTCTACATATATTGAGTATGAATTGAAAAATTGACAAAAAGTGAATGCACTAGCTAATTAATCAGGATTAACGGATGTAATGCTGCGTTGTTATTGTTCATTAAAATTTATCCGTCAAATACAAGTCGACGAGTGCTAATAAGTGTAAAACTGCAGTTTAAGGCCTATCGATTGCGTAATATCGAGTCATCTGAAATAGTGTTAACTTTGTCACTTGATCAGTAGAATTCGATCAACAATAAAGATTGAACATGCGACTGTATTAGACACTACTAGTTAATAGTGAATTTTTGTAAATATTTAAGTGCCACATTTTAAATAACTCGGTTACATATTTCCTGGGTGAAATGGGTTTCAATCACAGGCTGAATGCCTGCTGTGTCAAGTTATTTTATACACTTTACTGAGGACTACAAAGTAGCTAACCAACCTGTCAATAAATGATTCAGTAAATCAAGATAATCATGGTAGCAAAAATCATATGTGTCTTTGAGTTATGGAGTACTGAACCAAACCAGTGTTTAGAGTTTACTAACAAATATTCAACAAATGTTTTTCCCCACCGACAATTAATATATTTAAGTTTGGATAAAAAAAAACCCGGGGTAAATCACTAATATAGAAATGTTATTCAGTTATGTTTTATAAAGTAGATGATGATCAAAGTATCGCTGAAATCTATTTATCAAACAAATCCTCAAACTCTGTTCGCGGTGTCATGGACCAATAACTAACCATACCCTAAAATAAAATCGACTATAGACAAAATTAGGTATCCTATACGCATAAATATAAATTGTCTCAACTACAACTTATGTTTATTCTTCTGGGAAAATACCGATGATATCCAATTGTAAGTCTCAACAAGAAACGCTATAGAATGTTGTATAACAACTCAGCTACTCCCAATAAGCATGAAACCCATATAACTCAAACCCGAATTACTATCTTCGTAGCTCTGGTTATTTGGTTAGTTAGTGAAATTTATTAACTAAACGCGGATACATTTACTTGGTCCTGCGGCACGCTTTTGTTCTATAGGATGAGAGTAACATTCATCTTATAAGAATGATTTTTTAATGGTGTAAGGAGTAATGGTTTTGGATTATCGGTATTCGATTATAGCAACCACCACCGCTATCTCCTGTGTCTATTTCGAATCCTGAAACTATGATTTAAGTTGTTTGTTGGTGTAGGAATTCCTGTGTAACCGGAACTTCTAAATGAATTAAAAGCTTATGGGAAGGAGGTTTTCTACCACATTGTAATAAGAGAGATCATAGTGGTTTTTATTTAAAATATGTAGGCACAATATAGTGTCATTCTCATTGACTGGCAGCTTCTCAAATTACATAAAGGTTGGTTTTATAGTAACTTTAGTATCTAGCGTTATGGGCAACCTGTTAGTCATAGACGTAAGTCTTGTATGTTTGATAAAAGTTTTTTACACAGTAACTATATGGTCGGTAGATCGCATACACTAGTTTCTACGTCTTACTTATGAGACAGGCCTTTGCTTTAATCATTTGACATCTGATCAGAAGGATTTTATCCGCCCTTTATTGATTTTTAGAGCTGCGGTTTGTGTTATTTGCCGACTATCAGAAAGAAAACATTTGTGCAAGATGTTTTAAATATATGCAAACGTGTGTTTAAATAATGAAAACTTTCAGGTCATATCAACTTACATGGTGAAATTTACTTAGTCGGTGATTTTGAAACATTACCCGAACGTATAATCGATGTAGGAAGTGCAGCTAAGACCCATCTTGATGTTAACGGTGATCTAGGATTCTTCTTTTCTATAATATACCAAAACGTTTCAGCCCATTCATTTTAGGAAGTTGTAGATATCGATTGTTACTCCAGGACTGGCCTGCGTCAACACCTTTACTAAGGATAGGGAGTGAAGTAGTCGAACGCGTCGACAACTTCACTTATCTTGGAAGTCTGATCAGCCCTAATGGATTGGTGTCTGACGAAATCTCAGCACGGATTCAAAAGGCTCGTTTGGCTTTTCCCAACTTACGTCACCTATGGCGAAGACGAGATATCCGTCTACTAATTAAAGGACGAGTATGCTGCGCGGCAGTTCGCTCTGTTCTACTTTACGGCTGCGAAACGTGGCTATTAAGAGTAGAAGATACTCGTAAGTTACTAGTATTTGACCACAGATGCCTTAGAAATATTGCTCGCATCTGTTGGGATCACCGGGTAAATAATAGTGAGGTTAGACGCAAGGTATTAGGGAATGATGATAAATCAGTCGATGAGGTGATGAATCTTCATTGACTAAGATGGTTAGGCCACGTGTCACGCATGCCTGAACACCGATTACCACGACGCGCTATGCTGACTAGTATTGGGGATAGTTGGAAGAGAGTTAGGGGCGGCTAAACCAAAACGTGGCATCAGAGCTTGAAGTCACTAACTTCCAGTCTGGGCCATGTTGGTAGATGCAGACTATCTGGTTGGGGTCCGCGTGACTATCGTAACCAATGGTTGGAGACTCTAGGTGACATGACTCAGAATCGATCACAATGGCGTAGGTGTATACACTCTTTATCTTCCCTTAAACCTTGAGATTAAAATTGCTCCATAACTTTCTTCCTTGCTATACTATATCCTTACATACAACCTATTTATTATATACTACCACCACTAAATTAACTATTTCTATGAATCCGGTGTTCATCTTGTTGTGCTAACGAGGTATGGGAACTTGGACCGATGCATATGTGTGCTTGGTCCTACGTTGTAGCTGACTGACTGACTGAGATATTGATGGTAACTACCAATGCAACAAAGAATTGTTAAATTCGATCGATATTATTTATAGAACTTTAGTTTTAGTAATTCAGAACATTAACATATTCATCTATGTTTATAAGATGAATGGTGACTAAATGATAATCTTTTATAGTTTTTTTTAGATATTCTTAATCGTATACATGTATGCATAGTTAATACTCTGGATTCATTAGTAATATGATCTGTTGATTTAAATCATATAAGAACTTTCGTCTAAATTAGAGCGAATAGTTTCACAGTATTTAGGCGCCGAGCTGATGTAAGACATTGAATAGGAATAATATATTTGTTGAAAAAGCTTGTACCAGATTGCTAGGCGAAACGTTGAATTTACTTCAAATTCATTCGCTGAGATTTTAAAAATATATTATTCCTGTTGATTTAAATCATTTAAGAGAGGATATTCTACAAAGTAATTTCCACTTATCATTTATCGAATTAACTTATTTACAGGCAAACTAATTACTGCGATATTGATGAATCTATGTCTATCATGAATGAACTTGTCAGTTTAGACTTACTAATAATATGAAAGTCGTAATCTGCTATTAAAACGTATATCAAACTAATAATAAATATTTTTTTGTCATATCTCAATGAGTAAATATTTGCTCTGAAGAAATGGTTCACATAAAGTCATGAAACGTCAAAAATACAATTTTAATGACTCAGTGGGATATAACAAAAATAGATTTATTATTAACTCTCTACCCAATGCTCCATTTACTTGAAATTATTAAGTTCAACCTTGATATTGATACATATAAACTCATTGATAATCGGTTATTAAACTTTTTTTTTTCAGAATACACTGTTTCTATGCATAACAATTAGTCAATGATTAGTTATCAGTTCCTGCTATTTTCTTTTGGATTACATATTTATTCATTCGATTTGTGTGTAATTTATAGTTTAATTTAAACTTGGTGGGATAATTCGAGAATCATTAAACATAACTTGAAACATTAAGTTCTGTTTTCAAATGAAAATAATCATGAATTAACTTTTATATTTAACTATTTGTTAACAAGCTTCTTATCTTCGAATGTACTCTATTAACTGAGACGATATTCTACTGTCGACACATAGTGATTTAATTTCTTGTTACTTCTTTATACAATATACGGATATCATAAACTCAGCTTTTAGCGTTCCAATAAACTTAATAGAAGATTGTGTATCAAAGAGATTGTTCATTAATACTTTGTCTTCCGTTGATCATTATTTCAATACAATTTATCATCTACGTTAATTAGTAATTATTGTTTGGTTACTTGAAAATTTGATTCTCCTAAACAGTTTATCTGATTGAGTCACTTCTTATTGAATAAGTTTTATGTATAAAATTATAAATCATAACATCCAATAGAAACTACCTAGGTTCCATAGGATTTGACTAATCAGATTATGATAAAATGGAGTAAGTGTTAGCCAAACTACAGTTATCTTATTGGCTTTATCCTCAAAGGGTCACACCGAATCAGTCAAATGAGTAAGTTTCAAAAAGAAATGAGGTATGGTAAATTTCACATTTAACTCTCCAGCATCCTTTCAGTAGCATTTCAGTCGGCCATAAGTAATATTGCCTGGTGAATCAAATTAATGTAAATGGAGCAAATTTTGACGTTCAACGTAATAACTGAAAGTCGAATGTTTTAGCAATTAGCTTATCAATTGATTCACCATAGTTAGATCTCATTATTTTTGGAGTAAACAAGAAACGAAGGGCTAATTAAACTAAATTATAATTTCATATAAAGAACTGTACCTTTACACCACCTAATTTACCTATTCCAGCTTTATGCATCATATTGATCATATCTTAAAAAATTCAGATGAATAGGCTATTATTTATATCGAAAAATGATAATGAAAATCTTCTAATGATTTAAATTAGAATATTAAAGATTCCCATTGTGAAAATTAGAACAACATATGTAAGCGAACAATTGTTTTCAATTGGATCGTCAGCTAATTATTTACATACTTCTTGTTACGTAATGATTTTAATGTTTTGTGATCACTATTCTAAGTCTGTTTACCCACGTTTGACCTCCTATTTCCAGTGTTTAACTATTGTTAAAACTTTTGTTTTCGTAATTTAATATTCTTACTACTATCAGTACACCTGTGTTCCCACTATCAACTTGTACTTTTACCTATTATGCTCGGTGATGTATTTTATTTCATTGTGGTAAGATCCAATGTTCTATATATAACATAGTATTGAACTTAAGCAAATGAGTTGACCATTAACATTATAATTAAATGTGGAACATTTTACATAGAACTGAAACGCAAATTATGATTTTATAGTTGAATTCATGAGTCGACTAAAGCTAGACCACCATGGAAAACCTGGAGGCATTGGACGCCAGTTACGTCCTAGTGTGGGACCCCTCGGGAGTGTGCATCTACGACTCTGCACGCGGGACTCGGACCCAGGACCTCCGGTTTCTCGTGCAAATACTTAATCTCTAGACCACTGAAATGGCCGGCATCCAACGGTGTTAATATCTAACCTCAACCAAGATGAAACAGTCGTTCATTGCTTTCAGGTTTTCCATGATGGTCTAGCTTTAATCAACTCATGAATTCAACTATTAAATTACTACAATCTCTACAAACCTCTATTCTAATAAAATTGTAATTTGTTAATACTTCGATATATAAAATAAGATAGTAGATTATTTTATTTTCTGCCCTAATTCATTCTAATTCTATTCTAACTTTGAACAATTATTTCCTATCTAGATAATGAACCAATCAAAATTGAAGAATAACAGACATCTAATTATTTTCTCTCATTCACTATTTTGTCAGATAGAATAAATATATTTCACCTATCATTTTAATATTTATTTTAATATTTTTTCTATATATATATATATATATATATATATATATATATATATATATATATATATATATATATATATATGTCTTATATAGATTAATAATTGGAAAAACACAAAAAAAGATAGAAAATTGAATAAGCGCGTTAACTATTAATCTGATTGGTTAATAATTTAATAATTACTAGTTATTACTAACAATAATTATAAACATTGTACATTGTACCTTTTTTTAAAAAGAAAAAAAACCCTTCAATATCATCATAATATACACCTATTTTTCTTTAAAAGTAAACAATCATTAAACTATATAAAATTGCTAAAATCTCCATAAACACCCCCTCCTAAACAATTATTGTTGACTTTTTTCAATAACAAAAAAGAAACTTATGTCAATATACCCCATTTTATATTAATTGAGATGTTTAAATTATTAGATAATTTCAATGAAAAGTCTAAATCTATAATGATTGAACAAATGAAACAACAATATTGTTTATTACAATATGATAAAGAGATGGTAACAAATTTTTTAAACTTTATAAATCATCATTATATATGGAATTGTTATAATAATAATAACAATAGTAATAATAGTTATAATAATGATTTGGATATGAATAATATTCAAGAAAAGTTAATCATTGAACATTTGAATCCTTTAATGTTAATTAATTCATATACAGATTATCCATTTTGGTCATCTATGTTAATATCAGCAGTAAATGAGGCTGTAACAACAACAACAACAACTAGTACTACTACTACAACATCAGGAATAATACCATTATCTTCTACAATAATACCATCAACAATTATATCACCAGTTAAAACATCATTATCATCTTTATCAATGATGACAATTGATGATTTACAGAATGATATTAGTAAGATTAATTATGAAGAGGATTTTTTTAGTAAATTACTTAAATGCACTTTAATACAAAATGAAAATTCATATTCTAGTGAAATAGAACAGTTAAGTTTATCCTCTTCTTCATCATCATCATCATCATCATGTTCAACGAATTCATCGTCATCAGTGTATATGAGTGAGAAAAAAGTCAATGGATTTTTTGTTAAAGATATATTAAGCTTTGATAAACATAAAGTTATTCGACGACAGAAGACTGATGACAGTTTCGAAAAAGAAGTTTTGGTAAAAGGAAGAGATGAAGAGAAAAAAGAGGGAGTTCAAGAAAGACAGAAAAAAGACAACATAAATAAATACAAAATTATCAATTGTACAGATTTTAGTCATAATAATATGAATTATGTTTGTGATAATCGTAAAGAGCCTGAAGTTGAAAATTTACAAAAGAATAAATTGATCAATAAATTTACTGTTGGATCAGAAGAAGAGGACAACTATGACATTAACGATGCTGCTAAAAATAACAATAAAAACTATTTACGAAAAATAGTAAGTGATGATGGAGTGAAATTAAAATCTAATCGCAATCATAATAAAAAATTGAGTTCACGTAGTAGAATACATGAAATAACATCATCGAATAAGCTTAGTACCAATGATCCAAGTAGATTACATCTACCAGCTTGGGTATTTTGTACGCGATATTCCGATCGTCCATCGTCGGGTAAGTTAGCAAGATTTCGTTTTGATCGATTTAAGATATAGTAAATTAATTATCTGAATATTTCTCGAGTAAACCTCGAGAAGTCATAAATTTTGATGCGCTTTCTTGAATACATTCAAAATGACATTTTTCTACTCAGTTATTACTTATATAATAGATAAGAGTTACATTTACTCATGTTAGCCTATATAACCAGGATATAAGATACTACCATTGAAGTGAATTAGTCTTTTGGTAAACATTTGAAGACTAAAAACATAAAACATGAAACCAGTTATTGGTTAAAATAATAATACAGAACTAACATATGCAACAATTTAATCTCTCTATGGATTTAATCAGTGTAATGTGAAGATAAAGTTAGTCCGAAAAGAAGAAACTTACTTTCATCACACATTTCGGAAAATTTGACCACATATTTGCTTGTCGAAATGAAGTGAGATCAGATTATTCAATTAGGATCATAATCTCAGATAAATGCAGAAAGTTTAGGAACAATCACCTTTATAGTAAAAATTACGTTTAGGAAATAGGTCGTAGAATTAAAATATCGCCGACTTTCAAACATTAATACAGAAACTATCAACGTAACATTCATAGATTTATCCAAACCTTATGAGCTAAAGTAATTTAGCCCTTTTTTACGTAATAGAGAACAATGTATCATTACTTTGAACTATTTATCTACTCCAGTTTACTTCTGGTGTTTCTGAATGATTTATTTGACAAGTACATATGTGACTTAAAAAAATTGTAATATGTTGCGCAACCAAATCACTCACTGTTCAGATCACATATAAACATACATAAACTCTTTTGATTGCATCAGACAAAATTTGTCCAATACCAACAGAATTAAAATTAGAACGTTTCAGTGAATTTATGATTAGGATATTTCGACATTTAAAAGAGAGGATAGGAGTTATATCTCGTTTATATCATCAGTATAATATCCCTCTATATTGTACGAGTGAAAGTTACTCAACTTTCTCACTAAATACAGTTGTGAAACCCATTTCACCAACAGATTGTTTTGTAGCCTAACAGGTTTCAGTTTGCATGTTCATAATTCATTGATACATTTGTAATGGAATCATAGACCGACTTAAGTTAGACCACTACTGAAAGCCTAGAAACACTTGATAGTTGTTTCGTCCTAGTATTGGACTCCTCAACAGCGCACATTCATGATCCCTCACGTGGTACTCTAAACTAGGGATTTCTGTCTTGCGCGCGAATGCTTGACATCCAGACCAATGAAATCAAGCAATTTTCAAAACGTCATCCTGACAATTATTATATAGTCACTAGTGACTAGCTTCTAGAGTTCTATTGAAAAGCCATGACCAAAAGAGTTCAATCCGTGTTGAAGGTGAGGCAATTACTCACCGAAGACAATGAAAGATGGACTGATTAGGGTTGAAAATTTACACCGTTGGATACCGTGTTTGTACGCAAGACTTAAATTCCTGGTTTACAGTATCGTGTTCAGGATCATGGACACACTGCTGAGGAGTCTCATAATAGGTTAAAGCGACCTTTCAATCCTTACAGGTTTTCAATGGTGGTCTCAATTAAATTGGTTCATGATTTAAGTGAAATTCAGCAATTTCCACACACTCCATACAGAGTTCTCAAGTTTTTATTTACGTTATCGAATTGTTGAAGTGTTCAGTTATAATTTTTAAACTGTATAAAATTCCAAAAACCGATTACTGAAATATTCGGTACTATAGAATCAAACCGAATTTCATCTAATATGATCTAAATAATAATATGCCAATACATAAAATCATATTTGGTTAATCTAAAATGTCGTTCATGTAAATAAATCCGTTTAAATTGAGTGATCAAACTGTAACTTGAATCTCGTGTGCTAGTTATGTGTATAACTGTGAATAATAAGTTGCATGAGACAAGTGATTTAGAGAAATTGTGAAGATTTTGGTATGAAATGGTTATCTGATAAAGTATGATTCGGATGTAGAGTCTGTTTACATCTGAGGGAACTTTAAGACTAAAAGTTATTATCCATAGTTGGGTATTTCTAAAATTTATTGATGAATAATCCTGGAGATATTTTTTATTGAGATTTTAAGAGTTTATCACCTGAATTTTCACTGGCTCAAACAATTTCGGTAATTATTAGTATATAATGCTTGTGAAGATTATCAAATTTCATGTCTTGCATCACAGACAGACCTTAGTTGCATAGTCATTGAAACCCAGGAAACCCTGTTTCAATGTTATTCCGTGATGCAATCTATAGATTTACGACAGTTTTAGACTTGTACTTTCGGATCTATTACAGATACCCATGGCAATATACTCCTCAAATCGTGCTTGTAAATCAGTTGGTAATTCATCAGCATTGAATATTTCTTTCTTAGTTGATCCTGAGGTCTGAATATTTTTTATATTAATTAGTATAATATATAAAAGTTACAGATTTTAGATTTACAGGATGGTACTAAAGAGCTTTCCAATATGTTTCGTAATACTCTTAAAGGACAATAGATTTTCATAAAAACGAAATCTCTTTCAAGTCGTGATGTAGAAAAATTTTCACTTCTTTGGTTATCTAAGTATCTTTCGTGTTTTTAACCAACTTCATAATCCTCGTAATGACATAAAACAAATTTATCAGTAGCAAAATTTTCTTTTCAGTAATTTCATTGTCGAAGGTCATAAAATTACGTTTATATAAAGCAATTCACGTAATAGACAGTCTTCTGCTAAACTAATAAAAAGATTTTAATCATTTCAAATCCAATCTTTTGGGTTATGCTAAACAGTTTTTCAAAACAAAACCGAGACAAAGAACAAATTACCACTGAATATTTACAATCTAATCTAGTACAATCACTAATTTGATAATTAAACTAGCAGCTGCATCCAGATGATGAGTCCTAAGTAGGACGAAACCTGCATCCTTGATCTCTTTACTAGCCACCATTCCCTCTGTTAATGATGCATGTAAGTTATTGGCAGTATCGAGGCAATCTGCACAGGATGCACACATGCCAAGAACAAAACTGATCAATTGCAGTCCTAAACATCAATTGGAAGATTCAAACAACCAGTAAAGATGAATTGAATTAATTTTTGTTTATTTTTTATTTATTGTAATCATAATTATCATGTTATCCATGAAATTTCCAAGTTTGATGAAGTAGGTTCGGGAATTTATTCTTTTAATAGTAGTAGTAATAGTACTAGTACTAGTAGTAATAGTACTCGTTTTATTCAATACCATATATTTGATTATAATAATATTGCAATAAGTTCCCGTTTTATGAACACTGTACTCGTGAAGATTTAAGAAGATTTGTACAAAAGTTTTTAAACAGTGATTAATTATCGTTCATAGTCATCAGTTAATGTTTACGATCAGTTTTACTCTCATAACGTCACTTCCTAACACTTTCTTAGCTTCTCAATTATAAGATTCTCATAGGTTGTAAACATTTTATGAAGGATTATGAGCACATAAGGTTGACATGTAATTATTTAATTGAAGCAAATCTAAAACAGGTAACTATGTAGAAATAAATGTTACACTTTTTTCAAAAAAAGTAGTAGACTAGACATCTGAGCTGGCCTCTATATACCAACAAACAATATGAAAAATTGATTTATTTTTGGTTATGGTACATACCATACGTCAATTTACAAGTACATGCTAATGAAGACACATTGAAGGGACAGAAAAAACCATCATCTACACATTTCGTAGAACATATTCAAAAAAAACCTGTTTCTGAGTACAGAAAAATATTTGTCATTTATCAACATACCACTTATTGAACATAGGACACTAAATATAAGTAATTCAACGAACAATTTAGTATTACTTACTAGGATTTGTAAATGAGAATGGAAATGAGAATGCCTAAACCTGATGTTTGTACTCAAAAAAAATAGTCAACGATTAACCGACAGCAGAAAAGAAAAGTATAACAAATAAAATAAAATAAATTTTCATCATTCTTCAATTAGTTGTTATCGCAATTCAATGAGATTAACCTAAAATACAATAAATTCATTCCTATTCTGAACTTATTAATGTTTATGCTTCTTTCAAATTCAACACTTCAACGTACTTTAGTTTCATTTGATTCATAGGATCCTATGGAAAATTGAATCTAGATTCTGATGAATTTGTAAATAAGTCCGTTATATGTTCTTGAAAAGTATCACTTTATAGTGTTCTCTTTTTACATACTTCCTTAAGCTTTAATGAAATCTGAGTATTCTTTACTTTATCTAAACATTGTCTGAATTCTATGTAAAGTTGGATAACAGTTTTCAGCAATGAAATCCGAGACGCATATTTTGTCCTATCTGGGATTCATCAGTTGAGTGTACCTAAATATGAATTATACATCGATTGAGAATATTAAATGATGAGCAAAAATCGGAAAGGTATACATTTCAATGATGGTTTGGGTCATTGATTGTCGAAAAGATGTTAGAAAAAATCTGATTTTGAAAACTATATTATTTTATAAAACCGGTAACCTCATTTTGGTGGAAAATTTAAATCATAAACACTGTAGTCTGATGTGAAACCAACTCAACTCACGAGTGTTAACATGATCAAAGTCATATACGTAGATTGAAGTTATGAGTTAATGTCTACTGCCAGATGTTAGTTAACGAAACCTCGAAATCACTCTAAGGATTCTTTAGAAAAAATAGTTTATTTTCAGGTTTGTAACGCCTTTGAACCTTGTGTCATAGCGTTTGTCAACTCCCACTGAACAGTGAATTTCGATTCATTTTAGTACTTTACATGACTAAATTTAGTAATTAACGATCTTTCACATGAAAACGATTTGCATAACACATAAGGAATAGTCCTTAAAACTTTGTTGACGTAACATGTTTTGACTATCTGTATGACGTTATTATTTTTTTTACTCAGTAGAGTTTCCTCATGTCTAGAGAATAAATTAAGTGTCCTCTGTTACGGAAGTTGTTATATATATTCTAAAAATGCATGAAATTTCAGTTGAATGAATATTTCAATCAGCAAACAGCAACCACGGTACAAATATTAGATAGTATCATGTAAATCATTTCATATATTCATCTGCTGTTACAAAACTGTCTACAAAAGTATTTATTAATCCTATTCAATACATTTGGTACATTGTCAAAAATGTTAGACCCATCTACTGGGTAACCTATTCTGTTATGATATTCTTTTTACATAAAAACTTATTCATTGCCAGTTGTACATACTTTTTTAGAGTGACCTAAAAACAATAGATACTTTACTAAAGAAGTATCACCGATTCGAAATGATAACAATGTTTTAAAATTATAGAAATATTTATTACGTATCTTTAGTATACCTTTGATTGACTGATGATCGCAAACTTTTCATTGGAGGTAGGCAGCTTTTTGATCGCTTTTTAACGTCTATTAATAGTTTTATATATTAATTCATGGCTTAAACTTCAAACTGTTTCATTTGATGCAGTACGTTTATTTGTATGAAGTTTACAGGTATGAAAAAGCATCCTCATTGAAGTAGAGCATGCATTTTGTTGATAAATCTTCAGACAATATAAGTGCGTTGCTATTCAGGAAAGTGTAAATAGTTACCGAAGGAAAACGAGTTATGAGTAAATAGAAATTAGTATTATTTACACATTGTTCATTAACTGCAGAATTTATGCATGAAATTGAAATAAGGTAAATAATTAAACAGGCTATCTGGAAGTGGCATAATTTCATCACATGATTATTTTTGTAGTTTATATCACTCACTGATCTTAGTTAGCTAACCATCAAAAATCAAGGAGTAGTCCGTGATACAAACTATGAAAGATCAGCATTCTCCACAAACCCACTTTTCTGGACATAATTATTTTGTTTAATTTACTGTATTGAGAGCTAAACGAAATAATAGGAAGTTTTCAGTCAACTCTGGTTCTGCATGAAGTGTTAAACTATTTGGTAGCATGATCTTTAGCTTATAAACTTGTGGTTTATGATATACCAAAGTTTCTAACGTCTTGCATCTATCACTTAACTTCTCAAGGGTTAAGTAATTCATACAATACATTTGCGTTTTTCAAAAAATCTTTGGATAATTAAGTAAAGCTCAACATTAGTCATGAACTGATTTCAGTTGGTGTATCACTGAAATTTAGGGTGCAGTAGACAATTGTTATGTCATTGTACGAGATTCCTTGGCAGTTCACGCCCACAACTCCGCCTGGAGTAGAGTTCACGACTTTCATGCCAAGTGGAGAGCGCTTAACTACTAGTACTACTGAGTAATCGTTCAATGGTATACATTTATGACTTCCTCCATTTGGCATTATAGTTTTACAAACATTCAATCCTATTGGTAAGGATTACTTCACTCTAGTCACATGCGAATTTCACTGTCCACAAATTCTTAATAGAGCTTTAGAAACTCATCTCTATAGAAGTCAGAATTAAACTGACCTGTCCATTTAGGACAAAATGGTTTCATGCACTAGTCAAGGATTGATCTCATTGGGTGTAATACTGGAAACCAGGAAAAAGTCTGTACTGACAGTACAGCCAAGGTTTAAACCCAATATTTTTATATCTAGCAAGTTAGAGTACTTATTAAATTTAAACCGTTTAATCAGAGTTTACTTTTTTAAAGGCCTCAGGCTTTTAAGTATAAATTTCGCCACCATTAGATTTTAAACTTGGGATTTATGATTTTTGGGACCGCTTTGAAAGGTGAATTTGTAGCTGTAACGAGGACGGATGTTGTTTTGAAAATTACAGCTAACATCATTCATTACTATAATCACACTTATTACCATTCATTACTATTTAAATCACTATTAAGGCATGTAACTAGTTATTTATGTGTGCTAAATGGTTGTTTGATAGCAATATACTTTATGCTAATCCAAGTGAGTTTCAGTTTACTGTTAGATATTTGTCACTTAACATATGTCTGTTAAAACTCAATTTTTCAGTATGTTATCAGTTAACCTCAGAAGCCTCATAAATATACATGACTTTTATTTGAACATGTGTCATTCATAGCTTGAATAGTTTAGCAGCGAATCGTATGAAAAGCCGTTCGTAAGCTCTATAAGTGTTGACAATTTTTTATAAGTTTTCATTTATGTTTAATAAATGTTATATGATAAATGTACGAACCTTATGGTTTATTTTATTTATTGCCTTGAATATTTCAATAATGCAATGAGATGACGAAATATATTGCGCAAATATATCACATAATTCTGATAACCATCATTTCATTGGATTATCGAAATTTATCAAAGGGACTAATTGTTTTAAACTTTTGAATAGTGTTGGTTTCATCTTTAAAATCATGAGTCAATCGAAACTAGACCACCATAGAATGTTAATGTTAATGTCTAACATCCATCGAATGCCGGCCATCTCAGTGGTCTAGTGGTTAAGAGCTCTGGCGCGAGACTGGTAGGTCTTGGGTTCGAATCTCGCGAGGCGGGATCAGGGGTGGGCACTGCTGAGGAGTCCCACAATAGGACGAGTTGGCCGTTTAGTGATTCCAGGTTTTCTATGGTGGTCTAGCTTCAATTGACTTATGATCTCAACCATGAAAATACCGAAATCTCCACAAAACCCCTTCTGAGTGTTAGCTTCGTTCGACCACATCATCATATTAATCAACTTTATAAATTGTTTCATTGTACTTCTAGTTAACTGACACTAACACTTAATTATTCAGAATCATTCCTAAGAATATTCCAATCATTTATTTAAAACATCCTATTTTTAAATTCAATAATCTTAATTATAAACGTATAGTGATGAGCAATAAACTAGGAAGAAGTAGTCGAGGTCAACTAAATTGAGCATGAAGTAAACATAATCGATTATAATGAATTCCACACTTTATTCGATAATTAGTTGAATTTTAGAATGTAGATCATTAGAATCTAGCCCAGTAATGTTAATGTATCGTACCTGTCTGAAAGACAGCTAAATGTCTTCTGGTCTATTGAGTAGCTCTAGAATGGTAATGAAACAACTAAACAGTTTTGGGTGGTTTTTCACTTGAAATCATTTTATGCTGTAAACTATTTTCAGATTGATTTATCATATTTAAAAGAACGAAAATTATTTTTATTTTAAACAACCAAAATTTCAAGAAAAATTTCAATTTATTCTTGTTTTCAGTTATTTCTAGGCACAGAAAAACAGCACGAATCACTTTTTTGTTGTAAATAGTATCCATAGTTAATAAGCAGTTCCTATCATTTTTCTTTCATACGTCACTTATGTTATTTCAATTGTCATAGGTATTGTATATTTACAAGCTAAGAAGCTTGTTTATTAATTAGTTTAAAGATAAAATCACTGTAAAACAATTTTCTTTATTTTCCTAGTAAAAATGCTAAATTTCTTTCTATCCCCGTGTTTATGAAGAAAGGGATGATCACTTGATTATAAACCGTAACATATACAGAATGACCTAGATGTTTTCTAGCATATATCTATTAGAATCTTTCCATATTCCCCCTTCTTTCAATCTGAAAAATGCAGCCACAACAATAAACGAATATGTAACTGAGACTAATTATGATGCACCTGTCTAACCATCAGTATACACTATATTATTACCCATAATCAAGGCATTTTTCTATTATCATACTTTAAAAAATGCATCTTTCTAAACACACACATATGAATAGACATACATACACAAAACTATCTCATTAAAATGGATAATTTGAAAAGTCACATAAGAAAGTTATTGTCATTCAGAAGCGAATAACTAAAATGACATCCAAGTTAGTAATGAATATTGTGAAAAAAATTAAAGAACGTATATTCCTCTTTATTGTTATCTCCCTGCCTCCCTCTCTCAAGTTTTACTATCTTCTGCTTGTCATTACTTTTGATTAGTGAAACAAGAATATAGTATCTGAAATAATAATAACAATCACGACAATACTAATAAAAACAGTATTATCAATGTCATCATTATCACCAATGTGGACAATCTTTGTGCGTAGAAGCTTTACAGATAACATTTCTACATAGTTTCACAAACTGCCGCATATATATATATATATATATATATATATATATATATATAAACAGTATATTTCATCGCTAATTACATGAGACAGTTGAATTTCTTTCTGTCTTTATCGCTTCAATTTTCATTTCACTTGAACATAGAAACAAGAAACAATAATAATAATAATAATAATAATAATCAAGGTAATTTGTGCAAATATGGCAAATAGAATGAAGGTTATAGGTGGGTAGGAGGTGGGTTGGGCGTCTTGTTGTAAATTAGTAATAATTCTTATTTGACTTTTACCTCTATGAAAAAAAAGTCAAAATTTTTTGGTCTTTACAACTCGTGTTCTTTTCTTCTATGATTTAAATATTAAATAATTAGAATAATTTGATAAATTTTCGAAATATTTAAACATATATTTAATGTCTATTATGAAGTAGTATAAAACATTCTATCTAATTATAAGCAAAATAACGTCTACCTAATTACCAACAATATTTATATACATAGTTCATCTTTATGATTGTATGAATGTAGGGAATAGAGAAAAAAGTGTAATGAATGAGTATATTTTTTAAACATTCTAGTTAATATTTAACATGTTGACAATGTATGTATGCATGTATGTATACATGTGTGTGTGTAAACGTATTTCATTTGTTACGTAAGTTAACTTGTTATCATCATCATCTGAAATTCCTGTATTCAATTTTACATGATTAGTTACTATGATCTTCATAAATGATTATTAGTTCAATGAATATTATTTCTGTATCATTTATCATTATGTCGGTTTAACATTTAAATATTAAAGTAAACTAAATCATTCACTAATTAGGAAAGTGACTTATTTAATTTTATTCTTTTTTGTCTTCTAACTTATCTTTTTCATTTGAATCAATTAAGAGATGATAATTATTTGTGAATAAACGTATTTTATTAGATCAAGGTAGATATTTGTTGTAGGTAAAACTTTTAGAATTATACTGATGGAAATTATGTAATTATTAAATAGTTGAAAGCATTAGTCAATTGAAGCTAGATCACCAAGGAAAACCTGGAAGCACTGGGCGGCCAACTCGTCCTATTGTGGGACTCCTAAGCAGTGCACATCCACGATCCCGCCTAGCGAGATACGAACTTAGGATCTACCAGTCTCGAGCCAGAGCCCTTAACCGATAGACCACTGAGATGGCCGGCATCCGATCGTGTTAATGTCTAACTTCAACTGATCCACGAAGTTGAACAACCGTTCACCAATTGTCATTAGTGAGTTGATATCTCACAACAGACGTGGTTTGAATCCAACTGATCACTGCTTCTCACTAGAAATCCAAGAATTATCTCTTGACGCCACTATGCAAATACTAAATCTCCATAAAAACCCCCTTCTGATATTAATTATTAAATATTTGATTGATTCTATTTTAATATTACCTTGATAGTAAGCTTCTATTTAATTCATTATTAGTTACTTATTTCTTTGTTTTTGTATAACTAATGACTTGAGTGTATACAAATTGGAGAATAGAAAATGTTAAAAGGTTTTTATCTGCTTACTGTGTTCGTGTTTTACCAGGGTTTCGGAATTAGAAAGAATTTATTGAACTGATATATATTATTTCATCATTTGTTACCTACACATATTTGGACCGTTCATAAAGTATACAATGAGAACTTGATATATTGAAGTATTCATATTCAAAACACGAAAAAACTGCGATTATCATACATATAACAGCTTATACAATAGAATACTTTTGATTTAGGTAATAACAACTAAGTTTTGTATAGACGCTGTCGTTTCGTTCCTTCAAAGATTTTTATTATTAAAGGTACATGGAATAAAGATTAAATGTTTTCTCATTCATAAAAATTATGTAATTGATTGATTGTACACTATTCTCAGATGTAAAATATACATAATTACTGATTAGTTCAGTTTTAATAATGAGTTCTAAAAATATCAAACTTTAATAACTGAATAATGATTGTCTTTGTACAATTTATACGAAAAAACTTTATCGATGAGAAAGTTGAATAATAAGTAAGATTATTCAGCTGTTTCATCCCTGTATGGAAATCCTTAACAGAGCATTTAGATAATACTTCTAAAAGTTGAACTAAGGGTACTTGAATATAACTGGATTTTGTTTTCATTTTGAACTACTACAACAGGGCTCAATGATCAATATTTTTGACTTTAGTCAATCGATAGTACTGCTGTACTATCAGCCATCGCCATTTGGTCATAAATGTATCATTTTACAAATTGTTGGATTCCATCTGTCTCAGTTTCTTCAAATTAAACTGTCTTTAATAACTTTCCATTACATAAAAATATGTCCATAACATTTAGAACAGAAAACGTTGTAAATTAACCAAAACAACTTAGCTCTTTGCTTAAATCGCTGAACTCCATTTCGTAATTGTTGAAATATTACTACAGTTTGTAATAAAACCCTTATTAGTATTAATAAACTCAATAAAAACGCTCACCTTAGCTTGCATTATTAGCATTTCCGTCATGCAAATGTTTAAGAGTCGTTCACTAAAAGTAATCAAAGTTTGTTTGAATAAAAAATTACTCACCAGAGATAGGAGTTCTCTAACGTTTCGTTATTTCCCGTTAACCTATAACTGATTTTAATTTATGATGAACTGTTTTGAACTAGAGAGCACCATAGCGGTGTTGCATCATGACGTGAAACGTCTTAGCAATATCTAACCATAACCACATACAGTGGTCTAAATCAACATATTTATGTTTTAAAGTGTACGAGATCCTTTCTAGACGGTAAATCAGTCAGGATTTATATTTTCAATCTCTCACTACGAGGTTCATTAATGAATTACTCCCTTAATGTTGATAAATGATCACTACTTTCCACTAACATAAAATAGATCTATAGTACTTTGTGGTATTTAAATGCTTCTCCACTAGATTATCAATTAAAAGTATAAACTATTTTTACGTTAGAAACATAAACATTTAAAATGTTTTTATAGAGTTGAGATCATGAGTCAATTGAAGCTAGACTACCATGGAAAACCTGGAAGCACTGGACGGCCGTTTCGTCCTATTATGGGACTCCTCAGCAGTGGTAGTCTAGCTTCAATTGACTCATGATCTCAACTCTATAAAAATACTAAAATCTCCACAAAACCCCTTCTGATTTAAAATGTTATTTAACTTAGATTGGAGACATTCTTGATGATTATTCAATTGGGAAACTATCCCTGATGGAGATGTAGGTTTATACTGTTCGAGAGTCTTTACTTAAGAATCAAATCATCGTTGAATACTTCCAAGTTCTTGATAATTATCTAACAAAACCATTTCAGAATTTAAAGTATTTTCAAACTGTATATCACTTTGTAGTTTTGTATATATTTTACATTGTTAATAATTAAATGTCTATCGAGGTATCCTACAATTGTAAAATAATCATTTATCTGATTCGAAAACACATTTGAGAAAAAAGTATACACTGTTTACATGCTGTGGTTGAATTACCTTGACTCGAAAAATTAAATTTTTTTCATAGTCATCGCATATATACATCAATGTTGTTTTTGTTAACTAGAGAATAGACTTTAATTTGTTCATTGAATAGATTATACAGATATCTATCATTAATATGTCATCTTGAATTGTAGATATTCAAACCTACACAGTTAAATGGAAGCAAAGAAAGATTGTAAAACAGGTAAAAACTAACTATATAGCAAAATGTAAAGGAAACGTTTCTCTTACTAGTTCTTATTATCTTTATTGTTATCATTACAAATCTAATTAAAGCGTATTCTTTACATGATGTAATAAGGATAAATCAGATATGAGACAAATTACTACTATTTAGATATGTACATTTATAATTTGTAATTAAAGTCATATCGTTTTTGGCATTTTAATTGTGATGAATATTTTTTTGTATTTTTAATTACATAAATGCAAATGTAATAACATGGAACCATTTAATCACTATGTCTTTTGGTTTTTAGTTACCAAGATAAATTATTTTTACAATTATAATAATCTTATTAAGTACATAATCATATTGTGTTCATTACATTTGATATCACTCCAGGTGGCTATATTTTTAAAATCCTGTCTGTATGATAAAATATGATCAAAAAAGAGTAATCATGTATTATTGTGTATAACTGAAGTCAGTTGTTTCTATAATGTTATAGAAGGATAAATATGAATCTAATAACTTAGTTGAACTGTAAACAATTAATATGAGGCGAGGTCATGGATGAACACTGCTGGATAGTCCGGCGCTTAACCCGGGTTGGTGGGCACGGAAAGTCCACCTAGGGGAGTTGAAAAACCCTGATTCCAAACCAATGGTGCTTATGGGCTCCAGGATCCTGATGGAACGAATGGCGTATGAATCAATTGTTGGTCATCGGCTACCATGGGACTGTATCTCCTTACGATGCTCCACTGACTTGTGAATTAGACCTTTAGGTCAAAGGCTCCGGGTGTGGCCCCCCAAGAAAACCACCTGTTTCGATTTGGGCTCCTGAGCAGTATCACAGCTCTCACACAAATCGAATGAGATTTGTGGGACGCATATGTATCTGGTGCTTCCCTATACCAATATTTATGTGTATAAATAAATAAATAAATCGTCTGCTGAGGATTCCCACAATAGGACGAGACGGCCGTCCAGTGCTTCCAGGTTTTCCATGGTGGTCTAGCTTCAATTGACGCATGATTTGTCAAATATTATTGTGATAAATTGTGACATATTGTGATATAAGCTAAAGAAAAATAGTTGTATATTTAATAAAAATGAACAAATGTTTTTAATCATATTGACAGTTTTTCAAATAAAGAATTTGTTTGGACGTCTTAGAGAAGTACAACGAAGCTACTAGAGGCTCTAAAGAGGCCAAAGAGAGTCTATCCTATCAGAACCTTATAGAGCCTTCTAGAATATCGACGTGGCATGATACGGTTGGGCATAACTTGTCTCCTTGATGATTGGCTGAATTATAATGATGTTACAGACAATACTAATAACTATAGTCCCGTTTTTCTGTACATTTTTGATTCTTACCTAAGTATCACTATGCCTGCCTCTTCCGTCTTCTGATTTGCGACTGTGGGGTTCTAAACGTTTGAGTGCCATTAGTTAAATATCGTACTGTATAACAATTAATTAGAGGACTTAACGAAATTAATCACGCCGATAATCAGATTACAACACACTGGTAATAATGATCACTGATAATCATGGTATTTTACTAATAAATTCATGATGAACATGTCGATCACTGGATTCCATGCCAGTGATTCCACCGTATATTATTATATATATAGATCTGTAGCAAACTCTTTGTTTGAAACTATATGAACAGTGCCGAGTGATTCCAAAAATACACTGTAAGCACTACCTGATTGTCTTTTGTCTTCAGTACTTTGCTATCTGATATAAGTTCTTGACAAAGTACCATCTTAGAATTCTTACTATATTTTGTTTTCTGTTATATCCACGTGTACAATCTCACTTTTAGGAGATTGCACTATTTGGTGAGGTAGTTTATTGTTGAAATTATCTAGTAAGTCTAGCAATATTTGTAAATATTATGTACAGTGAATCATGTGAATCTCATGAAATTATTATCTAGGCCAAATACTACTTAGAAAGGATAGGAACTACTTGCAAATCCCTTTTTAAAAATTCGAAGTACTAATTTTCTGTGACTCAATATATTTCTTGAGTTTTCTAAATATAATTCAATGACAGAAAATTGTAGTGACTGTATCAATCTTACTTAACATTGACGATTCATATCAAGTGTTAACTATGTGTTTTTCTTCTCGATAAACTGTATCAAATAAGACTGACAAAGTTTAAGTTATTGATGGTTTCTGATTAAAATTTTAATAGAGTTTTGTTAAATAACTTCAGAGTACTGACGTTCACTCGATGATACAGTTTAAAAGTCTACATAAGATTGAAGAAAATGTTCCTCATGAGTATTTGTAAGTTCTACAAAAAGTACCATAGATGCTGATCAGTAGAATGTTTTATCAGAAAAACCACAGGTTAATCTAACCATTAGAGGAATAATTTTCTCATTTATGACAATGTACTAAGGGAGTTTCTTCCCACAAACCATTTGAATAATACAATGAGTTCATATCGATGTACTTGTAATCAGATTTCTAAGTTTAACAATCCGTCAGTTTATATTTTTATTAAGTGAGTTTATATTTAAAATTTTTGAAAAGTAAAGTACTTATTTACTTATTAAACTACGCCAGTCACCCCCAATGGAGCATAGGCCACCAATCAGCATTCTCCACTCCACTCTGTCTTGGGCCTTCTTTTCTAGTTCTATCCAATTATTATTCATTCTTTTCATATCCGTTTCCATTTCTCGACGTGATGTGTTCTTTGGTTTCCTCTTCTCCTTTGGCCTTGAGGATTCTAAGTAAGAGCTTACATTGTGACACAGTTAGATGCTTTCATCAATATGTGTTCTATCCACTACCAGGGCTTCTTTTTGATTTCTTCCTCCAATGGAATCTGATTTGTTTTCTCTCACAATAGGTTGTTGCTGATAGTGTCCGGCTAACGGATCCGAAGTATTTTGCGTAAACATCTGAGAAATCATCTAAACTGATATTTTATTGCTTACTTTTTTTATCTTTAAATTTCATTATTCATGTCCTCGATTCTATCATTCAATATTCAATCTTCCATTCTAACTAGCGCTTATAGACAACTAGTTAATAATCATGATCATTACTTAACAAAAAAAGATGGCTAACTAATAAATACTTCTATTTTCTTAAATGATAAAAATAAAACAAATCAGGTTAAATTAAATATATTCTAAAAAAAATATACTTTATCATTATTGAATTTATGTCTTTTCTTCTTAATTTCTTATGCCTTAAAGCTAATTTCTCTCATCTTCACACTATTCGACCACTACTTGATCACTGTCAACATTATTCATATCCACATACAGATATTCATAATACTATGTGTATTTGATTGTTTATTTATGTGTTTGTCTACAGAGGGATAACTTAGTCTAAAGAAGAAAAGTAATGAAACTATGAAAATAAGACAATAGGTAAAGTTTAATGAAATCTTTCAGTTAAAACGAATTTCTAATGGTTGATTATCATATTGAATAGCCCGTATACGAATAGATACAAATATACATTGTATATGCATATATCTATATCTTCATGCATATATGCGTGTATATGTATGTATCAACATTCTATATGGTTGTATATTTATGTATACAGTTTATTTAAGTAGATAAATAGATAGATATTTATGTCATCAAGTTATTTTCTATTAAATTGATATTTGATCATATCTATCAGTAACGCATGGATAATTATTTCTAAGATATATTAAATGTCAACTTTTCTTGATATATAAATGTACACACATGGGTACACATATATATGTAGTCAAACAGAAATCATAATAGAACACAGTTAAACAAAATATAATGTACAATCGCATAAATTAATAATCTTTATTCAGTCATTTTCTTCGTTTGTATTTTTCCCCATCACTCACTCACCCCCCACTCAATTATCCACTCACTCACCCACTCACTTAGTCTCTCTCTCTCAGTTTCTTTTTTGTTGTACGCAAATTTTCTTCTTTTTTCAAATAATCGGATGATTAAATTTTTAATCACAAATTCGAAATTAATAATAAGTAATTATTATTATTTTTTTTAAAAAAGAGAAATAGAATAACAGAAAAAGAAAAGAAAAATTAATTAACTTCTCCCATTCTCGCCTCCCCCCCATTAAAATATTCAAAGGATTATTTTGAATGTGTATATGTGTGTATGTATGAGTATATAAATTGCTTTTTTGTTTCATTGATAATATTTACTTATATGAAGTATGATGTATCCACTGTGTACTTTACTATCCTAATAAGGACAGTAATAGACAGATGGTAAATTGTTAACCTTTAAGAATATTATTTTTGAAAGTGATTTTATTTTTACATTATAAATCTATGAACAAGTGTTTTGTTCAATTAAGAAACTTTTTTGTTTAAACAGTATGTCCTCATAAAGAATATGTAAATAGTTACTTAACACTTCCTGATATGTGATATTTAATCCAATATTTGACAGTTTGTAGTGAGATAACCACCGACAAAAGTAATGATGATTTATAGTTTAAGAATATGATTTGCTTAAAGTTAGGTTGTTTTTTTTAGCTAAATAGCTTATTGGTTAAAGTTTTATCCCCTTCATTACCAGAATGTATTCCCAAAAGAAGGCATGAGTCGTTAAATTTCCTCTATAAGTGATGAACAATTAGTTCCGTTTACAATGAATTCAAAATTTAATTGTCTGTTTCACAACGTAATTCCATGAGTAATTCAAATCTCATTATTGCAGTAGTCCAAACATTTTTCTTGTTGTATATCCTTTGTAGAAACCAGAGTTGATTGTATTGAAATTAACACATTATATATATTATGCAATAAAAATCAGTTTACAAAACTGGTTTGAGGATAAAAATGCTTTTATATCCAGTTAATGTAAATTAAATGGGTTTCTAAAATGGGAACTTATTCCAATATTGAATCTTCGTTAGACTTTCAGCTACAAAGTTTCAGGTTCAAATTTCGTTCCAACTACTTTGATTTTCACACTTAGAGTATGACTTAGAGTCATGCATACAAATCTGTATCTATTGAACTGCGAATAAGTGGAATGTTAAATATTTTGAACTGGGATCTCTTTATTGTATTGTGATTGCGAATAATCATACTGACAGAGTATATTCAACATGCGCTTGAGTGATTTTTCTAATTCATGTTTTCTTTGAAACACTTTGTATGTGGACAGTAGTTACCATTTTATTCAGATTTGATAATGATAATAATAATAATCACCTTATTTAATATGATATGTTTATTACTATATGGAATTAACAATTTACAATATTTCAATAAGTGCCTCGAACCTTTCATAGATATCATGAAATATATCTGTACATACTTGTGGAAAATATTTAAATAAAATCATATGAAGTCAAACAAAATCTTTGTAGGATTTCAAATGTTCGTTTATAACCATATTCATAATGACATTAGAGGATTCACTACTTTACCTTCAACATTCTCTGCAATACAATCATATATCTTCTCAAAAGCCCAGGAAAAATACAATAGGAAACAGTGTTGGGTAATAAATAATATGCAATAGTTTGTAAGTCGTAAAAGTAATCATTGATTAATTCCAAAAACATGTACTTACTTACTTACTTTCGCCTGTTACCCCTTGTGGAGGAGCATCGGCCGCACACCAGCATTCTCCATCCAACTTTGTCCTGAGCCTTCCTTTCCAGTTCTTTCCAGTTACTATTCAGCCTTTTCATATCGGCTTCTTTGGCCTTCCTCTTTTCCGATTCCCTTCACCATTCCAAGTTAGCTCTTGCTCGTGATGCAGTTTGGTGATTTCTTTAATGTATGTCCGATCCACTTCCAACGTCTTTTCCTAATTTCCTCTTCAGCTGGAAGCTGGTTTGTCCTCTCCCATAATACGCTGTTGCTGATAGTATCCGGCCAGTGGATGTTGAGTATTTTGCGTAGACAACTGTTTATAAATACTTGTACCTTCCTGATGATGGCCGTAGTAGTTCTCCACGCTTCAGCTCCATACAGTAGGACTGTCTTGACGTTCGTATTAAAGATTCTCACCTTGAAATTAGTTGACAGTTGTTTTGAGTTCCATATGTTCTTCAATTGTAAAAATGCTGCCCTTCTAACAACCAGAGCAACACTCAAAAACATGTAGCCTCTTTAAATAATAAGTCAAATAATAAACTCTTCAATATTGAAAAAAATTGAAAGATTAAGAACGATGAGAAGAAAACTATATACCAAGAAAATAAAATCCGACTTGGTTTTGATTACTAGAAACATTCATTTGACTTCATCCACGGTAAAAATAAGGATATACTATGGATTGGTTAAAAGAAATTACCCACAAGTATATAAAAGCGCTAGACAGTTGATGTTACAGAGACTTATGAAAGATGATTTACCTACACTTATTTGGCTATCAGGACTCAGTGGCCAAGTGGATAACGCGATGGCGTTTGAAGCGAAAGGTACTGGGTTCGAGTCCCAGAGTGAACATCAACTCTGAGATGCAAATACATCCAGCTGACGAGTCCCAAATAGGACTAAACGTGCGTCCTGGATTCCACTGCTAGTCACTATCCATCTCTGCTTACCATGCTTGTGAATTAAGGCTATATGGAGGTAATACGCACAGTATGCACATATGCCAATTAGAGACTGACCAGTTGCAGTCCTAACACATCGATGGGAAGATTCAAACAAACAATACTAAATGAATTTATAGACTTATTTCAGTTTCGAATAGAAAGGATTTATACGGAACCGAAATAAGTCTATACAACACATGAAGCTTCTGTATTGGGAACAATACTGTGTTTGTAAACCTAAGACCAATATTTTGGTTGGCTATTCAAGATCAAAGCATACTTCATAATAATTTCTTTTGAATGTCCATTTTTTGAAGACATATTGAAAAGTGTGTGCTATTACTTCCTCTATTTTCCCGTTGAACACAGTCTTATAGCTCCGTTAAATAGGGTTTATCTAAATAGTGTTTGTAACCAACCGAATAAAAACTAATATGGTTTAATTATTACCCCGTTCATGTTTTTTCTGAATATAGCCATCTCGATTGTTCCATTTTTCCTTCTTTCTATTTTCAGATCTAGATTGCTAAATTGATCATTATTTTTGTATTTTATCGTCAATTTAATGCTAATTTATGTTTCGTTAAAATGGCGGAGCAACTATGAAGTTTTATTAAATATAATGAATTCATTTTATTCTGATGATCTTGTTCTTCTTACCAGTCTTTTGAGTCAAATAAAATTTGTGATTGTTAGAAAATTATTTCTTTTTCTCGTGCTTGATAATTAAATAAATAGTGAGTAGTGACCAGAGGAGTTCAACCAGGTCTGTTGTGAGATATCAACTCACTAAAGACATTGATGAATGGTTGCTCAATTTCGTGGATTGAATGAAGTTAAACATTAACGCCGTTGGATGCCGGCCATCTTGGTGGTCTAGTGGTTAAGCGCTAGGTCCTAGATTCGAATCTCGCGAGTGCGGGACTGTGGATGCACAATGCCGAGGAGCCCCACGATAGGACGAAACGGCCATCCACTGCTTCCAGGTTTTCCATGTTGGTCTAGCTTCAATTGTCTCATGATTTTAACTATATAAAATTAGTAAAATCTCCACAAAACCCCCTTATAATAATTGAAGATATATTTAAATTAATCATTATCTTGATTTGAAATATCATAGAATTAGCTTCATTCTTAACTTTCACCTATAGTTGGCCAGTTTAACAACCTGGGGTTGTGTAGTACAAGTATAATTTTTACTAGTTATTATAACTAACTGAACGGTAACAAAATTAGACATGGTTACAACAGACTAAATACGTAAAGTCACATGGAGTTGGAATGGGAAAATATAATTTTTACAGATAAAGTGAAGCAGTAGACTCACTTAAACATTTCCCTTATTGATGAATTCCGAATAATAATCAGAACGTAGTCAGGATTCAAATTTTAAATAACGCCCCACTGTTCAAACAGCTACTTACATATTGCTCTAATTTTCATATTCTAATTCGTAATCTATAAGCCTCCTGCGACAAGTTAAACCATATGGATTTAAAGTACAAATTAATCTGGTAAAGGTTTATTGTTTGAATTTCGAGAATTCTGGAAGATGAAAAATGAACCAAATTGACGGCTTAGTAAGGACATTTTATAGAAGCTCACGAGTTCAGTCAACAAGAGGTATATTGCATAGCAGTTTTAATTTAAGAATTACTTCACATAAACTGTAATGGACATTTTTCACATTTATTTCTTGTTTAAATTTCAGGTCCAAGAATAAGAAAACCAAGAATGAATCGTTCACATGATGAACTTAATTTGAAGCGACCGCGTACCTCATTCACGGTACCACAACTAAAGCGTCTAAGCCAAGAGTTCGAAAAAAATCGGTAAGCTGCGTTTTATCTGTTTTGCAATTTATGTTGATCATCCTGCTATCAAATTTTCAGTGATACTTAAATAATCTCGTTTTACTGTTTCACTACTCATATAAATTCACAATAGTTTAGAGAAAATGGGATAAGTAACAGTACTGTTCTGGTTATTCTCACAAATAAACAACAAAATAATTTGTTTCATATTTTTATATATATGAATGGTGTACAGTGTTTTAATCTCTATGATGACACTATCATACTTTATGGTATAACATGGTCTGTGTAAGAAAGTTCGTGAATATATGGTATCACTAATTGTAATGATGAATATTTTGATTGCTTTTGAATAGTATATTTCACATTAATTATCGACCATCTAAACAAGAAAGTATCATCTTACGACCCAGTCGATTTGTTATTTGAGTCAATCACAATGGTGTCGCAGTCAGAAAGCTACTCATTATACTTATGCATATAATTAATCTTATTTTTCATTCACTATTGAGTATAAGATAACCATCTCCTGAATGAGAGGTTGTCATGCAATCAATATCTCACATGTCTGAAAATTGTGTGGAAAAGTTGTAGTACTCTCTCTCTCTCTTTATATATATATGAAAGAAAAGACTCAAACTAAATCCGACCTTTTTCTTCAAAATACTTAATAAACTATACTTTACATCTAGTGAAGTAATAAAATAAGCAGAAACTCCTCATTAAAGCATCCGTAACTTGTTATCAGTGAAACAAACACATTGTAAATCATCTTTCTGTATGAATCACTTTAACAGTAAATTATCCAGACTCTGGAATAATATACCACAAACTGTCTGTGGGGTAAGATTACTCCTATCTTTTTTTCGCCACATTGATGCTTACTTGTTCCCTGAAAATGCTTTAAATGTTCTTATATCTCTAAGTATATCTTATTCCACAAGTGGGATTATAGGAACTTTAAATGTTTGAACGTTTTTATTATTGAATCCATGAAGTAAAAACCCTACCTGCTGTTACTTCACATTAACACTATCCCTGGCAACCTTTAATGATTCGAATAATATCTAACACAAACAGTATATCAATAAATAACCTGACATATGTATTATGGTAGACCTAAATAACCTATCGTATAAACTATTGCGTTTTTTGTTCCTTATATTCTGCTTCTATTTTATTTTCAATGGTTATAAATGGTTATAATCAATTCATTATGGCGCAGAAAATGACTTTGGATACACCGTTCATATATTAACAAGACATTAGCTTAAAAAGAAATAAAAGTTATCAGCATGAATTGCGTAATTATCATTTTCAGAATTCATTAAATTATTATTATATTGTACCGGATAAGGCGGTATGCGTAACTGGTGATTCTAGATTATTGGATAATAGAGGTAGTTATCCTGATTGAATAGTACTTATAAATATATTTATGAACTTATCATTCAATTGGTTCAATATATTTTACCAGATAGAAGGAGGAGAAGCCAAAAGTACAGCTTCCTCTTTCAATTTATTACTTGACTTACAATTCAAGAAGAAACTTTTATTGACAATTACTTAAGGTTTTCTATTTTCATTATTTCTATTCCTTTTCTTTTTTCGAAAAATAATATTCAGATATCTTGATGAACTACGTCGAAAGAAGTTAGCTACAGAATTGGATTTAAGAGAATCTCAAGTGAAAATATGGTTCCAAAATAAACGTGCAAAAACTAAAAAGGTAATTTTCCTGATTTAAATTAAACAGTTAGTACATTCTTAAGGACTGTATGAACTCAAAAATGATTCGTTCGCCTTAAGCTGAACTTGGTTTTGTAAAATAATATATACTATGGGATTTTATTCTAAACTACGTACTAAAGTTTGGTAACATGGGAATTACTGTTCTCCTGAAAAAAAACAAATGTGTGGAAGAACCTGAATTTGTTGGCTTTCGCAAAGATATAAACATACGTTATAAATTGAACACAGTCATTTTGCGTAAATGACTTTATTACTAGTATCAATGCAAAATCACTACGTGATACAGTTACATTTAACAAATGAATGTTGAATATGCAAGATATGAATTATTGTAACGATTCTTGATGAAGAATAGTATCTTCGTAACTGTATCAAGTTTATTTTATATAAAAGGAAATTAGTAGTTATGTAATATTTGTAATCAGGTAACATCCATGGATAATCATGAACCTTAACCGATAGAATTATAAATAACTGTTAAAAAACATATGCCTGTAATTGAATTATTAGTGGAATACTGACAGTTAAGTGGCTAAATGTAAATTCACAAAAATTCAGCATTTGAGATAGATGTACTTCTGTTGGGCTTTCATTTATTTTTAGTACTTTCCATATAATGAACTATCTCATTCCTCATATTGTGGATGAATTAATTAAAAATCCATGTAGTGAGCCTAATTTATAACACAGACAGACACAATATTCAAAAGCTAAATAAATAAAGCTTACAAAATACAGGAAATAAGGAAGATGCAACAAGTCTGAAAGTAATCAATATATGTTGATTTAAGTATGATTTCACAGATATCGGTACTATGAAACAGTGGTATTGTCTAAATCAAAATAGACACGGGTTAAGTTATACAAATAATTGGATAGTTAACATGATAGTCACAATTTGAATATTATTTACACACTGAGAAAGAAAATAAGCCACCTATCTGTAGATGGCCGGTTAGTGGGAAATTGCTCTTACAATATCACTAAAACATATCAAGTAATACTTGTTTGAAAAATTACATTAAAATTGAAAAGATAATTGGTATAAAAGACTGTTTGTAATGGAAATAAAGTCAAGGAAGAAATGAAATGATAAGAACATTTATAATCTGATTTATAAATACTTGTTTTCTTTATCGGAATACCAAATTTCAAATATATTATAGTTTCTTAGTATGTATAAATTAAATAAGCTTTTGATTGGGATGTTTTCAGTTCACTACAAAAACCTTTAACTGTATGGAATTGCCAAGACCAGTTCACAGAATGAATGATAGATGTTTTCAGTAAGGAAAATTCACGCGTATAGCTGAGGTGGTCATAAGAGTTAAATATTCATTCAAAAGCTTTTGTCTAAAACTATATACTACTTATATTTTTAAAAGTAGGCTGAAATATTCACCGAAATCTGTAATCTCTGACGTTTGGTGTTTTGAGTTTCTTACATAATTTCTAATATTTTTTAAATGATTTTCATGTATTAATCCTGACATATATTGAAAGTAGTTTGAATTTTTTGTGAAAATTCTCACCTTTTGTATTTCTGTTCATTCATTCAGGCTTCAGGTGCACAAAATTGCTTAGCATTACATCTAATGGCTGAAGGTCTTTATAACCACTCAGTTCGAGTTCGTTCTGACCTAGAAGAAGATGAAGAAGACAGTGATGATATGAATATTTCTGAACAAGAATGAAGTATCAAACATAATGAAAGATATTTGTTAAAAGAATTAGTCGTAAAACTTGTATATCTTTATATCATTTATCTATTTTCACAATTTTATTTATAATCATATATCATCAATATTCATTGAAGGACAATTGTCCATACTTATAAACCTATTGATTTTTGAATTTTATTATTTGCTGATTTAATTCATTGAGAAGTATATCTGTACTACTAATTAATCTACTTAAATTTTTATATTGTACTTACATTGTTTGTGATTACTCACTATTCAAATTACACTTTTAAAACTCTATGTGGTTCTGATTTTCGATAATAGTTGTTTTAGTTAAGCACAATATTTTATTGATATACTAAAACTATCAATATCAGTGAATTCTAAATCGAGGTTTCCTTCTAAGATCCATCATTAAGAAGACTGTTATGATATCAGTAACTGCGATTTAATATTCAAAAACATTGCCAACAGGAAAACTTTGAATGAAAATAATTAAAACTTTAGTTTTATATAGTTAAGATCGTAAGTCAATTGAAGCTAGACCACCATGGAAAACCTAGAAGCACTGGACAGCCGTTTCGTTTTATTGTGGGACTCCTTAGTAGTGCGCATCCACGATCCCGCCTAGCGAGATACGAACCTAAGACCTCACAATTGATTGATCACTGGTGGTGATCAATCTCATGCATGTCAGGTCCTTCTTAGTGCTGATCGAATTCTATCGATCGAGTTGCAATGTGGCCACCAGTCTAGGTGGCTCGACACCGCTTGCACTATGTATACTGAGATAAGATGGTGGTTGGAGGTGGTCAACAGGAAACCCTAGACCCGGGTTTCGTGCTACTTGGCACTCGTCAGCAAGGTGTATCTGTAATCTTTGAGGGCCACATTGCAACTTGATCGATAGCATTCGATCAACACTAAGAAGGACTTGAAATGCATGACATTGATCACCACCCAGTGATCAATCAATTGTGATTACATCTCAGTCCTACAGGAGGTTGGTTGCGGCCCAAATAGCTCAGTGGTAGCGTCTCTGACTGTGAAGCTGAGTGACGCGGGATCGTATCCGCTAGGGAGCGTCCGTTCCCTCAGGATTACAGGTACACCTTGCTGACGAGTGCCAAGTAGCACGAACCTAAGACCTCTCAGCCTTGCGTGCGAGCGCCTGGACACTAGACCACTGAGATGGCCGGCATCCAACGGTGGTAATGTCTAACTTCAACCGATCCACGAAATTGAGCAACCTTGCATCAATGTCTTTAGTAAGTTGATATCTCATAACAGACCTGGTACCACAATAGAACGAAATGGCCGTCCAGTGCTTCCAGGTTTTCCATAGTGTTCTAGCGTCAATTGACTAATGATTTCAACTATATTAAATTACTAAAATCTTCACAAAACCCCCTTCTGATAAAACTTTAATGTTTAAGAAGTAGCATTAATTCTCTTTAGTGAATAGAAGTCATTAGAAGAGTTATATTATTCGTTGATTGTGTTTATTATTTTATTTCATATTACGTAATTATTTGGTTATTATGGGGAAATGAATCCAGTTATGATTAACCTAAATTGAATGTACAATAAACAGTTTGAATTCTTTATAATCTTACGATTTTGGTTGATTGTTAAATTTTTTCAATAATAATTTGATATTGTGACAGTATTTGTGTGGACTTTTTAAATGAATGCACACTAAATTATCTTAGTTAAACATTCATTGAAAAACAGGAAACACTAGACATTTGTTTTTCCTTAGTATTAGACTTCTCAGTAGTATGCATCCACAACCCCATCGGAGATTAAACCTAAGAACTTTCAGACTAATGAGGAAAGATTATTCATGTCCAGTGGTGTTCTACCGAGTCGAATATTAGAAAGATACCGGCCAAAGACATTGGAGGGTAGTTTATTAGTATCGCGAATCAACTCAAGTTAAACACGCAAGCCAACGGATACCAAAGCGATGGTCTAGAAAGTACGTGCTCACCGCAAGGCTGAAAGTCCTATCTCTTGTGATCTCGTAGATGCATACTGTTGAAGAGTTTCGTAATAGAACGTACCAACTGTCTAGCGTTTACTATTCTTTATTGGATACTTAAATAAGATCAGTCTGTGATGTAAATTATGAAAATAAACAAGTTGTTTCTTTTCTATTAAATAACCCAATAGATTAGAGAGTTTATTGAATCAGTCCTTGTTTCGTTGTGGTTATTTAAAAGATTAACTTTAATCAAATATAGATAAAGGGAAAAAGCAAAAATATGTTTTAAGGTCAACAGTTATCTTTTGTTAAGGAGTAAAACCCAAGGAAGATCCAATGAATGTAGTTCAACTATCAAAGTAGACTTTATAGATAATGTTATTGATATTGCAAAACCATTTACATTTCACATTTCATACCTATTATCAAACCTAGAGATGAATAGGAGCTGTGAATTGAAGTGAGAGATAAAGTGGGTAAGTGCGTGTCCGGCATCTTTTCTGTGAAGCAAACATTAGTGATTTTACTAGAAAAAGGTTTTTCAATTTGAAGTAAAACATAGACTCAGTATAACACTTGAACCTTGATTAAAAATAATTTTAATGATCATTTTCTCTACTCACTGATATCAGATAAAGAACAATTGCAATGAAATGTGGACTGAATGGCGTTTCTGTCCGAGTTTGGGACTTTGTAGTTATACGTTCATTACAGAACATTGAACTAATAACATTCAGGTCTTTCAGAGGTCATATTACATTAAGAACATGTTTTTTTCTTTTTCGGCTAGTCGGTTATACGGCATGATGAGTTGTATAGTGACAATTATCTGGAAGGCGAAATCTTTTCGAAATCACCATAATCTATTAGTAAGTTTATCTCCAAACGTTAAAAGATTTAACCAGATAAGCGTTTACTGTGTACAGAATAATGTGTTAACATGTGTCACGAATGACAAAATTTTGTCTATTGTGTGCAAATAAACTCATTAGACAAGAAAAAAAAGAATTAGCCGAGTGACTGACAGACTTCTATAAATCTTAATTGTTTATAATCTAATACTTCTGTGAGAACTGTTTATCAGTCTGTTAAGTGGGATTATAAAAAGTAAGAAATCAAGAAATGTAACTGTATCATTACATGGCCAGTACTTGTATGTTCCTGTGTACTGAATTTCTAAGTGTTTAGTGAATCAGTATATATACTTCTCAGAACACTCAATCGGTCTCTGTTATATATGTGTACTCTGATACACTATAAACATACCATTACTACTTTCATTCAATGTCAATCATAGAGAACAAGAGTTAGTGAAAAATCTAAAACAAAATAAAGAATCAAATAAGCTACCTGTATGTTTATATTAAACAGGAAGGGATATTTAAGATTATCTATCGTAGTTAAAGTATATGAACCTATGTAATTTCATATTTATATCATAATCTTCCATTATTTTATTATTAAAGTTATCACTCATTTTTTTAATAGATTTCAATGATATCATTAAAGTATAATTGAAATAACCATGTTAAGTAGGTTAAGGTGATATATAGTCGTACAGATGAAAGTAATATGGAAAGATTAAATGTAGATTAGTCGTGGATTTGAAAGAGAGCCTGAATCAGTATTAAATGAAATTAAACACTGTTTAGTCTACTAGTTTCTTGTCCTATCGGTTAAACAATGAAATGCAAATATTAGTTTACAACTATCAGGTATTTAATATGTTGTTACATAAATGAAAGGTATGTGATTACTTGTAGCCTAATCCACTGAGTAAACAGTGAACTTTTCTCCTCATAAACACTGACTACATTCAGTTAGGTGAAGAAGATGACTATTCAATTCTCAAACATTACTTGTTCAGTGGTATTTAGCAATGATCATGTAGTTAGATTGTATTTAGTCAACCATAAAAGATGGATATATAGGTTTCTTATGGTTGTACAAAGTATCTAATGTCAGGTATGAAAGTAATAAGCTCAATTTTTTTTTGAGTTAAAACAGCAAATTGTTTTAGCATAAATGGAAACTTACTAGAAAATGTGTATATCTATAGAAGTTCATGATATTTGCTTATAAACATAGTGTTGACTGAAGTAAGTGAACTTTGAGTTCTTGAGTTTTGTTTTGTTAGTTACTTCTGTATTTCTAATGTTTTCATTCCTATAACAACTATTGAATCTCAATTAATACTATTTGTGACTGTTTACCACTATATAACATAAATTGAGACGATATAAATTTGAAACTATTACCGTTATGTTTAGGTAGGGAAATCCAGTACCATTCACTATTTGGCAAACTTTTGAACATCAAGTATTCCTAACCTCAAACAATTAAGAAAATACTGGAGTTGTAGTTGTTCGGCTTCGAGATAATTCCTTAGGTTCCACATATCAATCGCCATGATAACCATTATCAAATGAATAATAAAAATGTATGAATTCAGAAGGCAACACAATGCTCCGAATACAATTCACTATTGGATTGAATAGATCACAAAACCATAAGCACATCAACCGAATTCGAGCACAAAAGTTAAGGAGCACAAACAAGCAAATTCGCAAACGAATCAAGAATCCAAAAAGGATGGAACGAGGAGTTGAGTCAATTAGGAGGATTCAAGAACATATTCATATAGGAAAACCAATGATTCATCGTGCTATTTAAGCAACTAACATTTAGGCTAGAGAGAAGGATATGTGAGTATACTGGTATATGTTCATGTAAACATGGTAATTATATTAATAATACAAAGATATCAACAAATTATTACTACTCGAATAACACTATCTGTCGAATAATTTAATTGAAGAGTTTGACAAAATTAACTGTAAACGAACTTAATTATAGCGTATGTGCTATAATGTAAATAGGGTTTCACTTCAAGATTTACTTTTATTCATCAAACAATAATTCTGTTAACATTTGTATCAACAACTTTTCTATACTAGAAGTTGTGGAATATCAATATATATATATATATATATATATATATATATATATATATATATATATATATATATATATATATATATACTGAATAATAGATATCAATAATTAATTTCACTTGGTATTGTTTGTTTGAATCTTCCCATTGATGTTTAGGACTGAAAATGATCAGTCTCTTATTCACATATGTGCGTACTGTGCGTATTGACTAGATATTGCGAAAGGTGTTGGATTCGAGTCCCAGAGTGAACATCAACTCTGTGATGCAGGTACATCCATCTGGTGAGTCTCAAATAGGACGAAACGCACGTCATGGATTCCCCTGCTAGCCACTATCTATCTTTGCTTATAATATCAATAATTGTTTGTTTCTAATCAAAATGAAAATTAACATTAGTACATAAGAGTTGAGAATTCTTCTTAAGAACTTAATAAAAATAACGTAGATTTATCAAAAAGTAATTAAAGTATTGATGTTTGGGCAAGAATGATAATGATTGGTTGCTTTGCCTAGTTACACATGTAGATAGTGTGACAGGTGTCAGATGAGTTATATATATTCCCCATATCCTTATTACTCATTATTATTATTACGTGATTGTTTATTGTTGTTGAATTGTGTCGGTTTTGATGTGGGAATATATATATTGACGTTCTAGTCAGGTTAATCACTTGTTCTTGATCTGAGTTATGTTGAAGTCTTGTAGAATAGACACTGGAAAGGGAATCTAGTGTAGATATTCGTTGAAGATCAATTAAAATCCCATTTACGTGTAAAAAAGTAAAACGAACCGTTATAACAAGTATATACTTTCTTTTTATAAATATTCAACAAATAAATATTTATATTCACTGCTGAGGAGCCCCATAATAGGTCGAAACTGCCATCCAGTGCTTCCGGGTTTTCAATGATGGTCTAGCTTTAATTGGTTCATGATCTTAACTATTAAAAATAAAAACATGAATTTTATTTTTTTTTTCAAATTTTTTTTCAAATTCACAAAGAATAAACCATTTCTAATTATAAACATGTACAAAATAAAAATAAATATTAAATTAACTTTTTCCAATGACCTTTTATTTTATTTTATAAATATAAAGAAGAAAAAAGGGCTATTATTATTCAAAAATTAAACATAATAAGGGAATCATTTAGAAAATGAGACGGAGAATTTTTCAGAAAAAAGAAAAGAAAAGAAAAAAGAAAGTTTAAAAAATGTTGACCGATTGTTAAGTTCAATTTTTTTTTTCATTATTTAATTTAGATATTTATTTGTGTACATCATTTTTATAATAAATGAAAATGTAAATTAAAAAGCCAATATACAATTAGAATGCATTGGACAATTGTTTTCTTTCTACTTTGATTGTTGTTAATGGAATACGTTTATGACTCTACAGGGTGGTGTACTCCGGACTTTTTAGTTTTGTAGTAAGTGTAGTGCCGCGATTCGTTAATCGTTTGCATCGATAACCGTTATAATTCTAAACTTGACGGTGCGTAAAATCAGAAGACAAAGGATAGCAGCAACTACAGTTTATAACTCAGTTTATAACTCAGGTCAAAAAGCTAACAACACCTGAGCGAATACCAACGAGCGAATGAGCGGCAAGCGAGAGAGCGAGTGAACAGGCAAACAAGCGAAGGAAACGAATGAGAAGCAAGCGAGCGAATAGCAAGCAATTACATAGGCAATTTATAGCCAAATCTAATAAAGGCACAGCAAAGCAAAACAAAGGCTGATAATAGTATTTGCGTAAATACACATATGGGAAAGGAGTATGAGTCATCGAATGATATTTAAGCAGTCAAGATTTTGGATAGAGTGTCATGTGCTCTAGTGGTATAGCAGTGCAAAGAATATGGAAATTGTTACTATCCAAATGACAATGTCTGTTAAGTAAGTTGATAAAAAGGGCTTAACCAGATTAGGTGTAAACAAACTCAATTGTATCTGAGTTGCTATATATGTACTATGCCACTGAACCAGTGAGTCAGTAAGAAGACTTGAGTAATATTGTAGTGTGGTCTACTATATCCATATAAGTAGTATATAGTGATGGTCAAACAGAATGTATTTTGGCAGAAGACCGATAAGGAAAGAACACGAATGAAGCGCAATTGGTAGGGAAATGCATGAACAATGGAATTAGAGAAGATGAACTGATATTTACAGAAGAAACAGTGAAGATTGAGACAATTGATTGTTGTTTTGCAAACTAACTGTTTATTATATGGTTATCAGAATTTAGTGAGATGGTCTGTAATTTTTGTCTAACTACATTCGATTGTCCCCGACCAGTGTTCTGTTCACTACAATATGATTAAATTTCATTGAAATATATTTCAGAAATGATTTTAAATTGGACAACTGTTAGACAAGTTATTGTACTTCATTTATGACAGGGAATAATAAAAACAGGGGACAAATTAAAGTTTGCATGATATTCAAAGTTAACAAACAAAGTTTATTTTTGTCAAGCCAACTCGACTTCATATATTGTGCTACATATTTGATTCTGAAAGTTTGTTTGGGTTGATCGTCCTTTTGTATAAATCTTTATAAATCATGTTGTATTGATTGGACATTTTGAACCAGGGAGCTTGATCTTTGAAGGTAATATCGTAACCAATGTTCGGAGACTCTGTGTAACATGGCTCAGAATCGATCACAATGGTGTAGGTGTATACACTCTTTGTCTTCCTTTAAACCGTGAGATTAAAATTACTTTATATCTTTCTTTCTACAAACTAATTCTTTCTGCCTGTATTATATCTTTATATGCAATCTTTCTCTTATATATTACTACCATTGAAGTAAGTGCTTCTAAAAATTTGGTGTTCATGTTGTTCTGATCGATGCATATATGAACCTGGTCTTACGTTGTAGCTGACTGATTGACTTTAGGTAGTTAGTCTGTTATTCTGGTTACCTCTTTTTCTAGCAAGGTTCGGGATGGAGATGCTGACTCCATGCCCAACCCTCCTTCTTTACCCGGGCTTTGGACCGATAGTAGTCTTAGAAGAGCTATAGCCTACAATTGTCTACGTAAGATACTGAACGTCCTTTGGCCGGATACCACGAGCAACAGCCTTTTATGTGAATAAACAAACAAGTTTCCAACTGAAGAGGAAATCAGGAAAAGAAGATAGAGGTGGCTAGGACATACATTGGGGATATCATCAACCTGTATACGGGCCAAGCGCTGACTTAGAATCCTAAAAGGAAACGAAAAAATGGAAGACTAAAGAACACACTGCGTAGGTAATTGAAATCAGACATGAAAAAGATGAATAGAAACCGGAAACAACTGGAAAGAATTGCCTAGGATAGAGTTGAATGGAGAATACTGGTGGTGTAAGTCTGTTATCTTGCTTTTTGTATTTACAGTATCTCATTTTATGATCCTTTTATTGAGATTCTTGTTTGTTTCTTGAGTTTAAACTGAAACAAATGTTAATTCATTATATTTAAAACCTTGGATACGCTGTGTCTCTGCTTACATTATATTTATAACCCAGGATGTTTTTAAGAGTTCTTTTTTCAATCCGATAATATGTACAGTATTGCATACAATATTAATTACCATGTGACTATAAATAATCTACTAGAAAAATTAGGCGTCAATTTGCAAACATCATTTATAGGCATTCTCTAAGTAATCGTAAATTAATTAGTTATCTAATTAAGTAATGATCAATAGACAAGTTGATCTGTATATTCTGATTGCTTTTAGTTGATTAGGTACTGTAATCGTAATAAGAACAATGTTTAAAAATCTCTTATCTGAATCACTAATTATTAAGGGATAGCTGAAGAATTAATGAAATAAGTAATCAGTTCGTCAAATACTTATTGTCGTTAACATGATGAGAGTATCGTATGAAAAACGAAGACTTGAGTCAGACTTAAAATAGCTCACTGTTTCCACAAAAATGTCCAAACAAAAAGAGAGATTACTGTAAACCCATTCAATGAACAGTACTGAGTATTAATGGTATAAAATTTATTCCAACTATTTAAACTGAACATCAATTAGTGAACAGTCAAACGGTGTTTTTATTTTCACAAATAAGAAGGAAAATATTGATTCCAGACATTCTGAAACGTTTTGAGGTATGTAAGTTTGCCTGTACGTTTGTTGTAATACTTTAATGATGGCATTCTGATTGGAACATAGTAGTTGCAAATTACATGTATACGCAGATGAAGTTAGGTATGGTGATATTATATAGGGTCAGTTGCTTTATAAAGTTAATAGAATGGATTAGGTAATTAAAGCAAGAATTAGCCCACGAGACTGATTTCAAAACGTTTACAACCTAAATTCTGAAAGACATATTACTGGTCGAATGACTAAGTATGCAGTTATTCATCAAGACATTAACATTACTAATCATATTCTCATAATAATTCAGCCGGCAAAAAGTGATCAAAGAGGTGATATTTATGAAATAAAATAATCGATTATGTTATGAATATCGAAATTCATACTTCTTTGGGGAGATTACGGAGCAGAGAGTAAAGTAAATTAATAGTATGTAAGGTGGTTGTTGGATGTAATTGACAGGAAACCGTGAACCTATGTTTCATGCTATTTGCCACTCATCGTCATGGTGTGCCTGTAATCTTGAGGATATATCATGATAACGAGTGACAAATAGCACGAAACCTAGGTCTATGGATTTCTATAGATTGTCTCCAACCTTCACCTTTTTATCTCATTATGGTGCATGTAGTGCCGAGTAACTTAGACAAGCAACCAAAATGCTACTTGATTGGAGGAATTTCATCAGCACTCAGAAGGACTTAACATATATGAGATTGTTCACTACTTAATGATCAATCAACTGTAAAAACCAATAGTACATACATTATTGTTAATATTATTTTATTACATTATCAAAGAAACAAAATGTAGATTATTAGTGAAAGTTAATCTTAATTCCGTTAAAATAGTTATATTTATGGCTAATCACGAACGAAATTTAAACTGACACTATACACTATAAATCTTCTAATCAAAGCTTAGTTAACTGGAAAATAATAGTTGATTAATGATCTATTAGAAAAAAAATGGTGTCTAGTTAGGACAAAATCATAATAGTCATAAGAGTTTGTAGTAAACCCTGTAATAATGAATCATGTGCTTGCTAGTGACTAACTTCAAGAGGTAATTCCGGAGCCATAGTAAGTGGCCGTGACCAGCTGAGTCCAACCATGTAGAATGAAAGGCTTTCACCTTCCATATACACTGAAGGATGATTGAGTAACATTAAGAGTCGATTGAAGTTCAAAATGGAAACCAGTGGATGTCGTATCAGTAGTCTAGAAGTTAGTCATTCATGTCCATGACCGAAGGTCCTGGTTTAGATCCCTGTTATTGGGATTATGGATGAACTGTACCAAGTTTCACTCTATGATGAAACAGCTATCCACTGTTTCCTAGTTTTCTGGGGTTATTTGACTATGACAATTCGGAGATAATGACTATGAAGTTATATCATATAACACATACCCTACATTTAAATTTGTTTAGGGATAATTTTGTTAAACTCTTCAATTAAATTATTTGGCAGATAATGTTATTCAAACATTAACAGTCTGTCGATATCTTTGTATTATTAATATAATTACCATGTCTACATGAACATATACGCTTGATCACATATGGCAGTCTACTCACATATCCTTCTCTCTATCTTTAATATTAGTTGCTTAAATCGCTCGATGAATTATTGGTTTTCCCATATGAATATCCGCTTGAATCCTCCTAATTGACTCGACTCATCGTTCCATCCCTTATCGAATCCTAATTCGCTTGCTTGTGCTCATTAATTTTTGTGCTCGGATTCGGTTGATGTTCTTGTGGTTTTGTAGTCTATTCAATCCAATAATGATCTGTAGTCGGCGCGTTATGTTGTCTTCTGAATACAAACATCTTTATTATTTATTTGATAATGGTTATCATGGTGATTGATAAATGGAGTCTAAATAATTATTTCGAAGCCAAACCACTACAAATACACTCAGTGAACTTCGCAAACACTGAAAGATTTCGAAATGTTCTTCGGAATTTAATTAATAACTGCTAATTTGCTGACAGTTCAGTGTGCTTCCATGGGTTTGAGTTTTGAGACTGCTTGGCTCAATTAATGTATTATTATAATATTCTAATAACAAGATTGAAAGCTAGAACCATAATTAGTGTAATCCTATCAAACTAGCTAGTAGAATTATTTATTTTGTGCATGGAAATATTTTGTGAGGTGTAAGTTACCACAGTAGAAAAAAACGAATTTCAGCTACATTCTCATCCAAGTAAAATATAAGCAACTGATTGACTTATATAATTTGCTTTTAATGTGACGGTAAATAGCAACAGTTTGTTACAGAAAATCTTAATGACTATCAATCTAATATTATGTACAATAGCAGATACTAAAATACGAACAATTACATTGCAAGATTGATGATTTTCTAATAATATTGTCTTCTGTTTGATAAAATAATTTCAATCTCACTAATAGTTTTAGTTTTTCACATTCTTTTATGATCCTAAACTCGAAACATCAAAAAGAAAGAATATTCATATGTTTTAGATAAATGCTGGACGACCGTTTCGCTTTAGTATGAGACTCCTCAGCAGCGCGTATCCACGATCTCGCTCGCAGGAACCTAGGGCTGTCGGTCTCACGCATGAACCCCCTAATTTCTAAACTACTGGTGGTCAAGCACCAATCGATTCATAATCCTAATCAAAATCTTAAGAATCTCCAGAACTTCATACTGATATTTTAGATAAACAATGTCGAATATTGATGCATGACTTAACTTTGTTTGTGCACCATAGGTTTTGTTAACTTAATGATAGACCTATTCTAAAGTTTATATCTGTAGAACCCTTTTACAGTATGCGTATTCTGAATTCATACCTAAAATTTTCTCAACAAATCAGAATTACATGTAATTAATATGTTAAGAAATGGCTCAGAATCGATCACAATGGTGTACGTGTATACACTCTTTGTCTTCCCTTAAACCGTGAGATTAACATTACTCTCTGTCTGTATTGCATACTTGTATGCAATTTTTCGCTTATATATTACTACCACTGAAGTAACTACTTCTATGAATCTTAGTGTTCACTTTGTTGTGCTAATGAGGTGTGGCAACTTGGACCGATAGATATATGTTCCTGGTCCTACGTTGTAGCTGACTGACTGATTTAATCAAACGATAAATAGTAGAAAATACCGTTCCAAGAATAACTTAACATATATTTGAAGCATATGAATAGTGTAAATCGTTGATAAAAGAAAGGTTTAGTGGACTATGAATGTCTTTTTACTTCTAATAATCGATATATATATATATATATATATATATATATATATATATATATATATGAATCGCTTTTCTTGATATACCGAAATCAAAATTACGTAATAAAAAACACCTTCGTCCAACATATCTTAGATGTTTGATTCACATAATTCCCTTTATAATATCACAGATGAACGTTTTTAATTGAATAACATTGGTCACAAAACTAAGATTAAGAAATATTTCTCCCTTCATACTGTCATATATAAACTTTGAACTTCACTTGTAATTTTCAAAGAAAACACTAATAAAAACAGTGACGAGATTATAATTTGTGGACGAGCCAATCAGATTTATAATAACAGGTCTTGGATTTCAGTGCGAAATTCTTTATCCATTTGATTAAATATCGCTTTGGCATTTTAACTGATGTCAGTTCATGATGAAAACCCTAAATCTAATCCCTTTGCTTAACTATCAACTGTAAATCACAATCCTTAACCTTACCATAGGTTTAAAGCTCTCATGTAGCCCTGGTCGGTAGGTAAACATTCTCAAGGCCACTTTAGGGTCGCTCAAAGATCGTCTATAAATTAAAGTCTCACCGAAACAGTTTCATAAAATACAATATACTGATACAGAATGAGTAAAATATCATATCTAAGTATATTTATAAACATATTGTAGATAAGTAACGTTACTATTATTATTATTATTATTATTATTATTATCATTGAAACAATAGGTTTCACATTGTGGTTAAACATTTCAGATCATCTTTTTTGTAATTATAGTATGATAAATGTGTTAAAAATCATTTATAATGATTTTTTTGTATAAAGAGATAAAAAATAAACCTAATCATTAGTTCTCATAATTAAATGCATAGGGATAAATTACACATCAGAATAATAATAATAATAATAGTTAATTATATGTACAATGGCAATTTACTGAATATCACTTTTACTTGTAACATCTAGTGTAAATTATTACATATGCAACTAACATGTACAAACATAGAGCCTGCAGTTTCCTTAGGAACTGCATAATATTAATCATGAGTAGTATATATATATATATATAAAGATTATAGTTTGTCTTTATCTTCTTGAAAATTGAATGATCATAAAGTAAACATAAACAAATTGAATATAAATAACCTTGAAAAAGATGAATAAGTAAGTACATTTGTATGTATCCACAATGATAAACAATAATAATAATAGTAGTAATAATAATAATAGTACTACTACTACTAATAATAATAATAGTACTGATAATCGATTATTGATTATTTACACAAAACTAGTTTGAAAATAAGATGGTGATCGTTCAGAATTAACTCTTTGTAATAATGGTTTCATTAATTCATTAATTTCTAAATTATTATTATTACTATTATTATCATTTTTTGTAAATTGTAAATTATCATTAATTTGTTGAAAATGTTCTTTTGGTAATAATTTTAATTTTGTTTTATTGAAATGTACTTTCCCGCCATTAATGTTATTACTATTATTATTATTACTATTACTATTATTACTATTATTATTATTATTATTTAAATCATGTAATTTATTTGAATGATCACGTTTCATTTTAGGTGTAGTTAAACCAATTATATTAGCATTAGTTATAGAATTAGTTGGTGTTGTGCTGAATTGAGAATGTTTTAAAAGTTGTGTATCAATAGTTTGATAAATACTTTGTGAAAAGTTTTCATTAGATTTTGTATATTGAAAAGAATTTTTGATTGGTGAAATTTCTTTATTCGTTAAATTTACTTGCATATAAGTTTGATTTTTTGTTGGTGAATATGATTGGGACCAAGGATTATGACATGTAGTGGATTTAATTGTAGGAGATTTTTGTTCTTGATATAAATCATTTTCAATTGGAATTTGACATTGTATCGGTCTAGTTTGTGGAGAATTCATTGATATAGCTCGTAGTTGAGTATTGTTTGATCTTAAATTTAAAGGAACAAATGGCGTGTAGTTGTTTAAAAATGTTACAGTATTAGGTGATTTCATAGTTTCAAGTGAAATATCATAAGGTGTTTCACTTGATGCAAGTCCAACTGGATGATGATAGATCATTTCTTTTGCATAATAATCAGGATTTGAATGAATATGATGAATATTTACGGGGAATGAATGAAAAGTCTACAATAAACAGTATCAATAAAAAATGAGGGTTATGAAGAAAAATAAAGCAATTATATAATGAAATTACATATCAAATTTGCTTATAGATCGTTTCTTAATAAAGGAAATCATTATTAACCTTGAATACGAAGCGTTTGTTGATAGAGGGGAAAAATATCGAAGGAAAATCATTAAAAACATAAATATAATCTATGAGCTATGATATTAGATATATTTTTTTAAAATTTCTAAATAGGCTAAGAGAGCAAAGAAATCTTTCATTATTTCATAAACTAGGTTAATATTGATATGTCTATTGATTGCTGAATGCGCTGAACTTCAAACTGTTAAAAATGCTTTAAGGTTCGTTATGTTGGATCTTTCTAAAACTTTAACGTAAAGGATCATTAAATTCGGGTCTTGTAATCCATTAACAAGTCAATAGGTACTAAAGTCTTTGGTAATTATAATATTATTAGCTATTCTTAAAAATGATAGGTATTAGATATTTTCTTTATTCTTCTGTATGACAGATGTGTTAGAATATAGTTCTTTCTTTTTCTTAGCTCTGTACATAACTAGTTCCATAATTGTCATAGTATACAGATGTAGAATGGAAAATTACAGACACCTAGGAGGTAAGAGATTTCACCACATTACGCACCCACAATCCGTTTTCTGTCAAATTTATGACTGTCTAATCCGGAGGTTGGTGTGTTACATTTAGCTGTTCATATTTAAGTCTTCATTAGAATCCATTATAAAGTCGAGGATGTAATCTAATCAGGAGCTTTATGATTGAATAAAATAACTAACCACTGTCACTTAGTTTATATTCATCTGCAAAGTGATATCAGTTCATGATGAAAGCATTAATAAATTGGAGAAAGTAGCCAACCTTTGTCCGATGTCACCTGTAAGTTACCGTCCAACTCATAACTTGGTATCATAAATTCCAGTTAAAAACATCTGAAAACCCATCTTGACATAAGTATTTACTCAGTATGTAAATAGTATTGCAATTGGTGGTTAATGTACACTGTTAAATGTAAGGTTGGCTTTTATCGCCTATATATTCTTGGGAACTACTTGTAAAAAAATTAAATGGACAGTGGTAAGCAGTGCTGGCTATCAAATAATACCGTAAAATATCAGTATAAAGTTGTAGAGATTGTTGAATTTTGATTGAAGCGATAAATTTTAGACCACTATTAAAAGTTTGATAGCACTGGATGGCCGTTTCGATCTAGTATGGAAAGCTGTTACCAGTGAAGCTAATCAATGCTGAGTGTAAAGCAGTTACCCACCGAAGGCGATGGAAGACGGTTTCGCAATATCGTGCAATACCGTAAATTGTTGATATAATAAAAATAATGAAAACAGAGATGATAAAAGTGATATACGTAAGCATGTAAAAGAGAAGCCATAAAACAATTAGTTCATTACAAACTGAAATAAGATTAATTTGTACATTGAAATTTATGATCTTATCCATTCAAGAAAGATTTCAGAAACACATCACTATAATTATGCTATGAAAGTTAATTAAGTATTGTTATACTTACCTTTGTTTTGGATGGTGATGAACTAGTTGAACTGGGGCATTTCATCCCAACAGCTGACTCATTTTGATTATTTGGTTCTTCTTTATTAAAATCTGTAATGTTAGAAACGTGTAAAGCTTCAATTTTTTGTTTTAAGGATAATGTATAACTTATTCTTTTTTCTGCATTTGATTTAGAACATAATGCATGTATTAACGAGTAGACTAATCAATGCATTACATTAATGATCATATTAGTACATATTATACGTTGGAAACATGAAAGATGATAAGTAGAAATTGTCTATTTAATTAAAAGTCGAAACGATATAAAGTGTTATCTATTAAAAGCTGAAAAGAAGTCCAATTATTTACGTAGTTTATTCTTCATTTTTCCAATAGAAAATGCCATGACATAAATTGTTTGAGTTAAACAATTAGCTTCTGAATTTCTTTGTGAAACAACAAACAAAATATTCTGTAATTCACTTGTGAGGTGCATCTGAATTTAGTAGTTAAGTGCATAACGTGTTGAAATTTGATGTTGATGTTGTCCCGGAGTGAATGCCAATGGTGGAATGCAGGCACATCCAGCTAATGAGCCTGAAACAAGAAGAAACAGTCGTCTTGGATTCCACTGCTAGTCACCACCCATTTTTCCTCAAATTATAATATATTTTGGTATACTTTGAGAAATCTCTTCATGGATTATTGATACTCCCAAAATTATTCCATTCCAAGTTCTACTGAAACTATTATTACTAAATATACTACTGATGACTGTAAATCGGGGAGAGTTTTCAATGCAGCTTCGTATCTCAAATATTTTATCGATTGACAACATAGTTACAGTTGTGTTTTGAAAAATTAAATGAAACTGGTATAAAAATGTTTGACACGTCAACATAAACTAGAAAACCTAGTTGGCACTTTACCGTTATTAACTAACAAGACTGATATGAAATAATGTTTGACAATAATAATAGGTGAATAGGTAAATTAGGAACAGAAAAAGTTTTATTATCTAATAAAAAACTGCAAAACAGTTAAATTAATGTAATATTCATCTATGCAAGAAGTGTCAAAGTCAGCACTGTAAAATAAAAGGCTAATTAATTACAATTTCCAATTCTCGTAATAGCTGATAATTTGACTGACATTTAAGATACTTATTTCTCCCTGAATTCTCTTTAAACAGTGTTTCAGAGGGGTATATAGTGAAGGTGAACACAAGTAAGGATAACCAAATGTTGGATATATAATTGAACAACCTGAAGAGAATTTATCGAAAAGAATATTCTTCGTTCAAATATTAGTCTTTTAATATGATGGGGATCTTTAAACGATAACCAAATGTCTTGGTAAAATATGAATGCCATACGTTTGACGCTTCATTTGCAAAACATCCATCAATTATCTCAGACTTTGTTGTCCCATCATTTCCACAAAAGCCACTCTCTGGTCCCATTCTCTTCTATTCGATCTTCTCGACCTTCTGTTGCTAAGCACTTCACTTTCGAATGATGTTACAAACTACTTATATCTGTTGATATAAGTAGCACATATCACAACATAACTTTGTTATTGCTTCTAATTATATTAACCTAAGGCTGTGGAACCATTTTTAATGTTTATTACACATCTTCACTGAGTAAGCTATTGAATTTACTATCTTTAAGATCTGACATGTAGCAAATACAGAGAACAAAATATTTAGCTACGAGACATCTGACTTGCGAAGTGACTAAACTTACATCTTGAATTCACAGTAGAAGCCCAATGTTTTGTCAAAATTGAAAGGACCTCTGACTACCTTTGTTCATTACTGTAACACTACAATCTATTTCTACAGAACATCTATCATACGTTTTCAGGGTAAATGCAAGATATATGTTACCTTGTTTATACTAGACAGATGTAAATTCTTAAGTAAAGCCACAGCTATCTAGAATCCAAAGTTACGAAGAGTAATACAGTAACTAGTTCAGTGAAAATGTAAGTACTGACAAAATAGATAACTTAATGAGAATGTGAACAGAACTGACCATTAAAGTTCAGTAGATCTCAACAAATTGTCACGATTATGCTTAAATGAGTGCATACTTTCTGTGCCAAATTCTTGCAAACTAAATTAGCGTTATCTGAAAGAACTGTTCTCAAATAAACTTTATGCTTGTTTGATCGATAAATTTGAAACTTGGCATGGTTTTTTATGTCATTTCAAGGATTGGTTGGCCATATAATATCTTAGAGCAAGTTAGAAAAAAATTGTCATGGATAAATTAGATAGAGAAAATTGATTATAATTTTTCTGATTACACTCTTAACTGTTTCATTAGTTATTTATTAGTGAAGTAATTGCTTGTTTGATAATCTAAAGTAATTATAGATGACTACAATTACACTGTAACGGCACCGGAAGTAATCCTATTCACATATTAACAGGCTGTCCTAGTCTCAGTACTAGGAATTGATGGTTCCCAATCACCATTTCATTATAACAGTAATGATTGTGATAAATGTCCATCGAAAACAATTTATAGGCCGCATAATTTAAAATTATTTAATCATATATTTCTGTCCTTTACATAATACTTTGCTTTCTATACCAACCTTATTATACTTGTAATTTAGAATGCATTCTGAAATTAATTTTCAGGATATAATCACATTATTATTATTATTATTATTATTATTATTATTATTATTATTATTATTATTAGTAGTAGTAGTAGTAGTAGTAGTAGTAGTAGTAATAGTAATGATGTTTAATCAAACGACTATCGTAACCAATGGTTGGAAACTCTAGGTAACAAGGCTCAGAATCGATCACAATGGCGTAGATGTATACACTCTCTATCTTCCCTTAAACATTGAGATTAAAATTGCTTCATATCTATCTTCTTTCCTATACTATATCCTTATATGCAATCTTTCTTTTATATATTACCACCATTAAATTAACTACTTCTATGAATCCGGTGTTCATCTTGTTGTGCTAACGAGGTATGGCAACTTGAACCGATGCATATATGTGCCTGGTCTTACGTTGTAGCTGACTGACTGATTTAATCAAACGATAAATAGTAGCAAATACCGTTCCAAGAATAACTTAACATATATTTGAAGCATATGAACAGTGTAAATCGTTGATAAAAGAAAGGTTTAGTGGACTATGAATGTCTTTTTACTTCTAATAATCGATATATATATATATATGTGAATCGCTTTTCTTGATATTACCGAAATCAACATTACGTAATAAAAAAAATATTGTCAATAATTTATGATACATAAATATTCAATTTATGATTTGTTGCTACGTATTTACAGTCATGACATACAATATAGTGATATAAACAATTTCTAAGTTAATGGATGTCTTAAATTGAATAAAAAAAGATTCTAAATTCAAATCTGGTAATTAGACATTTCTAATGATTTACTAGGTACTTGCTTCAACGGTGTATATACTACAATTGGGACGATACAGAGAAGATTAGCATATAGATATATTATTAACAAAGATAAATTGAGAAACATATTGTCTATTTCATTATATACATAAATAGTTTTTATGATATAATTTGATATATGACATAAGTTATATCTATAAACATTTACTCTACTATAGTGATCCAGTCAAAATGTATTTGATTAATATTATCTTTACAAATTCATTACATTTAAAAATTGTAAAAATTAATAAGAAAAGAAATGTCTTCGAATCATATAACATTAGTACTATATACTGGATAGGTTTTCATATTCATAGTGTTTTTTTTATTTGGATTAAAGTCGAGAATAAGTTCATTCTATGGTTTATGAGAAAACATAACTCGCGAAGCGGGATCGTGGATGCGCACTGATGAGGAGTCCCACAATGGGACGAAACGGTCATCCAGTGCTTCCATGTTTTCCATGGTGATCTAGCTCCAATTGATTCATGAATTCAACTATAAAACATAACTAGTTTATGATAAGATAAAACTTAGATTTTAATTTGAACTATTAAATATTAGGATTTATTTATAATATGAATTCATATTTGGTTATGCTTATGGTACACAATGATTGTAATAATTTTATTTATCAAAGTGATCTAGTCTAATTAGGAGTAAACCTAATCTTAAGTACACTTAGAAGAACATTTGTTATTTATTAGTAGGATAGAATATCCTTCAAATTTATGAGGCTGGTTTTTTAAATATCATTGTTTTCTATTAATTTTATTATATATTTAGTAATATTTAAACGTACCTTTTGCGTTTGTCATTGATGTTGATACAGTATCAAATGTACAACGTTTTGTTAAAACAATAGCTACTAATAACAAAACACATAACACTCCAGCAATCGAAGCCATCACAATAATTATTATTGTTTGTTGCCCAGATCCATACGATTTAGAATGATTTAATTTGTATTGTTGTGATGTAGACACTGATGATGATAGTCCTGAAGGATATAATAATCCAGAATTAGCACTGCCATCAAGATTTAACGATCTGTGTAGATAATCTTTATTTAATCTATCACGTTCACCATAATTGAAATTATTGTTTGTCAAATCATTGTGTAATTTGTTCTGATCAAAATTTGACTGTTTTTCTGTTAAATAATCTATGCCTAACTGATCCGAACGATGATTATTATTCTTTCTTTCTGATATCCTAAGATTTGGATCACTACGAATGATCACTGTGAAATGAACCTAAAAATTTAAAGATTGTAAAAATAAAAAGGGTAATTAAAACAAAGTTTGCTACTCTAAAATCAATCGTCAGTAATAAAAGTCACTTTTGTGAACTGGAATTAATTTTAACTGAATTTGAGCATTTACTAATCACCGATTAATCATTTAGAGTAGTCAATAAACTAATAAAGACTCGGATATGATTAAACCTGATGAATGTAATTGTTATATCGCATGGGCTCGTAATATATATGGACGTGCACTTAGAGAGGTAGTGGATTTTTATTGAGCGGACGCAAATGATACTTGAAATCGTACGAGCAGTCTAGAGTGCTATTCGGCCCTTCCTTTCTGCCTAGCCCAGCCATTCATAATTCACCAGGGGATATAACAGTAATGTTGAGCATTTACACGTAGAAGATTTATATAGAAACTGTTTACAAGATATACTAATTTCTAATAGTCACGTATCTAGGTAAGTGGGAAACATGTTGGATGCCTTATTATGAATAAGGACATTCTGAAGTCTTGGATAAAGTTAAAGTTTAAATGAAAAATGTCTTCAATGTGGAAATACAATGTATTTGACCTATACAAAGGAGTTTAAGTTATTTAAATATCCATTATGCAAAACTTGGTCGTCAGCCAGATATATTTATTCAAGAAATAAATATTTATCCTATTAAAAATGAGAAAATCAAACGTTCACCGTTCATGACCTTCGTAAATCATGCTCTGTCATACTGTTGCATTTTTGTTTATTTCTGATATTCACTTCGAAAATACTCTTTAGGTATGTTTTATAGAATGCAGTTATAGTGAAGAAAGCAGTTTTCATCTGTTAAACAGAAAGTATGTACTCACAAAGTCAACAGTACGCACAAAACTATACAAATGTTATTAGTAGTCTAAATAATAAATTGTAAAATTATTCTAGCTAATTATTAATATTATTATCCATAGACTAAACTAAATAAATTGATATATAACTGTATAATGTAGTTAAGGGAAATTAGTTATAAATTTGTTTAACAAGTGATCCAGAGTATTGAATAGTTTTCAATACTTGAAGGTGGATTTGTGGAGATTTTAGTAATTTTATATAGTTGAGATCATTAGTCAATTGAAGCTAGAGCACCATCGAAATCCTGGAGGTGTGTTTAAATTGAGTTCATATTAAAACTGGTAATTTTGTGGTCTACATAAACTCTACATAAACTCGCTAAATGTAAATACATAGAGAATTATGGAATATTTTACTTTTGAATTAGGAAGAATTATTCTGTTATTGTAATTCAAATTAATTTGCTTTATTTAAAAGTTAAATGAAAAAAATGAAAAAACAATAATCGAATGTTTTTGATATGGATGAAATGTAGGACTCGCCGGTCGGATGTACCTTCATCACAGTTTGGACGTTTACTCTGGGACTGTAAATAAGTGCCATTTTATCCAAACATTAGACTCAGTCACTATTTGGATAATGTAATGGCATTCGAAGCGAATGGTACGTCGTTAGAGCCCTGAGGTGGATATCAACTACTGGATGCAGGATTATCCAGTTGACGAGTTCTAAGTTGCACGAAATGCGCATCTTAAATTACAGTACTGGATACATTTGTTCAACTTTATGTTGAATCATTCCACGCAAGATGAATAAATGACAACTAATGGTGATCAAATCTCAGTTGAAAATATCAATGCAGTGATATATAAAACCTTTCAGATTGAACCAAATATTTTCGGTTGACTTAAGTATTTCCACCACTGGTTATTACGATAACGGGACTTCGGATGTCGATGATCAATCTTTGCAATATGTACTTATTCATAACCAGGTGTCTTAAACATAACTTGTTAATACTTTGATTCCTTCGTTTTCAACTTAGCATGATAACTCCATTAAACTTGTAAACGCCGTTTTAACATCTGTAGACAGCATAAAATCAAATATTTTTAATTAACGGATTTGAGAAGTTATCGACTGTCTTATAGCATTCTTGAAGGTTCAGTGAATTCTGTAGTCTTTTACACATACGTTTTCTCACATGAAAAAGACAACCTTATTCTAATTTATTTAAATGTGCTTGTAAAAATGTTATAGGGGCTGAATGTTCATAATTAGTCAATAGATTATTAGATTTGAATTCAAGCGCAGTTCATTCAATTCATTAAACGCGCACACATGCGAATTCATACTTTTATTGTTCATAAGAATGCAAACCAGTGGATATATTACCAGAAATTGGGTGTATCTGAGTTAACAAATGTAACGAGGTATTGACTGTTCCACCACTACTACCATTGATAACACCATGAACTATTCCAAATCCTGAGTTTTAAAATATTTTAAGACTCGTTTTTCATATGGTATGCTGTGATGTAGAAGGAAATTCCATTCACGGTCGTCTTGTATTCAGATGGTAGAGTTAGTGCACCAAATAATTTTGGATTTGATAAAGAGAGCTGATTTTCATTGACTGTTTCGTTAAATCCACAGGTGGATGACGAGCTGACATAATATGTAACAAACTGTCAGATAACGTAGCTACGATTTCGTGTATGGATTTTTTTAAAGTTGCACGATCACATTTTTCATTAATTACCTCTTCAGGATATACCTTAAGTTTATCTGAAACACAGTTATATACCATTGGTTGCATTGTAATATATTTATATTTTAAATGAAAGAGAGCTCTACACTTGCCTGTTCGATATTCCATATAAATTCAAGCTTTCTTATCGTTAAGTAATTTCTCGTTTTTGAATGTGTGACCATTCACTTTAGAAAAATATACGATTTTGTAGCTTTTCAAGTATTTGAGTTCCATTCATATGGGGCATAAAATTAAAACCTGGAATGTAGTTAGCTGTCTTTATATATATTCTGTAACGTTACGAACTCTAATCAAATGATTTAAAGCAAATATACATTGATTTATTTCGTATAAATTCACATCTTATTACAGTTAATTAATCGGAATTTAATTTAATATATTTACAGAGTTGAGATCGTGAGTCAATTGAAGCAAGACCACCATCGAAAACCTGGAAGCACTGGACGGCCGTTTCGTCCTATTATGGGACCTCTCAGAAATGCGCATCCACGATCCCGTACTCGCGAGATTCAAACCCAGGACCTACCAGTTTCGAGCCAGAGCCAGAGCTTCAATTGACTCACGATCTCAACTCTATAAAATTACTAAAAACTCCACAAAACCCCTACTGTTAATATATTTACATTTGATCGCTTTTATTAATTTGTACCTTTTTAGAGCTCAGTTATGATCCATTCATCATCATCTATTGTCAAATAATTAATCGAAATAGGCCATAAGATTGATCTTAACTCGGCTTTTATAGTGTTGTATAAAAGTGTAAAAGGGCGTATACTAAGGTTTATTGAAGCCTTAGCCATACGAAAATTTAAACCCCCTTTTTGCATTCAAAAACACTTTGTTCTTACCTTAAGCCTACCCTGGTAATATTAGCTTATTATCCAGAGTGATTAGGTTTCAAATTGTTTTTCACATTATTATTATTATTATTACCATTGTCTATTCTTATCCCCTACCCCATTTCCAGTCTAGTTGACCTTTTATTTTTATATATAAATGTTGTTAACAAGTATATGTGTGATCAGATTGTTCGAAATGTATTGCGCCAATATATATCACATATTTCTGATAATCTTCGTCTTCTTATTACACTATCGAAATTTATCAAAGGGACTAATTGCTTTAAATTATGATTGGTTAGTTAATTATATTAGTGCCATTATTTATTGTATCATTAAATCAGTATTTCAGTGTTTGCTCTTTAAGAATTCATTCTTATTGATCCCTATATATTTTATTTGACCTTTTTTTCCATTAACATCATCTAAAGATACACACTGACCATACTTGTTTCAGAAGATGACTTTCTAATCTGACTGAATACATAATCAGAAAGCATGTTTAAGCCTATATTGTTCATAAAGCCTACTAACATCTCTAAGGGGTATATATATGTATATAATTGAAAATCTGTCAAAAATAATTTAACATCATTTCAAAATTGAAAAAAACCGATTGAGACAAAACGAAAACAACATATGGGAAACCATAATAATAATAAATAATTAATCAGTTAGGAACTATTCTTGTCTTGTTAAATTGACATTTTTTTCTTACTTGTTTATCTTTATATGCATTTTAACCTAAATTAATAAGTATGAATGAATCTACTAGAATATTTATCAGTAGTAATGATAGTGATCATTATAATGAAAAATACATCAGGGAATTATTCTGTTTTTTTTAGCCATGATATTATGATATTTAATCATAATTAAATTATAATGAGTTGATCATCTATAATTAGTTTACTATTATTATTATTATCATCTTATTACCACGATTATTTCTGTTGATGTAAACTGATACTTTCATTTTAACTGTCATATTTATCACTTATGACAGATTAAACAATGATGTACTTATAACAGTATTTGAATTATTCTAAAAAAGTACAAAATAAACATTTTAATCTTCCTATTAATGGTTTATAAATTAAAGTAAATTTTAATCTAACTGTATACTAAGTGCTAAGGACAGGGTTGAATGGAGAATACTGGTGGATGACCTATACTCCTCAACGAGGGGTGACAGGCATAAGTAAGTAAGTAGGTATACTAGGGTTCTATTTTAATACTACAATAATGATTATTGCGATAGAAAATAATGAACGGTTTCTCAAAATCGTGAATTGGTTGAAGTTAGACATTAACACCGTTGGTTACCGGCCGGCTCAGTGGTCTATCGGTTAGGGGCTCTGGCGTGAGACTAGTAGCTCCTGGGTTCGGATCTCGCGAGCGCGGGATCGTGAATGCGCACTGCTGAGGAGTCCCACAATAGGATGAAACGGCCGTCCAGTGCTTTCAGGTTTTTGATGGTGGTCTAACTTCAATTGACTCATGATTTCAACTATGAAAATACTAAATTCTCCACAAAACCCCTTCTGATCAATAAATTAAATGTCACATTTTTTGTATCATCATAATTTATTATAGACTAGTTTTATTAGGAATGTTATAACTGAGAGAATGTTTATTAAAGGATGTCATAAGATATAAATGGAACAACTGTATAGAAAAATAGAAATGTTTTGAAAAGTTCTTTGATCAAATGTTTGCAGTGAGATGTATATCATCAATTGCTATTAATTCTGACTACAGAATGTTGAGAATAGATCAACAACCAAAAGCTAAACTATGGAGTTCCGAATTTATAGCTCAACTTGAAATGAATACAACATTGGATTTCATGTAAGGATAGAGCCATTCACTCTTAAGTAGCGATATCTAAATAGAATAATGAAATTATTGCTTACAACCTAGTATCTGACTGATTTTGGTTCAGTATGGATACTAAACTAAGATGAAATAATGTTCGACAGTCCGTGGTATTTTTTATTTTAAGTCAGTATGCGAATGAACAATTTCCAGGATTTATATATGCTGACATTATTTATTGTCTTGAACACTCATCATTGGTTTGAATTGTCAGTTCTCCATAATTTAAAACGATTCATAAAAGTAACATTTCTTTAACACAAAACTAGAACACGTGTATTAATTTATATTCAATTGATAAACTAATTTATTTGTCGTTTCAGGCACAAAATCACTGTTACCATGGTATTTGTTTCGTTGAGCCTAAATTATTTCTTTTGTCAACATTAGTATTATCGTTATTACTATTATTATTATTTTTCATTATATATATATATATATATATATATATATATATATATATATATATATACAAATAGTCCTTCTTTATCGATTTTACTTATTTCTCGTTTATGTATTTCGTGGTTGTTATTGCTATCTTTCTTTTTTTGACTTCCTTATACATCTTTCTCTTTAATTTTTTTCTTAAGAGCAAGTGGAAAGATGCTTTTCTTATATTTAATTGAATGTTAATCGGTAAAAAGTACATATCTCTTAATCAACTAATCTATTTTAGAAATTGTAGGCTATTTCTGCTGACAATTATTATTCGTTTTATTATGATCATTGTTACTAATTAGTAATACGTTTTATTTTCCTATAATAAAATAATCAGTGTCTTCATATTCAGTTTAAAATTAGTGGTGTTTAAAGATTCTTTAATTGGGATATCAGTTCGTATTGAAAACGGATTTTAAAGGTTTTTATGGATTCAAATAATGTGATTATTGTATTATTACCAAATAGTCATTGAAGCATAAGAGTACACAAATTTAATGGAGAGATAGAAAATAATTCATTGTTATTTTCCTGTAATCCTATAAGCATATTTTTAGTAATAAATTCCATCAACTTTTTATTGAATAATACAGTCCCTATTACTTATCTATTTATTTAAGTAGTGGGACTAAGTTGGAATTGATTACAAAATAATAATTTGGAGTGAAAATAGTTGTTCTATGTGATCTCATACTTTTCATTTATTAAAATACATTGAAAAAAAAGACTAACATGAATCATCAAAAGCGCCAGTTTCTAAGACATTTCTGCTTTATGCTAATTTCAATTGCAGTGTATGCTACTTATGTTAACAGATATAAGTAGTATGTAATATTAATCAGAAGTGGAATGACTGAAAGTAGATATTTGAGAGGATAAAGTTGAAGAGAGCAGGGATGTAAACAGAGATTATTTGTAATAATAACAGGAATGAAGGAACGATGAAGTTTGTAAGAGACAATTGATGGAAGATATTAAAATGAAGTACTTTATGTATTTTTTTCCTATTTTACAAAGACAATGCAAATTTGCATTAAACACAAAATTGGTCTTCCCCCCCTAAGCGTTCGTTCAATACTCACTGAATATCCTTCAGAATGAGAGTTGTTTGTGTGATTTTTCCATGGCTCTATTTTCATGCTCATATCTTACACCGGTATCGGGCATAATAGACGAAAACACTCATCTGATATTTTTAGTTGTGTTACGGTGTTCAATAGAGACTATGTTTGATGAATTTATCTAAGCTGGAAACGTTTGTTTTTTTACAGTGAGATCAAATGAAAGACCACAGAAAAGTCAGGTAAAATTAAGTTAGTTTATTTTGTCCTGATTTTAAGCTTTTCTGCAGTGCTAATTTAGGAGATTTTGCAAGGTATCGAAAACTAGTATCTTGATAGAAAGATTGCTGAGTTGACATTCTTAAGTCCAAATTTCTAACGACACTACAAATCCAATAATGTAATGAATTCGGTTAGAAACAGATTGAAAAAATAATTTTTACAGACATTAAGTTACACCATACTTGCAGCAGTTATGAATTCATTATTTCGATGTCCCACTTCTGCATAGACGGTTATATTTTATTATTAAACTGTATCATTGAAATTACGGGGGAGGACAAACCAGCTTCCAGCTGAAGAGGAAATTAGGAAAAGACGTTGGAAGTGGATCGGACATACATTAAGAAAATCACCAATGTGCATCACGACTCAATCCCTAATTCGGAATCCGGAAGGGAAGCGGAAAAGAGGAAGGCTAAAGAACACACTACGCCGGGAAATAGAAGCAGATATGAAAAGGATGAATAGCAACTGGAAAGAACTGGAAAGGAAGGCTCAGGACAGAGTTGGATGGAGAATGCTGGTGAGCTGCCTATGCTCCTCGACGAGGGGTAACAGGCGTAAGTAAGTAAGTAAGTATCGTTGAAATGACTTACAAAATTGTTTATATTGACATCCTGGTCTCTAAATTTGGTTTATAGAGTATCATAATAGTGATCTGGTCGTCTTTAATTTAAATTTCGTCACAATCAAAGTTTCTCATTTGATTCAATCGTAACATTATCTCCAAAGATTTAAAAATTATCAAATTAACGATAAGACACAGAATAAAAAACTAATAAGCACTGCTAGTTATTAGGAAGTACAGCATAGACAATTCAACAATCAACTATTTTACAGTGTTCTTAGAATATTTTTGAATTTAGAGTCGATCCAGTACGAGGCAACTAATGAACCATAATCAATTCGTATAAATCGTTTATGATGTATGGGTTTATGTACTCAACTTTTTTTGCTTGCATGGGGGCTAGTGATAATATGCAGCTACCTAAACCGAAACAGGTTTAGAGCAGTTTGGGTCTGAAACATAATAAATGAAAACTGCACAATTAAACAATAAACTACCAGTCTTAATGACAATGAAATAAAACATGAAAAGTTTCACATAATAAGTTTTACTTACTTGAGATGATAGACTGTCATTCGTCAAACCATCTTTTGCTATAAGCGTTAGTTTGTAGGTTTGTGGAGTTGGAGGTCTATACATAGCACATAACACGCTTGGAGCTTGTGGGATCAATGCAAATAATCCATTGTAATTATCTAATAATTCAAGAATACAACAGTCCAGCATAGAATCCGATTCCATATCTCTATCAATCACACGATGAGGCAAAGGTTCACATACAGGATTAGCGTTTTCTAAAGAGGATAATTCTTGATTTTCTTCTTTGACTGGTTTCTCTTTTTTTCCAAATTGATTGTCAGATTTCAAATGTACTGTAGTGGCATTTAGTTGATTTTGTTTCGGTAAAATTAATGGGTTTAACTGTTCCCAAGTAAATGTCACATGTGAACGATGTGGTTCAATTAACATGAATTCAGGTCGATTGTCATTTAAATTTAAAATTGTGATTACTACGCTTGCTTCTGTACCAATATGGTTCATGATCGTGTTAAAGTTATCGTTTCTTGCAGATGGTGAACGATGAATTGGTACTTCATTTTCTGCTTCTACTATAAGTGATATAGAAGATCTGGATTCTCTGTCAATCGGACGTCGAGTTCTTAATGTACCACTATTTCGATCAATTGTAATCAATTTCAAATCTTCATTATTACCACGTAAATTGTAACGCACGCGTTGGTTTATTATTGTTACATCTTTGTCTATAGCTTCGACAACACCGATTTCTGTACCACCTGGTGCATTTTCAGCTACCTAAAATAGTGTTAACGAGATATGAAGCGTGATACAATAAATGTTAGTGGAAACCAGTATTTTTCATACGTATTATGACTATGTCATGGTTTTATTTTTCATAAGCAATTAATCCACATAAAATAGTCTATTTACAGAGAAATATTGATTCTACAGGCAAGAGTTACCTTTATTCTTGTACAAAATGATGAACGTTCTAGAAAACCTCTATACATCATCGTCTGACTTAAATTCAATCAGTGATACTTTTATGTTTGTATGGATGTCTGATGCAGCAATATGCAAGCATTTGAGTGTAAATGTTCGTATTATTCACTTCAATAAAGATCATTTTACCCCCTAGTAATTTGAAATTCCTTCAACAACTCATAAAACTGTACGGATTATGTTTGATACGAGATCTTTCTTTATTCAGTTACTCAGTTATACTTTAAAATGCATAACATTACTGAAAGTATCCATTTAAACTGGAACGTATTTCTTATCATTTCAAATCAATGCATGTAATACTACTCACTTTAAACTTTAATATTTTGGAAACCTATAGTAGTTTTAGTAAGTCGCATTAAATGATCAAAGTAAGAGATTTCGACGTAAATTTAAACACATATTTATTGAACTTGGTTTGAAATAATTTAAGTTGCAGTATTGTAATCTAATTCAATCGGTTACATAGATCTTAGAAGTGTAAGATGGTTGGTAGTATCATAAAGGTAGCTAGTAATATGAAAGCAAGTAATATAAAAGTTGTAGGAATTGATGAAGCCAGTGAAAATGTTTTCTGATTAAATAAATTTATTTAATTAGTACTAAACTAATGAAAATCGTTACCTTATGAAGTTTTTATGTAGTTATGTAGTTGAGGTAAATTGCTAATAAATACTAACTCCATCTTGAACTTACCTCAAATAGATAGTGTGTATTCAGAAATTCCGGCACATTATCATTTGTATCTTCCACTGTAATGACAATATTTGCACTTGAAGAAAGTGGTACAGGTGATCCAGAATCTCTTGCAATCACAACCAAATGATATTCACTGCGATTTTCACAATCCAGTGATTGAATAGTCCATAATTTCCCTGTGATTGGATCTATTCTAAAGAATGCAGTACCATTTACGAAATTAACTAAAGATGATGATGATGATGACGACGATGGTGTTGAAGCCGTCACTAGTGATGATATACTTGTTACTGTTTGCATGGATGATAACTCATATGGATTAACTAAACTGTAGGTGATTAATGCATTAACGCCTACATCAAGATCTGTTGCATGAATAGGTGTCAACATGTGTACTTCTGCATGTAGTTGATTTTCTATTACTTGACCTGTGAATATACTTTTTGTAAATATTGGCTTATGTTCATTAATATCTGTAATAGTGATATGTAGACTGGCGTTTCGTGATAACGCATATTGACCTTCATCATCAATACATTCAACGGTAACCTGTTAATTGTAAAAATAGTATAACATAAATACACCGTTTAAACAATATGAATTTAGGATTCTCACATGTAAAAATATACATATTAGATTGAGTAGTAGGAATCAAGTTTCAAGTTTATAAAGTCTAAGAATAGATAATATATTGTTTAAACATTTAGAGAAATCATTGTAAAAAGTAATGAACGTTGTTATAACTTGATTTATCGTTACCTGAGTTTGATAAAACCATTCTTTATATATTAGGAGTGTTTAATATTAAACTAAGAAGCTAACAAGATTGAAAAGACTTTAAAATTTATTATTAACTAGCAAATTTTACAATACCAAAGTACACTGATGCGGTATACATATGTGATCAGAACAAGCTATTTTATATTGCATATTTAAGTTCAATACTGATTTAAAAAATTTATTATTATTATTATTATTAGCTTTATTCAATATTATATTTTTGGTACAAAATAGAATTCTCAGCACAAAGTACTTCAACAAGTTTCCGTTTCTTACTTCTTCGTCCTTCCTGACGATAAATATTGAGTGATTGCCAGTTAGAAGTTATCAGCCCAGTCAATCGAGATTTGGATAATGTACATTCTTCTCGCTGCATATTGCCAGCAACCACGATATGTCTGATTAGGCTTTCTGTAACCCTTACAGCGAAAGGTCTTACACTTTTCAGAAACGCACTTGAATAGGTTGTGTGATTAATAGGTATAATGATGTATTAAAACAAACAAAATTAGATAACTTGTTGAAATATCTAGATGACAGGAACAGGTAGCCCAGATGCTTAAACAGGCCGACAGTCATATAAAGAACGATCTCGCTGAAATCATCTGTCAATCCTAATCAGACAACCATTGTAAACTTGTAAGCACTGGACAGCCGTTTCTTCCTAGAATATGTGTCTACACCGTTGCACGTCAGTGACCCCGCAACCGGAAATTAAACCAGGGGCCTTCGGTCTTGTTCACGAACGTTCAAACTTTAGATCATTGAGCCGGCATCCAATGGTGTTTTAGTCTAACTTAAATCAATACACTTTCATTTTCTTTGGTGTGTATTATCCTCACAGCCGACACCTTTGAACTCCGCTAGTAACAGCTGCTCGTGAAACTAATCAGCAGTGAACACACGATAAATGCTTTCATACGGTCGTGGAAATTTTCGAGAGCTACTCACTGGTAGATATTTTAAATGACCAAACAATATATGTTTAGATTCTGGAAAAACAAAACTATGGGACATTATCTTGTCATTTAGAGTTGATGAATTGTTACTAGCAATGCAGTTCAGGATTAATTTTTTATCCCATTTCAAACTAGTTAGCTGGAGATCATGGAAAAGTCAAGGCGCTTCTCATAAGATGTATATATGATAACAAAAGCTTATTAAAATTCAGTACTGAATATCAACAACAGGACAATTCCAACAATGATTTATCCTGTGACTACTTTGGTTTTGAAAACTATTTTGTTTATATGAATACACATAAATGAATTCTGTTTAAGTCATTTAAAATATTTGAACTTTTCATCAAAACATGTAATTTATTACTCTCATAAATATGAAACAATGATAGACCAATACTAGATGCTCAGCCTTCTACCATATATTGGCTTATTTGCCGAAGTAGAACTAGAAATATATATATATATATATATCAATAGATTTCTTGGAAAATATTTTCTAAAGACCACCATGATGAGAATTATATGTTCATTGAGTTTCATGGTAGTTTATTTCCCTTTTAAATTGTAAGCAGTTAAATTCATTACTCAAAACTCATATAGATGTAGGTCGGTAGATGTATTTTTAGTTGTTTCTAATTGATTTCCTTATCTTTATCATTAGTATCCAACTCCAAAATGTTTTTTGCATCTTATATCTATTCAATAGTTACTTATTTCAGTTCTAATACATCAAATGAAATAAGATAGGAATCAAGACTTTTGTTAATTCTTTTTATATATTTATGTATGTATCCATTTTATTTTCTGAACTAACTGTACTATTAAATATGAATAAGTTTCATTATTAGGTTTTCTAATAATGTATCATTTACTATCTACAATATATAAAGTTCGTAAATTGAAAAACCATAATATGAACAGTGAACGGTCGCTCAAAATCGTGGATTGGTTAAAGTTAGGCATTAACACCGCTGGATGCCGGCCGGATCAGTGGTCTATCGGTTAAGGGCTCTGGCGCGAGACTGAGTTTGAATCTTGCGATTTCGGGATCGTGGATGCGCACTTCTGAGGAGTCCCATAATAATGTAGTGGCCTAAATCTGATCCCTTTTTGATCGTACGTACTGTCTATCCTCGTATGTAATAAATGACTTTATCCGCGTTGGTGAATAACGTAGTTAAATACGTCAAATACGAGAATGGATTTAGAATACTTATAATTTCTACACTCATTGGTCTGGCCAGGGAATCAGAGTGATGAGGCGAATAGATGAGAGCGGAACGGAGCAAAGATCATGCGCAATGGAGATGGCTGGGAAGCCAACTCATTTTAAGCAAGCGTTAATCAACATTTATAGTCGGACAAAAATGAGTGACAGACATACGATAAATAAGATACGAAGTGTACACATATATGCTCATATAAAAGTATAGTCAATGTTAATAAGCAAATAATAAACAAGATCAAAATATGACTCATGACAGGCGAATTGGCTTGGCCAGTAGCTAGGATAAAGTATATGGGCTTAACATATAAACTGATACTACAATAGGACGAAATGGCCGTCCAGTTCTTCGAGGTTTTCCATGTTGGTTTAGCTTCAACTGACTCATGATTTCAACTATGAAAATACTAAATTCTCCACAAAACCCCCTCTGATCTAAAGCCATAATATGTTATATATATTCAGCGTTCGCAGTGTTAAATAAAGGCTTTTGCAAGATTTGAATTTGTATTTGATTACCTTCTGTACTTACCAGGTACATTCCAGATGTAAATAAGAGAATATATGAAGTCTAAATTTTAAACTTATTTTCGAAGTACCCTGTAGTTGTTATAAATACACAACAAAATAGTATGAAGTCGAGTTTAGTAGAGATGTTCAACACTATATTTATGTTAAATCAGGGTGAAATTATGTTATACGCTCCGATAAATAAAAACTAGATTTTTGTAAGTTAAAAACAGATATAGAAATAAAATCAGTTCGGCAGTTTTAGAAAAGTTGGTAGTATTTAGTTATAGTGTTATTTAATGATTGGATTCAAGAATATGATATTTGACGCAATCCAGTTCATATTTCGTGTTTGTCTTTCGTTTCGTCCTATTTGGGACTCACCAGATGGATGTACCTGCATCTCAGAGTTGATGTTCACTCTGGAGATCGAACCCAGTACCTTTCGCTTCAAACGTCATCCACTCAGCTACTTAATCGTGATAGCCACTCGCTTATGCAATTTGGTGATTCCACCGCTAACCACTATCCATCTTTGCTTATAATACTTGTGAATTAAGGCTATATCGAGGCAATATGCACCGTATGCACATATGCCTATAAGAGACAATTAAATTGCAGTTTTAAACATCAATGGAAAGATTCAAACAAACAATACCAAGATAAGTACTTCAGTTATTAAATTTTCAGACATAAATAAATGTTTTATCGACTTGTTATCTTGTTAGAGGGTAATTTTCATTTTTTTTTGCATATTGATCTTAGCTGAAAACCTTTAATAACCACTGATCATTTTACAATTTGGTATTATTCACTAGCTTAAAATCATAACTCTAACCTGGATCGAATACAGGACTTACAAATTTTGAGAATAAATAAGTAGTACATCAATAAATCTAAATTAAAAGGAATAGCTAACGAACTCTTTGTGTTTAATAATAATCTATTGTACAACATTGGTTCATAATTATCTTCGAAACGTATAGTCATCTTCATAAACCTAATTAATGTATAATTGACCATTTATCTTGCATTCACCAAAAATTAATTTTCCAAGTCAATAATTTGTATTAAGTATCTAGCATTTTTGACAATTTATCATATTATCCTAGATAAGACATATGACGTTAAGGTAAAATTATGAAACCATTAAATAGGCCACACAAATAATATTAGTTTGTAAACTAATCCTAACGTGTCTTATCAAAATATAATTCCCATTTTTTAAATAAATGCGATTTAGCAAGTTGTTGAAATATATTCCTTTGAATTGATTGTGTACAATTTTGTTTAGTGTAATTAAGCTAAATAGTAGCTAAGTAGATAATGCGATGACTTTCGAAGCGAAAGGCACTGAGTTCGAGTCTTGGGGTGAACATCGACTCTAAGATGCAAGTAGACTCAGACGGAATGAAATGCGAGTCCTGGATTCTACTGCTAGCCAACACCTATCTTTGATTATACACAGAAGTATTAGTTGAAATCAATTTAGTTTTTATCTAGACGTAACCAGATGTCGACAAATGAAATGCTACTCAATTGTGAATATCTACCATCTTAATAAACCAACTCAAAAGACAAATCACAGTTCCTTAGGAAAACTTGAAGTTTGACTTATAGTTTTTGACGCCGTAATCAGTAAACTGAAGTATAGAAACAGCTATCTTAAAAACTACCATTGTGTTGACAAACGGTAACAAGACTTCGAGTTACTAGATTTGTTCCTTAGGCCAATTGTGGGTGAACATGTTTAAGAAATTCCATATAAAGATAAAATGTTTAGTTGTCACCCCTCTTGTTTCCAGTACTTCTCCAGTTCGTATAGCTTTATAAACTGACACAGTTCTCACAAATTTCTGTGCTAATTCAGTAAGAGGGAAATCAGTTTCAGCGGTAAAGAGTTGAAATACAAACTTAAAACACAGTCAACTTAGATTGATTCAACCAGTCATCATATACTATATACAACAAGCGTTAAGGAAAATCTGTTACTCAAACCAATAAGCTAGACAATTAAATCATATAAACACTAACATTCATTGTTCTAATCCCTAAAATTATATGATTCATAGTTTTTGAAAAAAATTTCTCCAATTAACCCAGTATTTCTTTCCATCGTCGACTGCAGTATTTATTTATTGATTTTCTATAATAAATGTTTACATTTTATTTTAGGGACCCTATGTCGTTAATACACAATTGAAGTCATGAGAACTCTAAACGGGTAATGTCAGTATTAGTCATTTCGAACTGTTGAGATTGAATTTTCTTCACTTCATATTTAAAGATTAATTTCTCATACTTAGTTTATGTCACACTATTACATCGACATACATGCCGATAGTTATACATGAGACAAACACAGAAAAAACAATAAACACATTTCGATTTTTTTTTAATATTTCATCGTCTATCCATATCCGACTGTATCGAACACAACTAGAACTCATTTCAAGAAATAAGTCCATTTGCATATTTATTTGAGAAAGAAAGCAAGCAAAAAGAAGTAGGATGAAGTTAGCTCAACAAGAAAGATTAAGAGAAAGGTTCAAGAGAAAGAGAGATACAGAGTATATTTGTATGTATGGCAGATAAACATATAGATTTAAACAAAAGTTTTTTGAAAACAAAAATGTTTTAAATAGACAAAATTTTGTTGTTTTAATAAATGAATAAGAAAAATAAACGAAAGTCAACACATTGTTAAAGATTCTCAGATATATTAGCAGCATGTATTTCGGCTCGTTAATACACTGATGAAACTCAAATCAAAGTTTTGCTAATTCATTTAGTATTTTTTGTTTGAATCTTCTCATCGATGTGTTAGGACTGCAAACTGGTCAGTCTCTAATTGGCATATGTGTATACTGTGAGTATTGATCAGTTGCAGTCCTAACACATCAATGGGAAGATTCAAACAAACAATACTAAATGAATTTAAACTTCACCCCATTGCACAAGCAAGTGGCTATCAGGACTCAGTGGCCGAGTGGATAACGCGATGGCGTTTGAAGCGAGGGCACTGGGTTCGAGTCCCAGAGTAAACATCAACTCTGAGATGCAGGTACATCCAGCTGACGAGTCCCAAATAGGACGAAACGCGCATCCTGGATTCCACTGCTAGCCACTATCCCGCTCTGCTTACGAAAGATTTGCTAAGATAATTTATCAGTTTCAAAGAAATATCTTTGTGAAACTAGACTGTTTTTAGGTATTATATTATTAATCGACATATGGATGGTGATTGTATGTGAAAGAAAATCATGGTTATGATGGATAGTAAACTAGAAGTTTCTGATTTTATGAATATGAATGACAGCTGAAATGTGTATCGTTAATTTGTTAAAGTACTCGGCAAATTATATAAAAGTTAATAACAATATGTAATAACGACATGTATTATGTAATGACCATTACATGAGATTTCGTTAAACTCTACATGTATACAAGTTTTTGTAATGATTATTGAAAGATTTTGTTTATTAAGACTCAATTAGTAGAAGATTCTGGTTAAAATGTGCGTTACAAGGGATACTTTATATTTAATTTGGGAGGAATAGTTGCGGAACTAGTTCATATAAACTACTACACCATTTAAAACTACTTAAATGACTAAGAGGTTAATTTGGTTAAAATAACTAACCAAATTGAAGATTAAAAGAATAAACTATGGACAAATTCTAATCGATCACTCTTATTTGAAATATGTACTGATAATATTGTCCAGAAGGACTAACATATTTAACTAATAGAGCGAAATCTGTCTAGAATCCTCAACCTGAGCTACAAAAAAATCTCTATTATATTAATATCCTCCAAATTGGCTGGATGAATGGAGTTTTTTTTCCATGTATTCTTAATTGAACAAACAAACAATACGAACTGATAATACCACTCATGCATTTAATTAAGTAGATACATTTATTAATCATTAACAGTATAAACTTTAATTGATAGCAAACATGGTTGAAAGAACACTTGACTAATCGTGGCGTAAATAGTTAGTAACAATAAAAATTAGTAAATATGTCTGACTGTTTCTATATTGTTTATTATGAATAACAATAACTAGTTGAGATGAAAACAACAATTGGTTTTAACTCAAATCTGCAGAATAATCTATGGTTATATTTATTGATTAGTTAGGAAGGATGTGAACAAGTAAACTATGATCATCACAAATTCATTTAGTATTGTTTGTTTGAATCTTCTCATCGATGTGTCAGGACTGCAACTGGTCAGTCTCTAATTGGCATATGTGCATACTGCGCGTATTGCCTCGATATAGCCTTAATTCACAAGCATTGTAATCATGATAGAATAGAAATTGCAAAATATAGAAAAGGCGAAATTTGAAAGGTACTTTTTTTACTATCAAATGGCAATAATTATGGAAACATCGAAAAATAAGGGAAATTTGACAACTATTCCGATGTTCACATTAATGATCACACCTGGGATCAGATGCCAAATATTCAGATGCCCTGGCGTACTACTTGATCTACGAGTTTACATCCCCATCTTCAGCGAATTTACTATATTTTACTACTTCCACTCATAATTACCTCACGTTCGATACGACCGGATCATATTAGTCGTGAACTTTCATTAGAATCGATCCAAAGTTAATGATTACTCAGCTAAAGATTATTTCACATTTGCTTAATTTATGAAAACTATTTCAAACTATAAAATAAGCTGGGTTTTCTTCTATACATTCTATCATTTTACTTACTTACTTACTTTCGCCTGTTACTCCCAATGGAGCATAGGCCGCCGACCAGCTTTCTCCAACCCACTCTGTCCTGGGCCTTCTTTTCTAGTTCTTTCCAGTTCTTGTTCATTCTTCTCATGTCTGTCTCTATTTCTCGGCGTAATGTGTTCTTTGGTCTTCCTCTTCTCCTTCGACCTTCAGGATTCCATGTGAGGGCTTGTCTTGTGACACAATTGGGTGATTTCCTCAAAGTGTGCCCAATCCACTTCCAGCGCTTCTTCCTGATTTCTTCCTCCGCTGGAATCTGGTTTGTTGTCTCCCACAGTAACTTGTTGCTGATAGTGTCTGGCCATCGGATCCGAAGTATCTTGCGTAGACAGCTGTTAATAAACACTTGTATCTTCTGGATAATGGCTTTCGTAGTTCTCCACGTCTCTGCCCCATACAGAAGAACTGTCTTGACATTTGTATTGAAAATTCTAACCTTGGTGTTGGTTGACAATTGTTTTGAGCTCCAGATGTTTTTCAACTGTAGGTATGCTGCTCTTGCTTTGCCGATCCTCGCCCTCACATCTGCATCTGATCCACCGTGTTCATCAATGATGCTGCCCAGATATGTAAAGATTTCCACATCCTCCAAAGCTTCTCCGTCAAGTGTAATTGGATTGGTGCATGTTGTATTATATCGGAGAGTCTTGCTTTTCCCTTTGTTTATATTGAGACCTACTGCTGCTGAGGCTGCTGCTACACTGGTCGTTTTCTCCTGCATTTGTTGTTGCGTTTGTGATAGAAGAGCCAGATCATCCGCGAAGTCTAGATCGTCAAGCTGCATCCTGCCTGTCCACTGTATCCCGTGCATTCCTCCAGATGTTGACGTCTTCATAATCCAGTCGATGACCAGGAGAAAGAGAAAGGGTGAGAGTAGGCAACCTTGCCTAACACCGGTCTTTACCTCGAACGAGTCGGTGAGTTGTCCTCCGTGGACGATTTGGCAGTTTAGTCCATCATAGGAGTTCCGTATGATATTTACTATCTTCTCAGGCACACCGTAGTGTCGAAGAAGCTTCCACAGTGTCGTCCTGTCCACGCTATCAAATGCCTTCTCGTAGTCGATGAAGTTGATGTAGAGTGATGAATTCCATTCGATTGATTGTTCCACAATGATACGTAGAGTTGCGATTTGATCTGTGCACGATCTATCCTTACGAAATCCAGCTTGTTGATCTCGAAGTTGGGCGTCCACGGAATCCTTCATCCTGTTTAACAATACTCGGTTGAAGACTTTTCCTGGTATTGAGAGAAGAGTGATGCCTCTGTAGTTGTCGCACTTGCTCAGATCGCCTTTCTTTGGTATCTTGATGAGAAGTCCTTCTTTCCAGTCTGTTGGTACATGTTCTTCGTCCCAAATCTTACCGAAGAGGATGTGGAGTATCTTGGCAGTTGCTGTTACATTTGCTTTCAGTGCCTCTGTCGGGATGTTGTCTGGTCCCGCTGCTTTGCCACTCTTGATTTGTCTAATGGCCATGCTGATCTCTTCAATTGTTGGTGGGCCAATATCGATTGGGAGGTCTGTGGGTGCTGCTTCGATGTTGGGTGGGTTCAGTGGAGCTGGTCGATTCAAGAGTTCTTTGAAGTGTTCTACCCACCTGTTTCGTTGTTCTTCAATATCGTTGATTACTTTGCCTTCCTTGTTTTTCACTGGTCTTTCTGGTTGACGGTAATTTCCAGCAAGTTTCTTTGTTGTATCATACAGTTGTCTCATGTTTCCCTCTCTTGCAGCCTTTTCCGCTGTCATCGCTAAATCTTCCACATATTTACGTCGGTCGGTCCTGATGCTCCTCTTCACTTGCTTGTTTGCCTCTGTGTATTCGGCTTGTGCCTTGGCTTTTTCTGCTCTGGTTCGGCTGATATTGATTGCTACCTTCTTGTTCCTCCTTGCTTCAATTTTATCCAGTGTACCAACAGTGATCCATTCCTTGTGATGGTGCTTCTTTTGGCCCAGAACCTCCTGACATGTTGAAACGATTGCCTCCTTGATACCTTTCCAGCTGCTCTCTATGGTGGTTCCCTCTTCATTGAGTAGGTTATGAAGGCCTGGAACCTGTTGCTGAGGGCTATGTTAAATTCGTTGAGTTTGTCAGCATCTCGAAGAAAGGCCGTGTTAAACTTTTGTGATGTTGTCCGCGCCATTGTCCAGTGCTTCTTGAGTTTTAGTTTGATCTTGGCGACCAGCAAATGGTGATCGGATGCTATATCAGCTCCTCTTCTGGTTCTCACATCCTCCATCGTCCTCCTGAACTTTTTGTTGATGCAGACATGGTCGATTTGATTCTGTGTAGTGTGATCCGGTGAAATCCAAGTGGCTTTGTGTATGTTTTTGTGTGGGAATATGGTGCCACCTATGACCAGTTTATTGAAGGCACATAGGTTTGCAAATCTCTCACCGTTTTCGTTCCTTTCTCCCAGTCCATGTTGTCCCATGACGTCTTCGTATCCAGTGTTGTCCTTTCCAACCTTGGCATTGAAATCTCCCATTAGAATGGTCAGGTCCTTGGTTGGGCACTTCTCGAAGATTGACTGCAGCCTATCGTAGAATTGGTTTTTAGCGTCTTCATCGTAGTCGTTGGTCGGCGCATAGCATTGGATGATGTTCATTGTAATGCCCTCTCTCTTTGTTCTGAAGGAGGCTTTGATGATCCTTGGTCCATGAGATTCCCATCCTATAAGTGCATTTTGTGCTTTTCTAGACAGCATCAGTGCCACTCCTTGTGTATGTGGGCATTTTCTTCTTCATGACCGGAGTATAACAGAAGTTCCCCTGAAGATAGTCGTTGTTGTCCAACCTGCGTCCAATGTGTTTCACTGATTCCAAGCACTTCCAGGTTGTATTTCCTCATTTCCGCAGAAATTTGGAAGACTCTGCCGGTCTCCCACATTGTCCGGACATTCCATGTACCTATAAAAATTGTCGCTCTGGTTGTAAGAAGGTGCATCGGCCTCATGACTTCCGAAGGAACTCGGCTTTCATCATGAGACGTCACAATTTTTCCTTCTACTCCCAGGGCAGAGTTTGAAAGGTTTGAATGAATTTTTCTGGTTAGCGTTTTTTTAGCGAGTTGATTTTCTACGGGATGGGGTCGCTAACCCCATGCCCAACCCTCCTCCTTTACCCGGGCTTGGGACCGGCAGTAGCCCCTGGAGGAGCTACAGGCGGAGTTATTTCTATCATTTTATACTTCTTTAATTGATAGAAATACGTGATTTCCAGGAATTTGCTTCAATATTATCCAGATAAAAAAATTGGCATCGATAAGTAATTTTTTACAAATTTTTTCGTGACCAAATTTAGTTTATTCCATAAATTTTCTTCTTGACAACGTATATCCTACTTTTCTTATTAAAAGAAGTAAGTAGGTCATTTTAACTTGGAGTTATATAAATGAAAGATTAAATTAAAATAATTTTATTATTTTATCTGATATCTGATTATCAAAATATTGTTATTTGTTTTCATTTTATCTGTCAATCTATTGTTCATTGACAAAAAGAGGGTATAATGTTACAAAAAGAAGAAGGTAATAAATATATTTATTATACACAGTTTCCTGATGTATATTTCAAATGATTGTGATACTTAAAAGACAATTTCTTAAATGTACAATAATTGGTGTTTACTAATTAAATTTTTTTTAAAATCATAAGCACAGATAAATGATAGCTAGAGGTGGAGTCCAGGACTTTCATTTCACCCTATTTTGTACTCGTGAGATGGATATACTCGCATCTTAGAGTTGATGTCCATTTTGAGATGGATGAGATACAGGTACATTCAGCTGATGAGTTTCAGATATGATAAAACGCAAGTCCTAGATCCTACTGCTAGTCACTATCCATATCGGTTCATAATGCTTGTGAATTAAGGCAATATTGAGTAAATCTTCATAGGATGTATATATGCCAATAAGAGACTGATCAATTGTAGTTCTAAACATCACTGGGGAGATTCAAGCAAACAATACAAAAATGAATCAAGCTATTAAAGAATCATTAGAAGTTAGAACTTAAAATGACATCCTTAAAATTATAGTTGATTTTCATTATGGATTGATATCAGCTAAGGAATTGATAAAAATCGGAGAACGTTGGACAATTCATTTTTCCCACTTTGTGATTCCTTTAGCAATGAATAAATATAATACTGTTAAGGAGAGGACTTATGAATTTCAGGTATGATTTCGTCCATGCTATTGTTTTTGCCATTGAGTTGAAACATGATGGTTTACAGTTTAATTATTAAACAACCACGATGATCATTGAACGGCATTGATAACTACTGTTTCACTACTGATATGGGTGAACTTCGTTTGTCACGATTTCTTACGAGAAACTGAAGTACTCATTTTAATGACACTCACACTTAAGAGTAAGATACCTGGTATAGAACGCAAATCAACTTTTTATGCTGTTTAAAATAGTATCCTAGTTATGTATTATCAAGTATTTTAAATAGAAATAAAATAACTTATGATATACTCTTGAGATATTATCACCTTTTATAGCAGAGAATTCCTTCTTAGTAATGGGATCCATTTAGTTTCCATGCGGTATTTCTTAAAGATAAAGAATCAATATTTGGTCAAAGACTAAACTACTGAGAGATAAGAATACGTTCATTACATAATTATTGAAAAAGACTCTGATGTTCACTCGGCTAGTTGAAATAGTGTAATTTCTATTCTACGACAGTTTACAGTGATTTCGTGTCACTTAATCGAATGCGGAAATTATGTTAGGTTAGTAGAAACTGAGCAGTACTGAAAAATATACAAAATGATACTACTTACTATTCGGTACCCGACTGCTTTATATTGAATGTAAGTTCAGTGATGTGATATAGTTATTTTAAAAGTTTTTACCTAACTGATACTAGCAATTCAATTACATTTGCTCTATGGTTAGAATGATAGAGTCGTTAGGTGTTTTATTTGGAGTGAAAAGAATAAATAAAACGTTAATGTAGTTTAATGTAAAACATATAAGGATACTGTTTGCATTTCAAATTATTGTCATAAATTTAGGCTAAAAGTAGGTTAAAAGTATCAATAATATAAATCATATCGGTTGAATAAATAATTCAAAACTTAGATGTATGGTATAATTTCGGCTTATATACATGAATATACTTTTTATTTATTGCGCAACATAGAAGCTTTTGTAATATATTGTGGTCTTTGTAGGAACTAATGATTCCTTTGTACTTGATGATTGCTTGATTTCGAATTCCAAATATAATACGTTCTTTCGTGCTCATCTAATACTTCTTGGTTAAATCGCGTTACTTCTGGGATTCCTAGTTTGTATTATAATTCAAATACTTCATACTACCATATATATGTTTCATGGTAAGAAATATAAGCTCTAACTTAGAATCCTGATGGTAAGCGGAAAAGAGGAATGCCAAAGAACAAATTACGCCAGGAAATTGAAGCACATATGAAAAGGATGAATAACAACTGGTAAGAACTGGAAAGGATTGCCCAGAACAGGGTTGGATGGAGAATGCTGGTGGGCGGTCTATGCTCCTCCACAAGGGGTAATAGGCGTAAGTAAGTAGGAAATATGAGGCTATCTAATTATCCAGGAATTAGAAAATCTTCCTAAAAAGGAATTTCACTTGAGTAAGCGCACGTATGTACGTGAGCTTTTAAGTTTTCCAGTTGTTCATGTTAAAGACTGTGTTTATTAATCAGTCTTTATTAGCATATGTATATCCTTATTGAATCATCTTGACAATGTCTGTCATTATTTATGCTCAGTACCTCAGTGAATATCAAACTGGAGAATTTGTAAATCCAGCTCACCAGTTCAAGGTAGAATGAAACATTCATGTCGGATTCCATTACTAACCACAATTCAAAACTGCTAAAATGTGTGAATGTACTGGTTTAATAATAACTTCAAATCAAAATATTCCCCCCAAGGAATTATACATACAACTGGTAGGTTAAAATCAGAACAAAAAAATAACATTTTTAATCCATGAAACCTGTAGCAACAACTAAATCAAACATAAAAACCATCATGAAGAAATAACATTTTTGACTAATTAAACCTCATAGAAATTAAAGAAAACAAATCTGTCATTTTATTCTTTGATAATAATAGAAACTACGCATTACAATAAATGATTCGTCTTTCTTTTAAAACGAAAATCGCTTGTGTGTGTATGCAATTGTATGTAGCTGTATGATATGAATCAAATGCTTAAGTTAGATACATATGGTCACAGTGGCAAATGTTTGAATTCAAAAATAGAACTAACATGATAGACATCTATTACATAAGAAGGTATCATTGTAGAATGATTATATATATATATATATATATATATATATATATATATATATTGTTTGCTAACAAATCTATTTCATTTTTGAAAGTCTGATTTTGAATTAAATGAAATGTAAGATGATATTTTTGTATTCTGTTAAATTTTTCAACTCAAAATTTTCAGGAGGGGGTTTTGTGGAGATTTTAGTAATTTTATATGGTTGAGATCATGAGTCAATTGAAGCTAGACCACCATGGAAAACCTGGAAGCACTAGACGGCCGTTTTGTCCTATTGGGGGACTCTTCAGCAGTGCGCATCCACGATTTTGACTGACGAGTTTCGAACGCAGAATCTATCAGTCTAGCGCACGAGCGCTTAACCACTAGACCACTGAGCCAGCATCCAATGTTGTTAATGTCCAGCTTCAACCAATCCACTAAATTGAGCATATTTGTTTTAGAAATCTGCTTATTTTAATATTTGTATTATTTGAGATTAGACTAGATTACAACATTATACAGCCGTAGAAATAGACAAATCAGAGCACAGTTGTACAGAAATCTTTTATAACATTAGAAACATGAAGCGATTGTAAGAATTAGTTTAAACTTACAATAATCGTTTTGAATAACAAACTGTAATTATCTAACAAAGAAGAAATCAACTCAGTTTCAGAATGATCTAGTAACTGTGTTAAAAGTAAATTCATACGCACTTTTTTAAACACCTTTAAAAGATCCTTATATTTACTGTTAATAATGATAGATATCTCTTTTATTTTTATGGAACCTCAACATGGCTGAGTAAGTAGAAGCATCCTTTGGTTTTTATTCAATATGTCGTAAGTGATATTTAGAATGAAAACTGTAACCAACGATTATTGTTGGATCTATGAAGTCATAAATACATATAAAATCAAAGATGAAAGTAACAGTTATCACATCAATTCCATTACTTCATTTTTGTCTTTCAGTTTTCTTAGAAAAAATCTTTAGAAAAATTCAAAGTATCAAAAGACGAATAAAATGAATTCAGTTTCTCCGTCAAAAATCTCATTTCAAAAGGGATACATATATTCAAAATATTGCTTTCATATCAACTATACCTGAAAGTAAGAGTTAAATGAACATTTTAATTCTCATTATGGTGTACTGATATATTCAGGTTTGAAGACCTTACAAGTTTTATTGCTTGTGTTCCTATAGAAATGTAATTTATTTATGCAAGATTACGTAACAAATGATATTTCATAGTAACAGATAGTAGTATTAACTAATTGTTCATTGAATCATCTCAATGTATTAGTGAACTAAATGTTTCTAACACATTGCTAATATCGTACATAATGATGAAAATAAAAATCCTAATTGCATATCAATATAAATTCTAATGTTGGATACTTCATTAACTAGATTCATTAAGTTGATGAAATAAACAACAACATTTAAGACTCCTGTATTTAATTAATTAAATAAAAATTTATGAATGAATCAGAGCTGTAGTGAATTCTTTAGTGAATTCTCATGAGTACACAATGAATATAAATTGATTTCATCTTTCTTTTTTTCTTCAAGTGAGGGATATTTAATAGAATAAAAAAGGATTGTATCATATTAAACTATAACTTTTCATTAGTCATATAATATTAAAACAAATGATCATAAGTTATGATAGTAACGGTTTGGTGATTTTAGACGTTTTTGTTTTGAGAAATGATTTAGAATAAATTTATTTGGAAGTTTGTTGAATGAGCGTATCACCATTTTCAAAGACTCTTTGGAATTAGGTAATGTAATTTCATTTAAGATAGACGATATTTATTTAGCTGACACAATAGGTGTTCTAATACTTCAACGTTTATTACAAGAATAATCGAATAATAGATAGGACCCTAATGCATAACAATGAACTATGGTTTGAAAGAAATATAAGATCTAACTGTGACTAAGACTATCAACCAGTTACTACAGAGTTTTTAGCACTCCTTAAAAAAATATCTTGCATCTGATATTAGAATAAATCGCGTAAAAAAACCATAGTAATTGTTCTAAAAATCATATAAGAAACGTAACTAATAAATACTAGGTTTTATATTTGTTATTTATTGAGGCAACCACTAAATTGAAAAGATCTAATCTAGCTTTTCCGTTATTCGATTTTCTATGGTTAAAAGTAATCAACAAGAAATATCAAACACAAATATCAATCCGAGCTCACTTTTATGACATGTCACATAAAGAGTTTATGAAAACTTTTGTTGAGATATGAACAAACAGTTTAACACTAGTTAGGCGACGAGTTTATGGAAGATATTAAAAATAAAATTTATCTGCTATAATCTCGATCAACTTTTGATCTATAACTAATAAAGTGTATGGAATTGTCAAGATACAGAAATGACTATACGAACAATGGGTGATTATCCTGTTGACCGATTCAAATATATTAGTCATCGCTGTATTCCTAAACAACGTAGTGTACATTGTTTGGCCATAACATTATATGACATACTGTGTATATGGTTATTTTATCGTAACAAAATAATCTACTGTCAAGAAATTGGCCTCATATGTTTAGCCTTAAATCAACTTTTGAACGTTAATAATTCCGATTGCTTGAAGATTACAAACCAAATTATATCCCTCAAAATAAATCCAGTGTACGAGGATGTATGTATAAAGCTAAATAACCTCAGCCGTGATCAACAAGAAAGTATTTCACAAATAACCAGAACAAAATGAAATCATGAACCATGTAAATAACAAAATAATAATTGGATGATCGAATGCTCAAATAAAACCAATGTCTTTTTTAAAAAAAATTCATATTTATTTGGGAGATTTCACTGAATAACGAAAAAGTTCTCATTAGGGTAGTACATTGTGTCAAAACTAGAAAATACTAATTACCTAAAATTGAAACATGAATCTAATAATATCTAGTGTATAAACTATAAATTTCAAAGATTTCAAAGATTTTAGTAATATATGATATCAGAAAGGGGTTTTGTGGATATTATGGTAATTTCATAGTTGAATTCATTAGTCAATTGAAGCTGGACCACCATAGAAAACCTGGAAGCACTGGACGGACTTTTCGTCCTATCTTGGGACTCATTAGCAGTGCGCGTCCGCGATCATTCCCCTCGAGATTCGAACCCAGGACCTATGGGTCTTGTGTGCAAACGCTTAACCACTAGACCACTGAACCGGCATCCAACGGTGTGAATGTCCAACTTCAACCAATCCACGGGATTGCGCCACCGTCCACCATTGTTTTCAGTGAGTTGATATCTCCCAACAGACCTGGTTGAACTCCACTAGTCACTGCTTCTCACTGGAACTCCAGGAAATACTACATTATATTAAACCAAAATATAATTTCTTTTTTTCAACTTACTGTATAAAAATGTTTCTCTTCTCTATCTGGAATTTTCCTCGTACGAATAACATATTGCTTATAAGTTGAATGAATTCCAATAGCTTCATTAAATAAATTATATGATTGTTGAGTTTGTTGGTGTGTAAGAAAATTTGTACTACCAGTTTCTTCAAATGAAAACATATCATCTTCTTTAATTAAATGACAACGAATTTGTTCAATTGGTGAATCATCATCAGTTACATGAACTAAAGCAACTATAGCTCTTTGTGGTGTTTCCACTTCCGGTAATGAAATACGTCCATCAGATAATCGTTTACCATTATTTAAAAATACAATTTTAGGTGGATTATCATTTACATTAATTATTCTTATTTGTATTTCACAACGGGAACTTAATATTGGTTGACCATGATCGTTAGCAACTAAATGAAATCTTAACATATTTAAATATCTTTCAGCATCTAATGGACTAATTATTTGTAATGATCCCTTATAATATGTTCCTGCTGGATTATTCGACTGTTGTGAGGGAGAATTGGGAAATCCACTGTGACTGTACAATTTTAAGTTGGAATTTTGACTTGGTTGTAATATAATACGGAAAAGATGTTGAGCTTGCCCAGTAGGATCATCGATAACTATAGTCACTCTACCATTATCTCCTACATCACGATCGATTAAAATGAAGTCAATGATCGCTGAATTCACTGAATTTTCAGCAACTTCAGCACGATATGTGTTTTGTTCAAATGTTGGATGATTATCGTTAACGTCGGATATTTTAATAATAATACTGACAGATCCAGTAAGAGCCTTGTTCATATTTGGTGTATTGCTAACTGGGATATTTCCACCACCATCAACAGCGATTAGTGTAAAGGAATATAAATCAATAAGTTCACGATCCAGCCCTTCTGTTATAGTCAAATAAGGTTTTCCCAAATGAGAATTTAAATTTATACTACTTGGTATTTCATGAACACCACTAATGAAATCATTATTTAAATCATTTGAATCTGAAATGCCTAATCGAAAATGACTTTGATTCCCATGTATCCAATTAATCGCACGGTATTCCGCTACATTAAATTGATCACTATCTGCATCAAAAGCTTGAGGTAACCATATCTTCTCATCCAATTTAATATCTTCTCTTATTACGATATATGGTGTATGAAGCGGCGGAAATCGTGGCGGATTATCATTAATATCTTGCACAGCTACTTGAATATAGAATGGTGTAGGTAATTCTGTTGGGCTTGTAATTATATTTACATGCAATAGTTTACAACAAGCTCCAGGTAAACAAACTTGACTAGTATCACTGTAAGATGCAATCGACGGATCATTTCGGTTGACTGAGTGTCTTAAGGATTCAGTTTGTAAAAGACAGATCATTTCACGATCCAGCGGTTTTGCTAATTTAATCAAAAAGTCGTCTAAGATAAATGGCCAAAAAGTTTCTTGTTGATTCGCAAATGCTGTTATATTTCTGTTAGGCGATACCGATGACTGAGGTGACGATAATGAGTGCAAATGACTATTCATATGTCGTTCCAACATTGGTTTCAAATCAAATATCACAGTATTCAAAGGCATATTTTCCTGTACAGTGACACGTTCAAACAATTGAGAGATGCTGAATTTTAAAAATACGATAATTAAGTATAAGATAATTTGATGAATATTAAGTAGATTATATATCTTAACATCGATCATGGCTAATTGCTGGAAGATGGTTCGAAATTTGAAGAAATAACTGAATTTTATCCAAAAAATATTGTAATTCTATTCAAAATAATTGTTATTTTAGTATGCGGTCAGTTGGTTTCTTAACTGTGGAGACCTTGTCAACAATACATTGTCACCTTGTCATTATCTGAAATCAATAAAATTGGTTTTTAATAGTATTATAATCATTATACAAAATTATTGTGCTAAAAGTTATCCTTAAAGAAGTAATGCTTGTTGCATAATCCGGTTGTAGCATAAGATAAAACGTATATGTTTACATCAAGATGGTATGTGAAAATATGAAAGCATATATATTTTTTTCCAGCAGACTAATGGTTATGTGGCCATTGGGAACTATTGAAGTCATATAATCTATTCACACTGAGATACTTTACTTACGTCTGTTACCTTCAAGGAGCATAGGCCGCCGACCAGCATTCTTCAACCCACTCTATCCAATGCCTTCCTTTCTAGTTCTATCCAGTTGTTGTTCATTCTTCTCATATAATAAAGTTATTTAAATATAAATATAGATTTCGAACTACTACGACTGTTATTCCTAATCAAACTTTAAAAAAAAATTTATCCATTGAGTATATAAGTCAAGTAGTAGGCGTGTTTAATATATTTTAAGTTAATAATTATCTATCAATAGTTGTGTATACTTTACAAACATTGCTAAAATTAAATAAAATTATTAAGACTGAAGAGTTCATAGATTTTGTTAAATTTACGATTAGTTTTCATTTGAAACTGATAATTATGAATCTATTGAATAACAATGAAGCAGTAGATAGTTATTTTATTCTATTTTGTAATATCTCAAAGATGCTCACCCACTACTCAGTAGGAGAGCGAATTCAAAACAACAGTTTTCGTAACGCGTGTAATACTTTTAAACAACTTTCATCTAATTAGCAAAGTGAGAAAAGACGTTGGAGGTATATGGGACACAGATTGCGGAAATTATTGAACTGCATCATGACGCAAACCGTAATTTGGAATCTTCAAGACAAAATAAATAGAGGAAGAACAAAGAACACACTGCATTGGATGCATATATCAAAAGAATGAATAGCATTTAAAAACAACTGAAAATAATAGCTCAGGACAGAGTAGTCGGAAGATTCCTGGTCGGTAGCATGTTCTCCACGTGGGATAACAGGTGTGAGTGAATAAGTAGATAAACTTGAGTTCAAACGATCTAGGCGACAGGTAAAGCAATATCTAGTCAATCAATACCATGAAAAAAATATGTATTTTGTTCCACTAAATTTTGTCCGTGTAGATAATATACTGAACATTGAACCACCACGTAAAGAAGCAACAACCGGAAGTAAATTAAAAGCAAGGGATTGAATTTCAAGTAGATAGTTTCAATATTAAATAGACAAGAAAGTTTATTTGAAAACATACAGTATATATATGATAATAATAGTTACAATCATATTGATCAATGAACATATGTCATATGAGAAAATAAACAACAGGTTTTTAAAATACATTCATAAACTTTAGTCATTATGACTAAAGTATCAAAAAAATAGGGATTATGTAATATGAAATTATCGCAAACTTTGTACACAGAAAACAAATGAGACTTTTATCCATCAAACAATGAAGTTTCTGGAGATTTTATAACATAATTACAGTTATACTGATTCTCATATATGATTCTCATTTAAACATTAAAATTAAAAACACGAAGTTCAGCGAAGGGATCTCTTTTCAACGAATTTATTATTAAGCTGTACAATCGTACATATATATGGAAATGTTTTGTTAAAGTACTAATTCCTTGAGGAAATGTGAACAAGAATAACGAAGATGATGTAAGAGAAAGATTATAATACTAGATTACGTAATACGAGTAATAACAATAGATTTTGTGAATATAATAAGATGATTAAAATGAATAAAATAAAGGTCATTAAAGGTCATAGAGGTGTAAAAATAAATAAGGTCATATGATGAGAATATAAGACATAAGTAAAAGGGAAATGGAGTAATAATAATAAAATGATAATAATAATATTAAGGCAATTGTAACGATAGTGATAAGATGTACTTCTTTTGTACGCATAGTTCTAGTTGAAGCTTATGGATGGTAAGAGCTTCGACCAATTTACTTCCTAATTTAAGTCAATATTCAATTAATTTAGGACACAATCAATAAATAAATCAATAATCAACAGAGTAATAATAAATAAACACTGAATATTTTACAAATATTTCATAACGTAAATTCATCTGGTATAATTTAAGGAAATAAATACAAAGAAAAAAGAAACTCAATTCATTTATGGGTTTCCGTGGTTCGGGTATTTTTTTCTTTCTAGGTAATCAGAATTATATCACTTTGTTTAATTATTATGTTTTCTTTCCAATCAAAAAACTGTTATTTATCAAAGAAAACAAACTACGTAAAATTTTAATTTCTTTGGAAATAAAAAGAAAAAAGAATATTCTTCCTAATTTAGTTAAAGCCTGACTTTGACTTTACATTAATGAAATGTAATTAGTTAAAGAAGAAAAAAGAAAGAAACTGAATTTTAAATGAACGCCGATGAAAAAAAGACTTTGTATGATTCTATAAAAAAAGTTATTTAATTTTTGGTAAATTTTTTAAAAGTTGTGTAAAAAAATTTTTAAGAATAAAAAACAAAACTGATTTCTTTTTTTTGTTACGGCAAATGAGTTATAGAATGAAGTTCTCAATTCTAATGTTTATAAAATGTATATTCAAATAATATATTGATAATTGAATTCACTTAGTATTGTATGTTTGAAACTTCCCATTAATGTTTTGGACTACAACTGGTCAAGACTTGTAGCTGAGTGGCGATAGCGATTGAAGCGTAAGGTACTGAGTTCGAGACCCAGAGTAAACATCAACTCTGAGATGCAGGTAAATCCAGCTGATGAGTCAAAAAATAAGACGAATCGCGCGTCCTAGATTCCACTGCTAGCCACTATCCATCTTTGCTTATATTGATAATTGTTCATAAAATAATAATGTACCATTAAAGAAATTATTGTATAAAGAAGGGGAGTTGTCTTGTGTTGTATATTGATTGTTGAATATTATGCAAAACGTGAAAGTGGATTTTAAATGCTTGATTCAAACTTTCAATAAAGGTTACTATCACAACCGATTGTAAGCAAAGATGGTTAGTCGCTAGTAGTGGAATCCAATAAGAGCATTTTGTCCTTTGTGGGACTCATCGGCTGGATGTTCCCGCACATTTTGGATTCCACTGCTCCCATCTATGTTTATAATACTTTAAAATTAAGGCAATTTCGTAGCAATCTATACAGGATGCACATATGCCAATAAGAGATTGACTAATTACAATCCTAAATATCAATAAAAAGATTCAAACAACCAATACAAAAAATGAATTATCTCAGTCGATGTTTCATTTTATTAAAGTACATCTTCCCGTGAACACAATCGAAATTGAAATTCAACAAAAATATGTTCCTTTTCGGTGAGTTTTTCAATCATGGCTCTACACTTAATATAAATAAACTTAACAATTGAATATGAAATTAATACTAATACTTTACAGTCCATTTATAGTACGTCTTCCAGAAATCTAGCGTGTTTGTAGAAATAATTGTGAATTATCAATAAAATAAATGCGAAATTTAGTCGTTTGATTATTTATTCACATAATTTACTTAAGTATGGAGATATGTGATGAAAATTTTAGTTCAGTTTCGGGGATTAATTTGAACGAGCTCTCCTTGTATATCGAATCAATATTAAAGTTGTAATTAATGTAAATCTGATTTTAAGGAAGATATCTTGAAGAACATTATATTCGTCATTTACTTCAAGGTTTCATATGTTTATATACATCGAAGGCAATTGGACTTGCACTAAGATATGTAACTTAAGATTTAATAGAATATTTTCACGGTACCATTTTTCCTTCGGTCAGTTGTTTAGTTAAATAACTCTTTGAAAAGTTCACTTACATTATTCATTTATTGTTCCCATAAAAAAGTGTAATCTCTATCAATAATTTACCAGTTGATTAACTTTTTTCATTCGTCATCTTATTCATAGATAACAATAGGGAAAGTATATACTACTAACTGACCTAAAACCATTTGGTTAGTGTTGATTTTAAAAACTAGCCAAAACATTTTATTTATAATAATCTAGAGCCTTAATGATAAGTTAACTTATAAGAAGCTTCTTATAGAATAATATTTACTATTGTTCATGCATTTTAGCCAACTAATGAATACTGTAAAATTATTCATGACGATAGCTCGATTTCGAAGGTAGTAAACAGCAGAGATGTTCTAAGCTACTCTGCTAAAAGATATATATGTATAGTGTCGATTGAGCCTATGATAGATAGAACAAAATTCTCTTCTTTTGTATTCTTCAAATATTTTGCATTAGTTCCACATATGGACTAAACACAGATTTAATTTTAATTTGAACAGTGTCATCTCGAGTTGAATAATATCAGTCATTCTACACAATGACTTAGTAAACTAGCTAACAGAAGAAAAACACAACAGAACTCGATGAAATAAACAAAAATCTAATTTCCGAATGTTGATCATTTGATATTTTCTCTTCAGATACTTTGTTTATTTTTGTTTATTTCTTAGTTCAGAACGATTGGGCAAAACGGGATGAGAATTAAATGATGACAATACAGTAAACACTTGTTTGTTAACTGAACAATTTAAACAAATATTTAAAACAGAATTTTAATCAGTATTTCATGCTTATTATGAAATTGACATGAAATAAATTTGACATTACAACTGCTCATATGTCGCATATGGCCTACATATGTATATAACATATGCTGTAAGCAAACAATAAGATTTCCTATTCCCTTGTGTCAGATTCAATAATTCTATATTAAATAAAGTCAGCGAGTATACTAATTTATAGTGAATTATATTTTCCTCATCGATCCTTCAAGGATTATCTTTTAGATGAATTGTTCCTTATTTCAGTGAGATTACTCCCGAAAAAAACTTCGTATTTCATTAAGTGATCTGTAAAATCTCTGAACGGTAAAGTCTAAGATGGTATCATTTATGTGATAATATTTATTTTATGAATGTAAAATGTCAGAAAATTTACGTTCGCTTGAACCAGTTTGAATGTACTCACATGCATGAACTAATCGAACCTTAAGTTTCAGATATTAGTGTTTCAGCAAACTATAAAACAAACGGTTAACTTATAAAAATATTACATTTTAGTTTGGATTGTATTTAAAAGTTATGAGATGTACTGTGTGAGAAATAAGACTATGGTGGTGTTGGGAAGTTATCAGCGGTACAAATACCCAGCAGTTCTTTTTGATCAGTACGTTAAAATAAACTGATAAGTTCAGTATTTGCGTACTTTTAATTGGTTAAACCATTCACATTCGTGATGAAGATTGGTGGTTCTGATTGCTGCTTTTAGTGGCTGTTGTACTCTCTGAGATATGTGGTTTAATAATGAAGATTTTGTTTAGTTTCTGGAAAACATCAACACATCTGTTAAACCATTGAGCTCAAAAAACACAACACTATCAAAAATAAGGACCATGTTTATATATGATTACCTAGAGTATAGATTTAATTATAAAAGTAACAACATTTTAAAATTAACATTCTACAATGACTTTCGGGCGACCGGTCGTAATCCAGCTTTTTAAGAAATAGGTGTCAGTTACTTGGTAAATTAAGTTCTTTTGAATAATATTTTAATTGGTTAACTTTCTATTTCAACAACCTAATATGTTTTCGTTAGTAGAACCGTGTAGTTTGCACATATTTCTTGATCTCTGGTTTTATGGTGAACAATATCAATAATTAAGGACATTCTTCAACACCAAGTAACATCATGTGTAGAATTAACAAGAAAAATGGACATATTTTACTGAATATCGACCAAGTTGAAATTAAATTTGCTAAATGAAGAAAACTAAAATTCCATACTTTTTAGGGCATCAGGTTGAAAGTTTCTGGAAATTTCAACATAAGACGAGGCGGATAATCAATAAATACGCAATGAATTTTTAAGCGTCGTTAAGGTATAGTGACGACTGCTTTCATATTTTCTGTTACTATTTGTACGGTCAGTAACATTTGTCATGATGAAATAACTATACAGATTTTCGTGAATAACTAAGTGTATTTGTTACACTTCCATGTTTGGTGTTTCACCTTAGGAAAAATACTGATCATAATATATTTAGGATTATCAATAAATTACCAAAGTTTACAAAAAAAACGTTAGTTCAATTAAAGAGAAATGTGACTTGTTATATTTATGAATGTAGTAAACAACTAGTGGATTTTAATACACACAATATACACTAATGAATACTACTAATACTACTCTTTGTATTTTCCACTTGATTAAGTTTTATTTTTTTCTTAGTCAAATTAGTCAAGTGTCTGATCGAACTGATGTTGAAATAGTCAGATGATTCTAGTATGTAAAATATTAATCAAGAAGTTTGTAAGTCTACTTTATTAAAATCTTCCCATTTCAAGTTCATTATACATCAATAGATATCTTGATTGAACAAAATATAAAAAGTGGAAATTTAGCTTATGTATTTTTTTTAATTAGACATTTTTATGGTGAGATTTATAGGTAATGAAGACATTGACAATCAGGAAATAATAAAATGTTACGGTTTACTTTTCCAGATTCAGGTAGTTTGGAACTTATAGACCGCTAACTTGTTCAACCATGAAGTTAAATTATGTAGTGAACAGAACACTAGTTGAGGACAATCGAATGTATTTAAGCAAAGATTACAGACTATCTCAGTAAATTCTGATAACCAAACAATGAACAGTCAATTTGCAAATTAACAACCAATTGTTTCAATCTTCACTGTTTCTTCTCTTATTCCATTGCTCATGCATTTTCCAAACGATTGCGCTTCATTTCAGTTCTTTGCTCATCGGTCTTCTGCCAAAATACATTCTATGTCTGACCCACACCATATATTACTTATATGGATATAAGTAGACCACACTACAATTATATCGTCATTAAAATTCATTAGTCTGGATCAATTGTTGAACAGTTTAATAAACGATCAATTTTGTACTTATGTAAATTCATTAAAAACACACTTCGCATATCCGTTTTTTTCATTTGGAGTTTATAAAGAAATCATCATAATGTAACGAATTATCGAGAACTGAATTGGCTTTATACAATGATCATTGATTTACTGGATTTCAGTTCTAATAAGAACATCAGCTATGATGTAGGAACAACTACTTTACAGGTCTGTAGAAGAAAGAAGCGTACACATTATCAAATTACAGAACCATGTACCAAGTTATATTCGATAATTTTGATGTTTGTTTATAACTCCTTGAAAAAGCATGAAGTAGACTTCCAGGTGAAACGTTGGATTTATTTCAAATTTATTCACTGAGATTTTACAAATACACTCTTCCTCATTAATGGAGCAAACTGTTATTTTCTGTTTTCCCGCAAACTTAGTAATCAATCTCGACTGTGTACAATCAATACCTGAAAATATTACAAGACTTAGGTTTAAACACAATTTTGAATGTTTCCATTTAATTTCACTTACTAAAAATTCAAAAACTCATTTTATCGTATGACGATATCAATTTATAATCTGAAAATTTTACTCCTTCATTTCTTTTAACAGTACTTAAAGAATGATAACACATGATTTTACGAAGCCAAAGTTACACTTTTTGAGAAGGATACTCAAACTGTCATACATTTTTCAGTTAACCTAATTATGTTCACTAGAAGTGGTTTAAGTCATAAAAATGAATAATTAATGAAAAGTAAAGCTTCAGATTAACTAATTTCCTTGGAAAAAATTATGGCTAGAATAAATGAAAGCAATAAAAATAATCCATTCTTACGAGTAGATATGTATCCTATAAAGAAGATCTCACTATAATGACCATATAAACTATCTTATATTTCTAGTTTCCATTTTCTCTGTTGTATATAACTTTGTTCTTTATTTCAAAGTCATTAGAATGTAGTTTAATGTTTTAATAAGGCGTATCGTGTTTTAATAAAACAAGAAATAATGATCAAATTATAACTAAAAAAAATATTCAACAATCATTTTTATTTAATTTAATCCGATTGAATTTCAGATTGTTGCATTTCAATCAACAACAGAAAACAAACAAACAAACAAAACATAAAACCATAATGAACAATGAATTAATGAAAAGAAAATTTTTATTAAAATAAGATTTTAGGAAAAAATTATATTTATCAAGAAATGTGATGTAAACAATTGTTGTTATTGATTGAATTTGGATAACAGTGAACTCTGTCATCATTTATTAATCAGAAGGGGGGTTTTGTAGAGATTTAGTTTTTTCATGATTGAAAGCGTAAGTCAATTGAAGCAAGACCATCATGAAAAAGCCGGAAGCACTGAACAGCCGTCTCGACCTATTGTGGATCTCATCAGCATTGCTAACTCATGATCTCACTCGAGGGATTCAAAACCAGGACCTTCAGTCTCGCGTACGAATGCTGGTATCCAACGGTGTTAATGTTTAACTTCAACCAATCAACGAAATTGATCCACCGTTCACTCGCAAGACTGGACGTTCTGGGTTTGAATCAAGAGAGTGAAATCGTAGATTCACTTTGTTGAGGAATTCTGTACTAGGACGAAACAGCTGTCCAACACTTCCAGGTTTTCCATGGTGGTCTAGCTTTAATCGGCTCATGAATTCAACTATTAAATCACTTTAATATCCACAAAATCTTTCTCTGATTATATATATGTATATATGTATTTATAAACATACATTTTTATAAGGTAAGCGACACTACTGTATTTTCTAATTACCAATCCATTTGAAAGTTTGTTTTGATCACCTGTTGTGCTTACATAAAATATAGCCTGTAACATCAACTTATATTGCAGTTAAAAGTTTTTTATATAATGAATAGTGTCATAAAATTGTAATTTTTGTTTCTATCTTTCTGTAATACAGACGCACACACATTTATATATACATATATACATTCAGTGTCATTTTATCTGTTACCCCTCATTTTATTTATGTATATAATCGCTCCCTTGATAATTAAAATTTAGCATTAAAAGAAGATCATTGATAAAACCAACAGAAATTATCAATGATAAGATTAAAAGAAATGTGAAATAATGGATTAATCAATTTAAAAGCGAGAAAACATCATTAAAACTGATTAATGACTTGAAACTGTTGGAAAAAAATCTGTTCTAAGAATAACGTGATGTATTTTTTTTACTGTAAATTTAAACGAGAAAGAAGTATCCTTAATATTAATTTACTATCTCTAAGTGAATTATAATTGATTTCAATGCTTTGTGAACCTTTCTTTATTGTATAATTTATCATCAGTTGGATTTTTATGTTTGATGAACGATTAAATCTTCAATCAAATTATCTGCTTTTTATCACTATGAGGATTCGTGGTGAATGTAGTATTTTTACAGTTGAATTCACAAGTCGATCTAAGCTAGATCATCATTGAAAACTTGGAACCACTGGAAAGTCGTTTCGTTCTAGTAAGAGGCTCTTCAGTTGGGCGCATCTTCATTCAGAAAATAGTTTAGGTTGCACGACAACTATTTAAGGGACATGAGAATAAATGCTAAATCAGTACCTAAATATATGACGAAAAAAGCATGAAAATTGCTCCAAATAAAGTGTAGAGTACATATTTGACATTTATTTAAAATTAATGTTTATACATTTATCAACTTGTAAACGCTTCATGAATATAGTTGCACAAACTTATAAAAGATCGGACTATATAACTTTTAATTGTCATTCGCAAGAATAGTTTCAAAACAAAAATTCGCTTTTTAGGTGGATGAAATAGTTTGTAATTTAGCAGAAAATATTAAACTTGGTATAAATTCAATGTACTAATGTGTTAGACCTGCTTACTTACTTACTCCTGTTACTCCTGATGGAGGAGCATAGGCCGCCGACCAGAATTCTCCACTAAACCGTGTCCTAAGCAATCCTTTCCAATTCTTTCCAGTTATTATTCATCCTTTTCATGTGCTTCAATTTTCTCGCGTAATGTGTTCTTTGGCCTTCATCTTTTCCACTTCCCTTCACCGTTCCAAGGTAGGGCTTGCATTGTCATGCAGTTTGGTAATTTTCGTAATGTATGTCCTATCCACTTCCAACGTCTTTTCTTAATTTCCTCTTCATATGGAAGCTAGTTTGTCTTCGCCCACAAAAGGCTGTTGCTGATGATATTCGGCTAGTGAATGTTGAGTATTTTGCGTAGACAACTGTTTATAAATACTTGTATATTTGGCTGTAGCGGTTCCACTCGTTCCAGCTCCATAGAGTAGGACCTTTGTGACGATCGTATTAAAGATTCTCACTTTGAAGTTAGTTGACAGTTGTTTTGAGTTCCATATATTCTTCAATTGTAGAAATGCTGTCCTTGATTTATCAATCCACACGTTTACGTCTGAACCATATCCTCCTTGTTTATCAATGATGCTTGCCAGGTAATACAAACAGTAAGTATCTGTTTAGCCTTCCAGATTGAGAAATGTTTAATATTATATATTCATAAACCCATGTGGAAACTAGTACTCAACTTTACAATTCAGCTAAGAAGTTGAAATTTCGAGATACCATGTTTATCTAACGTAATCTATATTCAATATTACCATTGTTTGTGTTAACTGATCATCTATTGTTTTTACTCGTTTTATTCTATAGTTGTTCTTATTTGTTTTGAGAATGTTTAACTACATTAACACTGAGTGCCACAGTCTCTCTATCTACCTTAAAATACCCTGATTTGTTAGGTGTAGCGAGATTCAATTCCATTTCATTTCTTTCCATTGTGAATCGCCGTCAGTTAAAATCAGCTTAGATGATCAATATCCGGTTAGTTAATGAGTAATTCATAAACAATAAGTTTACATGTAATATGTTAATATTTGAACGCTTCTCACACAGAACCAGCCATATCACTGTCAAATTCAATGCATCAAAAATAATTTGAAAGAAAATTCCACAGACTACGACATGAGCAAAGTTATGAAATACTTTCCATTTCCTTTATTCGTTCTAGTAATCCGTCAAGTCAAATAACATATTCAATATTCAAGAGTAGGACCTAAGTTTAAGGTGTGTCTGTGATATATGAAATTGTTGAGTTAGCTTAAGGCTAACAAATAATAAAACACTGATCGATTTATCCCGATGTGAATAAATAATAACTGAAAAGTGAAAAGCATTTTTTGTAAAAATCTTATGCTTCAACTATTACTGACAAGAGTTTTCATGTTTTCTAGTACATATACCTTTTTAATTATAATAACCTAAGCAACATATAATTACATTTAGGTTTTAATTTTATGTATCAACACCAAGTAATTGTTTCTAACATACTCTAATTATTATTTAAATATTAGAATTATAAAAATACATACTCTATGTAATTATATGATAAAATGTATAAGAATTCGTCTCCAATTGCTTATCAAAAGGAAACTATGTACCTTAAGAATTATTGATTGTGGAAAGATGTGATTATAAATCAGTATAGAACAATGATCTGTGATATTCATTGGTTAAATAAGTCGGTGAATATATACAAGTGTCATGTTTTATATATTTTTTTGTTATGAATAATTTCTGATGATGTTGTGATATGGCAACAAGTAATTAAAGATAACTACTCAGAAACTCCGGTTCTACGTTTCGTCTTAATTAACTCTTGACAATCAGTTGAATCAATGATAAGGAGTAAGGCAATATTCTATCATGTGATTTCAAGACAGTGTTCTATTGAAAGATTTTGTCAGTAAACTGTTCAAGTCATAATTATCCTTTGGTAGGACAAATATGTTAACACTGCTTGATATCTAGGGTGTGATCAACTCTTTATTTTTTTCTAACTGATAGTGTTAATTAAGGCATTATGCACGATTTCTCCTAACCACCTTACAGATTCCTTTTTATACATCTAGAAAGAAAGGGTTAAAAACTTCATATGGGTTTCACTTCTGCATGCACAATAATTTACTCCAAGCATCCCTTATAATGTTACCGTATAATTTCTATTCAACTTTATAAATCTAATTCACAATAGGTTTGTTTCGATACACATACTCACAATCAGATAGTTTGTATCAACACTTACACAATTTTTTTAAAATATGATTACCTGAGTAATTAATAAAACGAGGGAATGAAGATTACTTTATTTCTTTAGTCTTTCAGAACATTTATATGATAATTATACAAAGTTAACACGAATACACCTAGAAGTTATATAAATGCAGGAAGAAGCGCTGGAAGTGGATAGAACAAACATTGAGGAAATCTCCCAACTGCGCCACAAGGCAAGCCCTCACATGGAATCCTGAAGGCCAAAGGAGAAGAGGAAAATCAGAGAACATATTAAGTCGAGAAATGGAGACAGAAATGGGAAGAATGAACAAAAACTGGATAGAACTAGAAAGGAAGGCCCAGGACAGAGTTTGATGGAGAATACTGGTCGGTGGCCTATGCTCCATTAAGAGTAACAGGCGTAAGTAAGTAAGTAATATAAATGATGTCATGAAAGGAAAAATTATGGTCAGCAATAAAAAAAAATCTGAACGGATTAAATATTAAATAATCTTTGGAAACAAATATTTACTGACAATATTTCAGGTTGTTTTATGCATTGACATTACATCAATTGGTGGGATAGTTGAAAGTGTATTTTAAATAAAAGCCACACTGTATTATATTATTCTCTACTTTTAACAGTGAATTATATTCGATAAAAACTGGAGATTTTCAGCAAACTAATTACAAAAATGCAAAAAATAAGACAATGTAAGAGACGTCAAAGTAATGATTTATTTATTACTTAGTGAAAAAAATAACCTTTATTAGAGCGTAGAGACATAAAGCTTCATGCTTTAAAACTGAACAATATTTTTAGAGAGTGGTTTTGTAGATACCATAGTAATTTAATAATTGAAATCATGAGTCAATTGAAGTTAGACCACCATGGAAAACCTGGAAGCACTGGACAGCCATTTCGTCCTAGTGTGGGACGCCTCAGCAGTGCGCATCCATGATCCCACCCCGCGAGATTCGAACCCAGGACCTGTCAGTCTCGCACTTGAGCGCTTGACCTCTAGACCGCTGAGATTGCCGGCATTCAACGATGTTAATGTTTATTTTCAACCAATCCACGGAATCGCGTCACCGTCCACCATTTTCTTCAGTTGATTTTCTTGGATATGAAGTGCTGAGGAGTCCCACAATAAGACAAAACGGCTGTCCAGTGCTACCAGGTTTGTCATGGTGGTCTAGCTTCAATTGATTCATGATCTCAACTATTGAAATTACTATAGTATCCACAAAACCCCTTCTGATAGTAAACGGATTGATTTATTCTACATATTATAGTATCAGTTTCTTCAGTAAGTTTTAATTTAACTGCAATATTTGAAATAAATCTATAAATCACTAAGACCACAGAACAAAATTTTGTCAAATATTTCCATCATCATTGTTTACTTTTATTAAGATTGGACTATTTAACTAATAAAAAGATAAATAGTCAAAAACTAAACCATCATGGTATTTCATCCATAAATAAAAGTTTTATGATGTCTCATTTGATTTTTATCACTGAAATATGTTTATCATCAAAAAATGAGTCATTTACTTTAAATAATATTGAAATAGAAGGAAATTTTTAAACTATTTTAAAGAGAGTGTCAATACTGTGCACATAGTTGCACAAACCTACACACTCATGTTTGCCCACAAATTTTTTTTTGAAAAAAAATATGGGGAATAATTTTAGAAAGAAATTTTATAGAGAAAAAGTAACTATTAGATCATATATAAAAACAATTATTTACTTACATTAGAATGTTTATTTAGTGCATCATATAATTTTTGTTACTAGTCAATTTATTCTTCTTTGTTTCCTTATTCCCTTTCCCACATTTTCTCTGACTTGTTTACATACAGACGAAATATGGATCAAATAATTTTGAAAAACTGATTACTATACAAAGATTTTATAAAAATGTAGAATTTTAGTTATGCTTAGTATTAATTGAATGTAAGTATCAAGTGGTAGTATGATGGGTAAAGAATACAAACATTTGATTAGTGGTTAGAAACTCACTCTGTTTTAGTTAGCTAGATGATAGTATGTAATGAATCTCATTGAAAACTGAGAGCATGAATCTTTACTTAAAGCAAGTTGAATTTTAATTAACTGCATAGATTTTTGATGATTATTTACGAATTGTAAATTATGCGTTTAATTCTGCTCAAATTACTCTTACCCACTTTAAAATTAAAATAGAAGTTTTTGATTAAGATCATGAATCGGTCAACGTTAGACCACCATTGAGAACCTGGAAGCACTGGACGGCCGTTTCGTCCTAGTATGTGGCTACTCAGCGATGTGTAGGTTTCGAGATTAGGTGTTCACACACGAGGTCTTGGGTTCAATACCTGCATGCGGCATCGTGAATGCACACTGCTGAAGAGTCTAATACTAGGATAAAACGGTTGTCTAGTGCTTCCAGATTTTCAGTGATGATCTAACGTTGATCGATTCATGATCTTAATCAAAAGCTTAACGATCTCCACAACCACATACTGATAAAACAGAAGTTATTGATAAATGAAAGATTAACTAATTATTATCTCCTATAAAATGTTCAATATTTTACATTTGAGACTACAATTCCATGTTCATAAATAGTTGCTTTGTTGTCCTCAGTGTCCAAATGTTTATAACTAACAAATATAGAACTTTAACAATAATGAAAAATATACAGTTTTTGAAAGAAATGCTACTGAATACACATTTTATTCCTTGTATAATCAAGGCTTAATTTTTCACATTTTTATTCAAAGATCAACTTTAGTGTGAAGTCTTTATTTATTCAAAACATATTCTGAACAAAAGTAGTAACTTTTGGTTGAAAGCACTGAATTATAACTTAGTTTTGGAAACAATACTTTATTGTTTTTGATGGAGTTTTGTTCTCTGAGCTGTATGGTTTGGTCATGAAGCTTTCATCGTTTCATCTTCTCCACCATCTTCAAGTTTTTTTTAAAATTCATATTACAAAGAAATTTTTATCTCGATCAGTGTTGTTTTCCTTTCTTTCTATAGATCTGGTCAAAAACTCATTGTCTTTATTGTTCATTTTCTCTAGTTTAGTCATTTATTCTTCTGTAACCATAATAATACATACAACAGATAAGTTACATTATTCATGTAAAGACCTATTTTCTCTATATAGGATTCCTTAAATCAAGTTTTAAATTCATTTTGATTCAACAAAATGTATCTATCTATCTATATATATCTTCTATCAAAACAAACAACTAATAATTGATTCTTGAATAAAGTGAGAATTGAATGAAATACAGTCTTAAGCTACGTTACATCTATGTACCATGACTATACCTAAACATCTTTTTATCGTGTTTTATACAACAAAAAAACTCCAGAGGACATGTTAATTAACGCGCTTCGACAAATAGCACACGTTACATAAAGAGAAAAACTGATAAAATTTAATTAAAACTACTCAGAAATATCCCCATGTCAAAAAACGAAATTTTTTTTCATTTCTTTTTTATTTATTCTATGTAATCTTGTTTTTAAAAATGATCAGAAAATTTTTGGATAAAATTATGGTAGACGTTAAGTGACATAAGCTTTTGTGAATTATATAATACGATATCTAAAGTAAGTAGTATCAACTACTGAATGCTAATATTATTTGGTGAATGATGATTGAAATAGTACAGAAAATTTTTTATCAAAGTCCCACTGAAATTATCATTCACTGATAAATTCAAATTATGTAACATTATATCAGATGAACAGCTACATTCAGGGTTGAAAGCTTCAAAGGATTTAATTGTTAAGCTTTTATATAAACTGAATACATCAAAGATGAATAACAGTACTATTATTAAATTGGTTTTTTGAAGCCACTAGGGGAACATAGGTTTTTGTTATGAGTGACAAACTACACTCTTTTGCGTATAGGGGGGTGATACTATTCTTCTGTTCAAGCCATGATAAGTGAACCAGGAATCGAATGACCAAAAGCATAGGACACGGATTCATTGAGTACTTTAATTTCAATGACTGAACAATCTTATACAATTGTTATGTGTTTTTTGGACATGTCAGAACTTAAGAAAACCAAATGCTTCAATAGAGATATGAAAGTTAAATAATATAGGACTACAAGATTTAGAAATAGACAAGTACCCCAAAAAACCCTGAATTATATAAGTTGTCTAGTAAAATGAGACGAATGAGTTTTTTGATATTGTTTTCTTTAACTGAACATTGTTGTTCTAAATAAGGATAAAGGTTTCACTTGTAAATTATCCGGTTTAGAAAAAAAATAACACTACTATTTGTATTACTTTAACACATAAGGTGAACTTGAGTCTTGACCAGTGATCATATATTCTTAATCACTGTACATAATAGTTCACTGGGTCTAACTGTAACTTATTATTTACGATTTATTACAACTATTAGTGTCCTCTCTTGGTGATTGTTTCCAAAAGTCACATATAAGAACATTGATTGTTCATTGGCAATAGCCATCACCGAAAATACGTGTTTAGTAAAATGTCTACTGGGATACAATTCCTTATACAATAACATAATCTCTCAGATTTTCTGTGAATATGTAAATTTTTACAAGTTTATCATATCATGAACCGAATATCTGAATGATACAACATTTGATCGAATCAATTTATCTCTATGATTAATGTAGTCATCAATTAAATACAGTGTTTCATACTAAATGCCATAGATATTAATAGTCAATTATAGTTCATTTTCTCACATGATTCAAATATTGCTAAGTTTTTTTGTAATCAGTAATATACTTTGGACATTTACTTATTATTATCTGTTAACTTAAAGGATCTAGTAATTGATTTCAATACCTTCAAAATAATTTTAGATTTGTCTTCAAGATTAAGTTACCATTAAGAATTAATCCTTATTGTCGTTTAAGATCAGTTTTGTTTTCGCAAACTATACAATATGAAATCAATTTCATAGAATTAAAGACTTATGTTCTTCTTAGATTTATGTTAATTTCCTATTTAATGATTTGTGATTATTTGCTTTATTATAGTTGTTGTCCTTATTGTAATTATTATTATGATTACTATTATTATTACGATTATTAATTTGTTATCTATATTTGTTTACTTATCACTGATCACTTTATAAATTAGGTCATCATTATTGTATTTATGTTTGTTTTGTTGATAACAGATGAACTGTTTAGTCCTTGTTTTCATTTTCTTCTGTTACTTCTTCTTCTTCTTCTTTGTAATCTTTCAGCTTTATCAAAACTCTTTCTCGTTAATTATCTTTTAAAAAACAGTTAGATGTGATTAGAGGATTAAATGAAGAAAAGTAAAACAAATATACTTGCACGTTTATATATTGTTTAGTTAATAACAACAGGATATTTATTTATTCTCTGGTTAGACTTCGTTTTTTTATAAAGAAAAACAACAACAACAATTTGTAATCGTGAATTTAATTTCATTAAAGTACCTTGAATAGAGAAGTTGAATGAAAAACTAACAGAGTTAGATTGATGACTTCAATAAAAAAGTGTTGTGATAGATAGATTAAGAAGAAATTGATAAAGATGAGTATTAGATAAAATGAATGGTGAGGTTTTGTAAAATATGATTAATTGTAAGTATTTTAAATAATTTGTCTTTCTAACTTCGAATCAATCGTTCTTCTATTTCAGAAGGATTTTGTGGATATTATAGTTACTTCAATAGTTGAGATCATGAGTCAATTGGAGCTACACCTTCATCGAAAACCTGGAAGCACTGAACGGCCGTTTCGTCCGATTGTGGGGCTCGGCAGTACATATCTACGATACCGCCTCACGAGATTCGAACCCAAGACCTATCATTCTCGTGCATAAGTGCCTAAACTCTAGACCACTTAGCTGGTGTCCAATGGTGTTCATGTATAACTTGAACCAATCCACGAAATTGAGCGACACATTCACCATTGTCTTCAGTGATTTACTATCTCACAACAGACCCAGATGAACTCCACTGGTCACTGCTTCTCACTAGAACTCCAGCAAGTGCATCATTATATTAAACCAAAATTTAATTTCTTTCTAAAAGTTAAGCGCTCGCGTGTGAGACTTATAGGTTCGTAGATACGCACTGCCAAGGAGTTCCACAATAGGACTAAACGACCGTCATGTGCTTCCAGGTTTTCCACGGTGCTCTAGCTTCAATGGACTCATGATCTCAACCATTGAAAGTTCTATTTGTTTACAATCATAAGTAATATTTATTTGTAACCTCAAGTGATTGTAAATCAACTTCAAAAAGTTATTACATAGTTGCAGAAATTATTTATTTGTTTTTCTGCAGAATATGAGTAACTGTAGTGTTATCATCAATTGTCAGTTTCATAAACCCACAACATAATTCACATATTACTGAGTAGATTGATCTTGGGTAACAATGGAATACAGAATGCACGTTTCATTTCGTTCAAGCTTCATCAGCTGGATGATATTGCATCTTAGTTTTCGTGTCCACAAAATCAAGTGCTGAACATCAATGAATCGATAACTCAAGATCTTACCTGTAATGATATTTTTCTCGATTGTTGTATGATTTTAGCATATAATAACCAAAACTGATATAACGTTGAAATGGGCATCTAACTAGTAGATGATCATCTATGAATATCAGTGGTTCACTTCAACATTAACTCACTTGTTTTCCAAATTCGGAAGTATTATAAATTTTTCTATTACCGATTTACAACTTCAATTTTTACACAGCTTTAAAACAACCTTCTGAAACGTCCCAATAGTAAATACTGTTAAAGATAAGCAGAAACTATACATTTGTTGTTATAGAATGGATAGCAGTGGAAACCGAAATGCATGTTTCATCCTACTCAGGATTTGTCATGTGGGTGTGTCTCCATCCATTCATTCCATGGAAACCTATGAAAAATGGTTATACCGAAAAAATCGGTGCAAGATGCATATTGAACATCATAATTTGATCAAGATCAGGGACAAAGAGATCATTTATATCCTTTCTGATAATGATATAAATACAGTAGTCGTTTTTCGTCTCTTATTTGTTTTCTATGGACAAGAATCTTAGCGAAATTCAAATTTGTATGTTGAAAATACGTCACTCTACGAAACAACACTTATCATATATATATCCCATCCCCTTCACCTGTGTTACCGAGAAAGTTTGTAGTGATTTGATGACTGAATTATCGATTGTTAAAATCGATATAAAAAATACGTATAGATTGATGAGCACGATAATAATAATAATGTGTTCATGTAGTAATTATTCAAGTGACTGTTTTATTGACTTAAGCACCCTTAATGATCAGCAATCAGAAACATAACCACTAAACACATGAACAAGCTTGTAATCCATAAAATGACTTATTTATGCGCAACATATCAATACAAAATAGATATGATAAGATATAAGTTATCAAAAGAAATTACATGGTTAGTCACTTATTCACCGACCAACACAAATCTGACTGTTAGATTTAATTTTCGGGCATTATAACAATTTTTGATAGACTAGAAAAATCTTTATTAAAGTAGAACTGACTATGAAACTTCGTTGAAAATAAATGTTAAGTAATTGGCTTTTTAGAAAAATCTTAGCGATTCAAATCTTAAATTACAAAAAGACGAATTTATTGAAATACTTGACAACTGGTTCCAACAATTCTCTACTTGTATCAAATAAATAATATTGACTTATAATGATAATGATATTGTTATTATAAAATATGAAAAAAGTATTGCTTATTATTATTATATTTATGTTCCGATAAGAATAGTGAATGGTAACTTAGGGATCCATCTATGGTCCAACATGATGCATATATTTTTTCATTGTATAATTACTAATTAACTAAACTGTTCATATTCATGTCCCCCTTAATATAAACTTTATTTTGACTTGTGAATTATTGTTATACGATTTACCATTCTTGAATTATGCCCTGTTTATCATTTACTATCTTCCTTACTCATAGCCACATTTAGCTGAATCTTGTGCACATGTTATTTTCGATTTTATGGTACCATGTGGTCTGTTTGATTGATATATAAACTTAGTATGTTTAAAATATAATGATTCATGCCGCAGAAGGTGAGATTGGTGCTCTGGATTCAACTGGCTGGGCTAGGCAGAAAGCAAGACCGTATCATTGTTTCAATCGATAATTCTTCGCTCTCTAATTGACGGTATTATCACGTTATACATTAACAGGGCATCCAGGCGGTCACAAGTTATAACAATATTTAATAATAACGTGCACTTCTGTTAAAAAATAACTATAAATAAAAGTATATACTTGGATATTATGTAAGAAATGCAGTACAGTACATGTTAGAAATTATTATTGGTACATAATTTTGGCCGAAAAACAAACTAGTTAGGATAATCGATGGAGAAATATTACGTGACAAAGATTGTTCTGATGATATTATATTTATTATTTTCATGATTTTTAGTTATGTAAAACGGTATAATTATTATATTTTATTTATTCATTGTAAGAATGAACAAAAATTGGATAGAACTAGAAAGGAAGGCCCTGGACAAAGTGGATTGGAGAATGCTGGTTAGCAGCTCATGCTCCATTGGGAGTAACAGGTGTAAGTAAGTAATTTGTTCATTGTAGATATTCATTAATGATCTATATTAATCATTGATTTAGATCACCGTAAGATGTTTTTTGGATGCATTTTACGACTATATACTGTTTTGGAAAAAAATCAATATTTTGTTTAGTTATGTAAATGTTCAATACTCGAAGAGATCACTCATGGTTGTTGTTGTTCTTTTTCTAACCAATATAGTTCTTATATTTTAAGAATATTTCTAGCATCATGATAATGATTAATTGTATCATTTGATTTAGGTGAATGATTTTATTGATATATTTTGTAGCGATTTAATAGACCATAAATTTCTTGAACATCTTTTGTACGGAACATAGTACATAATATTAAGTTCAAAATAATGTCTTTATGAGTGTATGTTATTTGTTGTAGAAATTCCCTAGTGTAGACACTGTTGCGAGGTAGAGAAGATCCTAGGGATGTCGCTGAATGTATTATATATATGTTGATTCTCTCATTTACAACAATTCGTATCGTACAAAAACCAACAATATACTTCGAAAAAAAACACTGTTAAAAGCGATTTTCTTCAAAGAAAATAAATATTTTAATTAGAGGCATGGATACTGTAAAGATGATGTTGGGTGAGTTCTCTTGATAACCTCTTTTGTTAATAAAAGTATGTGACATATGTAAAGTCTCATGTGTTGTTAATTCATTGACTTATTATTTCTATGTATATGGTAGTAGACAGGACGATACAATCTAAAATCATGTAACAACTTAAATATTTCACTTTTAACGGATTTCAGTAAAATTTTAAACAATAAAAACAAAGATTATGCACTGATACTGCCACAAGTAAGATGCAAGAAAAATATATTCTAAACTATTCTTGAAATTACAAACAAAGATGGACAGTGCCCAGCAGTGAAATCCACGACGCGCGTTTCGTCCCATTTGAGACTCGTCAGCTGGATGTATCGGCAGCAAATTTCAGTCCTAAACATCAATTAGAAGATTCAAACGAAAAATACTAAGTGAATTCAAACTTCGCTCCACTGCACAAGCAAGTGGCTATCAAGACTCATTAGCTAAGCAAATGATGTAGCGGCATTTGAACCGAACGGGTACTGGGTTCAAGTCTCAGAGTGAACATCAACTTTGAGATGCAGTTACATCCGGCTGACGAGCCCCAAATGGGACGAAACCTGCGTCCTGGATTTCACTGCTAGCCACCGTCCATCTTTACTTATAATGCTAGTGAACTAAGGTTATTCTTGAAATGTAAATACTTTCTCGTTTACTGAACAGATTGAATTTAACCACGGTAACAATATACTATGAATCGAATAACATATTACACGAACAACAAAATAGACTTAATTACTAAATATAATAAAAATGAATACTGATTGATCGATTTTATTTGATTGCTCAATAACATCAATGTATTTAAGTATATACAGATAACAGTTTAACAGATTTGATGATTAGTGAGAACAAAAAACAACTAAATCAACAACTTTAACATACATAGACTTAATAACTCTAGTTATATCAGTGTCTTTTTTCTCATAGATGGGATAATCTTCCATTTAGCTTCTATACATAACAGAAATATTTATAAATATTTTAACAGTTTAATGTTTCATTTATTATTTGAAAAATATATGACAGTTGGTTGTGATGGAAAAAGTTTAATTTTAGAATATAAATTCATATGTATATAGAGAGAGGGAGAAAGAGAGAAAGAGGTTGGAACGTTACAAACGGCAGCATTTTTCCCACTGTAAGAGTTATATTTTTTCAAAGATATTCAGCAATAAAATTTAGTGAAGTGAAACTGTTAACTTTCTTTCATATATTTATACCTTTTATGACACATATATGTAAATAGGGTTGTTATTGAAAAATAAATGAATTATTCACTGCTGGGACATTTATTACTACAGAAAATGTTTGTCAATAACTGAATTAAGTAATTTAGTGTGTTGGCACATGAAGAATCACAGCCATATACTCCACTATCTGTTTGTTAATAATTCAGACTACAGCCGAGAGATCCTGTCCTTAGGCTAAATATTTACCCGATTTCGAGGATGAGATTTTACTCCAGTTCCATGAATGGCGTTCAACATGATGGTCATATTTAGAGGTGACAGACAACTATAATGAGTTGTCTGAAAACAGTATGTTCTCCAGTTTATTACAACTGTCTCATCTGACGATTCAAGAACAGTGTTTTGTTATGATCGTACACAAATTTCACTGACTTAATACATTTTTCGACTGTCAGAAATATTCATGTAAATTAAGTTCCTTTCCTGGTTTTTGTCATATTTACAAAACCGTTAGTGAGAATATTTAAAACACAAGCTTTTTAATGCATTTTATCAGAAATGAATGTATATTGATGACTAAAAGTTGTTGATTAATTAAAGCTTTACATGAAACATTTCTTTATCATATGAAATAATTTACAAGTTTTCATTACCATTAAGTTTCATTAGCTTTCGTTGAGAAACTTTATCATTAACTTTGTTTTTATTTTGTAAAAGATCAGCTAACTTTCTTTTCAATAGGATATCAAAACAATGAAAACTTGTATCTATTACTCATTGTCATATTTATGACTTTCATATCTGAAACTTAATAATGTATATTTGAGTAAATATGTCACAATGAATTAAGTTGATTGATAAATTTTATTTATTATTAGCTGTTGAACGTGTAATGTACAGTATTTAAATTATCTTTTCTATTTAACGAGGTGACTTACTCAATCAGATGTAACATATTTATAAGCGAAGATGGATGGTTGCCAGCAATGGAATCCAGGACGCGCGTTTCGTCCTATTTGGGGCTCGTTATTTGGATGTACCTGCATCAAATTTCAGTCCTAAACATCAATGACATAATTCAAACGAACAATACAAAATGAATTTTATATTTCACTTCATTGCTCAAGCTAGTGGCTATCAGGACTCAGTAGCTAAGTAAATGACGTAATAGTATTTGAAACGAACGGTACTGGGTTCGAGTTCCAGGGTGAACATCAACTTTGAGGTGCGAGTACATCCGGTTGATGGGTCCCAAATAGGACGAAACGCGTGTCGTGGATTTCGCTGCTAGCTACTATCCATCTCTGCTTCTAATACTTGAGATATAAGGTAATATAGAGGTAATCGGTACAGGATGCACATATGCCAATAAGAGATTGATCGATGTAGACCTAAACATCAATTTGAAAATGTAAACAGAGATCTGTTACAATTATTTGAATGTATGAAACACTATTATTGTCAGTATGAGACCTAGGATCTAATTATCATTTTTCGTCTAATTGATATTAACCATTTGATTAAAGTAATGCCTACTTGGTACCAGTTTGGTCTTATTTTCATTAATGTATATACAATATTTTGTTCGACCTAATATTATAAACATGACACTGTTAACTGCTTAGTGTACCATATATACTTTTCACAAAGAATCATTACATTGTTTATGTTTACCGATAGACTTAAAAATGAAAACAGAACTGTCAAATTCTGATATTATTCAGCAACTATAAAATTTCTGTTTTAACTTACGCTTCGTATAAATTAGTGCGAAATCATTTTTTTAAGTAGTTTATGTTTATTCTGTTTTTGGATAGTAGCTAACATTATGATTCATAAAGTATGTTCAATCCTTCATGGAATGTACATACGTGATAATGGAAACTTGAATTGAACACCTGTCCTTTAAAATGTAACTTATTATCCACTGGAGTAACTAGCTATTGTAATCACTACAATGTTCAACAAATATGATATTTATCATTATTCATAAGATCATCTGATCAAATTCAGTTCTAAGAAAACATAATTCCTTATATTTTATATGAATATTCGCCAAGATTAGAACGAATAGCTTGACAAAAATTGGGCACCGAGTATAAAGAAGTCGTTATATGTGAAATTTATATTGTAAATAATCTCAGCGATTGAAATTTAAATAATTCCAACTTGTCTGGACTTCTTCGGGGTAATGATCAAAGTCACTTAATTAATGTGATTGTATGAATTAGAAGAAATTTTTACGTAGATTTGCTGACTGTACTTCACTAGAAGTCCTTATTTTCTGATATAATGAAGTATATAAACAGAGTAACTCCGCCTGTAGCTCTTCTAGAGTTACTGCCGGTCCCAAGCCCGGGTAAAGGAGGAGAGTTGGGCATGAGGTTAGCGACCCCATCCCGTAGAAAAGCTAACTCGCTAAAAAAACGCTAACCAGAAAAAATAAGTCAAACCATTTAAACTCTGCCCTGGGAGTTGAAGGAATAATTATGACGTCTCATGATGAAAGCCGAAATTCTTCGGAAGTCACGAGACCGATGCACCTTCTAACAACCAGAGCAACACTCTTTATAGGTACATGGAACGTCCGGACAATGTGGGAGACACGAAAGACCAGTCAAATAGCAATGGAAATGAGGAGATACAACTTGGCAGTACTTGGAATCAGCAAAACCCATTGGACACAAACTGGACAACAAAGGCTAGGTACAGGAGAGATGCTGCTGTACTCCGGTCACGAAGGGGAAAATGCTCCACACACTCAGGGAGTTGCTCTAATGCTGTCCAAAGAAGCACGACATGCACTTGTGGGATGTGAATGTCATGGACCAAGGATCATCAAAGCATCATTCAGAACAAAGAAGCAAGGGATCACAATGAATGTTATCCAATGTTATGCACCCACCAATGATAGCAACGACGATGATAAAGATCAGTTCTACTCAAGGCTGCAACCAATTATAGAGAAGTGCTCACGAAGGGACCTCACCATCCTGATGGAAGATGTAAATGGTAAAGTTGGAGTGGACAACACAGGATATGAAGATGTAATTGGACGACATGGATTAGGAGAGAGAAATGAAAATGGGGAGAGACTTGCAAACCTATGTGCACTCAACAAATTGGTTATAGGCGGCACAATATTCCCACACAAGCGCATACACAAAGCTACATGGTTCTCACCGGACCAAACCACAGAGAACCAGATAGATCACATCTGTACCAACAAAAAATTTTGAAGATCAATGGAAGATGTGAGAACCCGGAGAGGAGCTGACATAGCTTCAGATCACCACCTGGTTGTGGCCAAGATGAGACTGAAGCTAAAGAAAGACTGGACAACTGGACAAACAGCACTACAAAGGTTCAATACAGCCTTCCTTCGAGATATTGAAAAGCTCAATGAATTCAAGGTAACTCTCAACAACAGGTTCCAAGCTCTACAGGATTTACTGAATGAACAAGAAACTACTTTGGAGGACAACTGGAAAGGGATAAAAGAAGTCTTTAAATCGATTAGTTAAATATTTTATTTATGGCTAATTGTTATTCTTTTGATAGATATAAACATTATAGTTGAAATCATGAGTCAATTGAAGCTAGACCACCATAGAAAACCTGGGAGCACTGAACGGTCGTTTAGTCCTGTTGTGGGACTCCTTGATGGTCTAGCTTCAATTGACTCATGATTTCAACTAAAAAATTACCATAATCTCCACAAAACCCCCATCAGATATAAATATGTATTGAACTTTTCATTTTTATCAAATTATCTTTTGTTTATATCGGTTATTTAAATAAATAGTTTCATATAAGTTACTCACATAATTATTTTTAAGCAAAACTCTTTGATTTATTCAAGTTTCTGACTTCTTTAATAATATAAATCTTCAAGATTCAATTGATTTTACTATTCAGTGTAAAATAACATTTGATACCATAATATAGAATAGATCAATATTCATTAAATTAGGAAAAGAAAAACTAGACCTTGTCTTTGTATTGTTACTTTATTGACCTTTATTTATCATGAATTCATTGTGTTATTTTTTTTTAACAAAAACTATTATTTTCTAATTTTTAGATGACAGTTTTACAAACTAATTCAAATTGAACAAGTGATTGTCTTTCAATTCGAATTTTAAGTATATTACTAAACTCTTCTTAGTTTCTAGATAGAAAGCAATAATGGTGTATATAGATCTATCTATCTGTTATAAAAATTGTCATTAACATTACATAATCATTACCATTTTCTGAGGTTTTAATCAAAGTTCATTTTAGTCATAATGTGGTGCGGGTTACTTATATCCATTTAAGTAGTTTATAACGGTGATCTGGCATTGAATGTATTTCAATAGAAGATTGACAACGAAATAACGGGAACAGAACGTAATTGGTTTAAAAATGTATGAACAATAATAATCGGAGACGATGGATTGATATTTACAGAAGGAATGGTCAAGATTGAGACAATTGATTAATAGTTTGCAAATCAACTGTTCATTGTATTATTGTCAGATTTTACTGAGATATTCTGTAATTTTGTGGCTAACTACAATCGATTGTCCCCATTCGTGTTCTTGTTCACTACAATAATCTTGAAGATTGAATGACAACCTTTAATGTTAAATAAATTTAATAATGAATATGTAACTGCATTGTTCAAAAGGTGATATTAATCATAATATAATTTTATAGGTGAATTCTTTTGTTCTGTGAATTGATTAAGAGTTTCTTTTAAATGTTATGCAAGATTTTTTTTAAAATATGTCTGACCGACATATTAACTACTGATTTACATAATTAAGTAGCCTAAATACATGAAATTACTATTATAGAAATTACTTATCATTAGCCATATAAAACTTTTAATTTTTGAATGAAAATACAACAAGATTATAAGTTTGATTGAACATTTCTGAAGGGATGATAAATTAAACTTAATTCGAAAATACTACTGTTAAAAGTATTGAATATTCTCTTGTTAAACATGAACATGTTTATTTTATATATCAGATTCGTAATCTCAAAGGATTAAATTTAGATTACTGTATATTAAAAGTTGATAAATAATTTAAATTATTTGAATAAATAAATTAAAGAAAAACTGTATACATTCTAACATATATTACTGATTATGAATAATTAACTAACAGGTCATGATTGAACAAAAGGTAATATGTATCATTCGAACTACAAGATTTCATGTGATCTGAAATGAATTTGTTTCTTCTAGTGTGATTATTATTATATTAGTGTTTAAAGTATCAAAGGCATTTATGAAATCAAGATATGGTAGATTTATTATCGTAAAGGATTTACGCCAAACATTGTCAAAAACCAACCTCGCGAGGCGGGATCGTGGATACTCATTGTTGAGGAGTCCCACGATAGAAAAAAACGGCCGTCCAGTGCTTCCAGGCTTTCCATGGTGGTCTATCTTCAAGTGATTCATGATCTCAACCATTAAAATTACTATAATATCCACAAAACCCCTTTTGGCAATAACCATGAGACTAGAAATAAATATTTTAATCCAATTTTTTTGCTACTCATGTAAAAATTTAAGTTAAAAACGTTTTAGAATGCATTCAAAAAAATAAAAGAGGCTCTTACAAATGAATTTACTATCATAAATTTTTAAATACTTAAATTCACTTGGTATTGTTTACTTGTATCTTCTCTTTGTTATTTAAGACTGCGATTGATCAGTTTTTTGTAGGTATAGGTGTATCATTTACGGATTACCTCGATATTGCCTTAAGTTACATGCTTTATAAGAAAAGAGTGAACATCAACTTTAAGATGCAGGTACATCCAGTTGACTAGTCCCAAACAGGACAAAACTCGCCTCCTGGATTCCACTGCTAACCACTATCTATCTTTGCTTAAAACTCTTATTAAGTTGTCAATTAAGAAAGAATATGTATGTAAATTTAGATAGGATATATATATATATAAACTTGTCAACATTTACAGAGAATTAAAACATACAAAGAACTCACTGTTGATCCATTTTACATTTCCAAATATTTTTCATCGATGATAAAATGAAATTCCTCAATATAACTGTATTGAACTTCTTATTATTAAATAAGTACAGTTCTAAATATCCATTTTAATTTTAGAAAAAAAAAATACAAGTTTGTAACTCCTTTAATTATGTGTATGAACTCTTTTCTTTTTTTTAAAAAACTATTATGTTCATCAATAACTTAATATTATTTATTATTCGGCATTTTTGTTTGTATACGAGTAATATACTACTTAAATAATTGGTCAAAATGTGTCAATGTAATGTTACTTCACATCAATTGGCTATATATTGTTGATAAATTCGTGATAACAATAGTTGCTGTTTTGAGTTAATTTGTCTTGTAGAGTTTTTTGTCTTTCTTTTATAGGATAAATTAATACTGTTGCTTGTTTAAATATTATCATCACTATAATTGTCGTATTATATATATGGTGGGATATATAGTGTGTATTCTATAAATATGGATATTAAAAGTGTATTGTCATTCGTAGACTAAATTTTCCATATAATTCTTATGAAAAATAGTGTTGTTTGTATGTAAACAAACAAAAATGATTTATTTTATTCGTTTTTAAGATTTGTCATCTTTATTGTAAATTCTGTGAATACAAATGTGTATATCACTGTTTGGGAGACAATATAAGTCTTTCCTATTTATTTAAGGATAGATGATGTATCCATGTGGATATAGAAGATAGAAAGATAGACATTCAATACACTTGTGCACACACACACACAAACATGAACATTTATATATATATATATGTATATAAAGGCATGTGAGGCTGACCAAAAAGTTAATAGTCAGTATACACCAGTTAAATCATTCATTTTGACATTTTGGAATTATATACATCTTAACGTATTAAACGTTCATAGAACAAATTAATAATTGAGCAAATAAAGAAATATTTATACCTAAATCATTTATTATCTTTCTTTTTTTACTCTAAACAAATATGGTAAGGAATTCGTCCAATAAACAAAAGTATATGTCATGTATCAAATGTTTTGGCACAAATTGACCTATAAAATAATGATAAGTGATTGGTAGTAAAATTTAAAATAAAAAAGAGTCAACGATTATCACAACTCTACATAATTAATAAAATTTGTGGAGACATATTCAATGAAGGATGAAATGTGGATAGAATCATTTCAGAGTGGTAATTATCAGGTTCAGCTGAGAGGTCGCTTCCATCAGTTATTAAATAGTTAATGAAATAAAAACGAACGTTTTAAAATGATAATCTATAAAGTGAATCTTGGTAATAAATATTTATTGAATATAGTAACAAAAGAATTAAATTGAGCAAACTGCACAGTGTTGCTTTTATGAAGAAATAGAAAAGATGATGGTTACAAAGCTTGAGAAAAATGCCATAGACATTAAGAAGCTACTATTATTTACAAAAATAAGAATATCCAAAATGGTATGATTAGTTATATAATGATACGGGATTTTAAAAACCATCGAAGATTAATTCAGTCTAAAGTTTGGGGTGAACAAGTCGTTTGAGACAGGACGTTACTAAGAAAAAAACTGAGATCTATGATTATCGCTATTAACAAAAGTAGTATAGATAATGATTGTGAAAATCGTATACTTCTCGAACTATACAACTTCAAGGGGGAAATCGCTTTGTTCAAACACGTTCTATTGTTTTATACTCTAGTGGATATTTTCTTATCTATCAGATTATTTATCTTTGAAAAATCATTCATTATTCTGTGCAACTAATTTATTTTTTTGAATAACACTTTGCGGTTTTTCATTATTGATACTCAGGACACATAGTTATCTGAGCTCAGTAGGTCAGTGTATAATGTGTTGGCACTTAAAGTATTAGGAATGGGCTTTGAGTCTCTGTTGGAACATTAATATTTTGATGGAGATACTTATAAGTGACAAGTCCGAAATGGGACGCAAAGCCCTTATGTAATTCCACTGTTAGCCATATAATGAGTTTTTACTATTTCCATTTTTCTTAAAATTCATAATCAAAGTCATACAAGTGAATTTATCGGTCGTTCAGTTGAAAGACATGCTTTTATCATATTTTAAAGTTACATTGGTAAAACTGTTTCTTTTCATAAGTTAAATATTTTTTGAAGGAATTACTATTGATTTAGTGTGACAAATATATTAGATTTATCATTCACGCTTTGATATTACTCCAATGGAATTTTTAAGCTTCACTCCCTTTATTGGTATATTCACGTTGATGGTTTGTAAATTCGTTCGTAACCGGAATGAAACAGTAGCTCATCAATGATATTTGATAGTTATATGTCATATCAAAACGAGAAATGTTAACTATTGGATTTTGGCAAAGTGTTTCAATTCTATCTAAAGATCCTTGTTTCAGTTGAGTATTAGTAGAATGGATAGATATGCTTGATCTAAATACTAAAATTACATTTTTCAATTGATTCGTAATTTAAAATTAAAAAAAGAATATGCCTTATCTGTAAGTTATTGACTTAATACACGTCTATATATAAATCCTTTCACTAAGATGATTAAGTTCATTTGAGATAGGCATATTCTCTGACCATTCACCTGGACTTTCACTCTAAATACGATTAAACATCATATATTTTGTCAAAATTAACAATTCAAACATATATAAGACAAATAACTAATAATACAATCAGTAAGATATGTAATATACTAATTACTAGATGAATTGGTTAGAGTATAAATCTTAAAAACATATCCATTGTCAAAACACATCTAAAATATAAACAAAAGAATTTAATATAATTGAAATCATGAGTCAATTGAAGCTAGAACACTATGGAAGACCTTGAAGCACTAGATGGACGTTTCGTCCTTATGTGGGACTCCTCAGCAGTGCGCATCCGTGATTTTAGTTTAAGTTAACAATAATATTTAAAAGTTATCATATAGACGGATTTTGATTGAATTATAAACAGTGCAAATTATATAATAAGCTATTGTAATCAATGATTTTTTGGTAATTTTTTCCAATAGTATCATGTATATGAGTATAAGTTTTATCGTTTATCAACGAACCATAATAATACAGGGAAAAAAACCCATTGACATTTTGTATGATTTCTCTTCCAATGACATTTCCCAATATGCAATTATTTATGTTGTTGTCTAGTACTATTGTCGAACTTTGCAATTTACCTCTTATTTGTATATGAGAAGTACTTTCAATTTATCCAGTGACATTTACTGTCTTTTTGTTTATTTTCAATGTCTGTAAATCACTTCTATATTTCTTTATTATTTCAGAATATTATTCGAAAAATAAACTTCCTTAAGTAATTACGTCATAATTATTAGTTACTGAGTGTATAATTTGAATAGATGTAAAATATTAAATTAAATCAATATATATGAAGATTGTTTACAATGTAGTAAAAAGAAAAAAGGTTAAAAATTGTCTTGTCACCTTTTGTTGTTGGTAACCAATATGCTTTATGTATAAACATATAATTTCAATGAGACAATATTTAGTATTTGAATTTTTAGGCAGTCGCAAGTATTCGACAGAAAACCTTGGGTTTAAATTTCATACTATTCGATACTTGTTAGAAAGACATACCTGTAATACTGAGGAAATTGATCCTCCTTGTGGAATTCAAAACAGCATAGTTAAATTTCGCATTTTTAAACGTTACCGTTGATCTGCTTGGGCTGTAACTAACCTACTTTAGGAAGGAGATGGCTAAAAGTGGCTGATTACTGGATGGTGACTAATGTTATATCTGTCCACTCCTTCAGTGTTGATTGAATTCTGTTGACCAGTTTGCAGTTTGGCCACTTATTTGAGTGAATCGACAACACGTTTACTATGTTGAGGTGTTAAGTAACTAGATTTAAGTACCGAACACTACAAAAGAATATGATTCAAGTTTATATGAACTGTGAATATTTAGGGGAGTTTTGGTGTGAATTTGTAGTTTACACATTTAATAGTGTAAGAAATACGTTAGTGCCTGCTCGTTGATATTGGGCGAAAGTTTTGTCACGTAGCTATTTGAATACAGTAAAGATAAAATGGGTCATTGAACCGTTGCTCAGTGAACACATGATATTTTGATGCTACGAGATCTCATAGTCGATGCTTTAAGCTCGTTTGTAAAAGTAAAACATACAGTTGTAAGTATAAGAAAAGCCGAATTAATACTTTATCAATCCTTGACTATCAGTGGTCCTTTCATAATTGATCCTACTTTTAAATTATTTCTTTTGTGTAAAGCGATCATAAATATTGTAACCAAAGATCTTAAAACATATAATAATAATAATCGTCAGATGAAATCCAAACGTTATGGAAAAATACTTTTACAGTATTTTTTATTTAAGCCCAGAATACTTTTACTGAACTTTATATCAAATTAACTTTAAGTGTATTCAATGTGCAGTGAAATTTTAACCGCTGAATTCATGAGTTGATCTAAGCTAGACTACCATTTAAAACCTGGAGGCATTGGACGGCCGTTTTGTCCTAGTATGGGACACATGGGACTCCAACCCACGACCTTCGGTCTCGCTCGTGAACGCTTAGCCTCTAGACACTAATCCAGCATCCGATAGTATTAATGTCTGACCTCAATCTATCCTCATTCTGATAAAAATGAAATTATTTCATTCTCTCGTCCAATTTTTCTTCTTCATTTGAATATAGGATATGTTATCAATGTAAATGAGGTCAAAAGACAACCGAAAATGTATAATTTGAGAGAGCATGACTAATTAACAGTAATCAATGAACTTAAGTTTCGTACTATCAACCAAAAGGTGAGTTTACTGCATTGTTGTACGCTCTGTTCTACTTTTCGAGTATGAAGAGTAACTTTTAAAAATAGAGGATAATAGTAGGTTACTAGTATTTGGTCATAGATACTTTTGCTGGGAACTCCTATAAAGCAACATTTAGGTTAGACTCAAAGTACTTGGTCATTGTATCAAATCACTCAGACAATGAATCTTCACAGAGCTAGGTGGTTGCATCTTGTACTACGTATTCTGAACCACATCTTATTTCAGTAAGCGATTTTCTCCGGTGTAATAGTTTTCTGGAAGAATGTTAAGAGTGTTCAAACAAAAAATCGGCATCAGTCCTTGAATTCTCTGAGAGACGGATAAAATCATGTTAAATTTCATATGATTGTCGTTGTTAGTAGTTAGAAACACTGAGTGGCATGACTAAGAATTAGTCGAAATGGTGCAAATGGATTCACTCTATTCTGCTTCATTCCTTAAATCGTCAGTTTCGAATTACCTTGTGAAATTTTGTGTTGCAAATTCTTTCTTTCTTCTCGAATCATTGTTTGTGCATAATCTTTTTCTACTGCTATTGATTTCGTTACTACTTCTAATACACTGGGATTTGTCTTTACAATTTTACTTCCCTATGACAATATGTTGTGGTAACTTGAATCGATGCGTAGATGTACCACATAATACGTTGAATATGACTGACTAGCTAGTTTAAAATTGTCTATATGATTTATCAAAAATGTTGAGTGAACGGATATTCACTGCGGGATATAAACTCATATCATTATATACTACTTTCAGACTTATCACCATTAAGTCATTCGGTTCACCACAGATCTACTGTAGAGTGGAGATGTTTAAAACAACTGCTTAGTTTATTATATAATCTAAGTCCTCGTGATGATAAACTATTATTAATATCTCAATCGTACAAGGCATCAGCCATGATCTATGTATAGATAATTGATGTTCTTGATTTTGATACTGGTTGGGAGGACTTCAAAATTCATAAATAGAAGCCTTTGCTTCAAGACTGATGACTCTCTTTTAACTATCAAAGTAAAGAAAATGTTCATAACAATATCAACTGTCGAAATTAGTTATATTTTTAGTTTAGTCTGTTTACTTTTTGTATTTTATAGCACTTTTTAAAACAAAACGAAGAACAAGCTCCATTTTTATGTGTCTGTCTATCTAGTGATTCTTGCCAATTAGTTTTTTTCTTGTATTCGATGAATTAATTCATGATGATGAAAAACTACTAATCAAATGTAATAATTATTGTATAAACCATTTATATACATCACTGTACATATCTATCCTAGAAACCGACCGTTTTTTTTAAAAAGAAGACATTACGTTTCGGTTTTTACTGTTGACGTAACAAAGTCAATCTTTCGAATAGATAGATTATCTGCCATGTATCATAGGTAGTAAAAGTCGTTATTTCTCTCTCTATTACTATACAAATTCAATATATGTATAATTCAACCCAACCCATAAACAAAATTATTAATTATCATAATACCTGTCTGATTATAAGTGGGTTACACCAATGGCGAATTTCATTTATTAATCTAATGTTGTAGAAATATAAAATAAGAAAGTTCACCACATTTTCTCCTCATTTATAGACATCATTAAATGTTGATAATCAATGGTGATTAAAGTTTGTTCTAATCTAATTTGTAGCTGGAATTTATATCAGCGAACAAAGCAATAAATTTATGGAAGCATTGGTCTGCTATATCAACACTACTAAAAATATATGATAAATGTCATATTTTACGAACTAATCAAATTATGAAATATGTGTGTATTGACTCATAGACGCATTTTTATTAGTCACAAAGTGCGATATATGTATTACGTAAAAGTAATAAATGAAAGAATCTCACATAAAACTTAAAAAAGATTATTTTTCATTCACAAAATGTTGATATTGTCGAGTAAATACTAATCAAATTTAATACTGACTTCAGAATGGGTATTGTGGAGATTTTAGTAATTTTATAGTTGAATTCATAAACCAATAGAAGCAAGACCACCATGGAAAACCTGGAAGCTTTGAAAATCCGTTTCGTCCTATTGTATAACTCCTCAGCAGTGAGCATTCACGATCCCATTTCGCGAGATTCGAAACCCAGGACCTATCAGATTCGCGAGCGAGCGCTTAACATCTAAACCACTGAGTCCTACGATAGGACGAAACGGCCGTTCAGTGCTTCCAGGTATTTATTTTTGAAAAAATAAAAAATTCTAACTGATAACTGAATAAAATAATACGCACGAGACTGTCAGGTCCTGTGTTCGAATCCCGCGAGGCGGGATCGTTGATGCACACCACTGAGGAGTTATACGATAGGACGAAATGGCCGTCCAGTTCTTCCAGGTTTTCCATGGTAGTCTAACTTCAATTGACTAATGATCTGAAGTATATAAAAATAATCATTAGTTTACTAGTGAAATATTCAAACAAAATTTTACACAATGAATGGAACATTGAAAATGTTTAAATAATCATAATTATTTTCAATTTCGATTATTATTATTTCTGTGAAATTTTCAATTGAATACATACTACTGAATTAGATCAATAGTTTACGTTAGATAATTTAGATGAATTATTAAATTTCATACTAAAAAAGTAATATTACTGATGTTTACTTTTTTTAAAGCTAGACCATTTAATGGAAGTGATAGAGTTTATAACCTTCCACTCTTTCTATCCCTCCCTCTCTGTCTCAATGTGTAAATTGCATTTGAAACCAATACCTTTTCAGAATAAACTAAAAAGAAATTTCTTTCCCATCAGTCTTAACAAATAATTTATTACTTTTTATTAATGGAAATAGAGAATAGAAATTAGATAAAGAAGATGGAGAAAAAGACGTATAAGTCAAATGAAATGTAGATGGAAGATATTACTGCAGACTTTGTTGGAAACTAAAGTAATGTAAGGTTTTCTAATTTTCTTTATGATATATTACCAGTAGAATATTTAGACTTCTTTTTGTCTCCATTCATTTTTAATATTTGTCTATTTCGGTTATTGCAACAGTAATTGTGAACCTGTTGGTAGATAAACATGTATGTATGTGTATATGTGATAGAGAAAGAAAAGTTTTCTTTTTTTTAAAAGGCAGTTTAGCGGTAGTTGGCTGCATCTCTTGTTATTTTAAACTTATTGATATAAATATATTTTTATACCGCATAGTCCTTTTCATTTACTGAAATTACGAAAACCATCTGTCGATTTTTCACATACAAAATCGTTAAACATCATCTCTACTTATAATAAGTGAGTGTGTGTGTGTGTAGGAAGGAGAAAGGGAACAAGTTTATTATTCCAACCAAGTGTTTGAGCATCTATTTTTTTTTACAGTTATATGAGAAAAGTATAGTCATTAATAGTTAGACGAAAATATGAACTGGCAACTAAAAAGGAAAAATACTATTTAGGTGCCAGTTGACAAAGTATTATTCAGAAAATATCTCATAAAATTAACTGGAAACAATAAAAACGAAGTATTGAAAATTGAATAGATTAGTTCTGTTTGTATCTACAATAGTAACTAATTGGTTGATAAGTGATTATGTGATAAATTAAATTTTGATCGTTTGTTTTAATGTCTAATAATTGAAATTATTGTATGTTTCTTAACAATTGTGTAAAGTCTACTGAGTTTTACTTTTTTCTAAAAAACATATCATTGTTTATGATGATTAAATTAATGAAAATGAATATTGAATGGAATGAATCTTAGACAAAGTGTTCCTTATAATCATCATAAATATTGGTTATATTTATATGACATTTACTTTCTTTGTGTATATATAAGTCTACATACAGCATACATTTAAACACGTGAGTGTATTCTTTTACCTTATCACTGAGTAATGTTTTTCACAGAAAGTATTTATATCTAATGATTATTATTACTATTATTAGTATTACAGTTGGATAAGGTCATAAGTGAAAATGTACATCTCTAATTGTCAGATAGTTTCTGCATATATTCATGTATACATACACTCAAGTTAAATGAATACGTAGATAGATAAACAAATAAATCATAACTCTTACCATCTTCAAAGTTAATACTTATATATTCTACAGATAAACAAAACAATATCTCTCTATTCCCACTTATCTTTTCTCTATACAAATGTATTTGTTTATTGAATTATTTGATTTAGTTAGTCTATATAAGTTAATGGTTAGATATAAATAGAGTGATAAGTACCTTTAAAACTGCTGTGATAATTTTTTTTTATTTTTCCATTTTTTATTTACAGAAGAAAAAAAAATTAATGTATAATTAAGAAAAACAGTTTTTGATAGAGTTTTGTTTTCTGAGCTGGATGTTTTGGTCGTGAAGCTTTCATCGTCCTTCTGAACGACATTATCACCCACCTGAGGTACATATCCTCTCCACCATAAGAAAAAAAAAGTAAAATCAATATCTTTAACAAAATAATTATTATCTTTATTATTGTTATTTTAATGAATATTGAATTTATTCATTAACCAATTATATATTATAATATAAAACTAATTATAATCATAAGAATAATTGTCAATTTCCGCAAATCAAAATAAATTTATAAAAATATTCATTGAAAAAATATAATAAAAATAAAATAATTAATTTATTTATTTTACATAAATACATACCATCAGCAACAGTCTTTTATGAGATAGGACAAACCGGCTTCAAGCTGAAGAGGAAATTAGAAAATTACGTTTGAAGTGGATTGGACATACATTAGGGAAATCACCAAACTACATCACCAGGCAATCTCTAGCTTGGAATCCGGAAGGGAAGCGGAAAAGAGGAAGACCAAAAGACACATTATTCCATGAAATAGAAGCAGATATGAAAAGGATAAATGGTAACTGGAAAGAACTGGAAAAGAACTGCCCAGGACAGGGTTGGATGAAGAGTGCTGGTGGAAGGCCTATACTCAGGCGTAAGTAAGTAAGTTTAGAATGAGAGTTATGAGTAACTATATTCTGTAGCTATTAAGAGATATTGAGTTATTTTGAAAATTAACTAAACCAACAAATAGATGATAGTTAAATTATAAAGTAGTGACTTTATATAAAAATATCAAGTAAATGATTATTCAGAGAAATTGAATGTGAATACAAGTAATCACACAACAATTGTATACAAAATCTTACAACGACCTATAAAAGTTTCTGAAGTTCTTCAACTTCTGATAAACGATTATTGGATGGGGTTTAACTATACCTTCAAGACTGTAGTATCAGTTTATATGCTAAGCCCATATACATTATTCTAGTTGCTGGCCAAGCCTATTCGCCTATCCATTAGGAGTCATATTTTGATCTTGTTAATCATTTGCTTATTAACATTGACTATACTTTTATATGAGCATATATGTGTACACTTCGTATCTTATTCATCTTATGTCTGTCACTCACATTTTGTCCGACTATAAATGTTGATTAACGCTTGCTTAAATCGAGTTGGCTTCCCAGCCATCTCTATTGCGCATGATCTTTGCTTCGTTCCGGTCTCATCTATTTGCTTCATCACTCTGATTCCCTGGCCAGACCAATGGGTGTAGAAATTATATGTATTCTAAATCCATTCTCGTATTTGACGTATTTAACTACGTTATTCACTAACGCGGATAAATTCATTTATTACATACGAGGATAGACAGTACGTACGATCAAAAAGGAATCAGATTTACGGCGCTACAAGTCGATGAGGAATGTGCGATTCACTTCACAGTGATAGAGGATAAATATGAAACCAGTTTACCAGCTCAATGATGATCATGTTTAATAGGGAAAACACATATAAATACTTACAAGCCACTAGACTGCTGATAAAGACACTTTTCGGTGAATGAGAGAATGAAATATATGTGAATCAATGCAAATAAATTTAAGATGGATTGGTATTCTGTTGGAATGTTTGTTATGGTTAGGGTTGATCCGAACAAATATCGTTAAGTGCAAGATAAAATAAGCTTTGAGTAACGTGACCAGTGGAGTTCAACCATGTCTGTTGTGAAGCAGTTACTCACTGAAGACAATGGTAAACGGTGGTGCAATATCGTAGATTGGTTGAAGTTACACTAAAACCATTGGATGCCGGCTCAGTGGTCTAGAGGTTAGACGTTCGTGCGCCAGACTGCGGGTCTTGGGTTCGAGTTGTTAATGTGGGATCCTGGACTCTCAATGCAGGGGAGTCCTATACGTGGACGAAATGCCGGTCTACTGCTTTCAGGTTTCCAATGGTTGTCCAAAATTGATCAGTTTACTGATTGTACTCTGTTTATTTAATTGATTTTCATGTTATGAGAAATTACCAAAGTATTTATGATTCCAAAAGTACGAATAGTTCATTTATCTAAAACGGATTCACTTCAAAAAGCATAATGTTCAGCAGGAAGACTGAAGCAAAATCGAATACTGATGAAAAGTGTCTTCGTGATAATGGATTGCCAAGAGTTTTTCCATATGTATGGGTGGACAAAAAAGAAAGCAGAATTTACGACGATTGGAAAAAAGCCAGTATTTTTATAGCTTGACTTCAAAGGTGATGATACAGATAACATGAATAATTCTAGACTAAATGCTTCACTGAAGAGGACGTATCCAACTGCCAAATTAGCTTCGTTGTTTAAAAGAAACTTCTAATTGAAACAGATAAAATTTTACAAATTTCTACCTTGCGTTTCCTCAAATTACATCTACCAGTTTTCATTTTCGTGCCAAAGCACTTACATTAGAAGAACAGAAACAAGAGTTCTTATTCACATCTCAGACTACATTCTACAGGAATTGATATTAAAAGACTAATGTGTTTTCAGAAGTTCCATTACCTGTCATCTGCTTGATAATAGACACAGTGTTTATATTTTGAAATCTTTCGAAATAATCATTACTTAAATACTTCAAATTAACTACATTATACCGAGGCTACTAGGATTAAAGCGTAAAGACAGTTGTAAATCTTTCACTATCCTGATAACTTTTATATTTTTCACCATTTAGTTACTTAACAGCAAATTTCATATTCTTAATGACAAATTCGTTTTTTCATTCTTAGGTCTTTTGAGCTCCATATGTTTCATACTGTCATTCTATTGAAAGAGATTCTATAATTTTTATTTGGTTTTAATATCAGTATTCATTTTCTTAAAACTTGTCTACATGTGTGACTACCAGGACTCAGTGGCCGAGTGGATAACGCGATGGCGTTTGAAGCGAAAGGTACTGAGTTCGAGTCCCAGAGTGAACATGTACTCTGAGATGCAGGTATATCCAGCTGACGAGTCCCAAATAGGACGTCCTGGATTCTACTGCTAGTCACTACCCATCTTTTCTTACGACGCTTGTCTACATGTGTTTTAAATTTTTTCCTATAGAATTTTCACTTACTAACAAATAAATATCTGTTCTGTAATAATAATAAGAAGATTATCAATTTGTACTCACCTTAAACCTACTCTGGTAATATTGTAGTGAAAAAAACACGACTTGGGACAATCAATTGTATTTAAGCACAAATTACAGACTATCTCACTAAAATCTAATAACCACACAGCAAACAGTTTATTTGCAAAATAACAATCAATTGTCTCAATCTTCACTGTTCCTTCTGTAAACATCAGTTCATCTTCTCTAATTTCATTGTTCATGCATTTCCCTACCGATTGCACTTCATTTAAGTTCCTTCCTTATCGGTCTTCTGCCAAAATACATTCTGTGTCTGATCATCGCCATATACTACTTATATGGATATAAGTAGACCACATTACAATATTAGCTTATTATCTGAAGTGAATATATTTCAAATTGTTTTCACATTATTTTTACTATTAGTATTATCCTTGTCTACTTTTACCCCTAATTTCCATTCTATTTGACCCTTTATTTTTATATATAGGTGTTCTTAACAAGTATATGTGTGATCAGATGGTTCGAAATGTATTGCGTTAATATACCATCACACAATTCTGATAATCTTCGTCTTCTTATTACACCATCGAAATTTGCCAAACGGACGAATTACTTTAAATATTTATTCACTTTATCATTTAAAAGTTCTTTTGTACTTCTTGTTGCTATCCTGTTGATCTTTATTAATATGATATAACATATGTACATCAATTATAAATACTTATTACTATTGTTTCTACATTGTAAGTAACAGACGATAAACCACTAAACAGATGAATTCACTTTACTCTAATACGTTTATTTAGTTGCTTAATTCAAATTTCTCAATGACAAAAAAAAATTGTACAATATTGAAATACTTTAATTTCACTCCTTCTATTATGTGTTAGTCCTTTCACTCAATGAAAAAGAAAAAAATAAACGTGATAAACGGATAAATTTAATCTCGTTTCTTTTTTTCCTTTTTTTAATTGTGAGATAAAAATATTTTCATTTGAATATTTTTTTCGTGCTTATAATCTTAGATTTAACTAATAAAAATAAGTTTAAACAAAAAAATCAAATGAGTAGTTGGATGATAGACTGTTCAGTTGTGAAATTAGTTTATTATTTTCTCGTCTAATTTTGTTCATTTTAAATCTTCTATCTATATGTATAAACTTTATTATATTTGTAATGTAATATAGTTTCTATGTATGAGATTAATTTTGTTATCTGGACAAATAATAGATTCCATGCCTCCCCTTTTTTCAATCATGAGTAATGATATTGGTAAACAAAGTTGATTTTATATCATGTACAGTATCATCATTATAATCCTGAACTATTAACTTATATGTCACTCAATAAATACATTTAATAGGGTTTTATTTTCCGAAAATAAGGATAATATATATATATATATACGTATTTATATAAAATATTTTTTTAAAGTTGAAAATTACTTAAAAACATGTGAATTATGAGTAGCACACAGTTTACAACATTAAGAGGACGAAAAGCGAGCATGCGGTTCTTTAACCGGGTTAGTAGACACAGATGGTTCACTTAAGGGAGTTAGGAAACCCTGATTTCAAACCAATGGTGAACATGGACTCCAGGATTCTGAGGAAACAAACGGCGTATGAACCAATCGTTGGTCATCGACCACCATAGGGCTACATCTCCTGAAGTTGCTCCACTGCCTTGTGGATCAGACCTTCAGGTCGGAGGCTCCAGATGTGGCCACCTAAGAAAACCACCTACTTCGGTCTGAGCATCCGGGTAGTATTAGAGCCCACATCCAAGTCAAGTGACTTGTGTGGCGCATTTATACTTGATGCCCTCTTTTACCAATATTTATGTGTTCAAATAGATAAATAAAATAAGCAAAAAATGAGAACGAATTCAGTGATCATTGAATAGCTCGTAAAACGTTATATCATGTAGTGAGAAGTATGAAATTATTAGTTAACTAAAAATGATTTACATTCTATCTAAAAATAACAGTGTTAACTTATTTTTCTATTTACTTTTTCATTTAAACTACGTTTTTGAATGTAAAAAAACTTTTTTATTCTATGAAACTATACAAACGGTGATCGATATGTACTTGCAATTTTCAATGTCAAGTTTATGAACTTGTTAACTTGACTCTGTAGCACAAGCATAAGAGTTTATTATGACATTTTTATATTTGATACTAAGGATTTCGAGGGAAAGAAACCGTAATTGTTGAATTTTATACTCCTTCACATTTCACAGGTTAAATCCATAAGGGGTAAATAGTAAAAAATGTATACTTGCAAACTATTAACTTTTCTTCCGTCTGTTGTCATTATGATATGCATGGAACTTTTGGTTATAATATAAGAGAAATATAGAAATTCGCAGTGATGGTAATCATTAAAGAATGGATAATAATGAGTTTAACTTCAAGTATTATCATGATATGAGAAATTATATGCAATTGGTATGAAAAAAATAATGTTAATGAAAGAACCTATCCATGTATAATGTATTATGTTCAGCCGGTATATTTTTCATATTCTTATTGGAAAAGAATATTAGATATTAGTTAATAGTACAAAGTAATTAGTTTTACAATTAAATCGATAGAATAAATAATCGGAAAGTCATAACTATCACGTTTGGAAATATTCTAGAAGAGAGAAAGGGAAGATAATTCCTTTTTGAGAAAAATGAACATTAAATATTTTCAGGTAACAAGATCCCTAGATAAATTTATATAAAGCAAGAAAAACAAGGTTTTCCTTCTATTATATACAATTATTAATATAATTTTATATAGGTAAGATCATGAGTCAATTGAAGCTAGATCACCGTGGAAAACCTGGAAGCACTGGACGGCCGTTTCGTCCTACTGTAAGACTCCTCTGCAGTGCGTATCCACAATTCAGACCCAGAACCTATCAGTCTTGGTTTTTCATGGTGGTCTAGCTTCAACTGACTAATGATCTCAAGTATATAAAATTACTAAACTTTCCACAAAACCCCCCTCTGATAATGATCATATTCTCACTAGTGACTGGCTCCATGAGGTATTTTCTGGAGTTCTGGTGAGAAGCACTAACCAGTGGAGTTCAACTAAATCTGTTGGGAGATATCAGCTCACTGAAGAAATTGGTGAATGGCTGCTGAATTTCGTGGATTAGTTGAAGCTAGACATTAACACCGTTGGATGCTGGCCATCTCAGTGGTCTATCGGTTAAGTGCTCATGCGCGAGACTGATGGGTACTGAGTTCGAATCTCGCAAGACGGGATGAGGGATGCGCACTGCTAAAGAGTCCTACATTAGGACGAAACGATCGTCCAGTGCTTCCAGGTTTTCCACGGTGATCTATCTTCAATTGACTAATGATCTCAAGTATATAAAATTACTAAAATCTCCACAAAACCCCCTTCTGATATTAATAGAATTATTAAAATTTTTTAACATATTTTATTTTGGAAAGTTTAGATAAATATTCGAAACGTAATCAAAATCATAATAATAATAAGAAAAATAGGGATACACCAGATATCAATAAATATAGTTAAGATTGATATATGTATATGATTGCTACTCATGAGTAATCATTTACCATTTGGCAAGTTAAACTTTACTGGATAATTGTTTTATTTTTTTTCTCTTAAATTTTCCCAGTTAGTCGATAAGTAGTTCTGTTTTTTTAGGACTTAGGAATCGATCTCGTAAGGGCTTAATCAATTCAATCAAGTCAGTCATCTTAGTTATTAAACTAAATAATCTATTTTGGCATCACATAATCGGAAATGAAATCACAATGTTTTATAATATAGAATTATTGGAAGCTGATAACTAAACTGGTTTGTAATTCAACCTATTATAAATCATATTAGTTACAACCCTATAAAACCTTAGTTCAGTTCAGTGAATCTGCATCTTTTGCAGAAAATATGCAAAATCATTCATTCTAAACATATACATAACATTAGTTATAAAAATAAATGTACAATCTGTTGTAAAAATCGGTCATGAAATGATTAATTACAGATGTGAATTATTTATGAATCTATGAAGTGATTTCCCTTTTTTATTTGTTTAGGTAGTTTCATGATTTTATAGGTATTAACGAACCACACATTCTTAAATTATATACGATTTGTATGTCAGGAAATCAAAAAAAAACAAGCAGAACAACATAAATAGATTAATCTTAACTTATGCGTACATATGGTAGTAACATGTATCTTATATTCGTTTGGATATCATAATAAAGCATAAATGATCTAATGACTAAATTAATCAACAGAGTTAGTGAATTATTTAGAATACCTGGATGAAATAATTAATTGGTAGATTGATCTTCAAAGCTGAAAATGAATATAAAGACTAGCCAATTGACTTAATATAAATTAATAAGGATTAAAATAATTGGTTATACATGAAATACTTGATGAAGATTATGACGGAGACATATCAGCCAGATAAAGAATCATTGATGATCAAAGCTTAAGTCACCAAATAACTATCGACTCTATGTTTTCTTTCAATATGGGAGTATTGTGTATTTTTTCACAATACTATTGGGGTTCAAACTCAGAACATTCCGTCTAGCACGGGGAGGCTTGACCTCTAGATCATTACACTGAGATCCTATGATTTACGTGTACATCAGTTGGTGCTAACTCAATGGTTAAACGAATATGGATACTGTTGTGGTGATGGATGAGCACTGATGAGAAGTCTAATACTCAGACTAAACGACTGTCCAACCCTTCCTGGTTTTCAGTGAATTTCTTACTGATATCAGTTCGTTGTGTACACTACTATCTACTAGTTTTCACTAACAAATAACCAGAACAAACTATTAAAAAATCTAACTTCTTAATAGGACAAAAAAATTAAAAATAAATGCTTTTCTACTACAATTTACGTATCCTATCTTTCCTGCATACACATATACTCTGTAAATTATTTGTTAGTATGAAACTGAAATGAAATGAAAATATTTTAAATCTCTAACACAACTACCGAAAAGAATCAAGTCATCAATCATAAAATGGCATAATTTCTTAGACATCGTATCAGACATTCAATTTCATCACATTCTTACTCAATACATTGAATAATGAATGATACAAAAAAATGTTGATCAAATTATCATCACCAACATCAAGATGAACAACATTTAATCAATCCATCAAATTTCCAATCATCCATTTTGTCTCTAACTGAATAATAGATAAACAGAAGAGCAAATAGATAAATGAAAAGATTGTTTTCTTCTATTTAAAACAAAAGATGCATAGAATTAATAAAGTGCTGATAAAACGAATGTCTGAATTCTTCATTGTAAAATTATTTTCTGAAATAACAATTAAAACAAAGAATTAAGTATCAATGGAAATTGTATATTCAAAAACAGATTGTTCTCTCCTTAAACCTACCCTGGTAATATTTGCTTATTATCCAGAGTGATTAGGTGTCAACCTGTTTTCACATTATTTTTATTATTAGTATTATCCTTGTCTATTCTTACCCCCCATTTCCAGTCTAGTTGACCTTTTATTTTTACATATAAATGTTCTTAACATGTATATGTGTGATCAGAGTGTTCGAAATTGTTTAGGATAAATTAAATGTTTAATAACTTGATGATAATATAATCAAAATGATCTTTCATAATCAGTAACTTTTATTACACAATGGTAATTGTTATCAGTGGAACATAACACTTTGTTATGATTATTTTCTATAACTAGAGGAAGCCTGGTACTTACTAGTTACAGATGAAGAAAAAATGATACAGCTTTAAGTAAAGAAGAAGGAAAGACTTCATATGAAGATTTCATCACACACACGTGCTAATAACTGGTAAACGACTGATCGAATACTCATTTGAACTTATGTCAAAAAGCGATCATTGACTGCCTGCTTAAACATCTGGGCTACCTGTTCCTGTCATCTGGATATTTCAACAAGTTATCTGATTTTGTTTGTTTTAATACATCATTATGCCTATTAATAGCACAACCTATTCAAGTGCGTTTCTGAAAAGTGTAAGACCTTTCGCTGTAAAGGTTACAGAAGGCTTATTCAGAGATATCGTGGTTGCTGGCAGAGAACATACAGAGAAAAAAATGTACATTATCCAGATGTCGATTGACTGGGCTACTAACTTCTAACTGGTGACTACTCAACATCTATGGTCAGGATCGATGAAGAAGTAAGAAACGGAAACTTGTTGAAATACTTTGTGCTGAGAATTATATAAAGTACAAAGAATATAATACTGAATAAAGCTAATGATAATCAATTTCGTGGATTGGTTGAAGTTAGACATTAACACCGTTGGATACCAGCTCAGTGGTCTGGTGGTTAAGCGCTGGCGCGCGAAACTGATAGGTTTTGATTTCGAATCTCATGAAGCGTGATCGTGGATGCGCACTTCTGAGGAGTCCCATAATAGAACGAAACGGCCGTTCACTGCTCCCAGGTTTTCCATGGTGGTCTAGCTTCAATTGACTCATGATCTCAACTATTGATATTAATAATCATCTCAGTTTAAAGATCCCCATAGAATATTCAAAAATGAACAATATTTGAGCGAACAATTGTTTTCAATAACTTCATCATCAGGCTCTACAGTTTTAAGTCCATAATTATTATGATATTTTACAAAGTCCAAAATGAGGCATGTATTAATGAATTTGACAATGTTATATGTTAAAAATGGTGCACGTTTGCATCTGTTACGCCATATATACTTCAAAATTGTGTTATTTGTAAATTAGAAGGGTCACTTAATAAAGATCAAAATGATTTGCAGTAATGTGTCCAGTCACAATCAATATAATAGTACTTTAGGAAAGATGAAAATGCAAAAAAATTTGTGAATAGAATTCATAGTAGGATAGTTTCATCTTGTTAATTGAGATAATAATGATAAATAGTAGTAGTAATAAGATTGTTGTGTGAATATAATATGTAATAAAAGAGTATGTTGTCAAGGTAATTAAGATGAACGAATTGGGAATGATGGATGTGAAGATTAAGATAGATATTATCTGCAAAAAGACAAAAAGGGCGGAGGGAGGATTATAATATTTAGTTTAGGAATCCGGTGATCCAGTCGTAGGCCAAGGTAAACATAGTGGCTGAATATACCTTTTCTGCATGCATAAGTTTGGTTTTTCGGAGTTGATCCAGATGGCTTCGGCTATGTAAAGTAATCGTAATCTAGCTCTTTGAGGTAGATTTTTCGGAACTTGATATAAAACAGAGAAGGCTTCTTCTATTTTGATATGATGTTCACTGTCTTCCAAGTGAGAAAGGATGGCGCTGTTAATGGATTTAGTGACTCTTTTTTGAAGTATATATGTCGTAACAGATGCAAACGTTCACCATTTTTAACATATAACATTGTCAAATTCATTAATACATGCCTCATTTTGGCCTTTGTAAAATATCATAATAATTATGAACTTAAAACTGTAGAGCCTGATAATAATCATATATTGTATTATGGTTCATTTATTTATCCGGTGATTAGTCAAATTTGAATACACTGAACTGAGAAAGTAATTCATAATAATTTAGTGTATGTTCACAATTTTCAATATTGGCTTAATTGACCAATATAAACAAACTACACATTCATATTGTCGGCTCCTTTCTAATAACAATAAAATAAGCATAATACAATTTTGTTTATATTATAAGAGATTAGAAATAAGGAAATGTTTCCTTAAACAATCTATAACTAACTAACTAACGGATTTATGAAACAATTGAATTTATTATGATTAGCCGCAATATAATCAGATATACGGCATATATAAAGAAAAACTAAAATGGTAAATAGAAATTTATTTGACATATGTAATTTCAAATGTAACTATGTATATTAAGATATTAATTTCTATATAGATTTATTTGATATTGAATAATTGTTATTTATTAAAATTCCCTATTAATTAATGAGTAAATGATTATATTTAGTTGATTTATAATGAAAACAAACAAAAATGACATTACCGATTTATTGAATTATTTTCTTAATTCTGTTACCCCCCTTCCCCCCACCCAAAAAAAAAAGAAATCTAAGTGAATTACTTAAATAGGTGAAAATAAGCCAAAACAAAGTATTGTGAATTATATATATATATATATATATATATATATATATATACTATTGGGAAAAATTGCCGATTTTGTAAGTAACTCAAAATAATAAAATCAAGAGAATTAAGATGATGAATGTGAAATTAAAAAGGAAAATCACTTTTATGTTGAATTTTCTTAATTTGAACAATATCATAATTTTATATTTTGTTGTTGTATAGTTTTAAAGTGCCGCTAATCTAAAATGAATTTATAACAAACAATATATTGCTTATATATTTAGTGGTTTAATAGTTTATAATAATAATAAATATTGGTTGTACTCTGGTTGTCATTGAAGAATTGGCTTAGTTTTATAAGTTCTCATTAATTTAGTAAGTCATGTACTAAGCAATCACAACACAACACAGAATAGAATTTAGGACATCTAAATTGCATTATTAAGTAAGAGTTTTTTAGTTACTTGTATCAAAGCTAACAATTCACATGTTTAGCTAAGTCAAGAGTAGGATAATAACTAATCGACGTTTGATTGAAAAATATTGATTGTGATAATTTGACGGAGGTTGGATTTCGGTATATCCGTGTACATTGTGAAGAGTATCAAATTAATTTGAAGCAGCTTTTTAGTGATTATTAGTTGTTAATGGATTTTTGACTGATATGAATTCATGAAATTTACATAATGTCTCTCTTAAATAGTCTACTTTAACAAATTCCGCAAGTTTTAATTCTTAGATTAACTGTTTGATTATCAACATTTCGATTTAGAAATGTGGTTAAGATTGAACCGATAGCCGTTATGAATCAATCCAATGTTTGAACGTTTTCCATTTTGATATTATTAAAATGGACAATGATGTTATAAAACGTATCCATTTTCGGAACGAAAATGTTAAAACTAAAAGATTTTCAGTATATTCGCTGCCTAAATATTGAGTCCAATTTACTAAGGATATGTTATGTAAAATGATTTATGTACACAATATTGGATATTATAACTCAATGGGATTTTGTTTTTATAAGTCGTCATAAACAAAAATCTCTCAAATCACCATATTATTATTGTACAAACTGGACAATAAAATCATGATTCAAGCTCTATATATGTATGCTTCTCACTAGAACTCCAGGAAATACTTCGTGGAGCCAGTCACTGGTGAGCATTTCAGAAGCACTAACCAGTGCAGTCCAACCAGGTCTGTTGTGAGATAGTAGCTCACTGAAGACATTGGTGAATGAATACTCAATTTCGTGAATTGGTTGAAGTTAGACATTAACATCGTTGGATGCCGGTCAACTCAGTGATGTAGTGGTTAAGCGCTCGCGCGCGAGACCGATACGTCCTGGATTCGAATCTGGTGAGGCGGTATCGTGGACGCGCACTGCCGAGGACTCCCACAATAAATACTACGCACGAGACTGTCAGGTCCGGTGTTCGAATCACGCGGGGCGGGATCGTTGATGCACACCACTGAGGAGTTATACGATAGGACGAAATGGCCGTCCAGTTCTTCCAGGTTTTCCATGGTAGTCTAGCTTCAATTGGCTCATGATCTCTAGTATATAAAACTACCAAAATCTCCACAAAACCCCCTTCTGATTAGTTTAATTAATTTGAATAACTGTCATGATTATAATTTACCATATTATTTTGAAGTAAATACTTCTGTGAATATGGTGTTCATGTTGTTGTTTTAATGAAGTGTGGCAACTTGGACCGATGCATATATGTGCTTAGTCCTATGTTGTAACTGACTGACTGACTGACTTTATTTTCAAATACATATGATCGTAAATTCACTTCCCAAAATAAGGAAAAAAAAAGACAGAATTTATAATATTTCTGAAGTTTATATTATAAACCTAAAAACCAAACTTATTCTTGTGATATTTTACCAAGTATTAATAAATAGTTTCATTATTGTTTATATTATATTTATTCTCTATTTGTGCATATCTAACTATCTTCATTTCATTCAATAAAGATCGTATATTTATATTGTTTATTATGAAAGTCTCAAAAGTTTAGAAAAATTATATAGTCAAAAGAAGATAAAGAGGATAGATATAACATATGAGTGCAAATTCATTGACTGTCAAAGAAATATTATGACCAAAGGTACTGCATTGTATATATATGTATATGTATTTGTGTGTAGGTGTGCATAACTTAATATTATCTTTTAAAACTGTATTATTTAATCATATATAGTTATACAAATCTAACAGAAATATTGAATTCTACCAGTTTTTATAACAGTACGATAAGCGTATGCACAATATTCATGTAGATGAATACAATTTTCTTATATGAAACTGTAAACTATGATTTTTTTAATACTGGGATTAGATTTCATTGAATAAAGTGTTAATATAAGCTTTCATCACTTGTATACCTGAAATGTATATTTTAGAAAATAAAGGACTACATACAATGTTTTATATAGTGTTTTTTACATTTCATACATTGATATCAAATGAAGGATCATCGAAGAAGGAGAATAGATTGACGGTAATTTTATTTTGACCTTGGGATTCTTTGATGATGTATAGTTTCTAATTCACAGGACATGAAGATTTTACGTTTAGTGCCGAGTAAGTTAGACATTTCTGAGAAATCCTTATTTATAATGGAATTCTTTCAGTCCTCTTTGTTTTCAGTGACTATTAAGCTAGTTAGTTCTTGAAGTAAAACATTTTTGAATATCTTGTTACTTGTGATGACTTTTGAAGCTTCTCTTACTGATTTACACCTACTACCCACGATGGAGGAATATAGGCCTTTCATAAGTGTTCTCCATCGAACTATGTCCTGAGGAAATATCTATTATGATAAATCAATTAAGTTCTTCACTATTCTAGCTTGTTAATATCCCTCAAAATCAGGAGTTAGATAAAAACTCTTAAACGTAGTTTCTAATTATTAGTTGACAAAACGGAAAACATTTATTCCATATATACGAAAACCTAAATGTACAGGAAAATCATTTTTATTGACTATCAAAGTTTACTACATCAAAGAATTTTAACCTTAACATGACATCAATATTTAGACTATTAATTCATGAAGTGAGCGTTTTATTAAACAGTTTATTGCTTTTCAAGAATCTTTCAATTTATTATCAAGCTGTGCTGAAAACTATTATTAAGATAATATTATTTATTCGAGACTTTCTTAAACATCGAAATTAAACTCTCAGTAAAATAGTTCGTTCTTGAGTTATATGTTTTATAACCCAATGTATAAAATCATCATGTAAATGTATCATTGAATAGGAGTTTAAAACATTACTCCTGAGTAAGCAAAGGTGGTTAGTGGCTAGCAGTGGAATCCAGGACGTGCGTTTCGTCCTATTTGGGACTCGTCAGCTGGATGTACCTGCATCTCAGAGTTGATCCGAGTGGATAACGCGATGGCGTTTGAAGCGAGGGTACTGGGTTCGAGTCCCAGAGTGAACATCAACTCTGAGATTCAGGTACATCCAGCTGACGAGTCCCAAATAGGACGAAACGCGCGTCCTGGATTCCACTGCTAGCCACTAACCATCTTTGCTTATCATGCTTGTGAATCAAGGCTATATCGAGGCAATACGCACAGTATGCACATATGCCAATTAGAGACTGACAAGTTGCAGTCCTAACACACCGATGGGAAGATTCAAACAAACAATACTAAGTGAATTTAATTGCTCCTGAGTGTTTTAAACTATTAATACGAATTACAACTTCACTACACCTTCATTGTTACGTACTACAAGAAATTAGTTTGAACATACCAGTAGTTAAATATTTTATCTCATACAATTTCAATAGTTCAAAGTGGAATGCTATTTACTTAATTTCAACAACTCTCTTCATACAAAACACCATTTTATTTCTTAAGTTTCTTAGAAATAAGTCATGAATAAGATACAGATGTAGTGAACAAGAAGACGAGTGAGGACAATCGAATGTATTCAGGCACAAAATTACAGAATATCTTAGTAAAATCATACAACCATACAGTAACCAGATAATCTGCAAACTATTAATCAATTGTCTCAGTCTTGAACGTTCCTTCTGCAAATATCAGTCCATAGTCTCCGATTATTATTGTCCATGGATTTTAATACCAAATGCGTTTCGTTCCCGTTCTTTCGTTGTCGATCTTCTACTGAAATACATTCAATGCCTGACCATCGTCATATACTACTTATATGGATGTAAGTAACCCACATCACACAGACACTATCATTCCAACAAATGACGACATTTGAAGTAAACTATTTGCCATTTTTTGACTAAAGAAATATAAAGGGGATAGAATTATAAGACATTCTTATTCATAAGATTGATAAATTTCAATTTATCATAGGAAGCGAAACATTTCATGTGTGAAGTATTACTGTACCTTGATAAATTACACAATTACAATCACTCATTTCATTACCAAGCCAAATGTATTGAATTTTATGGATTTATCCATCTTGATAATGTTAACATCTCTTTAAAGTAATAGTTATTCTAATCTCAGATATTATTCAACAGTTTGTAGATATCAATACCAAGATTATATTTGATAGTTTCAAATCATTTGAGCATTGAGTATAAAGATAATAATAAATATATTTTTTGTGATATCCTATTGAGTAGAAAAATTGTATTTCTGACACTTCTTGACTAAATGTAAACCAATTTTTCACAGTAAACAAGTAACCAAAACGAAATTGCCACAAATTAAAACAGTACAAACGAAAGAATTCATTGTTACCATTATACTATATAGATTTACACTGAAGAAGTGGATTACACGAAGTCACAAAACATCAGAAATACAATTTTCTGCTCATTGGGATACCACGAAAGATATATTTCTTATTATTCAACAGGATTAGAGTATTGTAAATGTAAATCTTTTATTTTATTATCGTTTTGTAGCGGCTACATGAATAGTAATGTCAAACACTATTCAATAGCATACTTAAGGAGGTTATCAAGGGATGTATGCAGAACACTGACAATTATCTATCCAAATTAATCAACAAAATTCTTTATACAAAAGAATAATGAAATCAAACGTCTAGTTAAAAAAAGCTTAGACAATCGAGACATGCCCTACAGCATAAGATTTTGTGGATTTTCACTAAGGTTATTGATGAATCTTTGTTAAGTTGTTTGTAAGTTTTAATGTTAATGAATATTGTGAAAATTAATGAGCAACTAGTATATGCGAATTTATTTAGTAAAGGTTGATCAGATTACTTACAATTTTACACCGACTTTTTCTGAGAGAGGGATACAATCATAGGACAATCTGAACAGGCTTAAAAAGATACCAATGCTCTACAGTGCCTTCACTAGCATATATATGTGATCATTTACTGGAGTAAGCACTTTTCTAAACACATTTACTTCAAGTTCTTTCTCAATACAATTACTTATTACACAATTAATCAATAAAAACTTGCTTTTCCATTCTAAAATATGCTAACATCAATCTGTACAGAGATTATCTTTAGAGAAAGGAACAACTGCTTATTATTTATAATAATGACTAATAATTTCCTATGATCAATGTACAATTGATAATCTTAAAGAAAACACAATGACGGTATAGATAAATGTATAGGCGGGGATAATAAAAGTATAAACGAAACAATATCCTAAAAAAGACTACAAAACTGTTTGAAGTAAAATATAACTTTACTTACTTCTTACTTACGCCTGTTACTCCCAATGGAGCATAGACCACCGACCAGCATTCTCCAACCTACTCCGTCCAGGGCTTTTTTTTCTAGTTCTATCCAATTTTTGTTTATTCTTCTCATGTCTGTCTCCATTGGCCTTCAGGATTCCATGAGAGGGCTTGCCTTGTGACGCAGTTGGATGACTTTCCCAATGTGTGTCCTACCCACTTCCAACACTTCTTCTGCTGAAATCTGGTTTGTTCTCTCCCACAGTAGCTTGTTGCTGATAGTGAAAATATAAATGATTATTTGTAATCATAGAAAATATAAAATCAATTAGAATGAAATGTTTACATTCTCTTTTCTTTGTTATTTTCTAAAGTTTGTCTTCTCTTGCATATGCATATCAAAACATTAGGATACATAGAAGTTATTCATAGGAATCAAATAAATAAAGGGTGCATTATATATATATATATATATATATATATAATTACAAGTAATGATTTACATATAAAGTATGCACACTTTTCGAGTATCCTATGATTCACCAGTTGTAAAAGTTGATATACATTTTGAAAATCGCAAATTAAGTTGTTAAACTGGAAATTTTAAAATAGTTTAGAAATAAGCTACAATGTTTAAAAAATTGTAAAAATTGACAATTGACAACTATGCTATAAATAAATATTCTATTAAAGTATGACCAGAGCTATTCAGAACTACTTAGTTTTAAACAGTATTAATCATAGCATTTTCTGTTGTTATACAGTTTACATATTTGTATGAAGATTTCTGGTGATATTAATATTTTCAAAGTGCTTCCAGATTTTCAATAATCATTTAGCTTAGATCGACTTATGAATTCAACTGTGAAAAAATGTAAAACTTCTTAGAAATCTATCGGAAGAAGTACTGATTTTTTGATACATATCTGTTATATCATAAAACAGCTTAATTAGAAAATCAAGTCCATTTTTAAAATCATACAAAAGTATGAATGTATATTTGTGTTTGATACTAAATTTATTAAGTTCAAACGATGGTTTGAACAAACATTTAAGCTAGCTGATTTTCAATTAAACAATCCATTTTAAATTTGTAAGCAAAGATGGATAGTGGCTAGCAGTGGAATCCAGGACGCGCGTTTCGTCCTATTTGGGATTCGTCAGCTGGATGTACCTGAATCTCAGAGTTTATGTTCACTCTAGGACTCGAAAACAGTACCTTTCCCTTATAACGCCATCGCGTTATCCACTCAGCTACTGAGTCTTGATAGCCACTTGCTTGTGCAATGCGTTGAAGTTTAAATTCACTTAGTATTGTTTGTTCGGATATTTCCATTGTAATGCTTGTAAAATGAAGGCTATATCGAGGCTATACGCACAGGATACACATATGCCAATGAGAGACTGATCAATTGCAGTTCTTAACATCAATGGGAAGATTCAAACAAACAATACCAAGTGAATTTATATATTTTAAGTTTGTATTCTTTCCGAATGAAGCCCATAAGTAAATTGAGTGGTTAATTTATACGATAAATTGTGAAAAAAACGTATTTCAAACGGTTAATGTTTTCATCACAATCTTTTCATCATTAAAAATAGATGGTTCAGAGGCTTGTGGAAGCTGTATGGTTTAAGATATTAGAATTGTTCTATTTAGAAATTAATTGGTTTATGACAATCGCATGTTAGCATACAAATATTTTGAGATCAGAATGATATTACAAAATAATGAATTTACAAATGCTAATCACACATCTGCATCTATTTTGAGAATAAGAGTAATAATAATGATGACAATATTGGTCATCACTAAACTGTGTTGTGTGCAAGTATCACCCCATAATCTCAAATGACCGTGATTTAACTTTGGAGAGCGAACTCTTTCCTATACCGATGTAAAAGTTAATTAGATTATTTCAATATAAATTAGGAATATATATATATATATATATATATTTACCTTAATCTCTGTGAAACTATTTATTAAAATTTAAACTTGTCCTCAACAGTCTTATAATTAGATGAATTAAAAAGACATGATCTATATTTTAATCGCCACTGCGTATCTTCTGGGAAACAATGTAATTGATTTTCAATGAAAATCACTTTAATACATTATTATGCAAAATGGACATTTCCTCTGAACGAATATTATCAATATTCTTAGAATTAAAAGGAAAGTAATCATGTATTTAAATAGCTTATTCTTTGAAACTGTTTTCCTCTATTCTAAAATGGATATCTTCAGTTGAGAGAGAAATTTCTTTTTTATATACACGGTTATGTCACTATCAATAGGATCATGATTGATATATAAAATGACAATAAATAAGGCTAACCTAGATAGAATTATATGAGAAATCATTTAATAACACTTCATAATGGACAAATAACAGAAGTCAAACTAGTTTTGACGAATCACTCAATTATTTTACTATCATTATATGTGTATATAACTATAAATTCACAGATTAATAGTATATTAATGAAAACAACATTACAGCAAGTTCAGATCAGAAGCTAATTACTTAGCTTTAACATACAACTATAATAGTAATAATGATGTTATTCAATACTACACTCGTTAAAACAAACAATTCTCGATTTCATTTGTTTAATATCACAGTAAATGTCTTTTTTGTCAACATATATTAAAGTTGTAACTATTCAAAACACATTTAAAAAGGTTTTTAATAGTAACTACCTTTCGAATTCAGTTATTAAAGTTTTTATACAGGTTTAGCTCCTACTTCCATCCATCATAATTTAAGTCATTGAATTATGATAGATTTGTCTATCATTATATCAAAAGATGGATAGATAACATGTGAAATACGATTAAAAGTTCAGTGTTTCTATTCGAGTTTCACAGTATTTAACATTATAATAATTTGCAACCCTTTTATAATGGCGTGAAGTTGAGTACACACAATTCTAGAATATTCAATTAAAACAATTTTAAAATGCCAAATAGAGACTGACCAGTTGCAGTCATGAACATCAATCAGAAGATTCAAACAAACAATACCAAGTGGATTTAAACTTCAACACATTGCACAAGCAAGTGGCTAGCCACTATCCATCTTAAAATACTTGTTATAGAAAACTCCAAGTGCAATTTGCTCAACAAAACTACTGAAAAATGATTGCAACTTGAGATGTTATCAGTTTAAGAAAAGAAAAACTTTAAAAAATATATTTATAATGCAGATGAATAAATGAATGTAACTGGTAGAATATAGTACACTGTAACTAATCATATGGTAATAAATTAAGTATGTGTTATGATTTCTTAAAACTAATTGCAGCCTGGTATATAATACTTATCTCGTTCATATGACTCGTCACAAAAACTGTTAATTACGAAATAAGCTGTGATGAATAACAAAGAAAATATTAACAGTGTTTACTGAAACATAATTCCATGGAATATTTACTATTATAATAACAATAAGGATTGTTAATTAACAATTAAACGGGTACTTTCATAAATTTATAAAAGAACAAGAAAATAACAAATGAATAACTCTTAACAATGTATATCATTTACATACTACTGAAATAAATTTCAGATAAACTATAAAAAATTGGAAACACTGGACGGCTGTTTCGTCTAATTATGGGACTCCCCAGCAGTGCGCATCCACGAACCCGCTCTCGCGAGATTCGAACACAGGACCTACCATTCTCGAGCCGAAGCCCTTAACTGATAGACCAGTGAGCTGGCATCCAACGGTGTTAATGTCTAACTTCAAATGATTCACGAAGTTGACTCATGCTTTCAACTATGAAACATACTTAATCTCCCCAAAACCCCTTCTGATAATTAATATAAAAAATTGGTTTATGAAAATCAACTTAATATGCATGGATAATTTGAATATACTCATTGAATCATGAAACGAATAATTTAAGGAAAGAATACTTTCCTACGAGTTCGTTTCCAAGTATATATATGTAATATTTTTTTAGTTTATTTATGCTAATTGTACGTTTGTCAACGTTTTAAGATGATGAGTCGTGATTCGAAATCGGTTACAGAATTCCAATGATATACTTGTAGAAAGGTGAGGAGATTTTTTTGAGATGTAAGGAATACATGATCACTAAGATAAACAAAGTAAATATGAATGTTCAAAATAAAGAGCATGTAGTATGAATAATAATCAAGAATTCTATTTAGGAACATCTTTTATGAAAATAGTAATAAAATAAGAAAAACCGAAAAGAATTCTGTTCACGTAAGAGTAAAACATCAATAGGACTCAACATACACGAAGGAAAAAGCAAGATTTTCAAATACAACATGGAGATTACCAACTCAATCACACTTGATGGTGAAACTCTGAAAGAGGTGGAAACATTCACGTACCAGGGAAACATCATGGATAAACAAGGAGGATTGATGCACATGTAAAGGCGAGGATTGGCGAATCAAGGGTAGCATTTCTACAGTTGAAGAACATATGGAACTCAAAACAACTGTCAACTAATTTCGAAGTGAAAATCTTCAATATGAGAGTCAAGACAGTCCTACTGTACGCAGATGAAATGATTTACTACAACCATCGTCAAAAAGGTACAAGTATTTATAAACAGTTGTCTACGCAAAATACTCAGCATTCACTGGCCGGATACTATCAGCAACAGAAGTTTAAGGGAGAATACGAACCAGCTTCCAACTGAAGAGGAAATTAGGAAAGGACGTTAGAAGTGGATCGGACATACATTAAGGAAATCACCAAATTACATCACGAGGTAAGCGCTAAGTTGGAATCCTGAAGGGAAGCGGAAAAGAGGAATGCCAAAGAACATATTACGCTGGGAAATAGAAGCAATGATGGAGAGGATGAAAAACAGCTGAAAAGAACTGGCAAGGTTTGTCCAGGACAGAGGTGGATGTAGAATGCTGGTGAGCGGCCTATGCTCCACCACGAGCGGTAACAGGCGTAAGTAAGTAAGAATAAAAAATGATAAAACTAAATTCATGATGAAGCGAGGGATTTAACAAACCTTTTTATCACAAAATCTGAAATTTTATTTCGTAGCTAAATGAACCTTTTGAAATTCTTTATAGATTAAGATATAAATCCCACTAGATTATTGACTGGATTTTGTACGTTGTGCCAAAATATTTGTATGTGATGAAAATCATGAACGTATTTTATGTTGAGAATAGAAGAGAACTAGTTTACATTTTTATGCATAAACTATTCCCGGAGGTGCTATCGAATACTTCAAAAAAGGAGGGTTTAGAGGATATGCACATACCATTAAATGGCTGTGAAAATCGATCATTTAGTAGTATTATAAGTGCTTTATTATTAATAGTGAACGGGTATTACTAAGCAAGGTTTATAATCAAGAATGGCTTACTTTGTCAAGTTATTAGATTAAGTTTATATTTTTACATAACTTGTGATACAAAAGAGGAAAATATGTAATGAACATATCAGACGACTTATAATGAAATAAAATAAACTAATTTGATTTTCTTAGGGGGTTTCATACAGTGATTTGCATAATCGTAAAACCATCTTGATGAAATGATACAAGCTGTAGGATCACTGAAAACAACTATGATTTTGATAGTGCTGTGTCTTCTGAGCTAGATTTTCAGTTGAAAAGAATTCATTATCTTTCTGGACAATGCCATTAGTAAAAATTAAGGCCTAACTATCGTTTAATTTATAAATATTCAAATTCAATAAACCAGTGAGGCTTTATTCAAACTTACACTCGTGAGTAAAGATGTGTCTTGCGGTTAAGCTATGATCAAAATCAACTCAAAACGTTTTATAATGGTACTATAGTATGAATACTTTGATTTGAAAATAAAATAAACATCAATTAATTATTATACGCATATCATTCCTCTGGGTTAGTTTTGGTTGTCTGTTCTTGTTTATCGATATCTGATGGTATATATGTAAGATGTAGCGATGTTTGCAGAATATTATAACCAGTTACCGTTAATATGGAAAATTTTCCATTGTTTTCATAACAAAAATAACGATTTTCAATAATATTAAGAGTATATAGTAGATGTAGGGGTGATTATTAAATAACACAAACCTTCAAATGAATTCATAGTGATGATCTAAATGTCTAACAATTCTTTGAGTCTAAAGCAAAAAACAAAATAGCGAATTCTGTAGGAATCCCATATTACATTTGAGTAGTAGAAAAATAGTCATAGAGTGTAAGTCATAAATTTTTACTCATTAGAGCCACATTAATTAAATTAAATTAACTGAATCAATAGGAACCTTTACATTTTGAGTTTTGAAGAGCTTTATGTAATCTTGAAGGTATATCAAAATGTAAAAACTCTTTCAAACACTATTACACTTCTATTTGGATTATAGTTGATTATCTAACTAATATCAATAAGTAAAGCAAAATAACTTCAAATATTTAGCTGACATATAATTTTATTGTAATTTTAATTTCATGAAGTGAACATTTATCCTTGAAAATAATTACTCACCTGATTTTTTTTTGGGGGGGGAAGGGGAGAAAGCAGTAAATTCTAGATCAATGTAGACAATCAGTCATGAATGTAAAATTATTAACCGTCATAAATCAAAATAAAACATTAATGCTTTTTTTAATAAAATGAAAATTTTACAAGCATTTACTCAAATAAGCAATTAAAACTTATGTTAATAACTAGTTTAATGGCTTACAAACAAGAAAAAAAACAAAAAAAAATCAAAATGTTTCACTACACTTACAGTGTTCCATGTTTGTTCCATATAAAAAATTAACCAATAAATAATAATTTTGTCAATTCATACTACTACTATTCCCATTAGTAGTTTTGTCTATTGTATAGACGTGTTCGCAAGTGTATTTGTTTCATTCAATGAAAGCAAAAATTTTGAAACATTTGCTTATTTACACATAAAGCTGAAATCAGTGAAACCTATAAAAAAAATAGACATTTTATTTTTATCTAACAACTTTTTATTTACTGACTGATCAGCTTTTAAATTGAAAGTTTCGTAAATATCAAAGGAATAATATGCAAAACGTTTTTTGAAATATAGTAAAAAAATTCTCAATGAAGGTAAGGTCAATTTTGATAGCTGGAAGGAACGTACATTGTCTCCGTAAATTTGAATAGTTGAATGAAGCGGAATATAGAACATAGGTTTTATTATATTTGGGATGAAACAACTCGAACAACAACTACTAGCAATAATATCACACTCGCTGAGGAAGTTATTGACTACCAATACTGAGTAGCTCAATGTATAATTTAGTGACTTTCGAATATCTGACTCCATGTAAATCGTACAAATGATTGTTAACGAAATCTTTGTATATAATTATCGAGTTGAATCGCGTTTGTGAATAACGGTCATAAATAAGCCGAATACGAGAATAGATTTTGAATATGTATATTTCATGCACTCAGTGATTTGAACAGGCAATCAGGTAGACGAAACAAAGAGGGGAGAGCGAAGCATATTGGAGAAGGCGTGGAAGCCAACTCAATTTAATCAAGCGTTAATCAATATTTATAGTCACACAAAAATAAGTTATAGACATGTTATGAGTAAGATAAGAAGTGCGCACACATACGCTTACATCGGAACAGTTAAGGTGAGTAAGCGAATAATTGACAAGGTCGAAATGAAGCTTGAATAGATTGACCTGTCTGGAAGCTAGAATAAGCTATGTGAGCTTAACATAGCAACCGACGCTGAAATAACCTTTTGACCATTTGAAGCTAAAGTAACTGAGTTTAAGTATCAGTGTGAACATAAAGACTGGGTTGCTCTTAAATCCTGCTGATTTTCCGAAAAAGTCAAACAGTAAATTTTGTATATTGTCTTCAATCACAAAATATGCATTCACAGTGTACACACCCAAAAAGAGACTGATAAATGTCATTTATTAATATCAACAACAGAAAAATGTAAACTTTTACAAACATCTCTAAGTACGTCGATGATTTCAAGTAATCAAATTAAATAGAATCAATAAATATTTTCTTCATATAGCTAAAAATGTATATCGAGACAATCCGCACAGGATAAACATATGCCAATAAGAGACTAATCGATTGCAGTCCTGAACATCAACGGAAAGATCCAAACAAATAATACAAAATGTATATTGGAGAAGTTTCTATGTTTTTTCTTTGTTTATTTTATATATTTTTATATAATATTATTTACATTAAGAAAAGACTATTATTGAAAGGTTACTTTAAAGAATAAAACTTTACCTTTCCTTGTTATTCACTTCATTTAAACAATTCATATATAAATAATTTTTTCAATAGAAGATTATCTTGTTTCTATGTTAAAATCATCTTATACGCTAAAGTTTTATGTATTTTTCTTGTGTAAAATATGTTAATACATTTATTATGACATCAGTGCATGAAGTAAGTGACTATTGAATTTAGTCCTATCAGAGACAAAGTCGTTTATCCCAGGGGTCGATTGTTTAATATTTTTGGACAGTTTAGCTAATATAGCTCAAAGTTGAATACAGAGATTTATATTTTGTATTTATTGAAATCTTTGATTCTATTATTAATTCAGAAGTTTTTACTCGTTTCTATCCGAACTTTTTTGTAATTATGTTTTATCTGTACATGTTCTTTTTCACTGTCATTGAGATTATTATTAAACTTTTTTTCGTGAGATAACTTATACAAAATAGGTTGATTCATATTTCTATTAAGATCTATATCTTTCAAGGCTAATTGGTTTAATTTTTGAAGATATCCACCTTGAAAACAACTTGGTACTCTAAAGTTAGTGAACTTAGAACATTACCTGGAGATTTATGGGTTCAATCTCTTGCGCGATCACCCATGTGCACTAACAAAGAGTCTCATACTAGAATATAACAACTGTCTAGTGATCACTATTTTTATCAGTCATCTAAGTGAAGTCGATTCCTAATCAATACCATCTTAATATAATCTTTCAGTTAACTCATACTGTAGAAAATATAATTGACTTAAATACAATTACTACTACAGAATAGGGCGATCACTTACTATTTATCCATTGATCCATTACCATCTAAATAAAACTAGAGACATTCAGTCATCTTTGTTCAGTGACGATGTGTGAAACATTTATTCTTGAACAAATGATCATTATAACCCATAACATCTTTATGATAAATGTTGTTAGGGCGAAAAAAAACCTCAATACAAATGTGTAATTAACTATGAAAAACAAAAACGAAACGCTTTCTTTTCTTCTTTTTTCACATACTTTAACATCATGATTCATGCGTTTTTGATGGGGAACGAAAATGAAAAGACACAGAGGAGGAATAGGAAAAATAAATCGAAATATGAAAACGGTGAAAAAGAGAAACGCCTTGAATACATACAACACATACATAATTATGAACAAAGTACTGGTGAAATGAGAAGACGTAATAACTCATTCTTTTAATTAATTATTTATTTATCTCATTCATTGTTCAAGATTAATTTGTTCTCTCAAGAGAAATATGTGAATGAATAAATGACGGTCTACAAAAACAATGGCTTCTTATATATATATATATATATATATATATATAATTAAGGGAGATGTATTCAGTTCTTTTGTTAGTCTTTTGCCTATTTGGCTCATTGTATGTTCCTCTTCACGTTTTTTCCTCATAAAGTATTTTCCACTTTTACATTCTGTCTTTGTTGATTTCATCTTCTTATTCTTCAACTTTTATTTATTGATTGACATTGTAAACTAGAATGAAACAACGAAGTCAGATGTTTGTTTGAATAAATGAAATGTTTTAAAACATTATTTGTATGTAGAAATTAATAAATATGGAAATCAAACCCAAGAAGTTTTGTGGAATTATTTGAAAAATGCATAATCCCTTGAATTTTTGTAATGAATGACTGTCATTGTGACTAGATTAGGTTTATTCTTGATGAAATCAATGATAACGTTGATTGAAGAAAGATACTTCATATCCCAATTGGTTGTTACTTAAGGCTTGCAAGAGTATAAATGTTTTTACCTTCAAAATGCTTTTTTCTCTAAGTCTTTAATGTTAGCATCTATCTCAAATATCCTGAAAGAAAATGGTATTCTGATCTCTATCTATCTCTTAAAGAGGAGTATCTTTGAAATTAAAAGGCATCAATTATAAAAGCATTAATCTTATTATATTTCTATGCAGTCAATATTGTTATGACATAATCACAGGTAAATAATCTCACAGCAATCCTACTTGACGTACTACGGTTTCAGGAATGAAAAGTTTCAAATGCCCTAATTTGACTGAGTTACCATGTTTGTATAATGTTCATTTAATGTGTAGTTGTTTTTTTCCTTTTTTAATCTCCTAACCCACTTATTTTTACAAATCACATTTAAATCAACATTGACTACTTTCGTCAATGTGTCAAATGATGTAATTGATTATTATTTATTTAAAGTATCTATAATTTAATATAATTGACCTTATATATCAAATTATTATTATATATTCATATTTTTGCCAGTAATCAAGCAGAAATAGCTCATTTTAAAGTTTTTTTTTTTTTAAATACATGAGGATTTTTCAAATATTATGTAATGTCTGATTTGTAATTACATGTTTATCTCTCTTGCCCCATGTTGACCATATTTATTCGGATCATAATTTATATCACAATTTTATTTTACTTATAAACTGATCCAAGTTAACACTTCATATTAATTATCCCAACATTACTTACCTACTTACATCTGTTGCCCCTCATGGAGGAGCATAGGCCGCCCATCAACATTCTCCATCCAATCCTGTCCTGAACAACCCTTTCCATTCCAGCATTAACGATTTGATTTTATATTATGAACAATTCTGGGTTAACATGTTACCATTCTCAATGACCTGACCAATTTTATGGATTCATAATTTGGATATGATAATTGTAGAGCCTAATAAAAAATTATTGAAAAGTATAGTTTTCGTTTATATAATTATGTTCTATTTTATAATAAATAAAAAAAATCTGAAAACGGTACAGAATGAAAAAAAACAAGTTTATTTTATGATATTTACATTAATTATCAACATAAGTAATTTAATAAAACAAACAAACAAACAAAGACAATCTCCTGATTTATTCTTATTATTATCTTCAGTTACTAAGTGTAACTTTGAATGATTTAAACATTATGGTTCAGATTTCATTGATATATTTATTTGCACTTATCTTATTTTCTAGAATAGAATGATTAAAAAATAAAAAAAGATATCACCTTCTTTTAGTCTTTTTTTTTAAAATTTCAATCCAAAATATCATGGTTAAATTTAAACAATAAATATATATAATTAAACCCCCGCCTTCTCGTGTCGGGGGTGTTGTCTACAAAAGTGAGAGGATGAAAAGCGAATTAACCTGTGCTTTAACCGGATTGGTGAACACGGAAAGTCCACCTAGGGGAGTTGGTAAACCCTGATTGCAAACCAATGGTGCACATGGGCTCCAGTATCCTGGGGGAACAAATGGAATATGAATCACTCGTTCGTCACCGGCTGCCATGGGACTGCATCGCCTCACGATGCTCAACAACCTTGTGGGTCAGATCTTTAGGTCAAAGGCACCAGGTGTGGCCCCCTAAGAAAACCCCCTGTTTCGGTTTGGGCACCTGGGCAGTATCACAGCCCTCATACAAATCAAATGAGATTTGTATGGCGCATATACAGCTGCTGCACTTATCTTATTTTCTAGAAAATAATGATTAAAAATAAACTAAGATAATACTTTCCCCTTCTTTTATTTTTTTTTTTTGAATTTCAATCCACAATATCATGGTAAAATTTAAACAATAAATATATATATATATATATATATATATAATTAAACAGTAAAGTCAATCATGAATATCTCTCATTTTGTTTATCATAGAATAAATTGAATTGAATTTATTTATTAGTTTGACAAAATGATGCATTGAATAAAAGTATTTTTATCATTCATTCTGTTGTCAGTTATATACAAAAACGTTTATTTACATTATACCACTTCTAATAAAAACTTTTTATTTACTCAGTCTATATATATTGCAATTTAAGGTTACATGATGGGAAAAGATTTGCCATGGAATATCCATTTTATTGCATAGTTAACAAATACACTCACTAGGTACAACCGGAACTAACAATGCACAATCTACTAAGTAGATGCTTTCGGTTCAGAAGTAATTTGAAAAATTGTTCTCTTTCCACACACACACAGTCCTTTTATATAATCAAAACCTCATCTAATATTGTATATACTAAATTGTTGTGATTAACAAAGGAGTTCTTATTCCACCTCTTCCATCCCATCATTACCGTGTTGTTAAATGAGTATCATGAATATAGATGTATGATAACAAGGTTTATTAAGTGTTAGTATATTAAACTCGATTGTATGCACTTTGTATTGCCTAATTAATTGGTCTTTTATTAAGGTTTACAAGTGACCCATATATATATATATATATATATATAAGTGGATGAGGTCAACTAACATATCTAAGCTTTTGTTTCATCTACGTTTAATATACAAAATAACATTTTCATCTAACCAATGAATATTAGGCGAAATGGATCATGAAGATTTGTTCAATTTTACCATGAGTATAAATTCCATTGAATTAGTTGAAGTTTAGATTAGAATTTGAGGATTTAGTGCTGTACTTACCGAGTAATTTGAAGTTCTTGGATTTATTTATGTGTAGGGTGTTAAGTGATTGGACGAAAAATGAAGTCAAACAATTGTTTACTGATCCACATTTTTCAATACATTTCTAAATTATATCAGCTTGTTTTCAAACAATAGTCAACTTTGATGAAGAAAGTTAGGGAATTTTTAATCTGTGCAAATAGTCTCACTGAATTCTCAGTTATTTATCATAAAAATAACATAATAACCCGATACTCAGTGGATTCTCTTTCAAACTCATCAACTTCGTTTTAATATCCTTGGTAGATTGTGACATATTCAACTATCATGCCATTTTGATTGGTTGACATTTCATCCGAAAACGGTTCAACTTTTAATAAATAAAAAGCTGCTAGCGATATAATTGATGTAATCTTTCAATAGATAACGTTGATATATATAAAAGTGTTATTCGATAGACTTTCTCACTGAAGTCTTACTGATGATAAAAGGTATTTTGTAGGTGTTGTGACTCAGTATTAATCGGATTGTGACCTAACTGTAATTTGGATTTCGACTGTTATACTCCATATTCAGTGGGTTTATATGATATTCAAGGAAAACGTTGATGGATAAACTAAATAATAACTAGAAATGTATTTTAGCATAAATTATTCTTTCTAGCTGTGGAGTGGATTGGTATCTGTATGAGTTCAAGGGATCTTGGAAATAAGCAAAAGATGATAAAGAGACCAAAAAGGATTCTTAAATCATCTCTGAGGCTGAGCGATTCTTATAAAACAATGTAATTGGTTCATTGATTTTCCATCTAAGCAATATGAATTACTCACTGGAATTACTAAATTCACAAATCTGATTTTATTGTAGGTATTAAAAGTTTAAATAATAAGTTGACCTGATTTCTTGAATAGGTTACAAAATTGTAGTGAAAGTAGATTTAACAATTCAATGCCTAATATGCTCATTGGTTAGTGAAGAGATTGAGATTTCAACTTAAATAAAAGACATATTTGTATAATACTGTCAATCTAAAGAGTAGAACGAAAAAAGGTCTTATAAAGTTTACTGATTTATGGGTCAGTTGTATATTTTAAAAAAAGATCACCTTCAAGTAATTAAGCAATACAAAGTGCATACAATCGAGTTTAATATACTAACACTTAATAAACCTTGTTATCATACATCTATATTCATGATACTCATTTAACAACACGGTAATGATGGGATGGAAGAGGTGGAATAAGAACTCCTTTGTTAATCACAACAATTTAGTATATACAATATTAGATGAGGTTTTGATTATATAAAAGGACTGTGTGTGTGTGGAAAGAGAACAATTTTTCAAATTACTTCTGAACCGAAAGCATCTACTTAGTAGATTGTGCATTGTTAGTTCCGGTTGTACCTAGTGAGTGTATTTGTTAACTATGCAATAAAATGGATATTCCATGGCAAATCTTTTCCCATCATGTAACCTTAAATTGCAGTATGTATAGACTAAGTAGAAAGCTATTGATTACATTTATTTATTCTATATTTTACTGAAATTTGATCTTCAATTTAACATCTAAAGATTACTGATATTCTTACTATATATTCCTAATGTAACTGGACATTCATTTTCTTTCTTAACGTAAATCCGGAAAATTTCTTCTTCATCATTTAAATCTTAATCAACAGTATTTTAGTTTTTTGTTTTTATTATTTCCATTCCTTGATAATCTAACTTATGTTCAGAAATTTTGTTTATATAAAGCATTCTGCTTAAAGTATTCTATTTTTTTCCACAAACAAATAACTTCCTTATCAGTCATTCCTATTACTAATGCTTTATATTATAATACTGATAAAAATGATGAAAAAACACAAAATAACAACAATTGCAGAAGTAATAAGATGACATTCTAAGTAGAACTGCTATGACAGACTATCTGTTTGTGCATCCATATGTAAGCAGATATGCTGAAATCTAATGTGCACATGCATGTGTGTGTGTATTTGTTTATACAAGCCAAGCCAATTTCAGTTTGTTCCCCTACTTTGAAAGAAAGATTTTTTTGTTCGATGAAGAAACAAATTTAGCAAATGTCAACATTACTGAAACTATCAAGGATAAATGAGCATCTCTTTTATCCTGTTTTTTTCGTTTTCATCTATAAAGTTTTAAGAGATATGCAAATATATATATATATATATATGTATATGAGATCGCTTTGAGAAGCTTTATATAATAAACTTGCTCCTCCCTTTATCTACAAATCACTGAATATAATTATCGTGGAAACAATTAAAGATATGCATGGATGTGTATAATGAGATAACTGAGAGATCAGTCCAAACACTGTACAGCAAACGCATACACACGTATTGATGTCTTATTAGTTATCAGTTCTTTTAGCGAGTTTTAACACTCATCTTCCCTTATCTTTTCCTTCCGATTCAGACAAGAGATTAGAAACAATAACGTATATAATAAGACGTGTTTTGTTATATTTTTGCAATCTTTAGTTTTACGTAAATTTTGAAGGAAATGAGGAACATTAACAGACACAAATGTACAGCTATATCCGCTTGCTATTTAAATTAAGCTAAATTATTTTTAATGTGTTCTTTATTGTCTGAAGAATTTTTGACTATATACTGGAAAAAGATGTACTCAACATGTCCTAATATTAGTCAAGCTATCACAATCAATTTCGGTATAAGCGTTAAGTGGAAATTTGTTTTATTTGTTAATGGTATTCGTCACAGATTTGTTTTACTTCAGATGCCATTAAAAAACAGAGGTAATTAGACAACTGTCTAGTCTTAATATGGAACTCCTCTATGTACACCGAACCCAAAGTCACACTGTTTCATGGCAAGCACTTAACTATTAAATTACGGGATTCCCAAGAAACGGAGCATATTCCTAAAATCAATCGGTTCTCGATCCTGTTAACGATTGTTGAATAAGGACTGTTGTAGTCCTGGTGAGTAGAAACTTCTCATGTCATGACTTCCCATAAGAATCTCATGGAAGCATCTAGAAGTCCTAGGATGTGGCCCTGGTGAAGTTATGGGTCAGTCCTGCTCAGAGATCTCAATCTAGGAAGGAAAGGTTGTCCAGTGCGACGTGGTTCTGAATAGACTTCTAGCTGAGGTTAATGTGCCACAAAATTAGAAGTAAATGTTGAACACTAGAAGAAAAAGTAAATGTCATTATTGAGATAAAAAATGAGTAAAATCAGGATACGCTGTTAACTTATCACTATCTGACCTGATAGGCTGGTCTATTAACAGACGATTTTATTAAAGGTTTGGCGATTTGATGGAACTTTTATTCAAATCTGTATGTATAGGTGGCAGTAAATATCCAATAGCTATAATTCGTAGTGTAATCTATGAGCAGGTTGTACTTCGTTAGTTAGAGCACAGTTTAGCATATATTAGATGATAAATATATTTGTAGGGTCATTAGAACTAAACAGCTGACTGTAGACAGATTATTACAACCCACAACACTTCCCTATGCTTTATGACCTTAACAAAGTGACGGTCTATATTTTTCGTACATAGTGTCGAAAACTACAGTATTTATTTTGCCCCAGTTTCTCTTCCTACTACATGTTCTTACCATTTGGATTCTCAATTATTTGTTAGGCTGTAAAGTAATGTTTTTTTTTAATTTTAAATATTTGAACACTATTATTCTATTCACTAACTTTTGGATATGAAAATAGACAGTTTGTGTAACTGAGTATGAAGACATTTAGTAACCTTATATACCAATGCTGACGAATGTTTTCTAAAGTAATAGCTGTACTGTCAGTATCATAAAACTCACTAAATTTGTTAGCAATAATACTTCTCATAAATAATATATTTTGTTTCCATTTATATGTCCAGCATATTCATCATAAACAGGCGTTTTGTTTTATTTAAAAACTTTTGTATTTCCGTTATTGTTAGTCAAGCCTTTTTAGTGTGTCTGTATTTACATTTTCATCTATATGTACCTGGATCACAATCGTGGTGTTAGCAGCAACATTAGTGTGAAGTACTTATCTTTTCAAAATCGAGTAAATCGTTACCTAATCTATTGAATCATATTAACAACTAGTTTGTCAAATGAATGTGATATTTAATAATACATCCTAATATCTGTAATTGTCCATTGTTAGCTTTGTGAGCGAATGCTAAATGGATAGAAATACCTAGCATTTTGGTCACTATACAAAATGTGACCAATCTGTGAATACAAGTAATGTCAAGATATCTGTTTTAAAAAACATGGGCTTCTTAAAGTGATGATACGATATTGATCGTGTGGATAAGACTAGGACGTTTGAAGCAATAATTAATGGACTTGAGTTTGAATGTGGACATTAACACTAAGATGTAGACACAAACAACTGGTGATTTTCATATACAAAAGGCCCTCTTAACTAGACAGTTTAGTTTCTTTGAAATGTTTAACTCTTACTAGTACATTTAAGAAAAGAACTACTAAAATCACAGATAAATCACTATAATGCACATATGAATTATTCATATATACACTTACAAATCAGACTTATTCACGTTCCGTCGAATAATTACAACGTAAACCAATTCAAACAATCATAGAAGAAAACTTCTTGTCCAATAATAACTATACCAATAATATTGACAATATAATTTTCTTAATTAAAATTAACTAATTATAAAAAAAATTAGAAATCCCATTTAAAAGAAACTAAATGATTGATTTGAATTATTCGCTTTTTTTGTTTTATTTCTTTAATCGAATACTATACTTTATGTTATTGTAATTACGTTTCTTTATAAATGATTGAATCGTTTAATTCAGTCATCAATCTATGAAAAAACAAATTGAAAGAAACTGAAACTAAATGAAGATGGAGTGGGGAGATACAGAAGGAGAAGAAAAAGAAGGTGGACGATTAGAACTTAGAAAACAAAAAAAGATTAATTGGTTGTTCCTTTCTTTGAAAACTTTCCTATATAACCCTATATCAAGTTATTGTTTTTTTTAATAAATACCAAATATCTATTCTATAGTTCTAGTTTTGTATTCAATTTATTCTGCCTTAAAAATGAGCGCTTTATTTTATTACATTAATTTTAAATAATTTTAAACAATAAAAAGTATTTTATAGGGATTGTACATTCAGTACATTATTATATACAAATAAATAAGGATTGTATAAAGTCTATTGAAATATATATATAACAAGGATGTGATTAGATGTAAACAATGTTTATGATTATGAATATATAGAATTTGAAAAGATTAATTTTGTAACTATATGGTAACAATCGGATCTGTTCAATTTAATTGATTGAAACAAATAATGTCAATTTTACAAGTTGATATATATATATATATATATATATATATATATATATTTACTGGATGTAATTAATAGGTTCTGAAAGGAATTAAATGATTAAAATCTTCACTGGACATTCGTTTGTGAATAGATTGTTGCAGATGACTAAAGAAGTATGACATCAAGAGCGATTACCCTATTGTTGTACTGTAGTATAATTTCTATAATATCAACTATATGAGCATCGTATTATCGATCGTTTATGATCTTTCATGTCTTTTTTTTGTAATGTACTTTTGATGTCATCGTTGTATATAACATAATGTATAATAGTTTCATACATTCTTCATCAACAAATCATTTCAGTTCATTAGATAAGTTAACGGTTATCAGGTATACCATTAAAATTGCCGATTTATCTATTATATCTCTTAGCTTATTACTCTTATTTCTATTAACCATTAACAAGATACTAATTACAATTCTTTATAATACAATTCGAAGAGAAACAGAATGAACTAAAGTTTAACTATTAGTCAAATATAACACAGTTTATGAAAATTAACTTGGTTTCGCAAGAAAGTTAACCATTTTTTCTACATGAAATTAGGTTTACTTAACTTTCAATCTGTCAATAGTGGTAATGAGTACAATTGATTTGTATTGGTTGTTTTGAATCTTTCAATTGATATTTAATACTTGGGATGATCAGTCACATTTTGGCAGATGTGTATACTATGCGGATTTCATCGATTTTGTCATTAAGTCACAAATATTATGAGTAGAGATGGATTGTGGCTAGCAGTGGAATCCGGAAAGCGCGTTCCGTCCTATTTGGAACTCATAAAATGAATGTAATTGTATCCCAGAGTTAATGTTCACTCTGGAATTCTAACCTAGTATCGTTAGCTTGAGACACTATCATGTTTATTTATTGTGCATTTGCTGATCTGTGTGTACTATTGAGCAGTTTTAAACTAACATAAAACAGTTCCCAGGCTTTGGTTGCTTACGAATATCTTCTCAGCTAATTTAAAATTTTAATCATGAAAAAATACCTACTTCCATCCGACATTTTAACTGTAAATATTTATTTCATAAAAAGTCATATTCAGATGTCAAAAGAGACACTTAGTTCATTCTATATATTTGTTTATCTTATTATTATTACGGCATACAATGATAATCCATGAATATATTCTGTTCCTCCGAAATTGTTGGTCAAAACATCCTATCCATCTAAAATAAATAATATGAATATAAACCACTGATAAGAACAGAGGAATCCCTAAGTTAGCATGTACCTATCTTTCAATATATATATATATATATATGTCCTTTTTCAGGGTGATTTAAGCAAGTACCACCCTGTATATTTTATCTTGCCGTCAAAAATAGTGTTTAAAGGTAATTTGATACTTTTCTGTTTAGAAATTTATTTTTATTAGGTTGATATATTACTTAAAATATGATGGTTTTATTAATTCCAACGGATAGTTCATACTGTTCTTTCTTTCTTCACAATAATGAATTATACGTTGAGTATAAGAAAAAATAAAATGTATAAAGTTCCCATCACTTTTTAAATAAGAAAATCAGTATATTCAGGTGAAAAAGATATTTAATGCCGGCTCAGTGGTCTATCGGTTAAGTGCTCTGGCACGAGACCGGTAGTTCCTGGGTTCGAATCCTACGAGGCGGTATCGTGGATGCGCACTGCCAAAGAGTCCCACAATGGGAAGAAATAACCGTCCAGTGCTTCCAGGTTTTCCCTGATGGTCTAGCTTCAATTGACTCATGATCTTAACTATATAAAATAACTAAAGTCCCCACGAAACCCCCCTCTGATATTTACTAACCTAGATGAATATTTCAATAATATCATATATATCAAAGTATTTAAAAGTATTGATTTCGTTTCTTTGTAAGGTATAAGTTGATCACTATTAAGATTAAGTAAGCTATGAGAGAATAATTATTCAATTCTAATTAATTTTCCCTGAATCTCTAACTGATATTAGCTGATCCTGAAGATTACCTCTGAGTCAGTATAATTCTTCACTTGACTTACAGGTGCCTTAAACTTTCTACGTTGTGTAGTCTTTGAATACGAGGGTTACATAGTCGTTCCGGACAACATTATCAAGGCCGAATTCTTGTAGAGCAAAGCGTTTTAGTTATTTAAGCGAAAATGATAATCAACAGAAATAGGAAGACAAATAAAAATAACTAGAATCACAAAACCAACCAATCATAAACAAAGACATCAAACTGGAGTGATTTAACATTTGTGAAATAACTAAATAGCTCACTTCTAAATGAATTAGCTTATAGTGACGTCCAGAATGACAATAAGTGACAATTAAATCATATCGCTATGAATACAAAACACCATCATAAACATCTAATTAAGGCAAGAATCCTACACATAGTTTCAAAAAGTCACAACATATATTCGGGATATTGTCACTTCTAAGCTAAGAACATAAACATGTATTTTCTCATTTTTACTAGAATCTTCATAGTTTTATCCGAGAACTAATCTTAGCTAGACAACCAATGGAAGCCAGAAATCACCGAACATCTGTCTCCTTTCAGTACTATTCAGGAGTGCTCATTCATGACTGCTTCAAGAATAGAACCTATAACCTTCGGTCTGACGCATGAATGCATAAACATTAGATCACTAAACCAGCATTCAATGGTGAAAGTGTCAAACTTCGAACAATTTACCATACTGTGCCACAATTTTTTTTATTTCCTGTGGTTGATATCTATCTCAATTCCACTTCCTGTTTGAACACAATGTATCAAAATGTTTTTCCTTCACTCTTTGAAGAGACTAATTTCAAATACCAATTTCAACTAATATCTTTCACTTACAGTATTACGATAAACCTTAGTTTAATATTAAAATCTTATGATGTTCCGTTTTGTTTTTTGTTTTTAATATTTTGTCACAACAAAATAAATTTAACACATTTTTAATCCAGATTTTCTATTCGGATGAATTAATTAGGATTTTTTATTCCAGTCTATAGTTTGCATGTTAAAAAGAGATACTTGTAAAATTTCAAAAAAGTTGTAAATCTTTTTATCCATTATCCCTTTTTATAAAGGAATTTAATCCTACCACATGACTGATGTATATTTAAAGAAAATTAAGTTGTATCTTATAATAATCATTAGTTGCTAGGTTTCAACTTAATAGACTTAGTAAGATATATCTCAATATGAAGACTTTCTATACAGAATTAGGATAAAGTGAAGTATTAATATATATTTTCATATGGTAAATGATGATAATTGACTAAAATATTCGAAAACCTTCGAAGAATATACATTTGTGCAGATTTATTGTCATGCTATGTTTACTTAGTGAATAGCTTTTGAACCAATGTTTGAATTTGTGCTTACATGTAAATACCATTTGAATATATCATTCTGTTTTCATAGATTGCCTAAATAAATCTGGATAAAAAGTAACTAGAAATGTACTAACTTTATAAATGTAGGATATACAAAGTAGCATATTATATGAACGGTTATAAAATAAAATAGAGACTATAAGAAACACTGTTTCCTTTTCATAAACATAAATACAATGTACAATTATAATGACTATCATAATTAGGTTGAAGACAATTTTTCTAGACTCAAATTAAAACTTTTGACTTGAATATGTCTTATAGTCCTAGGTAATTAAGATTCATGGACTTCGACTTTTATGACCGAATTGACCATTTAAATTACTAAGTCAGTCATTACGCATGTGGATTAACATATAGTGTTTGTGAAGAATGGTTGATATATTCCTTCAAAAGCTGAATAAAATATATAAATGATTAATATCAGAAGGGCTTTTGTGGATAATATAATAATTTTAATAGTTGAAATCATGAGTTAATTGAAGCTAGACCACCATGTAAAACCTGGAAGTACTGGACGGTCATTTCGTCCTATTGTGGGACTCCTCAGCAGTGCGCATCCACGATCCCGCCTCACGGGATTCAAACCCAGGACTTATCAGTATCGCGCGCGAGCGCTTAACCTCTAGACCGCTGAGATAGCCGGCATCCAACAGTGTTAATGTCTAACTTCAACCCATCCACGAAATTGAGCGACACATCCACCATTGTCTTCACTGAGTTACTACCTCACAACGGACCCAGTTGAACACCACTGGTCACTGCTTATCATTAAAACTCAAGGAAATACCTCTTAAAGTCAGTCACTAGTTAGCATATGTTGATTAATATCAGAAGAGTTTTTGTGAATATTATAGTAATTTTAATAGTTGAGATCATGAGTCAATGGTTGTTATTAGCATATTTTCTACCTACATCGACATTCGATTATAAGTAATTGTAAAACTGTTTTCTTCACATACCGGGAGTAATGTAGTATTCAGCGATGGCACTGAGTGAAATTTAATTTAACAATATGCGTCTCTAAATTTCAGCATAGCAGTCCTATTATGTTATGGTTTTCTTTTGTAAACTTGTTTATTTTTATACTTTAATTTATGGAATGGTTTTCGCTAGACAACCACTGAATACCAGAAACCATGGCACAGCTATTTCGTTTTGGTATGGGACTCCTTAGGAGTACGCATCCACTGTCCCCTCACACAAGACCTAACTTGGATACCTTCGGTCATAAGGAGAAAGTCTAATTTCTAGATCACGGAGCTGGGACCGAATGACTTATTTGTCGAACTTGGATCCATACACGATACTATGTTATAATTTCTGCAAACATATATACAGTTTATGCATACATCTAATATTCTTTAAATGATTGTTCAAATAAAACAGAACGAAATGTTCCCCGGTAAAATTTGTCAGTCTGAAGATTTTTAAAGAAGCAGACCTGTAGATCAAGTTTATGTCAATCAAACTATTTTGAAATTGGATGCATTTTACTTTGTACTTTCAACAAATTTTGGTTTAGATTTCTTTTAAACCACTTGGTAGAAAAAAGGTATATATTTGTAATCCAGTTAAGTACAGAGACAGAGCATAAGTTTAGAATCAGTGAATATGTTTTTATTTAGATACAATGTTCAGGGATTTAATTTTATATGTTTATTTTGAATTCTAATTATCTGACCTTTTTCACATACATCACCTACCATAAAATATATTTCTAGAAATTTCAAATAATGTCATTTTTCAGGTGTAAATTAGGACTTAAAAAGGAAGGGAGCAAAAATAGTTTTAAACCCGAACAGAAACTGACTACTCAAAATTATCGATAGTTTTGCTTTTAAAAACTTCATACCTAGTATTATTGTCATATTCATCCAAAATTTACAAACGCTTATTAGCATATTTATTCAAATAATCAAGTGATTTATTTAAAACTGTCTGCTTGATGAGGAAACAAATTGAAGCCATCTTATGGTAATTTTGTTGACACTTGACAATACCATGTATGGACTCTTAAAATCTCAGTGCTAATCTGATTGACGGAAAACAGTAACACTGTGTTCTAGGTCAGATGAGATTAATTATTAGCTGGTAGCTTGCTTTTATTGTTGTATCAAACATCATTATGATTAATCGTTTAGTTTCCTACTCCCTCATATCTCATAAAGTGCGTACAGACTGAGTAAGAAATATATTTTTTTAGAAAACATTGATCTATAGCAGTTTTGTTTTATCGGTATAACAAATTTATAACTCTATGAAATAACTTATAAGTTATTCGGTCAGTCAATCATCCGCAGATAACTTATTCTAGTATTGTATTTGAATATAATTCTTATTGTCTGGTAAACTCTAATTAACTTGCCGGATAAAAAGATGTGGCTCATAAAGCCAAATCATCTAATGGATTTCGCTTTGATTGCCTGAAAGCACTTATATATTATAACTCTAGAAGCAATAGTTGAAATAGAATAAAATAACATAAATGATCTGGGTATATAAAAACAGAAAACATAATGTCTTCATTAAAGAATCTGAATTTTAAAAAATGTCATTACTTATAAGCGCTTAAGTAGAAATAAATTTTAATAAAAATTTGTTTTGAAGTGTAAAACGGCGGTACGTTAAACTGTTAAAAAGAAAGTAATTTTTAGTAGTTACCTAGGTAACGATTTATATACTTGAGACTTCATCATCTAACCGTTAGCTCGCCTATTTCTGTCATCTGTTGGTACTGTTTACGATTTGTCGGTCGTTTTAGACGCTGTCTATTCCAGTGTTATTATTCAAAGCGTCATGGAACGATCAGCTGATCAATTGTTGCTGACGTATGCAACAATTAAAGCAGTGTACTTTATGTTAAGTACAAAACACCATATAGCTATCTTTTTAGTGCGTTCTGAAGCCACAAACCCTTATAAACTCGCCTGGTACTGAGAATAAGTACCTTAACCCCAGAGCAATAGTATATGCTCCCAGCACATTTGAAGAAAAAGTATGATTATTAGTGCCATCTTTTAGAATACATATTACATTCATACAGTATCTCACTACTGTGAAGTTCATGGTACAGATCAAGGAAACAAGCTTTTTAGCACGGTACGATTTGTTAGTCGATTCTTAAAACCTTGGACCTCATTATACGGGACGGAACATATTTGTGAAGTGAAATACGATAGATCTACCATATTTGAAGTTTGTGGTCGATTCACCAAAATATCTGTGGTGTTTGCATGAACCAATGACTCCTTTGTATTGATGACTGTTTTGTATTTGAAATCCAAATACAGTACATTCGTTCGGGCATATCTAATACTTCTTGGTTAATTTGTGTTATTGCTGGGATTACTAGCTTAAACTATAATTCAAATACTCCAAAACAGTACGCGATGGAGCCTGTGTTGGAACGGTTGGACATACATTCAGATTTTAATGCTTTTGAGGATTACATGGAGAGGTCCAAAATCCGGGCTTTGACCAAGGAAGATATTCAGGATTTTAATATTGTGGCTCATTGCCTTACGTTCATTGGAAAAGAATCATATAGATTAATAAAGACTTTGGCATTTCCAAACAAACCGAATTCACTCCCTTATGCAACTCTCAAGCAACTACTACTGGACCAGCTGAAGTGCACAAATGTCGGATGCAGTAGAGGAGAAAAGATTCAAAAAATAATTCGCCAGGACACCGGGAATTACACTACTTTACTACGTCGTCCCGGTCCAATACGTAATCAAGGTTATTCAGACAACGACTAATTAAGTTGCGAAACAGTTCACGAAGATGGTAAATGCTTGTTCTGTAGCATTTGTGGTGACCTGCTTTTCTCGAAAAGAACGCGATAGGTATAATGGAAACAATTATGATTATAACCAATTGTACCAGTGATTGTTTTACTGTTCTTGTTGTTGTTTAACTGTATCAAAATCACTTCTCGTTTCGCTGTCCACCTTGTTCGTTAGAACATTCTTACGCTCTACTCTTATTGCCCGTACTCGTTGGCACGTCTCAGTATTCTTTCGATACCACGAAATCGCCAATAAATATACTTTATCTGAACCAGTTACAGCCTTCTGGTTTACGAGCTATCAAACGAACCAAGTCGACTTTAGGCGCGTGATCTTACTGTAGTGGTCATCATAGTCAATCAAGACTCGACACCATCTAAACATGTTTCACCCATGTAGTTCATGTGTTTTTCGTAATTCTGAATGCTTTAAATGTGGTAAAACTGGACACATTCAGTCAGTTCGTAATACCATGGTTCATTTCGCTGAAACTAATACTAAAATGTGTGATTGTGATCCTACCAAGTTGGATGATTCTAATGATCACTTATATTTATTCAAAACTTCGAGAAGCGGTATAACGTCACAGAGCAGTCCAGAGTTGAAAGAAGCCCAGAATCAATGTGAGAGAAATGTTTCCGATCAACCAACTTCTTATCACATTTCTCGTGTTGTTGTACCAGATGCGGTTTGTCATAATCAGTCACATATTTCTGATGAAATTGCTTACAACTCTGAGAGTAATATGTTGAATGAGTCGAATTATGAACAAAAACCGGATTCAGATTTGGCAGATGCTGTTTTTCTAATGATTCACTATTCTCTAATGAAACTCTTGGTAAATTTGATGAAAATATTTCCAAGGAATCAAATCCTGATGTCATATCATATATTATTTATCCTCATGATGCATTTCCTTCTTGTGGAAAACTTATTCAATGCGAATCACGAGTACTAAGTGGACCAGGTTTTCATTACAGTTCGGATAACTTCATGTCAATTGTTGTTTATACTAATCATGAAATCACTTCTAGTGAATACTCTATTTAATATGTGAAATATTTTTTTAATCAAGACACATTATTCATAACCTGGGGATAAGAAGATCCAACATTGTTTCGTGAAGGAGGACATTGTTGGAAAGTCTATGATACAAATTCTAAATATCAGTGGTTTTACTACACAACTGACATGATGGTTGTATACAATTCTAGGAATCAGGTGAGTCTGTTCCAATTTCTGTTGGTAATTCTTATACTAACGAGTGTGTTCTACATAAAACAGAGTCTATAGCCAATACACTGCCGGACAGATGTAAGATGAGATTAAGAAGAAGACTTACAATCAATTACAGACACACTCCCATTTAAGCTGTGCCGGATGTGGTGTTTGAATGAACCAATGACTCCTTTGTATTGATGACTGTTTTGATTTTGAAATGCAGTACATTCGTTCGTGCATATCTAATACTTCTTGATTAAATTGCAATATTGCTAGGATTACTAGCTTACACTATAATTCAAATACTCCTAAGCATTACAAACTATCTGTTTGAATGTTGATGTACTCTATTTCTTTCCTTGGTGACTTCAAACAATTTATGGTGAGAAAGGATTGAAATGAGACACTCTTGTAACATTTCATTGACATTGAACTCTAAATAAATGGACCCTCAAGTTGTTCTGCCTTAGAATTAACGGAGAACTTTGAACAAATCCATAAAAATAGTGAAGGTAATAATGATTCGCGCTGTAAAAACATTTGGATCGCATGACACCGTGTTAATTGTGTTTGCTTTTTTCGCCAGCATGATTTCTCCTGTTCATCAAATATTGTTAGGAAGCGCCGCGCCTTAATCGTCACGATAAGCCAAGTATTTTGAATAAAACGAAGGCAAATTATGAAAGCCTAGTTTGTAAATTGTAATTTTAGTCGTATTTTCAACCATATTACTATATTTCAACTATATTTACTATAAATCAAGAGCAATTATTGAATTAAACTTTTGTTGCCGAGATATCTAGTTTGGCATATTTTGCATTTTTCGTTCATAATTTTGTGGTTCGATTATTCATAAATCCATTTATGTACGCGTTTGAGTTAGGGAGATCAAATATTGAGTTTTTGTATGTTTATTTCCTCTCGACGCTTGTCAACCAGTCACATAGTTAGTCGGGGATAGTGTAGGTCTACCCTCTTTGTCTTCAAGATCGATCAGTTATGAATTGCAACACACGCACTGCAGTTTCAATGTTATGTTAGGTAACCTGGTAAACAAACCAGTTCCGAGTTAACTATTCTTAAGTATCCAAAAACATACTGCTGCGAAAATAAAAAGTTTACAACAGCTGATAAGGACAGACAATGACTTGATTTCTATTGGAGATCATACAAATTAGTTTGTCATCTCAAGGAGACTACCCTGAATTATTAGATCACGTCCAATGGTTTAATGGCATAGATAAGTTCATTGATCACAAACATATTCCTAATACTAACAAAGCCACAATAAGACATGAAAACGGTCAGCATACATTCGCTCTCGACTGTAAGAACTTGGGACAGTCAAAATTGGGTTCCATAGTATGCCGAGGATGGCAGTTGTTCTACCTCCCACCCCTATTATGCATAGTTACGGAAGGACGAAGAACCGTAGCAATTGTAGGGCACCAAAAAAAACAAACGTATGCGGTTAGATGCTCAATATTCAGCATAAAACAAGCTATTATATTGAAGATACGACGGATATTCTAGTTTTACAACTAACTACCAGTAGAACCTTCTATATTCGAAACCCTTTTGGCCAAACAGAAACCAGAAGTCAGACGAGAAGAGGTAGGAAAGATATATTTGATACGTCACCAATATATCGAGAGGCGTTCGTTATTAGCTGGCTATGGAAAACTGACCGTAAAGGAGTGTAATATACCAAAAGGTACAGTCAGAACACATATCTGTCTATTCCTTTGTGTACCAGGCCGTGACTATCAAATTCACCGTTCTTATTTGGCCAACTATTTTGTCACCATGTATTCAAATACGTTTCTTACTGTACATGTGGGTTCTTTGCTTGTTTGCATCTGCCTATACACTATCATGTTTTATTGATTGTCCTTCTCTTAACTTATCTGTATTTTATGCATTTTTATCCCTATACATAAGATGGTTCATATTTAGGTATTATGAAAAGTCTGCAACTTTTCTCCTACTTGAACTTGACTCTTATTGTCTTTTTATTTAAACAAACGTCCGAGATACGAGCTCATAAATTAAGTTCATGTCCGATTAATTTAACTTTGTCAATAACATCGAGAATTGGTCAACCAATATATACTTATATGAGCGGGATACGTTTCGCACTAGCAAATGTGCTTTGTCATCTGACGTAGTCACCTAAAATTTGTAAAAGCTTATTGTCACATCTCATAACTCCAGAAGACATTGTCAACACTGTAGTGAATGTACGATTTGGAGTCTATCAACTTTTATCCTTCAAACTAGAAGTCGTTTGAGCCGCAAAGACACTTCAGGTACTGCTGACCAGGTTGACTGTAATAAACCCTCTGTTTATAATATACAGATGACATACTGGAGGCTTAAACGAAATCTGGTCGAAATATATATCACTTCGTAAAACTATCTGATAGATTGTGGAAACATGGTGAAGCAATTATTCCTCAAAAATGTAGATCTGACAGGAAAATCGCTATCATCTAGGAAGCACACAGTGGAAGTTTAGAGCACTACACCGGTTAAATCAGAGTTTATAGCAATCCGAAACTACCAACTACCAGATTCGTCGAAGGAGTCTCTTTGATTTATTGAATCAGTAAGTTGTGACAAACGACTTACCGGCCAATGGTCTCAACGGACGGATTTTGATGACTTTTCGTTCTCTGAGCCCGATGCTTTGGTCACGAAGCTTTTATCCTTATTCTGAACGACATCAGCAAAAACTTCAAGTGAAAGTGATGTGCTTGAAGCTCTCCACATATAGCTCACAACTAGTCCTGTAGACCTCGATCTTGATTGGTTATTGTTAATCTTTAACCTGCCATTTTCTACCTCTTTATTTTGGTTGTACTTCCTATTGATTTGACTTTCGATTCCATATTGGTCCGTAATTTTTCGGATTGGTTGATAATTAAGATCGATTTAAATGTGTTTGTTGGTAGCTGATTGACCCGAGTGACAAGCATTTACAAATTCTCTGACGTTTTTAAGAATCGCCTCTATTTGGGATCTCAACATTTTCACAGCCAAATGTGTTTCCACAGTTGTCCACATCTATACTGACTCGTAATATCATGATAGTCAATGATTGCTGAAAAGGACTTCTGAAGAATACATCTGATCTGGGAAGATAACAATATGGAAAGAAAGGGGTTGAATAGAATGACCGAATTCGCCTGTCCGTGCCGCCTCCTAAAAGTATTTCTGCCTTCACTATTTCTCACCTTGATAAAGTGTTAAATGATGAATGTAAATCTTTGCGCTTATCGTGTGTTCTGCTTCAGGGATCATGTGGTTGTGAACCGAAACCACTACAAGGAACTACTTTACGTTCATTGATCTTTGTGAGTATTACCAATGATCTCAAAGACGCCACGTGTATTGTAGCTTGACAACACTTTACCAGCAACACCTATAATTGAATCGTCCCCACCCATTGAAATCAAAAGTACGAAACCAGGAGGTTGGAAGATATATTTGGTAGGTTATCAATATATCGAGAAGTGATTGATCCAAACTGGCTAGTGATCGCTGGAGAAGTTGAGCACGGCGTCCTCATTCGTGATCTGGTGCGGATGCATGATCGAGAGCCTTCAGCTGGGTGAGTCCACTGAAACTAATGTGGTCAGCATCCAATGTCGAACACTTACAGAGTAATTTATTTTGAGGATTTTTTTGCCACTACAATCTCTTTTACAGAACTAGCTCATAGACGAAGCCAAGGTATGGATGTTCTGAAGAAAAGGAAAGTATGCACTCAAACGAGCAACCACGCTTCTCCAGGCAACTCACAGTGAACTGCGTGTCAAGCGGCCAAAACTCAGGTATACCCCTCAACTTTTCACACTAAAAGATGCTTACATTCTCATTTGTCATCTGTTCAAACGGGTCAAAGGCCGCTTAGTAAACAAACTTAACTGGGGAATTGACAAATATGTACTCACATACGGATTACCATCTACCGCCCGGATTTCTATATATGATACATGTCTAATAACTTATCCAATATTGTCCCTACCTCATATCTGTTTTCCCGTATGGCCCAACCGGAATATCGACTTTTATGGTCTCGTCCCTCTGCCAAACCAATGGTGCGTCAACCAGTTCGAACAACCTTGATTCAATTTGGATTCTTTATTAGTCCTCTATATGATAACTTCTTGCCTAGCCCAGCCTCTTCAGTCCAGAATAAAAATATCATCCTTCTCGATATTAATTGTATGTTTCAGACGTACATGGTTTGTATACAAGCAGAATAGACCGCATCATAACATGAAATGGAAAATGATAATTAGATATGAATATGCTAGAGTATGTGATAATGAAACTAATACAATGAGAATAGGTTAAGAATGATAAATCATATAACAGTAGTAAATAAGTTGAATGGAAACGTCTGATGAAAATAATAGTGATGAAGATACGACTAGTTTTCTAGTTTGACAACAAGCAACCAGTAACACCTACATTCGAAGCTTTCCCCAACCGTATGAAATCAGAAGTCAGATGCGAAGAGGTCGGAAAGATATATTTCATACGTCATCAATATATCGAGAAGCGTTTGCTGTAATCTGGCTAGTGAACGTAGGAGCTGTGTCCCACGCTGGTTCGAAACGTGATCTGGTACAGATGCATGACCGAAAGACTTCAGTTAAACAAGTCCACTTAAACAACGTGGACAGTATCCAATGTCGAACACTTAGAAAGCTATTGATTTTGGGGACTTATTTACAGCTACAGTGATATGTATATAATCTAGTTATTTAATTACTATCCAATAGGAATATGCGTAATAACAAACTATAATAACTATCAGTTAATGTTGATCTGCTCTTCATCCGGGTATAATGATGTCACCAGATTACTCCTATTCGTAAAATCTTCGTACCCCCTTTCAATTCTTATGCTTTAGTCTGATCATCATGTCTGCACTACTAATTAATTAACCTATTTGTTCATTTACTACTGGAAGCAATCACCTCTTAGCATCCATACTTTTTCTTTATTGTGTTTTACAATGTAACCAATCAATATCCTGACTGGTATTTTGATATCTATTGATCACACCAACCCCAATGGCTTGGAAAAAACGCATCAGTCTAAACTGCAAGATAAACAGAGCAACAAATAACTACCAAATGAATTATAACCGGTTAGTGCGAGATGCTTGACTACCACTCATTAAACATTACGAAAGACATCAAGCAATACAAAAACAACAAGAAGCAAACACAAAGGAACCTGCCGGTCTATACAAACTCGTATATTAGATACTAAATATTGGACGTTCAACCTATTTCGACTGTCTGTTTATATAATTCTTCATGTAAAACAAGCTACATCATCCAGCTACTTTATGTTCATATCGTTCTATTTTATTTTTTGCCAGTTATTACATATGGAGGAATAATTGTTAGTACCTACCGAAATTGTGATACTATGCCGACCACTTTCATTGAGCACTTTTGAAATTGAGGCAGGATGAATCATCTTGATCCAAATGTTGCTTTTGATAATAGCTATCCAGTTAATCATCAGGATAGTCTTCAGCAGACCCAAAGTATGTTGTATTATTCGCTAAATATGTTTTTTTTAAACTCTCTTTAGATTCATATGGGAGCATGAGCGTTACAGATAACACAAATCAAAATGATGATTTCGATAAAAATACACAAGGATCAAATGGTAGGCGTTTTTATAAGATCAGATTATGTCTCTTGGATTTAAGTAATTAACTTGACGACAGGATATTAATAAATAATGGGAGTTAAATTGTTTTATGTTTTGTTTTTGTAGGATCAAGACATTTAGTTGAACATAAAACGGAGAACGAAATTTCTAGCCTCAACCCAGTTGTGCCAGAAGCAATTTCTCCTTTATGGACGTTCGGATTTAATCAGTCTGTTCCTCTCATAAACTTGAGTGACGATCGATCGAACATAGTCTTTTATGCGTCTGCCCATTTATTGGTATTATTTGACATAAAAAACAACAGGCAGAAAATTTTGAGGGGACATGTAAGAAAATAATAATGCAAAGTAATATTGTATTTATCAAATTAGTGCAATGAAGTGATGAGTATTACATGTAGTGGAGATAAACGTTGGTTAGCTTCGGGTGATCGCGGTATTGATAGTGCTGTCATAGTATGGGATATAAAAACGGGAGTAGCAGTCCGAACAATCACCAAACCTCACAGCTACGGTGTTGTATCAGTTGCTCTAACCAAGGACGCCCGTTATCTGGCTACATTAGGCGCTGATTCCGTTGATCAGAGTTTATCTATTTGGAACTGGACTTCAGGAAGTGATTTGCCACACTGTCAAGTGAAGATAAGTGGCGAACTGTCTTTTCAGACGAAAATAACCTTCAATCCAGATAACTATTATCATCTTTCCACAAATGGAGAACATCAAGTCATATTTTATTCTTGGGTAATTAATGAAGTCTCTTAATCATTTACTATAGAGTAATCAAGAAAAAGATATAGTTGCTTATGCTCCTTCCCTTAAAGATGACGATTTTAAGCAGAAAGTTGGTCAGTTCTCTTGCACTCAGTACATTCCTGATAAATTCATTGCTATAACTGGTACTTCGACCGGTCTCTTAGTCATATGGGAATCAGACAAACAACTAGTCAAAGGTAAGAGTCTTAGACATCTCACCATCTCACAGTGTATAATGTATTATGCCCTACTTCTGAAGCCTGACTGACTATTACTGCTATGCAGCAAGGCATAGGGATAGCTGTTCATTATTATGAAAATTTATTTTTGATAATGTGTATGCATAAATGTGTGATTTCAAATAGTAGTAGCAAAACGAAGTATACTAGCTGAGCCTATAGTAAAAATATACGTAGTATATGGTATAAATATTTTGACATAATCAGTCTGGATTAACTTCACAACTGATTTAGGATTACGGTGGCCAGTAACTAATTATAGACTTTCAGAAGAACGATCCATCTCTAAAGCTGTTAAAAATATGAAAAAGGGATTCCTTTATTACTGCGTTTCTAGCCATGAAAACTATTCACACTTTCATTTTCTCGACTTTGGTGTTCGAACTACTTGATGCTAGATAGTATTTACCTGTTCAAGCACCAGAAATTGTGTTTATCAGTGTTTCCCAGCATTATTGTTTTGTTATCACAGAAACCAAGAAAACACTTTAGCTACTTACTATTCAATATTTTGGAGAGAACTGTTCGACTCTCAGCAGTACAAAATTTATTTATCCTAGTAACAATGAGCCTTAACATGAATCATAAAACTTCTAATCACATGGTTTGTGTAACATACTCATGTTTGAGAAAACTATGTCAGTAGAAATTAAGTGACGAGTATACTTAGCAGCAGTTCACTCTGTTCTACTTTACGGCTGCGAAATGTGACCACTAATAGTAAAAGATACTCGTAAGTTACTAGTATTTGATCACAGATGTCTTAGAAATATTGCTCGCATCTGCTGGGATCACCGGGTAAGTAATAGTGAGGTTAGACACCGGGTGTTAGGAAATGATAGTAAATTAGTTTATGAAGTTTTGAATCTTCATCGACTGAGGTGGTTGGGTCATGTGTTATATATGCTTAAACACCGCTTATCACGATGCACAATGCTGACTAGTATTGGTTGGAAGAGAGTTAGGGGCAGTCAAACCAAAACATGGCATCAGTGTTTGAAGTCACTAACCTCTAGTCTGAGCCATGTTTGTAGATGTTGACTACCTGATTGGGGTCCGCGTGACTATCATAACCAATGGTTGAAGACTCTGGGTGACATGACTCAATCAATCACAGTAGCGTAGATGTATGCACTCTTTGTCTTCCTTTAAACCATGAGATTAGGATTACTTTATGCTTTTTTTTTCTACAAACTAACTCTTTCTTCCTGCAACATATCCTTATACACAGTCTTTCTTGTATATATTACTACCACTGAGATAACTACTTCTATGAATTTGATGTTGATCTTGTTGTGCTAATGAGGTGTGTCGACTTGGCTGGTGCCTAGTCCTACATTTTAGCTGACTGATTAAATTATGGTATTTTTGCAGTATATCTTGAAGTTAAAGTGATTTTTCAAAATGTATTTGGACGGGCTACAACTTGATCACAGGATTTAATTATCTTGCACTTTCGAAGTATTTTAAATTAATCCAAGAGTAGTGTGTCTTTGAAAACCTCTGAGTTATAAGGAGACACAAACTAGTGTGTGTAATCTCTCTGAACTCTTAAAGTGCATCCTCTGTACACTATTATAATTATCTACTTAGACGCGTCACCTATGACATGTTATCTCATTGGCAATAAGAATGAAGTTTTGACGCTTTTGGAACAATAAAAAAAATCCCAAAACATCGACTGAACTTGTTTCCTTACTTATAAGTTAGATTTAAAATGATAAAACCCCTTTTATATAATTCGTCTAACATGCTCATTTTTAAGTAAACTATATCAGTAAAAATTTATTGATATCAATATATCACTCAATAACTACTATTTAAAATAAAACTCTAGTAACTTCATATATATGCAAGAGATCCCACTGTGATATCCGCATATATATATATATATATATATATATATATATATATATAATACACCTTTTCATTCATACTTCTGTTTCTAAGTGTACCAAATTTACTGCTTACGTTTTGACCTATTATGTATAAATAATAGTTCTGCTTTTTATTTATAAACATATCTAACGGCTATACCAACAATTTTACCATTATTAACTGGGAACTTCTTGTTCTTAAAAGTTAGTCTAGTGTTTTCCTCTAATTAATATGTACTTGTCTCCATAAAAAAATAAATAAAACTTATCCATAAGAGAGTAGTACTTTGCTTTGGAATGTTTTATTACTCTTTCCCCTTTAATTTTCTGCAACTTCCGATGATTATTTATCAGACTGTTAATTAGAAAAATGTTTGTCAGTACAACTATGTAAGCAGTATACTGATAATGCTATTTATTGTTTTTCATCCTCGATCCTTTTAACAGTTTGTACTCAAAACATTTTTGTTATGTTTAATTACAAATATTGAAAGTTTACGCAAAATATAGTTTCCGAACTATTCCAATGGTCAATAAACTCAATCTAATTCAGTTTTGAATGGAGCTGAGTGAATTCTTATATTTTGGAGTAATCTGTCTCGAGTTGAGATGAATATTCAAAGCTTATTTCAAAGTAATCCGTAAAGTTGTGAAATCAATGGAAATAATTACTTTACTGGTATCTGCATGTAATCTGAACTAAATTTAAAACATACATCACATATCTTTACCACGTTATTTTATGTTCATTTTAAAGTTTTACTTGGTTTGATCTCGTTTCATGACGTTAATTTATTATGATTTAAATCATTTAATTTTATCAGGAGAAAATTCTGAAACACCATATAAACGGGCAACAAAATTAATACCATTACATGAGAAAGGAATAACTTTTCTTACGACTACAGCATGGTATGTTATTTACTTATACTGTTTATGCAACTATATTGTTTTTTAAATGTGGAGATAAATATTATGATGAATAGAAAGCCTATCAATTACTGCTTCAAACTAGTCGCTCTTTAAATCAAAACTTTTAAATTATAAGAAATAACACATAGAATCATCTATCAACGGATTATGTTTCTTCTTCTTTCATTATTATCATTGTCATTATTATTATTATTATTATGAGCAAAGGTAAATGGTGGTTAGCAGTGGAATCCACGAGGTGCGTTCCATCCCATAAGGCACTCGCCAGGTGTATATACCTGCATTCTAGGGTTGATGTTTACTTCGTGACTCGAACTTAATACCGTTCGCTTGAAAAACTACCATTTTAGCCACTTATCTACTGAGTCCTGGTATCCACTAATTTGTGCAATGAGGTGGAGTTTAAATCAATTTTGTATTGTTTGTTTAAATCTTCCTATAGATATTTAGGAGTGCAACTGATCATTAAGAGACAGATCAATCACAGTCCTAAACATCAATAGAAAGATTCAAACAAGCAATACAAAGGGAGTTTATCATGATATTGTTGAAAACCTTAACGACGTAAGTGAAATCTTATGCTAAATAATGATTTCATTGTACTCAGATTTACTGTTCAGACTGCTCAATGCACAGATTCTATCAACAATTTTATTGGAAATTAAATGTAACGGCTGTGAATTTTGAATTCTTATCACACGACTTCCACTCTACAACAAATTATAACCGGTGTGGAATAATGTAAAATGCCTCATAATTTTTAAATGATTCATAAATACATGTAGTTTGGATGATATAAATTCCACAAATCGATCTATGAAAATCATCAGACTGAATATAAATTTAATTCATAAGACTTAAGAGCTAATATTCATTTTTTTAAAAACTATTTACCCTTATTACTTAAATTATTGGTATATTTCAGCCACCCTTATGGGAAATGTATTGTTACTGGTGATTCTAGTGGACAAGTGAAATTTTTCGATTGTAATTTCATGCTTTTATTCTGGTATCAAGATCTTAAATTTGGACCGGTGAATTGTATCAGTTTTGCTACAACTAGTCTTTTTATAGAGTAAGTGATAAATTTTTACTTAGGGTTTCTTAAAGCAACTGTACTTTTTAAGCAAAGATGGATAGTGACTAGCAGTGGGATCCAGGACGCGCGTTTCGTCCTGTTTGGGACTCGTCAGCTGGATGTACCTGCTTTTTGTTTAAAATCTCGCACATGTTTATTGTTTTTAAGTTGTTACAATTTATTTTGAACAAAAATATAGGTGTATTGAGTTGTGATGATTTATGAATCGGGCTGTTTAGGGGGTGTAGTATTAAAACGATCACAAATGAGAAATGACATGAATCACTTTAACTTATAGTAAAAAAATAACTGTTAGAGTTTTATTTCCAGGTATCCAAGCTTTATAAGTATTTCAGTCATTCATTTAGCAGCACTTGCTTGTCTCATATATAGTTTTTGACATATACTAATAAAAACAGTAGCATTGCATCTGAAACTAGAGTAGATAACTACTGGAAAGAGTTTTAAAACTTTTGATAGCCTAGGTGATATTTAAAAGAAATGCAATGGCAATTTTTTCCACAGAGTGGGATTATAGTTATTTCTTTAGTTAAAATTAGGACCAGTTTCTGGAACCAAAATTCATTCTTGGTGATTTAATGATGGGTGATCCCTTCATCTCAACTGGTCTGCAGCCTAAACTCGACTACCATATTTATCTCTATGAATTATTTAATTCATTAATTATTTACAGCATGAAAATAACTGCTTAGAACTGATAAACAAAATTTGTCTAGAAGAATAGTTTACCTTCTTAATTCATAAACAATGTTTAATATATGCAATATATCTATCATCTAAAGATAGGTTTCATCAAAAGCATATATCATCTAACCAACTGCTAGATGACTGTTTTTCCCATGTTCATATTTCTGCGATATAAAATCGTCGCATAATTTTTCCGTCTTCTTATAAAAATAGAATCTTATGACACAATATCAGGGTAAAATTGGTACTTTCAACTTCATTAATTTTTACTAAGTATTTGTCTCTAGATTGATATTATCATACCGTTTTGAACTCGGCTTTTAGGTGGTTTTTTTCGAACTCTATTTCTACATTACACATCGGGTTACCTTGGCAAAATATAGGTCCCAAAATGATGAAAAGCTCTAATTTACATCAATTTCAGGCAGGTACTAGTGGGAGGTTATTGAATGATGGTAATGAAACACGATTGTCTCGGAATACAAATCGACAACTGTTGTAAACTTTGATTGGTTGTTTAATATTCAATTAGTGTGTTGTAACTTGCATGTTATAACCGATAAAAGCTTTTCATTTCGAGGTTCTAACTTTCTACTATTTTCTATAACAATTACTTTAGAAGAAACCAATCGAGTTTAACTGAATCTATCAAAGGAAAAGATTATCCTACTTGTGCAACAATCGGCGCAGAACCATTTATCATAGAAGATTTTATAGTCAGTACGTCAAGCGCAGTCATGATTTCTGTCACAGTTGAGGGTGGATTTAAAAAGGTTTGTCTATCATGATATACTGTTTGAATGTTTGTATGTTTTGAGGTTTATGAAGTAAAACATCCTAGTTAGAATTTGTTGCTAGTGAATTTCAACTATGTTGAAAGTGAATCACTCAGACATCGATACAACTGAATGATGCAGTGGTTAAAACTGTAACATTAAATTCTCACTCAGTATTCTGAAATTAACCCAACTGCCTCAAAGCCTCAGGATTCTAGGGTTTTTTGTGTACAGTTAAGGGACCCTAAACGGTTTTTCAGTGCTCTTTTATTTCAGTGGTTCGTCACTTGATAGTAATCAATGACCGAACCCGATTTAAACTCATATTAACTTCAACAAACTTCTCAATTGAAAGATAACTAATTTTTCGGAAGTAATCGGTTGGGGAAATTAAAAAAATCATTACTTTTCAGAGATTTTTTCACTATTAGTGAGAAAACTAATAAGTATGCTAATAAACATAACATGGTTTTGGCTGGAAATGTGCTAAAAGTTTATAACGAGTAAATATTAGGAATAGTAGAAGCATTGGACCAGTATCAGTAAACGTCAGCAGGTATACCGACATAGATATATTTTATTGACCTATAGAACAAAGGCTTATCACTTATATGGTGAAAGATCAGAATAACAAACACATTAAATATAAATAAAGTTGCACATGCGAACAGTAGTGCTTCGGAGAACAATCTATCAATGACAAGATTATTGAAATCAACTGATTTTGAACACATGTAAATGGTGTCTTCTACTTAAGGTTAGTGTTTATGATGTAGTTTTAAAAGACAATGATAGCTTTTTAATAAAATTATTTCAATTTAGAAGGGGATTTGTGGAGATTTCAGTATTTTTCAAAATTGAAATCATGAGTCAATTGAAACTAGACCACCATCGAAAACCTGGATGCACTGGACGACCGTTTCGTCCTATTATGGGACTCCTCAGCAGTGCGCATCCACAAACCCACTATCGCGGGATTCGAACCCATGACCTACCAGTTTCAAGCCGAAGCCCTTAACCGATAGACCACTGAGCTGGCATCCAACGGTGTTAATGTCTAACTTCAACTGATCCACGAAGTTGAGCAACCATTCACCAATTGTCTTCAGTGAGTTGATATCTCACAACGGACGTAGTTGAACTCCACTGGTCACTGCTTCCCACTAGAACTCAATTGGTGAATGGTTGCTCAACTTCGTGGATCAGTTGAAGTTAGACATTAACACCGTTGGATGCCAGCTCAGTGGTCTATCGGTTAAGGGCTTCGGCTCGAAACTGGTAGGTCCTGGGTTCGAATCCCGCGAGAGTGGGTTTGTGGATGCGCACTGCTGAGGAGTCCCATAATAGGGCGAAACGGCCGTCCAGTGCATCCAGGTTTTCGATGGTGGTCTAGTTTCAATTGACTCATGATTTCAACTTTGAAAAATTATTTCAGTTAAAATGTGTAACTTAACGAAAACCCTATTGCATAAATGCATTGTCTCAGTATACTCGATATGGTGGGATGAGTAGTGAGGAAATATAACTTTGGGAATTACCATACGAAGGATTAGTATTCATGTTTTTATCGTATAATCAGAAGACTCTTAGACTATTGTACTTTTACATTATCCTATTTGCAAGCTTTCATTTAATCCATAGATTATTGTCACACATCTTAATGATTCATTAATCTATTCTCAAACATTACTTGGATATTGAATGAACAATCATATTTTTTTCATAAATGTATTTAGATATTCGTTGTTGTACAAACGGTTTTCATGGAAAACTATTTAAACTGACCAAGTCTTTGATCTGTACTTTGTTTGTGATTCTCTTGAGTAAACGTTTTTGAGGTCTTAACACTTTTAATTTTAAGTATTCTTAATCCAAACACTCCTCTCATTTATTTAGTTATAACTTTAATGAGTATTAAAATGGTGGTATCCCAATCATCTTTACCATGTGGCTTCTTTAACCAACTAGAATCTTTTTATCTACAGTTATCATTGATACTAAATAATCATCTCGAATAAATGTATTAAAGGTAACTTTAATTATGTACAATTCAATTAATTATTTACATAAATGAACACCGTTTAAAGCAATTGTACAGTGTGATCTACACACATGTAAGAAGTATATTACGTAATTTTTTGTTTATTTTTAGATAGTTTTAATAGAACATGATTCAGATGTCAACGCGTTGACTACTCATCCAGTATTGTAAGTAAACTAAGTATTTATCATAATAAATCAGTTTGATGCATTAATGCTAATATATCACTTAATCTTCCAAAACATATATTACAGTATTTACTGTACATACCATTGATCAGAATATAATGAATATTGTCTATTTTAGAATCTTAATTTACCTCAATTATGGGAACTGGGAAAAAGTTTATCAGATTTTAGACTAAAATACTACATAGCTATAAATTATGTAAGCAACCTAAACGCGAAATTCGGGGATAATTAAGAAATAAAAATTGGAAATGGATGATCATCGAGTTATATTGTGGATTAACTAAGGTTTGAACTGTGGACCACATAGGATCCTGATTTGGGCATCTCTTCACGAGAAATAAACGTTTTGTGCTCAAGCTCGTCTGTGATCATGTTTATAATCTGTGAACAAGTCCAAAATTAGCAAGGAGACGGCTTTTGGTTGTGTTATATTCTTTTAATTCACTGGCTTTAGTGAGAAGCTTTCGTTCTCGTTCTAAGGACAACATCAGAACTCAATTCACAAGAAAATGAGCTGATTACTTATTCCGAAAGCGCTAAATCAAGTTGTTTTGAAGTGAGTGCTGATGGTTTTATCCAGAATGAAAAAGGTTTTTTGATTAAACCGTTGAGCTTATGCTACACGACTTAATTAGAAACATACACCTCAGGTATAAATCCCACCTATCATTTCAAAGAAACAGTGGTCAAGTACTTCAACACAATCAATAATTCTTCCATTAATATTAGTACGTAACAAGAAGTACCATCAAAATGAAAACAATTCTTCAGTATTGGCACATAGTTACAAAATTACTAAGTGGAAGTCTTGATAATTTCACTTTTTTAATACAACTCACAGATGTTTGTTTATATCGTGTAATAACAGTTACCAGCTCACATTATTTTCGGTACATTATGCAATGGTTTATGCGGAGCATGAAATTAGCTTGATATGTAAGTTGTATAGAAAAGATCAGTCAGATATTTGTTAGCAAATCTTTTCTTGGTATTCGATAACAAAACCTACTGATAAGAAAGAGATTCAGTAAGTACAGATTTATGTACTTGACTAGGAAACGTTTTGTATGATAGTTAATGTTGCTACTCGGTTGATCAAAGCAAATTTGATAAGGTCGACTTTGCACCTGCAACATATTGAGTGAGTGACGATTGCTTCGAAGCCTAAACTACCGCTCTGCTATCTACATCAGTATTTTATTTGTTGAGGTAGATCAATCACCTTATCAAAACTTATGCCCTCGCAAAACGCCACTTCATAACCCTTAAGTAACTCGATTACAGGTTCACTCTATCACCTTAGTAATTTTATCCACCGATTAACTCAATTTCATGGTTCATCCTAATCTATTGAATTCCTGTACTGAATGAATTTTACTAGACTACATTTCTAAGGATTGGAGTCATTTACGTATCACTAATTACTAGTATTTTTCAAAAATAAATTGAAAATAGCTCTATTCCTTTTTTGTTAATATAAACTTTACCTATTTGTCCTCTACAACTTCTTTATTAGGAATCATATTGCAACATGCAGTTATTCTGGACTTATAAAAGTTTACGATTATGAAAGCAAGTAAGTGTATGTATCTGAAAAAGGGAACTTTTACAGTGAATAGAATTTATGAATTTTAGTTCATATATTGTTACATAAATAGTGTAAAGATAATAAAATGACTTACATATATTTTTAAGATGTCTTAAGTGTCAGTAAAATAATGTTATCATTTCTGACGATGATCTCTTGTTCATGATACTTGTGAATCACATAGCGTATTGATATCTCACTGACGTTGACTAGAATATATGGATTGTTTCTGTTTTTAGTATCTGTTAGAATGAATTTGTATCAGTAAAAACATTTCTAACAATCTGTTCATTTTTATATATAGTTAAAATCATGAGTCAATTGAAGCTAGACCACCATGAAGAAACTGGAAGCACTGGACGGCCGTTTCGTCCTATTGTGGAAATCGTCAGCATTTATTATTTATATTTATTATAAAATTAAATGCCTATTTATGTTAAGATAGTTAATCTAGTATATAATAAGTAAACTAATTCGTTTAATTACACTTTCTATTATAGATTAGTTATCACAATGAAAAGTTTCGGCTTAAACAATCCAATTCAAAGTTGTGTATACGATAAGACTGGACAATATCTTGGTCAGTTATTTTCATATAAATTATTCGAAGGTCTCTCATTGCAACAATCTATAACGTATCATATTCGATACCTTGTAAATCAAAGGACCAGCTTTTAAGTTTTTTGTAACTACCAAGGAAGATTAACACAAACGTTCAAATAAAATGAGGCTTCCTCTATCTTCCAGAGCTATATTGATATATTTAAGCATAGACTATTACTTTCTAGGACAACATTATACAAATTTATGGTTTGTTGTTTGTTAGTGTAATACTGAGTATATGTGATATATATATACAGTGACTACTAAGAATAATGTGTATTCGCCAATTACAGTGGATTTTTTTATCACTAGCAAGACTGAGGTTTATCCAAATATGTTGGAATTCCGTTCCATAGTAAAAATCACAGTAAACAGTAATATAATCAGCTTTTGATAAAATTTAACATCTGTAAATACATCAAACAATTTAAATTCATAACTCACATTTAGCAACTCTTATCTAATTTTGCACCTGCAACCTTGAAGACGATCACACATAAACAAGAAAACTAGAAACCGATGGGAAGCAGAGATATATGGTGGACAGCAGTTGAAACCTTCGATTGATTGTCTGTTAAGATAAACGATTATGTCGAATATACATGTTTAAACTTCATTCTCGTGATTGAATTATTTAATACCGTTTTTTACTAACGCGAGTTAAGTTGATAATAATAAATGAGGATTGAAGACATGTATATTTCAATAACTATCATAATACGATCTACCTGGAGTCAAATTTCAGGCTACTAAACATTCTACTCACTATGTTTGGTTACTATCACATTTATCAGATTCCAATATTTGTGTACTTATACCCATCATGTTTACCTTAGATCCGTTACATAGAACTTTGTTTCAGAACTTTCTTAATAGAAGTGATTCTGTGTTTTGACTCACAGTACATAAAAAGATATGTCTCCATCATTTAGAATTCATGAGAAGGTTGCCAGTATCATCCGTTCTTACCATGTCACTTTAAATTAGCAATTGATGACACTGAAGAAACCTTTGAAAATAAAAAATAATGGAGAATAAGGCCTTCAAACTTCTAATATACTGATAAACGATCTTCCTGTGGTGTGATATATACATTTTCTTTTACCCATTAATTTGTTAGCTATGAGCTTCCATAAGCGGTCTAGTTAGATTTGAGCTGATGGCAATTATGTTACTTTTATTCCGTAGACACATTGACAACCATTTATTAAACTTGAGTTTCATCATTTGATATCTGCTCTTTTTCTGCTATTTAATATCATTAGCTGTCGGTTTTATGAGTGGATACTTACGTGTCTTGGACTCGTTAACGTTGAACGAGATGACTCCTGAACCATTTACATATGGAAAAGGTCCTATCACTCATATTGATTTTTCATACTGTAATAATTACTGCGCGTATGCTGTGAGTTGCATAACTTTCAACGAATTGTATTTTCACAGTTTATTTTACACTATGATGGTAATGGCAAAAGTTCATGGACTATGTAGATGACCAAATCCATTAACATTTAATTGTAAACCGAATACACTTACAGACCATTTGCTGAAACAAAACTCTCACTTCGAATTACAGTTTATCAAAGTCACATAATTCATCAAATATTAGGGTAATAACAAAAATCAGATCATGATAAAGATAGAAATTTAAAAATCAAGCATTTCTTTACAATTCACCTATTTTAATGATTATTTTGTACTCAGCAATGACTGGCATCAACACGAACTCAACGTTCTAATAAATAGTTGAAACTATTTGCAGTCAATTGCGTTAGAAGTGAGATAGCTACAATTCATTATAGTAATCAGATGATATTTCAAAATCATTGTAGATTGACATCTAAATTTTTGAATTTTAACTAGTTTTAACCTTAGGGCATATGAGATCGTAGATGCGCACTTCTGACGAGTCCCAACTTACTATGAAACAACTATCCGGCGCTTCTTATTTCTAATATTTGTCCAGATGATACCAGTTTATGAGGAAAATTGGTTTTAGAGTTGATGAATAATAACTGCCAAACTAAGTTATTTCAAATCTCATAATGCTAAAAACTTTCTTATTGGAATATTTTTTACTAGTGTTGGTTATCTACATCCATAGGCCAGTTAAAGGTTTTTTCATCATCGGAACAAGGATCATTTTATTTTTATGATGAAGCTATACAATATTTAACGTTATTTTAAAGACGTTAGATTCATTTTTTTTCTAAAATATAAAGGATTCGGCATTCACAACAACATTATTATTACGCTCCAACTCCCAAGAATGTGAAAATTCATGGTGTTACGTAGCACGAGTTCGTGCTCATAATCGTAGAATTACAGACCTTCTATTTTGGACACTGACAGAATCTAAAAGATCTCGCCTATTCACATTAAGTGAAGATAGAACATTGGTAAGTGATTCTAGTGTTATTAAATAATCCGTATTTTTATCAATAGTAATAATGATATGATAAGTTTACTAACTGAACGCTCGATTTGATTTCTTAGCCGCTTCTAATAATCCCAAACTGAATTTATACAACCACTTGAACACAAAAGAAAAGGCAAGAATCGCAAAACCAAAAACTGGTGATAAGTATTTATTTGACTCCTAAAACAAATCAAATTGATTTATAAATACGCCACCTTTTATTTAAAGTTAGGTTAACAGTCAGATTTGTATAAACTAGACTGATAATGATTATTCAATAACTTACTATGAACATATATTTACCGTACATATTTATAATCCTTCTTGAGATGTGGATACAGATCACACACTATTGGGAAAAATCGATTTCATATGTCATTCTCACTCCAACTGATTCAGTCACTGATCATTGTGATCATTGTGATAAATAATCTATTCTGTAAGGGGAAAACAAAGTACCACCATTATATCCAGTCTTTAACATTTTTATCTAGATGCAAGTAAATTGATAAATACCTTAGGATATGATTCAATTGTTTAAATCCCGGTTGTATATTCCATGAAGCAATGAAAGTGTGCTTGTATTTTAAATGTTTATGGCCTTAATTATGTGTTAAGACTTTATTTTAACACAAAACTATTCGATTTACTTCCAAATGATAGACTGTTATAAACATCTATTATTTAGGTGCTAATATAAATGACATGATTTTCGTGAATTTCATCTTCTAATTACACTATCTAATGTAAGGAATAGAACTAAATTTTATCCTATTTTCTTTGAAAATATAAAGTTCTCTGTGGTTATAATACAAACAAATCTGTAAATTATTAATCTCCCATACAAATAAAATACAAACATTTGTTTAATTATCAGAATAGACTGGTAGGTCCTGTGTTCAAATCTCGCGAAGTGGGATCGGGGATGTACACTGCTGAGGATTCCCACAATAGAACGAAACAGCCGTACAGTGCTTCCAGGTTTTCCATGGTGGTCTAGCTTCAATCGACTCATGATTTAAACTATATAAAATTTGTTTAACTGATTATTGTTTGAATTTCATTATTTTTATGTTTTTTCTAGGCTGAATATGATTTATATAATGCAAGGAAACATTCATTACCAGTGATAGCTCGTTATCAAGTTGAACAATTAGCTAAACCATTATGTTTAAGTATGCTACCATTATCATGTTATAAAGAAGAGTTCTTTTTTATATCAAATTCTGCATCTAAAATAAAATTATATAATACATCAACCTTAATGTGTCGTAAGACTGTCAGTTCATTCCCTCAAGGAATTCAATATACAAAGTAAACTTTCTTTTTTAATTGTAATTAAAGTATTGTAAGAATGTAAATTTCTATCTAAGCCTGACATCAACTAGATAAACATTGACTCAATGGCTTGAAGGTGAATTTGAATATTTTTGGCCAGATTTACAGTCGTGGGTATACACTTCTAATTAGGACAAAACAATGGTCTATTGATTGTCGATGTTCATTGGTTCATTATTAACGATTGTGTAAGATAAAAACTTACTTAAGTTTAATAAAAACCTGTTATGTTAAGGAGCATTTGAATTACAGTACAAACTAGGAATCTCAGGAATAGTGCAATAAAACCAAGAAGTACTAGATGAACACGAACAAACGTATTGTATTTGGAATTCGAAATCAGTCAGTCATCAAGTACAAAGGAATCATTAGTTCATACAAACGTGACAAAACCTTCACAAATATCGAACTGAATAAAGATTTTATCATTCTGCTTTTGATAAAAGTGGCTAGGAATAACAAAATAATGAATGCGAAAATCCTAAACTATTGAGTTTAATCTTCCCAAAATGTTAGCTGACATTTTATTAGTAACAATACAGTCAAAGTGAAAAAATACCCTGAAATTCATTTTTACTGTTTTGTTCATCAGGTGTTTTGGGTTGTTTAAAGTATTTCAATACATATTAACATGTTTAATTCTCTTTATTTTTGTCCAAGGGTTTTACCTCTGATTTCTCAAACAAATAATTCAAGTTATTTTATGGTATGTCTTTCGAAAGAACGATTGGGATTAATTATGCTCCCATTCGATGGTGATCCATTAAAGTATACTAATATTATTGCACATCCAAGTAATGGTCGAGGTGTTGGACAAGCTCAAGGATTAGCTATTGATAGAAAAGGTTTTTATGCATTTACAGCTGGTGGTCCAGATACTTGTGTACACATGTGGACATTAAATCCTAGGTAGGTTAAGATATGGTAGATTTAGCATTTAATCCTAAGCAACTTTTATTGGGAAATACTCCTTTGGTAATGCTATGCTTTAACTTATCCATCACCTACTATAAAACTATGTAAATACTATGAATTTTTTACTTTATGTTTGTTTTGTCTGACTTGTTATAGATATTAGGTGTATGATGTACTCATAAGTTAATTATTGAAAAAGTTAAACTAAGCATTTCTTGCTTTTTCTTTGAAAGGTAAAAGTTCGAATAGAATTCATACACAAAAATCATCATTCTATAAACAAAGCCCCTTAAGAGAAAATCCAGTTGGAAGCGTTTGTTGGTGAATTGAGTGGAAGTGAACCATTGTTTAAGGATATATATGTCATTGGTTATCGATTTCCAAACCTCAGGAGAATACAATCATATATTTCATCATATCATATGCATAGCTGTTTATAGATTTGATACTACCATTTCAATGATATAATCCCTTTTATTCGTTCAGTTTACTTGGGTAATGTGAATCATTTAACTGTTACATGATTAAGATAGTATATTTCAATCAAATTATAAGATATAACCATTTTAATAAGTTTAAGAGGAGACAAAACATTGACTTGTCAAGAAATTTGTTAGCTTCAAATAATGCAAAGGATGATCCTAGAAAGAAATACTAGACTTTTATGCTATCCCTGTTACTTTTATTGTATTCAACTCTGACCGTCAACTAGCCATACCTTAGCAAATCTCAATAAAGCCTTTTAATTCGGCATTCTGGCGCGATTTGTTTAATCGACTGTTAACTCTTAACTCCCATATTTTTTTGAATCAGTCACTTAATAATGACCATATTACAGATTATGATATCCTTCCCTGTGTTAGAATTTCTAGTTATATCTGAGCTTTAAAAGTTTATGGTACTGTTTTGTTGTTCAAGTTTTGGACTTTTAACAATGTCAACAATTTAGATGTTAACTAAATGAAATGACGATAGTTGAAACTGATTTTAATTTATCCAACTGTTTAAGTTACAAATTAAGTTAAATAACCATTGTAAACCATGAAGAACGGGACACATGAACATCTTTAAGTGAGACTTTTTGGGCGTGTACACAATACCTCATTAGAGTTTTGAAAATTCTTCTTTAAGTCAGCCACTAGTTATCACCTAAATAATGCTATTATTTTGTAATTTCTTAGTTCCCTCATGTTACTAAATTCTAGTAATAAAGTTAATTTTCTTATACAAACATATACACACACGTAAGACAGAAGTTTCATATAAACATTCAGTTCACTTTAATTCATTTTTTATTGGTTGCTTGAATCTTTCCATTGATCAGTCTATTATTGGCATATATGCATCCTGTGCGGATCACCCTCACCTAACGAGTCCCAAATGAGACGAAATGCGCGTCCTCGATTCCACTGCTATCCATCATGATCTCAGCTTATTTAGCTCATTTTTTTCTTCATATTAATTACACCAATTCATACTGAAAGTAACAGTATTTTTGTTAATGTTTTTCTTCTTACACTTTTCCTATGCGTTAATTAGAATACTAGAAATAACAGTCAATATAGCTGGTTGTATGAAGAGAAGATTTTATGATTTTCTATCGCCAGATTTTCTAGAAGAAATGAAAGATTACTTCTACTATTCCATGATTAGAACACAAGGAATTCGTTGTATGGATGAACGTAAAACATCATTCACAATTCCAATAACAGAAATACCATTTGTTATGAGAGCAATAGGTTTTTATCCAACAGAAGCAGAGGTTGGTATTATAAAATATCATATTCTGTAAATTTATTTACATTTTGAAATAATTTATTATATAATATTCAATCATTGTTTTTACAAAGTAATTTGATACAAAAATGGTCAACTGTACTTGAATAACAAATAAAAAGGTCAATACATATTCTCCAGATATGAGCAAAACAAAACCTTTACAAAATGATCTGACTGATTATGTTCTGGTGACCTCTGATTAAACTTCTAGTAAGTAGTAATGATATTGTACAGAACAATAAAGAAAATTTCTCAGTAAAACTATATTAATTTTTTTAAAAGTTGAGATCATGAGTCAATTGAAGCTAGACCATCATGGAAAACCTGGAAGCACTGGACGGCCGTTTCGTTCTATTGTGGGACTCTTCAGCAATGCGCACTCACGATCACACCTCGTGATATTTGAACCCAGGACCTATCAGTCTCGCTCGCGAGCGCTTAACCACTAGACAACTGAGCTGTCATCCAACGGCGTTAATGTCTCACAATAGGACGAAACAGCCGTCCAGTGCTCCCACGTTTTCCATGGTGATCTAGCTTCAATTGATTCATGATCTCAACTATTAAAAAATCACTATAATATCCACAAAACCCTTTCTGATAGAAAACTATATTAATCAAAGAATTCAACCACACCAAAATGTCATATTTTCACTTTGTCTACTAAAATATGATTTCAGTAGGTAATCACAGTTTAAAAAATAATTTTTACTAAAAGAATTTATAGTTTTCTCCTAACATATTTTAGGTTGAAAATATGATAAATGAAATTAAATATTCTAAATTTTGTGAGACTGGAGAATATACAACAGAAATTGACTTGGACACATTCATTCAATGTAAGTTACTTAATTCTATGTAAACTTTAAATAAAATTATTATACCTTATATTGATATTGTTAGCAAAAATCGTACCGAAGATGTGACTTTGAAATCAATAAAAAGTTTAGAACAGACGGAGATTCAAGCTTCTTTTCCCGAATCGCCAGAGAAATATGTTTTCAATTATTCAAGCATAACATTATCGACTATTCAGCTACAAGCATTATCCCTTGGTCCAAAATTTTGTAGTACGTCTACTAACATTGATGAATTGAACGCTAAAATCCAGTTTGAAAGTCTTATTCGTCAAACAAATGACCTTATTCCTGTATCTAATAAAGATTTTGAGCATTTCAAAACAACTCTTGTAGACTGCTGTAATCAATATGTGAATAAAATCCCTACAGTTAGTCGCTTACTCACAAAAACACATAAATCTCAATTATCTGATCTTTGGAAAAATCATGACTTAGTGTTATGTCGCCCAGACAAGGGTGCAGGAATTGTACTTATGGATTGCCCTGACTATATTTCCAAAATGTCTTCGATACTATCTGATCCGGTCAAATTCTCTAAAGAAACCGTCCAAAATGACATAACTGAGAAAACCGAACAGATGCTAATTAAAATTCTAAAGAAGATGAAAGATGAGTTCATTATCAATTGTGACCTCTTTGAACATCTCAAACCATCGGGTTCTGTCGTACCTAGACTATATGGACTCCCAAAAGTTCATAAGAATAATGTCCCTTTACGTCCAATACTTGATATGAACAACTCTCCATATCACTCTATTGCTAAATGGTTAGTTGACATTTTACAACCTGTTAAAAATCATATCAACAAATACAATGCTCTTGATTCCTTTGAATTTGTCGACTCAATCAGAAATGGGTAAGAAAATGCTCTCATTAGATGTCACGTCGTTGTTTACAAATGTTCCTCTCACAGAAACCATTTGTTTTTTATGTGACTATATTGAAAATAATAATCTGGAGATATGTATCCCAAAACACTATCTTAAAGAACTACTCCTACGATGCACGCTCAATGTACAATTTAAATTTAATGATGGTTTCTATAGACAAACAGATGGAGTTGCAATGGGCTCTCCATTGGGTCCTCTTTTGGCTGATTGTTTCATGGCCAATCTAGAAAATTCAGCACTTCGTCAAATAATCGAGAAATTTCATTTATATAAGAGATATATGGATGATACCTTCATTATTTGTGATGATAACATGGACCACAATGAAATATTAAATATTTTCAATAACTGTCACCCTTCAACTCAATTTACCTTAGAGGCAGAATCGAACCACGAATTCCATTTTCTTGATGTCCATTTGAAAAGATTGCCTGATGGTTATTTACAAAGATCTATGTATAGAAAACCCACTTGGAATGGACAATACACGAATTTCCATAGTTGGGTTCCATTGAGTCGAAAGAGGAACTTAATTCACTCTTTATCATCTAGGATTAAGCGAATCTGTTCTAGTGACACAATAAATGAAGAATTACTTCATCTTCGACAGACCCTCATCAAAAATGGTTATCCACCGAGGTTCGTTGATAGCAAGTTAACATCTAGACGTCAGCAACAAATAACTTTGACGGTGCAGAAGAAAACCTTGTTTATGAATATGGAATTCAAGGGAGACACGGCTGCTGAAATCCTGAATAAACGGATTTCAAAAACGTTGAATAAAACTTTCTACACAGCCAAGCTCCGAATCGTTTTCTCTAGCCGGCCTACCATTCGGGGGGGGTGTTAAGGATAAGCTTTCGCTTTGGGCCACATCGATGTGTATTTATAAATTTACTTGCTCATGTGGAGCACGTTATATAGGCCGCACAAAGCGATCGCTTTCCAAACGTATCTCTGAACACTATCCAGCTTGGCTCCTAAAAGGTGAATGTAAGAAGATAACCAGTTCGATACAAGAGCACTTGATCAATTGCGGACACATTGCTCCAAAAGAGACGTCTTTTAAAATAATCTATAGAGTTAAAGGAACCGGATCAAAGGGAGGTCGAATCAATATTTTATGCACTGCTGAGGCATTGGCAATCCATGAATTCAAGCCTGAACTTTGCGTGCAGAAACGATTTGTCCAACCTCTTACCCTTCCTTGGCCCTAATTCCCTCATTGGGTACGTTTTTTGGTTTTTTGTTTTTTGTACTTTTATCTGATTATTATCGGTTTTTTGTTTTTTAAATTACTACTTTACATTTAATCTCTAATCAGTTATTATTATTATTACCTTATACAAGTTTTCTTGATTATTACTCAGATTATTATTATTATGACCTTTGTGTTTGTCGCTCTTCTTCATATCTGTTAATTGAACTATTATCTGACCCATAAATTATTTTCTTCCTTATCCCTTGGTTAGTACGTCACCTCATTTGTTATTTATTGTCGAATCCATTTATAATGCAATATTTTCTAGCCTCCTATAGACATATATTTTCCATATTACTATATATACGAATGTACAGCTTAAGTAAATGATTTCGTCGAAAAGAAAATTTTCTTCGCTGAATTCTCTTTTTCTTATTCAATGACATTATGAGTTATTTTAGTTATTATACCTATATTTTATACGAATATTCGTCAAGATTAGAACGAATAGCTTGACAAAAATTGGGCGTCGAGTGTAGAGATGTCATTATATGTGGAAATTATATTTGAAATAATCTCAGCTATTGAAATTTAAATAATTCCAAGTTCTCTGGATGAAACGTTGGAATTAATTTTCACATATGAGAATATTATACCTATACTTTAAATAAAAGAACTCTAAATTTATTGGGTGTAAAACGATTCGTTATATAAGAATAATACATTACCTTTTAAAAGGTTCTAAACAAATCTGGTTAGATTTTGTTTTTTTTCAACTAAAGTTATGAAAGCTAGCTAGTAATTTATTATTCACTGAAGTTAAGGTGTGTTTCAACTTATTAGAGATGAGGTGTTAAATGTTATAACATGAAAAGTAATTATCACGAAGGCTTAATAAAATTTTGCATAGTTGAAAGCATGAGTCAATTGAAGCCAGACCACCAATGAAAACCTGGAACCGCTGGACAGCCGTTTCGTCTTATCGTGAGACTCCTCAGCAGTGTGCATCCACGACCTCGCCTTGCGAAATTCGATTTAATTATATAAAAACAGTTTTTTTTGGAGAAAACAAATTGATTAAACTTACTTTACAGTAGAAAAATGTTTTTTTTAAATATTACAAACTAGTAAAAATGTTTAAATACACTTAGTATTATTTGTTTGAATCTTTTCATTGGTATTTAGCACTGCAATTGATCAGTCTCTTATAGACATATGTGCATACTGTGTGTATTGCTTCGATATAGCCTTAATTCACGAAACGCGTGTCCTGGATTCCACTGCTAGCCACTATCCATCTTTGCTTATAGTAAAAATGTTCTTATAATTTGATATACCTTAATAGAAATTGCATAAATTTGGCCAAATCCAATGAACATCAAACATATATCTATACATCACTTCAGATTAATTCAATCAAATAAACACTGTAATATTATCAGCTAATCATTTATTAACCAAATAATATTATTAAGTAAACACTTACTAATACAACTTCGAAAACCTTTTTTTTGTTTTATTCTAATGTCAATTTTATTTTTAGTATATTGTAATCATAGACCATTCCAAGGCGTATTGTATAAAGATATTGAGAATGCTTTTAACATTTTAACAAATACAAATGTTGATAAGAAAGAAAATTGTGCTCAATTATCGAATTCTCATGAAACAACAACACAGGAAAAACCAACTATGACAATGGAAGAATTATTTCTTACTTTACAGGATTCAGGTGAGCTTTGAAGATAGATTGAATTCGAGACTATAATTTGTGGACAAACCAATGAGACTTAAGATAACAAATCTTGGATTTTGGCACGAAATTCATTGATCCATATAGTTAAGTAGGATGTTGGCATTAAAGCTGATGTCAATTCGTGGTGAAAACCCTGACCTCCTAACCCTAAAGTTTACTTATAAATCTTAATTCCTCATACTAATTTGTAACCCTGTTTTGGCCTTAGTAGGTCGGTAAGTTATCTCAAAGTTCCTTTAGCGTCGTTCAAAGGTTGTCCATAAATTATAGTCTCGCCACAATAAACATGGAACTGCTATACTTATTGACTTTATTTGTCATATATGTAAACAACAAGCACATTTAATGTTTTAATCTCTTTAGATTGATTAGCTTATGTGATTATGTTATGCCCTCATATGGCCTAATGAAACATTGTATCAATAGAATTTCATTGGCAAATAATTCCCATTTAAACATTAAAATTAAAACACGAAGTTCAGCGAAAGGATCTCTTTTCAACGAATTTATTATCAAGCTGTACAGTCGTATATATATGAAAATGTTTTATCAAAGTACTAATTCCGTGAGGAAATGTGAACACTAATAACCAAGATTATAATAAGATGATTAGAATGAATAAAATGTTTTGGTTACAATAATTAAAGGTCATAGAGGTGTAAAAATAAATAAGATGATGAGTATTCATGAATAAAATTATGAGAATATAAGGTATAAGTAAAGGGAAATGGAGTAATAATAACAATAATAATAATAATATTAAGGCCATGGTAACGATAATGATAAGACGTACTTCTTTCGTACGCATAGTTCTGTTTTGAGCTCATGGATGATAAGAGCTTCGGCTATTTTTAAGAGTTTGATACGAAAAAATCTGGGTAGATTTGAATGAATCATATAAACAACCTTAAAATCAGACTGTGGATCTGTAGAATGAGTACAGTCGATTAGGTGCTCGAGTATAGAGCTCTTAGCTGCTTTCTTTTCACCCTTGTAGAACCAAACTGGGATATGTTCTCGTATCCGAGTTGAAAGTGAGCGCTAGCTACGGCCGATGTACCTTGCTCTACAAGAGCAGGTGAACTGGTAGATGCACATAGAGGCGACCAAACGCGGAAGCTTATCTTTTATGGATACAGAAAAGTGCAATACAAACAAAATGCTTCCACTCATTCTAAATGATACTATATAGTTTGATATAAGTTTTATTGGCTTGTTAATTAAAAATAAAGATAGCTTTCATACTGTCTATATTATCAGGCCAAAACGTAACTTTCATTGTAGGAGTTTATTTTATAAAATTAATGTTCAGTTAACAATGTAGATACATTAAAAATTCAGAATAGCATGAATGTGAAGCACCACATTCTTCCATGATTAAAATGAGTACTTAAAAAATTACATGTTAGATGCATTTATCATAATTTATCATAAATATTTTGAGTAAGGATCCATTTATATATTATAATATATTCAGTACAACTAACTAAAAATCCAGTTTATGCACGTATAAACTAATTTAATTCTTAGGCGAAGCAATTGGAGAAGCTGAAATGTCCGAGTACATGGCAATTCTTTGGGGTATTTTACCTGAAGGTGATCATCAAGAAATGTTGGAACAAATCGATCCAAGGAAAATTAAAAAAGAACTTGAATCACGTATGTCAAAACCCATAAATGCTGAAACTTTTGTAAGTGATATCTTGCAAATGTATGTATATAATGAAGATAAGCTTTCAGTCGGTCATTCTGAAGAACCTTTATCAGAGAAAATAGAAAAAACTAATACATCTCTTCCTAATGATTTAGCATCAAATGAAAAATATATTGCTAATTCAACACAAACAGAATAAAATTGTATTTCATTTCTTCAACAGTTAATCTCATCTAAATTCAGTATTTCTACTTCAAATAATGAGGAAACAAAGTTACATGAACAAAGATTGGCACAATATAACTACATGTTAACTCTGGCTTCATTTTAATAATTTATTCACCTACTTATAGCTCTGAATTTGAACGTTGATTGTCCTACCAGATATTACAACAAATTATCATTCAAAGTGTCCATGTAAATTGATGTTTATCATAGAAAGCCTGATTCTCCATTGTTAATTAATTACGTTATCGTTATCCTGATACAAGTGATACGTCTCTTCGATTAACATTTAAGAAAATAGACATTTTACATAAAAATATTATAATCTACTTGATGTGGTCAAACAATGAATTTTTGTTCGCTGAAAAAATTTTCTGGATCCAGAAGGTTTTGAATATTTAGTGAGAATAATAAAACATACGGAGATTTGTTCCTCACTTCGTTATTTAGAAATTTTATTTTGAGCTTGGCCTGTGTTAAAGCGTAGCTTGACGATATAAACTACGCATCCTGTCGCTACTTCATACTATGTTGATGTAAAGTAGTACAATATGAAACGAAAGATGTTTGCGACAGCTTATGTGGTGTTAATATTTTTCGGTTTATTTACATTAAATACAAGTATTCCGTGATTTAAAAAAAGCTCAAGCCAGTGAAAGAGTAAATTAAATGTATATGTACCATGTTAACACGATGCTAATATATTAAGCCTCTGACAACCAGGAAAAACCCCACTGAGTATCAAAAACGTTGTTAAAACGATTAAAGTCTGTTTAACTTACGTGATTATGTTTGGAGGCGAATTCCATTATTGTACTTAATTTGCATTTCGTGATGCTAAATGTTTTAAATGTGGTAAGGTAGGTCGCATTCGGTCAGTATGCAAAGCTACTGTTCATTTGGCTTTAAGTAATACTAAACCTTGTAATTTAGATCCCATCATTTCGGCTGCCCCTAATGATCATTTATTTTTGTCCACCATTTCGAAAGATAATGCTCGTATTCAAAAGCGATTATATACATCCCTTGGTTCAACTCATGACTTTATTGTGGACACAGGTAGTATATAGTCCATTATTTCATTCAAGAACTTGAAATCTTAAGATCCTAACGTTATGGTCAGACCAGTATTGTGAATTACTGGACATGGACTGCCCATACGAGGATGCTGTGAATTGCTAGTAAGAGATGATAATTCTTCATATATACCTTGTGAAACAGGACTGTCAATATTGGGTTTTAAAGAATTTAAAAAGGCCTAAGGTAGGGTTGTTTTACTACCTTTTACGGAAAATTCTGATTCTTTACTTAAAGAGTTGATAGCTACTTGTGCTAAGTGCAGTGGACGTATAAAAATTCAACCTATAAAACTTCAAATACAGGGTAATCCAGTCTTTCCTAAAAGTTGAAAGATTTCTTATGGTCTTCGAGAAACGGTACACTAGATATTGAACGATATGTGTGCGAGAGGTAAAATTGAACCGATCCAGTCTTCAGCATGGGGTACTCCTATTGTCGCGTCCTTGAAGTCGGATAACAAGGCCCCTAGAATATGTGGTGACTATAGATTAACACTGAACTCCCGTCCTTGCATGACGGTGGGGTATGTAGATTGTCTAAATCAACTTCATAGTCCTAATGTGTTCTCCAAAGTTGACTTAAGAGATGCTTATCTTTAAATCCCTTTAGATCAATCTTCATCTATTTTGACAACAATTAACACTCCTTTTGGTCTGTTTAAACACTACTTCATTCTATTTGGTCTAAGTTGTTCTCCAGCCGTATTTCAGGAAGTTATGAGTAAGGTAGTCAGTGATCGTGAAGGTTTTGAAGTTTATCAAGACGATCTCATTGTTCATAGTATTGATAGGATAGTTCATGACCAGAGACTTATTGCTTTATTGCGTCGTTTAATTGAGAATTAAATTACGGTATTCACTTTGTGTATCTAGTTTCAAATGTCTTGGATACCTAGTTGACGGTGACGATTTTAGACCAGATAATGAAACGACTAGCTCCACTGACAAATGTACCGTCTCCAAAAAGTCTTACAGAACTACGTTCACCAGTGTGTGCTCTTTAATACTATTCTCGTTTTATTCCCAATTTTTCCTGTCGTGCCAATTGTTTATTCAATTGTTTATCTAATTCATTTAAATGGGGTGAGGAACAAGAGTCTTGCTTACGAAGTTTGTTAAAGTTTCCTCAAAGTGATGCTGTTCTTCGAACCTATTCACCCAGTGTATATTCTGTATTTAGTACTGATGCATCACCTGTGGGCATTGGTGAAGTTTTGGAGCAGGAAGGTGGATCAGTTATCTGTGTTTCATGCAAACTCACTGTTACTAAACAAGGTTAGTCACAAACTCGGCTATGTTTTTGGCTGTTAAAAGGCTTCATAAATATTTATTTGGAACGAAATTCATTATTGTTTCTGATCATGAAGTTTTGATGTTCATTTATCATCCCGAAAAATACGTAGCGAATTCCTCAGCTGCTATGGTTCAACGATGGAGCATTCTTTTAGGTGCCTGTGACTATACGGCTCAGAACAGGAGTAACAAACCTATCCAGTACGTTGACTACATTTCTCGTCAATCATTACAAGATAGACCTGTTAATACTTCAGACTGCTTGTCAGTGTAACCTTTAACGGTGAAACTTCCAGATCTCATTAGAAAAACTAGTAGATACCTTGGATGTACACTCAGTGCTGTACGGAAAGGTTGGAATGCTAATCTGAAACGTAGATTTCTTACCTATTTTTCAAAACGCCATGAGTTATCTGCTACTCATGATGGTATTTTGTGTCTAAATGATCGTGTTTTTATTCCTCCTTCATTACGTAAGTTTGTCCTCGAAGATTCTCATAGTGGACAATTAGGTGTTGAGAAAATGAAGTCTTTGGCAAGGCTCACATGTTAGTGGTTAGAGATAAATAAAGATATATGTCGTACAGCGAACCATTGTGGAAAATTTCATTAGTTTAAAAGTCAGCCTTTGAAGTTGATTCCATAACCAGTATCGTCTGAGACCTGACAACGAATTCACGCAGAATATTGTGATCCATTTCTTGGCAAATTCTATGAGCTCGTAGCTATTGATTCTTTTTCTAAGTGTTCTGAAGTTTTTTCACAACTCCACCAAATTCTGACCTCACCATCCATTAATGAATGTGTTCAGTCGAGGAAGGGTTCTCATGGTGTTGGTTACTGATTATGGCTCTCATTCCGCTTCAGATACAGTCACTAATTGATTGAGTGATATAGGGTGCAGACATCTGTTTACTGCTCCTAGGCGTCCTTGTTCTAAAGGTCAGGCAGAAACGTTTGTCAGGACATCGAAAACTGTTATTGATCTATTACTGCTCCAACATCTAATGAACTGGAGAGGGGAGTAGATACATTCCTATATAGAAATGCTAAACACTCTGTGACGCAAGAGACTCTATGAAAGCTATTAAAAGGAAGAATTCGTCGTTTGAATATGAGGCGTTTTCAGTCTGCAGAAGTTACATAGTATCGTGGAAATTATCTTAGATAAGCCAAAGGGATTATAGTGAAGAATGTCGGTAAATCTATGGCGCGGATTCTAGATATCATTGACTTAAGGATTCACAACCGACATGTTGATCAGATACAATATCAGGGACCATGTGAGTCTGTTCCATTTTTTTATTTCTAACACTAATTAGTACATTCTAGATAATACAGAGTATTTATCCAGCACACTGTCGGAAAGACACAAGACGAACTTTAGGAGAGGAAGCTCAATCGATTGCAGGAACCTAGACTCCAATTTAAGCTGTTGCGGATGTGATGTTTTTATGAATTAATGATTCATTTGTAATCGATGACTGACTGATTTCGAATTCCAAATACAATACATTCGTTCGTGCTCATCTAGTACCTCTTCGTTAAATTGAGTTATTTTTGAGATTACTGGTCCAAACTATAATTCGAAAACTTCTAATTATCACACTCGCCATTCAGTTTCTCAGGGGACATTGCAGGTCAGACCACTTCATAATCAAGAACGCTATCATGCCTCCCTAACATAAGTAAACCACCTGTGTGGATACTGAAGCATATTCGAGTGATACGAGAATAATGTGGCAATCAAGCCTGTGTGAAAACAGCACATTGTGGTTGAAATCCAATGCACAAAAGTTCGGTGTTGTTACGTGGCTGCATTTCTTGGCCATGTAGGCGCTAAAACGTTTTCAACTCTGTATACAGTATTTGTGCCTCCTAAACTCGAGTACTGCGTACAACCAGCTAGGCCCTGCTTAAAAAGACAATGAGCACTTGGAAAAGGTCCAGAGAACAGCAATTAAACTGATTTCCGGAATAGCGAAGTTCCGTATGATGCCCGAATAGCAAAAATAATTCTATTCACATTGTCATATCGAAGGAATAGAAGTGACTTGATAACAGTTTTCTAAATACTTAGTATTAAATTCGTACCCTCGTTCTTCTTGTACCCCAAAACAGGTAATTTACGAGGAGTCCCACAATAGGACAAAATGGCCGTCCAGTGCTTCCAAGTCTTCCATGGTGGTCTGGCTTCGTCTGACTCATGATCTATACTATAAAATTGCTAAGAACTCCACAAAACCCTCTTCTGATAATTCATGGGGACACTGTAGAAAAGTTTGCAATCCCGAAACAAATTACCCGTCAGCTGACTATCGTGTTCCCCATCGAATCGTCAACGAGTGGAATTCATTACCTCAACACGTGATTGAAGCTCTATCGGTCGACTATTTCCAAAGAAAAATTTTACCGACTGCAAGACCATCATTGCCAGGACTAACACAAGTCATATTTCTAAACGGAAACTGAAATTGATTTCTGAATGAACATAAATAATAGGATGGTTCCAAACTTAACTAATTTAACAGGAAGAACATACTAGAAAAGTGCACAGTAACGGTGTTATCAATTGAGTCAGTCTGCGTGGTGAAATCAATTAGTCTGCGTTCGTCATCCATGGGTTTTCGAATGGTCAGGTCTTGGAAGCTGATACTACCAGGGCCTGTGCAGATAAGTCGTTCTCCTTAGGAGTTTTATATGTCAACGCTCGTAGTCTAAGACACAAATTCCACTAACTGAGAGCATTAAGGTCACTCGTTGTAGCTGTGACGAAAACTTTGTTAGTCCATGACTTCAATATTACCCCAGAATTATTCGGATACCACTGCTTAAGAAGTGGGAGACGTAGATGCAGGAAAGCAGGTGGCGTCCTTTTAAACATGGCCAATGATATAAATATCCTCTCCTCCGTTTGCGAATCCTATGATAGTGAAACTCGTGAAGTAATTAGCCGTGAGCTCACTATCGGATGTTGTACATTTGTACTCGGTGTCATCTGTCGCAGCCAACTCTGCTTAACTGATGACTTTATTTTGGAGCACACTCGCCTGTGGAGTGTAAATAACAGATGTTTGATATCAGGAGACTTCAATGCATCTGACACTAGTTGAATTGAAATGACCACGAAAGGACCTATAAACTCCTTTGGTAGTAGGTTCCTGGTAACAGTAATGGAGCGTGCATTAGTACAGTATGTATCCAAACATATCAGCCATTCAGAAGTGTGTTGCTAAGACAGATTGGTCAGTAGATACTGGCTCATCAGTTGAAGAAGTATGGTCTATATTGAGAGGCAAGTTTAGTTCAGTCACGTCCTCGTTCACACCATTCTTGGTACCACGTAGACCGAATAATAGTCCATCATGGATAAATAAACAAGTCAAAAAACTTCTTAGACGTAGGATAAAGCAATGAAATATGTTCATCTCTACTGGCTTAGAACAGTACAGTTCCAGTCATTGTAAGATTAGGAATACTTGTGGGGAGTTAATGGGTATGACTAGACGGTCATATGAAAAACCATTGGTGAGGGATTGTAAATATAGTCCAAAACAGTTATTCTCATATATAAGGAGGCAAACTCAGAGAAGTGATGGAATCCCATCACTTTTGGAACAAGAAAATCCGTTAATATTGGCAGCAAATGATATCGAAAAAGCTGAAGCTGTATCGGAATATTTCAGTAAAGTGTTTTCTATCAGTAATAAGAAACGAACAACGATTAATTGTGATTGTGGTGGCTTGTTGATGGACCCTGTAGTTATTGAGAAAGATACTGTCCTAAAACTACCTCAGCATCTCAAACCTGATAAGTCCAATGGTCCTGATGATATTCATGCTAGGATTATGAAATCCCTATCAGACGCAATTGCTGAACCTTTAACGATACTGTTTGATATGTCACTGCGGTAGTCAAGATTGCCCAGAGACTGGAAAGACGCGATAATTAGTTCGGTGTATAAGGCTGGGAGTAGTGATTTGTTTAGTAACTTTCGACCTGTTAACTTAGTTAGCACGGTTGTAAAACTGGTGGATAAAATTATTCGGATGGCTGTTATAAACTATGTGGAAGGATATGATCTTTTATCAAGGGAACAACATGGTTTTCGGAAAGGCCTATCATGTTTGACAAATCTCATTGCAAGAGAAGATTGGGGTGAGGCAAAAGATCGAAATATTCCCGTAGATGTGATTTTCATAGATCTGGGTAAAGCCTTTGATGAAGTCTCGTATTCTGGTCTTAAATTAAAAGTGGAAAGTTTCGGAATTCATTATAAGGTCATACGCTGGATAAGTGACTTTCTACATAAAAGGAGACAAAGGGTAAGAGTAAATGGAGCTCTCTCATCTTGAATACCTGTAAAAAGTGGAGTTCCCCAAGTCACAATCCTCGGTCCTCTTCTCTTTTTACTTTATATTGTAGCTGTAAATAATTCCCCAAAATCAATAGCTCATTAAGTGTTCGACATTGGATGCTGACCACGTTGTTTAAGTGGACTTGTTTAGCTGAAGGCTTTCGGTCATGCATCCGCACCAGATCACGTTTCAACTCGGCGTGGGACACAGCTCCTACGTTTCATTAGCCAGCTCATAGAAAAGGTCCTCGATATATTGGTAACGAATCAAATATATCTTTCCTGCCTCTTCTCGTCTGACTTCTGATTTCTATCTGACTGGGAACGATCGAACATAGAAGGTGCTACTGGTAACTAGTTGTAAAATTAGAACATCCGTTGCATCCTCATTGGTGAACCCGACGTGATCTGGTACACCAAGTCAATATACTGTGAGTCTGTTCCATTTTGGAATATTATTATTCATTGTTATTCTTTATTTGAATTTTATATATTGTGATATACTTTTTTTCGCAGTTTTTTTTCTCGGATATATTTTACTTAGACATTTTTCGATATCTATATTACTATGACGAAACAATCTCCTAAGGTTCTTAAGTTTAAGTCTATTCCCCCTATTTCGATTCAGTTAACGCCATTTTGGCCCGACAATATCGAGTCCTGTTTCTGCTATGCAGAAGCCGATTTTAGCATGCACGGAATCACGGACTCGCGCACACGTTTCCTCGCGGTAGTTAAGGCGTTACCGCGCGAGTTTAACAGGTACGTAACACCTAGTATGTTTACTAGTGATGTTCCCGAACCTTACGAAACGCTTAAGCTATCGATTTTAAAACGAGGAGACCTAACTGATCGACAACGGTTAGACCAACTCCTTAACAATATCGACTTGCAACATGGTTCTGCGACGGACATGTTGTTTAGAATGAGAGAAGTCATCGGCCAACGAACTTTCGATGATGGCCTATTTAAACAACTTTTCTTGTCTAAACTCCCTCAACAGGTGCAGGCAGTGCTTGTTTCATTTCAAAACAATGCTGTAGATGAACTAGCTGCATCTGCCGATCGAATCTTGGAAATCACTTCTAAGGCCGAGGTTTTTTCCGTCAAGGAAAAACCCCAATCGACCTCGACTGACATGGCCGAACTATGTCACACGCTTACACGATATCTTAGAGTTCGCAATGACCGTAGTCGGTCAAAAACCCCGCGTAGAAGTGTCTCACGTAGGCGATCTGGCTCTCGAGAGACAGACAATCCCGACTGGTGCTGGTATCATAACCAGTACGGTAAGTTTTCCAGAAACTGCAGGAAACCTTGTAATTATCCGACCCCAAAATCGAGTGACACGAAAAACAGTTCGGGAAACTTCCCAGCCGGCACGCGTTAACGGCAACCGTAGCCGGCGAACACAGCCGCCTCTTATATGTCACGGATGTGACCACGAAAGTTCGCTACCTCGTCGACACTGGCGCAGAAGTTAGCGTTCTTCCAGCAAATCCCGACGACAGACTTCGCGAGTCTGTTTTAAGTTTACAGGCGGCAAACGGAAAGCCGATCGCTACTTACGCTAAAAGGTACGTCTACCTTAACGTGGGTTTACGCAAACCCATACAACGGATTTTCGTGGTTGCAGATGTCTCTATGCCAATCATTGGTATAGACCTGTTACAACACCACAATCTACTCATCGACACACGCTCACGAAAGTTAATAGACGGAAACACTAAGTTATCTGTTAGCGTAACTCCTTGTTCTGGTTGCAGGTTATCCCCAGTCACGATTGAGCACACCATAAACCCCTTGTACCAATCAGTACTCGACAAATACCCCGGGATATACCAATCGCAATCGAAATTGCCTTGTGTAACCAGCAATGTTACACATCACATCACGACTACAGGACCACCTGTATTTTCGAAAGCTCGAAGACTCGCTCCCGAGAAGCTTAAGTTAGCTAAAAACGAATTCGACCACATGATGGACCTAGGGATAATTCGACCATCGAATAGTCCATGGGCATCCCCATTGCACATGGTCCCTAAAAAGGACAGCACTGATTGGCGGCCAACTGGTGATTATCGGCGTCTGAATGCTAAAACCATACCCGATCGTTACCCGCTGCCTCATATTCACGATTTGACAGCTACCTTGAAAGGTACAACTGTCTTTTCGAAAATCGACTTGGGTAAAGCTTATAACCAAATCCCGATGGCACCTGACGACATTCCTAAAACCGCCATCATCACTCCCTTCGGTCTTTACGAATTTCTACGAATGCCTTTTGGTTTAAGAAACGCGGCTCAAACCTTCCAAAGGTTTATAGACGACGTCTTCCGAGGTCTCAACTCCGTACATGCGTATGTTGATGACTGTCTAATAGCAAGTCCGGACAGAGAATCGCATCTCAAGCATCTGGACATTGTTTTCGATCGACTCCAAAGGCATGGCATTACTGTTAACATACAGGAATGCCAAATCGGAACAAAGTCCTTAGACTTCCTAGGACACACCATTGATGCCCAAGGCATCCGACCCCTTAGGAGCAAAGTGGCGGCCATTCTGGATTACCCAGAACCGACCACGATCAAGCACTTACGAACTTTCAACGGACTCGTAAGTTTCTATAGACGGTTCATACCTAAATGCGCATCCCTAATGAAACCGTTAACCGATCAGCTTCGTGGAAATGCGAAATCAATTAGTTTAGACGACATAGCCCGTAAAGCATTTCCCACAGTTAAGGAACACATCGCTAAACCAACCTTGCTTGCTCATCAGGACACTCAAGCGCCCATTAGTATCGCCGTAGACGCATCCGACTCAGCAATCGGAGCAGTCTTACAACAATGGGTTAACAACTCGTGGCAACCTTTAGGATTTTTTTCGAGACGGTTGCTAGACGCTGAATCTAGGTACAGCACGTTCGGTAGGGAACTCCTAGCTATGTATTGTGCTGTACGGCATTTCCAACATTCCATCGAAGGAAGAGAATTCACGCTTTTTACCGATCACAAACCTCTTACCTTCTCTTTAAATTCATCTTCAGACAAGTACTCACCGCGAGAGTCTCGACAACTCGACTACATTTCGCAGTTTACTTCAGACATACAACACATTTCTGGAGCAAAGAATGTAGTCGCAGACGCCTTGTCTCGAATAAGTTCCTTGAACAGTTTCCAAGGAATCGACCTTCTTAAACTCGCTCAGCTTCAAAAAGAAGACATTGATCTTCAGCATGAGTTATCCTCGACAACTTTTAAACTAAGTATTAGGCAGATGGGAACAGGTAAGGAAACCTTACTCTGTGACACATCTACAGGTAGGGATCGTCCAATAGTACCAAAACATTATCGCCGCAGCGTCTTCAATACGTTGCACAATCTTTCTCATCCAGGTGCTCGTGCAACAATCGAACTTATAGCCGAACGCTTTTGTTGGCCTGGCATGAATAAAGACGTGAGAGAGTGGGCACGCTCCTGTGTAAGCTGTCAGAAATCTAAGGTAATCAGACACAACAAATGTCCCTTAGTTTCTTTCAAAACCCCTGACGCTCGTTTCGACCACGTCCATCTAGATTTGGTAGGACCCTTACCCGACTCGAACGGATACTCATATCTCCTAACATGCGTAGACCGTTTCACTCGATGGCCAGAAGCAGTACCGATTAAGGACATTACTGCTGAAACCGTGGCCCGCGCTTTCGTCGAACGATGGGTAGCAAATTTCGGCTGCCCTTCCACAATCACTACAGACCGCGGACGCCAGTTCGAATCTGGACTGTTCCGTTGTCTGACCACACTTTTAGGAATCACGCGTTTCCGAACGACCGCCTACCACCCACAAGCAAACGGGTTGGTAGAACGTTTTCATCGACAATTAAAAGCTTCATTATCAGCTTCAAACGTTTCACAGTGGACAGACGCTCTTCCACTCGTCTTGCTAGGTATCCGCAATGCAGTGAAAGCTGACATTGGATACATGGCATCTCAACTCGTTTACGGAACGACACTTCGACTCCCAGGAGAATTCGTAGATCCTTCAGCTTCTTCATTGAACATGGATCTAAACTCTTACACAAGTAGGCTTACAAACGCTATGCGTTCAGTTAAACCTGCTCACACTCGACCTCAATCAACTGATGTTTTCGTTCAACCCGAATTACGACATAGTACACACGTCTTCGTTCGTCGAGACTCACATCGACGACCCCTCGAATCAGCATACGAAGGACCCTTCAAAGTTCTTCAACGCGAACCTAAGTACTATTTAGTCGATAAGAACGGTACGAAAGATAGCATCAGTATCGATCGACTCAAAGCTGCGTACCTAGAAGGAAACCCTAGCTACGTCGATTTTCCTTCGGTACAAGCAAACGACACAGCTACTACACTCGTAGTACCCTACACGACAACCGACACACAACTTGATACTTCGTCAACGTCGATAAATAAACCTAAAACAACGCGTTCTGGAAGACGAGTAAGGTTTCCAGAACATCTTAACGAATATTGCACGTAGGACATAAGCTTTATCTTGAATTACCTTTTCATAGTTTATTATTTTTATTTTATATAAAAAAACAAGAAAAAACATTTTTATTTTTTTTTAGCGTATATATATATATTTTTTATATATAAAAAAAACAAAAAACACTTTTTTTCCTGATCGCTTTTACGCTGTTGGCAAGTGTATTAGTTTTTTTTTTCCCGCTCATCTTGTGTCCCTACGCAAGTACGAGTGTATTTTCCGACATGCACTCACACGTTTTATTTTCTCTCTTTTCCAGGACGGCTGGAAAAGAACGACGAAGTTTCGCAAGGAACCGAAATTTTCATTGTACTATATTTCTTTATTGCTATGTTGTACATTTTGGTCCCATAGTTTAAGGAAAGACGACCAGACGCTGCTAAACGAAGCAAGCTATCAGAAGAGTGTTTACCAACGACAAACTCGTTGGGTTTAAACTTCTGGCTGGTCACGTCTTAGGGGCATCACTACCTCACTAGGGGGGAGTGATCTGTAGCTGTAAATAATTCCCCAAAATCAATAGCTCATTAAGTGTTCGACATTGGATGCTGACCACGTTGTTTAAGTGGACTTGTTTAGCTGAAGGCTTTCGGTCATGCATCCGCACCAGATCACGTTTCAACTCGGCGTGGGACACAGCTCCTACGTTTCATTAGCCAGCTCATAGAAAAGGTCCTCGATATATTGGTAACGAATCAAATATATCTTTCCTGCCTCTTCTCGTCTGACTTCTGATTTCTATCTGACTGGGAACGATCGAACATAGAAGGTGCTACTGGTAACTAGTTGTAAAATTAGAACATCCGTTGCATCATCAATGTAAATGAATTAACAACTGTAGTTAAGTCATCCATCCTACTCTTCGATGATGACATAAAGATTTGGAGACTCATATACAGCATTTCATATAGAATAGTATTACGTGATGATTTCGACTCATTAGTGGCATGGATGGACGGGTGATTTATAGAAATGAATCCTAACAAGAGTGTGGTGATGCAACTAAATAATTACGATGATTTGTATTACTACCCAAAATAAAAAAACTATAAAGATTTAGCAGTCATGCTAAGCAATGATCTCAAAACAACCAGCAACTGTAAGGCTGCTGCTGCGAAAGGCTATAGGATATTATGATCTATTCGTAGATCTTTCCAGTATTTGGATGAGGAAATGTTTAGATTATTATACCCCACTTCCATGCGGACACATTTAGAATATGGGATTCAAGCAGCGAGTCCTTGTTTTAAATATGAGGCGGATATGCTGGAACGAGTCCGACGCCGAGGAACTAAATTGGTAAAAGGTCTATCTGTCCTATTTTATGAAGAAAGACCGAGACATCTCAACTTATTTCCGTCATCTTACCGTAGAATACAGGGGGATCTAAAATTGCCTTATCGTATCCTGAACGATGACCCCAGTTAAAATGTGCCTTATCTTTTCCATCCGTCTGAGACTAATCATTTGAGAGGACATTCGAAGAAAGTCCAAAAACCGAGATCAAATCGTCTACGTCTCGAGTTTTGTTTCTCGCACCGAGTGGTGAATTACTGGAATTCTTTACCAGAACACGTAACATCAGCCCCTGTTAATACATTCAAAACGAGATTGGACCTCCACAGTGTAGCAAATCTGCAAGGATTAATACAGGTCAATAGACCTTCAATCCTTATTACTGAAAACTGAAGACCTTGAAGTCATTTTTTCTCTGTTTCATTAACAGTCATTCGAGCCCGTGCAATAGTAAGCAGTTTTCAAAACTTTCAAGGTTGCCTATTTGTCAACGAATGTCTAGCCATTCTTAACACCTACAAAACCTCCGGAGCTTTACTTTAAGTTAACTTAAAAGTAAACCATGATGTAAAAAAGTTTTCTCCTCAGTTATATCATGTATTAAAAAGCTATTTTTCGATCCAACTAAACAAGATTTGTGAAATAAAAGTGAACTGTGGGAAAATACAGGCAACATTAGCCAAAATAATTAACGTTAATTGGAGGACATTTCAAATAAAAGTCAACTTTCTCACCTACATTGGGAAAATAGTGAGACATCCCGCCTACATGTCTCTCATAAGGCAAAAATTTTGTAAATTCACAAATTCCCAATCTACCGATTTTGGGGTTTTCTCCAAAGTCCAATAACAGTTAGCAGTTTTCTCCAATGCTAAGGGTAAATCCTGTGGATTTTCGCCGTTTCCCCAAGATTTTCAATCGCAACTTCCTTAAAGTTTCTCCGAAATAGGGAGATTGAATTAATGGCAGCTTCAGTTTGAAAATGACAGTAAGCTAGGTTGCCTGTTAGTTCTGGTAACGGTGAACCCTCAGTTGGTCTTATTTTTTATTTAAAACGTTGATAGATGCACCTTCAACCTCATGTTGTGGTAGTGAAGTCATTAATCAGCTGAAAAGTAATTTGTTCTGGGCTTGTAAACTTTTTACAGTGTCCTAGTAAATTCTCTGTTGTGAAAGACGAAAAAAAGAGGGATCATCAGATGCTAATCTATCACTAAGTAATTTGAAAACCGCTCTGAAGCCACCTCTAGTTGTTCGATATGACGATGGGAATAGGTTTATTTTAGCCAGTCTACCATCATTCACGAGCCTTGCCGTCCCGCGAGTTAGCCTTCTTGAGATTCTTTAAACTCTGTATAACCACTCCGTTTTTTAGACGGGATAGCCTCTTCTCTGTAGTACTCAAATTTAGGACGCATGATTATTGTATACAAAGTCGAAAACGTTTTAGCATTAACATGGCTGAAGGTTTTACGTATTGACCATAGGGTTCTAAAACCTTTGGTGGCTATCTCACGGTGGTGTGCAGTTGTCTCCAGGTCTTGTTTAACGATAACTACAAAGTCATTGTGTGTCTGGACAACAGGTAGCTCAATGTTATTCACCGTGTATGTATCTGTACCTTGGTGACCAATATGCATCATAATGCACCTCGAAGCGTTTATCGACAGTTACCAAATTCTAGACCACTCAGGTAATTTCTCCAGGTTACTTTGATGCTCTTAACTATCACATTTCCTTTTTTTATCGCTCTCCATATCTTAACATCGTCACCATATAACTAAACCGATGATGATAGGAGACCGGGAAAGTCATTTACGTGCAGGAGAAACAGCGCTGCTCACCCTGCTTCGGTTTGGGCGCCTGGACAGTATAACAGCTCACACACAAATCAAGTGACTTATGTGGCGCATATTCGGTGCCATTTTGTACCAATATTTACGTGTTCAAATAAATCAATAAACACTGACCTCAAAACTGTACCCTGAGGCACTTCGCTAAGCACAATTTCCAAGCTAGACAACTTGGAGTTCATCCGTACTCTTTATTGACGCCCAACCAGGAAGTCCTTTATCTATAACAATAAATTGACTCCAATCTCAATATACGTAACTTAAATAACAGCCGGATGTAAGAAATTTTGTCAAAGGCTTTACTGAAGTTAATATAGGCTACATCTATAGGCAACGTGTGATCTTTGAGAGCTCACCAACGTCCACAGGCTACTAATAAGTTTTTGAGACATGATTGACTTGTTCTAAAGCCATGCCACTCTTTAGAAGGAATCCAGTTTTCGTTTAGATACTTGAGCGACTCCCAAATAATTCTAAAATTTTAATCACTAAGTTTAAGCTTATTGGTTGGTAGTTCTCAGATTTGTTTGCTTTTCGCCTAAATACACTCTAAGTTCTCTACTTTTAGCTTACATTTATAACAAATTGTCTACTGTTCACCTAAATTCACACCAGTTATCTATTCGTTGCACGAATTTACTCCAAGTATCACCTACACTTACGATATGCATTTCATTTGTCGCCTGGATATCCCTAAAACTTTACTTTCTCATGAAAGTGGATATTAATGCAAATGCTATTTGATTCTGAACACGAAATTTATTTTGATCATTAATATTTAACAAAAGTAACTTAGGCATCAAAATTCCAATGATAGTGATACGCCTTCGTACTAACTGAAATGTTCTATTGTCATCCTTTGGCGTCTGAAAAAGAACGTATCAGTTTATGAACAGTTTTAATATGGCAGATGAAAGTGATAAAGTTGTACATTGCAAAGTTAATTTTCTAAAAGGAGCATAGTAGACAATACGTTCAGGGCTTTGTTAAACAGTACTCCATCAATCGATTATATTCTGAATTGTCACAAACAAATACAGTTATAAGGAAGTTCAATCCAAATTACTTAGTGATCATAGATTATAAAATGAAGCTGAACTCACAGTAATGTTGCATAAAATTTACTGTCTTGCCTAGGAAATGAAAAACAAAAGGTTATAACCTGAAATTATCTTTTCTCTAATAAAGCCTGTCAAATTTATCTCTGATATCACGTTTGAAACCTTGTGTTGTTCCGTCTAAAAGTTTCGTAGGGTCTTCTCAACTCATAAGGGATAATGTGAATTTCGATGTTAGGGCACCTGTAGAATAATAATCAAAAGTCTGGGCGATACTTGGAGTTGGTGTAAACTCATGTGAAAAGTAGACAATGTGTTATGGATGTAAATTAAGGGTAGAGAATTCGACGGTCACTAGGATGTAAATTTACAGACTTTTTGCCTTATGGGAAACACTTATGCGAAATGTCTCACTATTCCCCCAATGTAGGTGAGAAAGGTAACTTTTAATGGAAAAGTCCTCCAATTAACATCAATTATTCTGGCTAATCTTGCCTATATTTTACCACAGTTCACTTTTATTTTATAAATCTTTATTTGGATTCTGTAATTTCTGTCTCATTAGGGCACTTTATCTGTTGTTCTTGCCTTTATTCTTGCACTTATTCTCCTAGACATACCTCTATGGTGGACTTAAAACTGACGGTCACATTTGTAAAAGGCTTGGTCTACTCGTTAGAGTGGAACTTTAAGCTCCAAACTTGAGATGTCTCAAACGGTCTAACTGGACATCGGTTCATGATGGTTCTGTTCTGTTTTTATTATCCCCAAACTGTTTACTTTTGGACGAAAGATCAGATACTACAACCACTGTGTAAATACCTATCAACATTAATAGATCTTTCCTCTTGCACCTTTGTAACAGTAGTGAAATTACATAAAAAGGGAGACGGCTGAATGTGTTTCGTTTGTCCCTTGCCTGTAGCTTCTTTGTAATCTTGTCAGTTGGCGTACTTGCCTGTCTCATTGCCTTCTGGTTTCCTGTGGTATGATGTGATACGTACTGCAGTAGATAAAAATAAAAGTTTTAAATAAAATATGATTGGGAATTTTATTTTTGATGACTTGTAAGTCATTCATAATCAATGCGGTACAAATCTGCGGTCAACCCACGTAGACACACTATAGCGACAGAATAAAACCAAAATTAAGAACAGGACTGAACATTAACTGCCCAGTACTCACTTTCTCGTCTTCAAATCACTAAGCTAAGTGTAAAACTTCTGATACTTTCATAACCAGAAGTCATTAATTTATACCATTTGTAGGTTCTATCAGTGTCTGTACTTCAGTGTCTCGTTATTCTTCTTCCAGTGGCACTACATCAGTTTGTTATACCTTCCAGTCATCTCATTACTTTTAGTATTTTAATCGCTGCTGTTTTTAGCTAGTGAAACTGTGAGTTGATAAATATTTGAATCTAAACGTCTTATGCTATACAACAACACTTCCTATTACGTTTGGTCTAGGTTTTGGTTGTTCACACTCATTAAAGGACTTCACATCCGTCTGAACATGTCAAGACACACTCATTACGTCTCTGCGGCGACTATAGGCCCCTATATTTTTTCAAAAATTTTGCTACCTATGTTCACAGTTTAATTTAATGCTTGCTTCTTTGCAGGTATATAAGTACTCTTTGTCGGTATACGTTAAAAGTGCATTTCGTAAAGTTATGGCTTTGGATCTTTCAAGTGTGAATGACACTTCTTTCGAAGAAACTGGCTCAAATACAACCTATAATTGCGTTTTCCTATCCTCAGAAGTTATTTCTTTTCCTGGGACTAATAATATTCTCTTTTATATATCTGAAATAGGTAGGTGTTTGCAGCCTATTTTAACCTTCATTAAATGGCTGTTTTAGTTAGATGTGTGGTGATGGAACCTTATTAAATAGAATGCAGCATAAATTGATGTTACTTTGCCTCCTACTATACTATAAGCCTCATAATTGACTATTTGACCACGATTAAGTGAAGATAGATCTGAGTGTTCTGCAAACTGATAGGGGCATAGATATGTAAGGACAATAGTTTCCTATGTACATATTGTTTGACTGAATATCATAGTCGCTAAATAAAAATATAGCCATATAGAATTGTTAAAGAACAATCAACTTAGGATTTTAAATTTTCGTGTATAGTATTCTGTTATGATCTCAATTCAAACTTCCATCAAATAATAATTGCTATTAATGTATTTATCAATGTTCATTATAGAGTAAGCTTGTGTACCAGTATCTTTGTAAGTAAACTGCACTCCCTCATTATAGGTTAACTTTATTTTAATTCATGAAAATGGAACCAAAGACACTCAGAAAAGTAAAACAACAGTTTGCGAAAGTAATGGAGCAACATCTTATTACCAAGATGTGTTTAGACTGATGACTCCTTTTCAGCCACAGATTCTTGTCATTCTTATATTTTTATGTTGCGAAGTACGTTTCAGACTGAGCGTCTAGGGCCAATTTGTTATTAACGTGAAATCTGAAACATACAGGGTGTATAAACATCCATGATGCGTTCGGCTTGTTGGTTAAAGATGGTTGTACTAACGTAGCTGTGATCATGATGTTCAATTACGTTACTGTAATATATCCATAAGTGTAATGGGTTTTTAGACTCTTACCAAATACACTTAAGCTTTTAAGATTTGGTAACTTTCAGTCAAATTTTACTCCAATAACTATCAAATACACTTTTTAAGGCTCAGCACAACAATTGTTTTACTCCACATTAATAGTGCACTCACTGTAGCATATTTGTCAAATAATTTTGTCGATTTCATGGTTTGAATGTTTTTCTTTGGAAAGTCTGTAATAGTTCTTGGTTGGGTTATTTGTACTGCTCAAAAGGTTGATTTTCTTGTGGTGGATACGACACGACAACTCCTTGAACAGTAATAGTGACTGCTTTTTTTGTGATTTCTGTAGAGTACCAATATGTTTTTCCTCTAGAATTTGGTAGGAAAAAACGATCCTATCATCTGTGTGGTACTGTCTTTATGTACCTAGCTTCATAAGAGCAGATAAACAAATATATGCACATCGAATCAGTTTTGATAGTCTGTCTTTTATGAATATATCCACTAATAAACATGTCGTGTAAGATATTCCCAGCGGAGCTGTGTAGAATATTTTTCATGGTAACCTAACCATACGAATTAACTTTTTCATTCATGCCATCGATATTTATATATTGTCCTGATAACCCCTGAATCGCTTTATATTTCTATAAACCATAGAGAGTAGCGATTTCCCACAAAACTAGCTCTAGTGTGCTGATGTTCCTTTTCTATCCTGCTTTCTATAAAGTAAAAATGAATCAACTTCTACTGTTAGTCATCCATGAGTTCCATATGTGTTTTCTTTGAATACACTCCAATCATAACCCCAAAGTTTTTCTCTGAAGATATAATGTCTAATACGGACTACACTATAAAAATTCCACTTATTATTCGCATGTGTCCTGAGAAACAAAATTATTCTTTATATTATTTTATATTAACACAACTTTATGGTTTTCAATGATGAACTCACTCAAACAAATGTTTTGTTTTAGGGCCATAAATTCAATAAATACATATTATTTGACCGATTCCATCGAATCTGCATTCAATTATTTTTTACTATATAACAATTTTAACCACGTAGGTCATTTAATTTTGGCAAACTTCTTCGTTGAACATTCCAATGGAAGTTACATACTTAAAAAACTTCCACATATCAAATTTCCACATGATTCATCCGATTTACCAACAAATCTATCTTTGGATAAAAGTCTCCCAGCTCAAGAAAATGTGATATCACAACTTTCAGTAAATGATTGTTCAAATGTATTGGATTTAAACTTTCCTAGTAAATTTGGACGTATTGAGACAGATATACAGTCTTCAGCTATAGATTGCACAAATGTTTGTCATGTTCAAACATGTTTACAACAGACACCAGTTAGTTCATCATCTTTGAACGTACCAGATTTAGAAAATCCAGCTAATTCTACCATTCCCCGTCCACAATGTGAAAACAGTTCAGTTAATATGAATAAAAGTAAAAATTCTTCGTCTCGCATTTCACGATCAAAATTTTTAGGACAAATCGGTAACTAACGTTATCTCTTTCATACAAAACTGTTTGTTATGGGTTGGTTTTTTTATTTATTTCATGTTTTGTTCAGTCGGTTATTACCTTGAAAATTGATTTGTTTTATTACCTAACTTTCAAGATTCATTCTTTGGCAGTTGCTAGTAAATTCTGTTAAGTAACCGATATTGATGAAGATATCAGTGCCTTAGAAACATTGATTCAATCTTAATAGCTAACTTTAAAAAAATAAGTTTATTTCGTTTCTATGGTTATTAATTAAGTCCATTTTCTTGCTTACACGATAATTTATAATGAGTTTTTAATCCAATCCAACTCGTAACTGTAATGAAGCATAGTGATCACGATACAAACTACTCAAAGCACTCCCACATTTTCGACTAAATGAATAAAGTTTGCATGTTACAAGGATCCTGCAATATGTCCAATTCCAAGTAGCGATAGTGAAATCTTTACAAAAATATATAGATTTCAGTCGTTTTAACTCTTTAAAACTGCTTTATAATTTCATATGGATAGTCGTCAATTGTTTGAACGTAATGTTTCGCAAAAGTTGTGAACCGAACACATAGAAGATATTATATGTAAACATTTTATTTAAAATAATCTCAGTGGTTGAAATTTAAGTCGTTTTAACATTTCACATAGCAAGCTTGTCTGGACATCTTCAGATTAATCATCATAATTATAATACAATTTATCCAGTTTAAAAACAAGTCTATATTGAGAGCTTATCCAATCATATTTAGATGTTAATTTTTATATAGTAAGATTATAAGAATCATCAGATTGGAAAAATCCTCACAATATGAAAAGGAATGACTGTGTATTTGTGTGCGCTTTCATGTCATTAAGAATTAGAATTTTTTAGTGAATAAACGAAGTCTCTGGCCACTACTAAGGGCATATGTGTGATCAGATTGATCAAAATGTATTGCGCAAATATACCACATAGTTCTTATAAACTTCGCCTTTTCATTGCATTATCGGAATTTATTAAGGTGACTAATTGTTTTGAATATCAGTTATTTGTTAACTTATCAGTTACCAAAGCATAGCTAATTGTATTCAATCTTACCTCTTCAGGCTGTTCTGATTAGCCCATCTTCGTTGTTTGGTTTCACCAGCTAAGTTTGCCAATTAGAATTGTAATTATAGCTTTCCTACTCCACGCCTGATAATTTGTCTGTAGACCAGCGACCTTACCGACACAATCAACCTTGAGCTAACGTGAGCTTCTCTCCTATTGGTCCGCCTACACATACACACACCTCTATCCCAGTCTGGGGTTCAGAAAAGAAGTTCGCAGCCAAGCTTCTATCGTCATATTTCTACGATCTAGTCCAATGGGGATCTCAAACACTCATTGGTTTATACAAATAACAACGTCGACTAGGTCGCACCATAAAATAAAAGACCATAACTATACACAAACAAACCAAAAGTGGCTGTGAACCGGGAAAACTAAATAATTGATTAGCAATAATCTAGGATTAAATAAAACGTTAGATGATGGTTAGTGGATCAGATGGAAGCGTATAATATATGGAATATAAGGTCCAATTATTGAGTGATTTAAAACAATAATATTGCAGAAAATAGTTCCCAAAGTTCTGAATTTTTCAGTACTCGTTCCATTATAACATTATATGGGCCTAAACAGAAAAGACGGTATAGAATCAGCTACGCTTTGGTAACTGCTAAATTAACAAATAACTAGACCTTACTATTATTATCCATCCTGTTTATAATATTCGTACCTTGTTTCCGACAGAGAAATTATTCTTTAAGTTTATTATCAAAACTATTTGTTTAACTCTTCTCATTCTACACGCACTTGGACGACCTAAAGTTTTCGTTTATACTATTTTTTTAATATATAAGATGACTGATGTCCTGAGTTGCCGACAAGCTTGCTGGGTAGAACGCTGGGATTACTCCAATTTTAGTCACATAATTTTTCAACATAAGTTTTACATATAATATTTTTTCCTCTATGAAAAGGTGTTGTTTATCACTTAGCTGCGTAGTCTATGATCTGTAATTAAAATGACAACTGTAATTTTCTGTCTATTGGATGAGTAGCGTTACTAAAATATTATTACTTTTACAGTTGATATTATTCTTTCCTATTGATAGGAGGTCAAGTTTACAGTAATGCTCACGACTTCAGTTACTATGTTTGCTAATTGTACATCAGCATAAAATTGTGGTTGTGGCCACTTCTTGGTTAGACTTGTTTGACAACAGATTCCAGAAATTCTGTTCTGTAAATCAACTACTGGAAAAGTTGACAGATAACTCAAGTTATTCAATATGACATTTTTGTGCATTCCTATAAAAGGAAAAACTGCGATAAAATCACTGTTAGGAAGAAACTCAACCAACATAAAACTGGACAGGCTAACAATTTACTTAATCCTAACATTTGTATAATCTATTCAACCTACATGTGCATCGTGACAAATATTCATTTAGATATCTCATTTTTATACCTCGTGGGATCTCTTGTCTTTTTGTAGTTTGTGAACTCCTGCACAAAATGAAGAGTCGTATGACGTCATCGGAGAATCAAGAAATCATCATTCAAGGACATAATTTAACTGAACTGGAACATTTTGTTAAACACTTGCGAGAGTTTCGTCTACGTTTAGGTCTTTCACAAGTTCAACTAGGTATAGAAATTTCAAAACATTTTAACGATAAAGCCTTATGTAGTCAAACTCTTCTGTCAAGGTGAGATTGTTTTTTGAGAATGAAAATATTCCGAAAAAATAGTAATGTCTAGTTGTTTTTATTCTATTCCTATACAACTTTCTCATATTTTATTCCGGATTTAATGTTAAGTGTTTTTTAACAGTTGTTGAGACTGTAGGTGTTATAAAAAATATGGAAATGTATCTAATCTCTTATGCCTGAGACTAGTTTTATTGGTACTTTTGTTATTCTACATCTCGTTCCGTCTTAATCTGCTATTTTGTTATATTTTGCGCGATTTTCTTGCCGACAGCTTTATCACTTTTTTATTTTCACTACTCTTTGTTTTATTGATTTTGTTTGTTTGTATTATCTTCAAGCAAAAATAGTTATTAGGATCTCATCGTGTCTTCATGTCTATGTTATTTTCCATCCATTTATTGTACCATCTTTTTCACAAGCTGGACATAAATACTTTCATTGCTTCTTTGGTATTCAAAATCTTGATTTCTTAGTGGACACTACTGAGTATATTCTCTATTTAAACACGTCAATATATGTTCAACACCATAGATCATTGGATTGCATTTTACCATCGGAAACTTATTTGCTAACTTATGAAAGAATTTAGCACATGCAGCCACATTAGTTCACACTTATCACTGTTTTCGCATCAGCCATAACACTCTTAAACGCCATCCAACGTGTATAACAAAGACTATATCATTTTGTTAGACCTCTTCGTCAACTTGGGTTACTTATTCCTCTGAAGATAGGTGTCAAATTTCCAATCGAGGTTCTACAAAACAACTTAAAAGGAATAAGAATAGCATATTTTTGCATGACTGAGATGTTACCAACTCAGGATTTCAAGGGAATGTTATTTGTCCTAAAGAAATATTCACAACTTCTATATTCACTGTAATACTGTAGCTCTGAAGAAGATTGTCAATAATTTTTCAACAACGTCATTATAGTTTTATCGTAATGCACTTTTTTGTATATTAATCACATTTTCATTTCATACTATTAGATTTCTTCCTCTTATCTAATTATCATTGGTCCCTAACCGAATGTTTGTGGATTTTTCCTCCATACTTTTGAATATTTGTCAACTAATGGGCAATCATAAAAATAAGTTTGTTGAAAAAAGAATTATCTCTATATATCAGTGTTTTCTTGAGTATTGATTAACTTCATTCATTCACTCAACCACATAAATAGTCAGTTATCTGATAGTCTTAATACATTGACTTGTATTGAATGCAGTAATGCAACATGTAGAGAGATGATCTAGTAGTCGAATCACTTACCATTCGATCAGTTGGTTTTAGGTTCGAATCCTACTCCATCTACCGCTGTTTAGGCAGTCAGGTAGTATCACTAGTCGTCACATAAATAGTGTGATTCAAAGTGAAATTCATAAACCAAGAAATGGTACATAAGTTACATCAGCCACACGACATAAAGATCGCTGTTTTAATTCAAGTTGTATACTGTTGAAAATAATTAACTTCTTCGAGTACATTCACAATTAAATAAAATCAAACAAGCTTTTATGAGGATTTATGTCTTAATAAATTTTACTGGTAATTTTTTTATCAGGTTTGAGAAGTTAAATGTCACTGTTAGATCTGCTTATCGGCTTTTGCCCTATCTAAAACGTTGGATTTCACATGCTGAACAAAATCATTGTGGTCAAATCACCATTGAAAAATTGCCCGTTTTTCATCGTTCGATTCCTGTACGTGCTGTAGGCAACTCCCGGTTAACTACATTGGCTCGCTTAGGACGTACCATTTATAATTCTTCATCCTCCTCTTCTTCAACTTCACCTGTTTTAGCTCTTGTAAATAAACAGGTAATTGTCTCTTTTATTTATTTACCATTGTGATATCTTTTAATTGTTGCATGTTTATTTGCATTTTTGTATATATACGAAAAAAATTACAAAAAGTGCGCAGAAAATCAGTCTTTCTTGTTACCTAGAACATCCATTAGTCCAAAATTTATTCCTAAACATTTTCTTTACTCGTTTCGTAGCTTATTGTAATCTTAGGGTTAATACTATTCCTATTTAAATCGAAGTAACTCCATATCACTGATCTTGTGGAAATAAAATCAAACTATCATGAGATAGATAGAGAGATAGCAGTTAATTCATTGATTTTGCTTAAGACTATAGCTTACTATAATTCCTACTAAAATTGTTTCGATGTGCTTACGAAAATGTATGTGAACATACTTTAGTAGAAGTGCTTTCATCTTGTATTGGAAATAATGAGAGACTAGGACATTTATAAATAAATTTTTTAATTTTTCTTACAAATAATCCTTTTCATTTCTAGATAGTGAAAAAATATCAACCACTCTCAAAATGCTTATTCTAAAAGACGTTAGTGCAGTGTACAGGTAACGATAGAAAACTAGTTTAATTTATAAAACTAATGACAATGGAATTTTACAATTTCTAACATCTAGACGACTTGCTAACGTGGTCATTAAGTATGATTGGTTCTGGTCTATCTATTAATTGATACTTTAAATTAAGAATACATATGCATTTTTTCAGCGTATTTATTTTCTGAGATTGTCTTGATAAAATAAATAACTTTACACACCATAGGACTTGAAACAACTCAACTATTTTTGTCCATACATCTTAACCACTACCGTAATATTTGAATGTAGCTAATTAATTTTACCCCATCTACGAGCAGATTATTTTATTTGTAACTTATTCAGTCACTCTAAGAAAATTTAATCCTACAGATTAAAGTTTTAGTGTTTTTTGAATTTTGAGCTGGCGTTTGGTAATGATATGGATGTGTGATATTTTGTTACAGGATATCGCTAGCTAGACTTATAAAACAAAGTAAGTCATCAGTTGACAGCAACACACACACACCATGATTTCTTCCGATAGGAGAAATCCCTAATAGTTAGTTTAACAAAAAAGCTACTTCTTCCTACATTAAGCCATTGAACTATCATTAAGCTCATTTTTGGTAAGTGCGTGTATTACATTATAGATACTTCGTTTATCTGCTTGAAAAGTCTCGTTCTCAGTTCCATTATTACATAGAGTGCCTCATAACATAATTTAATGACAGCTCTAGGGAAACTAAGAAAACACTTAAATATATCTTAAGTATATCTGTATAGAATAGAAGGAATGTGGCTAGGAATGGGATCCAGGATGCGCGTTTCCTCTTATTTGGTGCTCGTCAGCTGGATGTACTCGCATCCCAGAGTTTATGTTCACTCCGGAACTCAAACCCAGTACATTTCACTTCAGAAGCTATTGCTCTGTCCACTTAGCTACTGATTCAGGATAGTCACTCACTTGTGCAACATACGGCTGACGAGTCCTGAATGGGATGGAACGTACGCCTCGGATTTCACTGCTAAGCACATTCTTCTTATCCTATGCTAACTTGTGTCATAATGACTGCCTGGAGAACGACTTCTCGACCTCGAGTATGCGGATGATATTGTCTTACTGTGTGATAATGCTCAAGCCATGCAATTCGCACTTAATCAGTTGGCAATCAGTGTCCGCAGGTACGGCATGTGCTTTGCACCCTCCAAGTGCAAAGTACTCCTACAAGACTGGCAGGATTCTCATCCTGTACTCACCCTGGACGGTGAGCAGATTGAAGTAGTTGGGAAGTTCGTGTATCTAGGTAGCTATATAAATGCTGGTGGTGGCGTGAGTGATGAGATTGATGCATGTATAATGAAAGCCAGAGCGGCTTATACCAATCTGGGCAATCTTTGGCGCCTTCGTGATGTTAGTCTGGCTGTAAAAGGTCGGATCTACAACGCGTCGGTGAGAGCAGTTTTGCTCTATGCTTGTGAAACCTGGCCTCTCCGAGTTGAGGATGTTAGACGACTCTCTGTGTTCGATCATCGTTGTCTCCAAAGGATTGCTGACATCCAGTGGCAACACCATGTCAGTAATGCAGAGGTTTGGCAGCGTGTGTTCGGGCTCAGAGATGATAATTCAATTGGTGTCACCATCTTGAAACACCGACTTCGGTGGCTTGGACATGTTTTACGAATGTCGTCCCAGAGACTTCCACGTCGTGCATTATTTGCCGACGCTGGGACTGGTTGGAAAAAGCGGAGAGGAGGTCAGTGTATGACATGGTGTCGTGGCATGAAAGAAAGCTGCAAAGGGCTAGCTTCTGTTGGTCCTTCACGACTCCCTGACTGGGGTCCGAGAGATGGTGAAACACAGTGGCTAGAGACGTTATCAGATATGGCTCAGAATAGAAGCTAGTGGCGATTCTGCTGCAACCTTCTTTTACTTTCTACATAAAGAATGGTTCTAACTTTCTTAACTGAAAGAGTCTTCTGGTTGTACATTTCAGTGCGCCTTATCTTTTCATCCCTTCTCTTGCTACTTTCATTATTTTGTGTGGCGCATATGTATCTGGTGCCCTTTTGTACCAATATATATGTGTTTAAATAAATAAATAAATGACTGCATCAAAGCAATCCTCACAGGATACATATATATCAACCAAGACCGATCGAATTTCAGTCAAAACATCAACGACGGGATAATCCAGTCCACTTAAAATTGGATTAAATGTGTCTGATTGTGTACATAGTATACCTCAGGGTTAATGTAGACATTAACCTTGTAAAAAAATATTGCACGAATAGAATTGATTTCAAATGTTTTATCATAACAGCATAATCACAAGTAAACTGATTGTAACACAGCGTAAATCGTATAAAAAGAATAGACAAACAGAAATTCAAATTAATCAGTGGCAGCTTTTGTATATCAACTGTTTGAGCTTGGATTCAGACAGATCATATGTCGATGTAGACAGAAAACTCTATCATTTATTTCTTTTGAGAGTTAGCGAATAACGTGTTTAATTTCCAACTAAGCCCTGGCTAGCGAATACTTATGTACACGGAATAAAGCATTGGATAAAAATATCAATAGTTATGGAACATTACTTGCAATCGTTAAATTCAAGCTTAGACCTGGCTTCATCTACTACATTACTGCTAGTATCTCTGATCCTCACGTAAATTGTTTGATTCCAAGCTGAGTGTATAAACTCACAATTGATTAGCAAGTTACATTGTTTAAAGGTTTAGACTAAAAATTTGTTTAAATACTGATATGTCATCTAACTTAACTAAAGAGATTATGATATCCAATCCTAAAACTTAAATTTTATGTGGACATCTTCTATTTCTAAGTATTGACGTTTTAGTCTATTTGTGCTTATCATTTCTGCTTTTAATGGAGTCAAATTAATTGTCAGCAATTCATGTTTGTGAAATTATAAAACTGCTTTGATAAGTTTGTGTATTATTTTACTGTGTGGTTTTAAAATTTCTACAATTATTATTAATTAACATTTAGATTTTATTTAGGAGAAGTGAACACCTAAATATCACATTGTTTTGTTAAGGTAATTAGGGATGTTATAGATCAGTTATCTGGGTTCATCCGAATTTTTTGCATACAAGTACTGACTCAGGATTTGTAAGTACTACATAGATTAATGGATATGACTTCCGATTATATCTTGTATGTGGTGCACTGTATTCACTAGTGTTATCCTCAACAACTGAACACTAAACTATACGTTGTGGTTACAAACTTTTGTTCTTTTTTGTAGCTTTCCTGTGCATTTCGGTTTAAAATTGAATTACTGATCCTAAGAGTAAAGCTTTCTTGGCAGATGAGTGTTGAAATAGATCTAAGCGTAAAGACAATCGATAGTTTCAATTAACAGCAACTTCTTATCCAGTATGACGGAAGACATTTTTTGTGAGAACTGACATTTTAAGTTGGACATTAACACCTTCGGATGCTGGCTCAGTGGTATATATGTTAAATGTTCACTCGCGATTCCTAGTTACGGGGTCGTAGGTACTCACTTGCGGGGATTTTCATACTAGGACGAAACAGCCATCCAGTTTGTCCAGGTTTTCACAGATGGTCTAACTTGGATCGGTTCATTATTTGAATAAAATGATAATAAGTGTTTTACTCTTAATACTACCGAATATTTAATTACAGTCTCTTAAACTTTATTTTTATTTTTGTCCTAGACCAAAGACAATGATAATGCAGCTAATTGTCCCACAGATCACTCTTCACTTTCAGAGATAACTTCTGATATATCTGAATTCAGTTGTAAATTACCAGATCCACAACAAAAAAGATGTCGGCGTCGCCGTACTTATTTTTCCCCAAAAGCTTTATCAATATTAACTGAATTTTATTCTACAAATACTCGACCGAAAGGTATGTATACGTCATGTATATTTTTCTTTCTGGTGAGTTTGTTGAAACTGCATTCTCTGTGTTAGGTTGTTTGTAGTCGTGAAGTTTTTATTGTCTTTCAAGACAACGTCAGCACAAAATTCAGATAGTTTCAAACTATAGGCATTTCTTTATAAGCTACTTTGGCTTATTCTTTCAACCTTAACGTTGACGGGAAATTTTAAATCATAGAATTTTTCGCGTATCTTCATGCGTAAAAGAAAAGAGTAATCTAAAGTAATTCACATTGTTAACTTTGTGCACTTTCCTTCACACTAAGTTTTCTAATGGATGAGATTTGATTTTGACAAAATAGTTTATGGTTGCAGTATTATCTACTTTGTTCGTTATTTCATTTTCGGTCGTTTTTCTATTATTTCTATGTTGCTTTAGTGTGTAATTCAACTATATTTTGTAAATGAACTTTTAAAAAGTTAAACAAACCAAAGTTATATAATTCAACAAATTGTCATCGTGGACTTTATATTTAACTTCATTTTCCTTTCTAATACAGTGACATCTTACTAAAATCTTTTACTAAGATTATCTCAGTGTTGTAAGGTTCTGCAGCATACTATAGTCTGCAAGTCTTCTATGATAGCTGGGAACTTTCCTATGTCCTATTTTGACTTTTAAATAAGAATGCAGTCTTTCATAAGAATATTATTCACTGTGATTTTCATTTATTTGTTGTCATAACGCCAGTGTATTTCCACTTGTTTTACTCTATTATCCATTTTCAGGTACTGATTTCACTGAATTAGCATCACGGATTGGCTGTGATAGAGAATCAGTTCGAGTTTGGTTCTGTAATAGACGTCAATTAGACCATGAATGCTCACAAAAGGTTTAGAGTGACCGATTCAGTAGATTTGTAAAATTTTTATCAGTAGACCAATTACTTACTTTCTTGTTTAATCCAATTTATTGTATCGTCGAAAAATTTTGGAGAAAATCACTATTTGAGAATTAATGTTCTCAAAAATTTGTACATTTTTTATAAGTTGTTTCAACCAAATTTTTATGGTGTTAATCCTCCATTGAGACCTAAGCTCCATAATAAAATGTCTTGTTCTATATTATTAAAAAATGAAACGGTAACTTTATTGGGTCCAAGCATATTATGCAAGTTAGTAAAGTCTCCCAATACATACTTGGCCTATAGTGTTAGTAACTTTTAGTGAACACTATGAGAGCAGTGTATATCAGATTTAGCTTGGTGTTTATAGGCCATCCATAAGTGTAAGTTATTCTGCATACCGAGTTTTATAGACGGTGTTTTGAAGATAGCCCTACGAATTCTCTTTCTGTATGTACAGATCTTTCATACCCTATCATAGTGTCTCGTCAAGGCTTTTGATCTTGAGGGGTTATCGGATGTTATTCTCACGTTTTGTCTTCCTCGTTGTACACCTTGTTTTCTGAAATGCTTATATATTACCTGAATTGTTTAGTTATTACGACAGTGTCCACGAATGCATTGGTACGGCCGATAGTGAGGGGAGTCAGCTCTCCCTCTCAAAATGATTTCACACAGCTACGCGTATACAGCCACTCCTTTTTTTCAGCATCTTTGTGGTATACCACCGAAAACACGGAATATAAGACTTCGCCTTGCGCCGTGCTTATACCTCCGGAATTTATCTGGGGTCACCATTGAGAAGCACAGAATATCACGTTCAAGTTGATGTCTTCTACTAACTGTTCTGAACTGTAATTCGATTCATTATCGACATACAATTACTTGTCGCAGCATAAACCTTGCAAAGCATGCCAACACCCATATTGAAAATTAGGGTCTTACTAACAATAATATTTTAATGTATTAAAATTTATCCCCGTTTGTATCACCCATGTGCTCTGTAACATGTCAACCTAATTGAGTAACTTATCAAAGTAAAACTTCTAGCATTTGTAACAGTCTGATCTTGGCTGTAGGCTGGCATGCCTCGTCTAATATATTGTTATTTGAGGATACATATTATTCTACGAAGATGATTGCTCAATCGCACGTCCGGAAAGAGAACCTCATAACGGGCATCTGCTCCTCGTTTTCGAATGACTCCAAGGTCATGGCATTATTGTAAACATTCAGGAATAGCATAATAGGTCCAACTCTTTAGATGTGTCTTGGGATAAGATCAAAGGCAGTAGTATAGTCCAGAAAAGCTCATCGAACTAACTTCTTACCCTTTTTTAAGCCGAACACTATATTTTAATGCAGAGGAGCTACGTCATCTAAGGTGATTCTTTTACATTTGTAAGCAAACTCATACGAATCACTGTGCACTTTTATGGCAAGTTGAAGTGGGAGCATCAATAATTTTTCCACTGTTTTGAGGAAATGTGAAGTCAGTGCTATGAGTCTTAACTTTAAATTTTTGTCACTAGGTACTTTCCTAGGTATAGAAACTATCTTTATCGTTCTCAGCATTTTCGGTACGAGATTAGTAGAGAATGACCTATTAAAGTTATTCGTTAAATGGACGGCATCTTAAAGTAAGACAGTCGATAGAGTCTTTGAAACAAGCAGAAGTAGGTCGACATTAGTTAACGTTTACAACCGTGGCTACAGCATGGCCACATCTCTTTTTATTGATTGATCGATCCTGAGATAGATACTGGAATCACGTAGTGATATTACGCATTTGTCCTGTAAATCAGTTACCAAGATTCTTGAGTTGTGCGGACACCATAATTACGATACATGTTCTGACTTGCTCTTCTTCTTTCAAAGAGTTTATACTTGGTCGCCACGCATTAGAAAGAAAAAACGAATCATAATGAGATGCTTCTTCATGTTACTATAAAATATTTAAAAACTAGTATTTTTCGACTTCAGTCTGTCCACTCTATGTGTTAGCTGCATACATCTTATCTACTTTTATTTGTAGTCTAATTGACAGTTTAACCGTTTGCTAGGTGGTCACAAGCTGAGTGTTTCTATATGCAATGTGACCTATGCCCAGTTAAATATAGTAGACTAGTAATATCCCTTTACTCTGTATCTATCTTTTGCCGTCCGTCTGCATGAAATAGGCTCTTCATGAATATGCTCAAATTCAACTTATTTATTTCGTTGTCACTATCGAGAATTACTCAGAGTAGATATCTGGAACTAAGAGTGAGTTCCACCTAGTCACTTTCATCAACTAAACAATGAAGTCAACCGAGAACAATAGCAACGCTGATGCGTAGAACACGTATGAGCATCAAAAGACGTATCAACAATTTATAGACTGTAGAACTTAGTATCAAACAAACTGTTTTATTACCCTAAGTTAATCCCTTTGAATATCGCTTGACATTTGTTCCTGACTTTGTAGTACTGAAGCGACTACAGAAGCTGTTTCACCCCATTCCCTTCGCTTAATAATTGATACTAATTCTTTCAGGTTCCCGCAAGATAAAAACAAATCTCAACTATCCTTTTAAACGTAATCGTAGAACCAAAGATTATAAAAATTCACTGAACGGATACAGTTAGCTAATGTAATCCTATATCACAAATTAATTATTATTATGTTATTCCCTTACTTGATGTACCATAATATGTAGACTAATATTTAAAAACAATGAGCTTAAATTTTACTTCAGATCATTTTTATACTTATCAATCTTTTAGTGGTACTGAAATCTTTTAGAGTTTATTCAACAATGAAAGTTGTTATAATACATAACGCTATGCCTATGAAATAAACAACAACTTTTTAAATGACGAATAATGTCAAAAACTGACAATCGATTAATGACATTTTTGAAACCTTCTGATAAGAATTTGGACATTGCGAAATTTTCGGAAAATATTACTAACCAGAATGTGTTGTAATTTTAAATATATTTGAAGCTATAAATAATATTTAGAGATTTCGGCAATGTAAACGCCATGGTAGTGAAGATATCGAATGACAATAAATACTGGATTATTGGCCTTTCAAATGGCACAATTGTTGTATGGATACTTTTGGTTGATCTTAAGTTGGTTAACGCCTTTTAGCTATTATCCACCGAAGAGAGTGAAAAGCAGACAAATAATTTTTATACTTTGAACGCAGATGGTGAAACTCTTCCTTGTTCGGATTTACAGCCCATCCCAGAACTCAATGGCCGAATTCAAGATAACTGTCACCTAATTTTAGCAGTGTGTATGTCCCGAAAATTTTCTTTATAAATTAATTTGTTGTATTAGTGTTCATGTAAATCTTTTCGTATAATTTCTCAAATCTAGTTTACATTTGAAAGAAATTTCATGGTGAAACTATATTTACGTTTGTAGCGAAAACTTAAAATTGTTAATGAATGGATTATAATTATTATTAAATGTACCCTGAATATTATATCTTAGGTACAAAGCAGATATTTCGAAATTATTCTTATAACTATTGGGTTAATAATCAGTTTATTCGTGGACTGAGTTAATAATTGATTCTGTTTACCAGCCCATTCTAAACAATCTAATTAGCGAGTAGGTCTATCCGAAATCTCTAACGCTCAGCAGCCTGACCTCTCATAGTACTTATTCAAATGTTTTATTTTAGTGGTTGGTTTGAACGCTTATTAAACGGCATCATTTTGCCACCAGTTAAGTTTCTATGATCTGCAGTCACTTGATAATACCTAATTTACATTCAGATAACTTCTCATATTCCCCTTTGTTGTATCAATAACGACACCTCGGCAAATCAGCTGTTTAAGTCCACCTCATACAAACTTCCAGATTTTTAATCACTATGCTATTGTAAATATAAGTCGGACAATCAGCGATACAGTATACTGAAATTTGAGTCAGTTATAGTAAAAATAATCTCCCTGCGGACTCTGCTGCTGTTTTAGCCAACGCATTACAAAGATGATGCGTAGTCTATGCAAGATGAGTTATTTTTAGGATGAGAATTTATCCTGATTATTCTGTTTCTTCTCATCTACTAACTCAAAAAGATGTCTCTGGTCATGCACGTTTATGGCATTACACAGGAGCAATGAAATCATCACGTCTCTTGGCAACAATTACAGAAGAAAGAATCAGTAATCCATCTGATGCTCCTCTAAGAACAAATGCAGAAAATATGATGAATCAGATATTATCGTGTTCATGTTCATATGATGGTAAACGATTTGTAACTGGTGGGGTTGATTGTCACTTGAGAGTTTATGACATGAAATCTCGAAAACGCTTGCGGATTTGTAGTTCAAGGTAAACAAACGTTTATTGCATTTTAATAATTTAAGGGTTAATGCTCTTGATATTGTAACATTTTGCTGCTAGAGTCAAGCTATTCAAAATAAGGTGCACTAATGTAATCGTTAAGTTTGATATCATATGAATGACAGTTGCATTATAGAGTGAATTGTGTGGATTCGAAGACATGTATATGTGAGTGATGGATGACCAATCTAACAGCACCATCCTCGATACATGAAGTGAATGTCGTGAGCTCGACTTATGGTAAAATCGTGAATGTCTGCTTTGGTATGATATTGGTTTTGACACCGTGGTTAAGATTAGTTTCAAATGTCTTTTCTACGCTTTTCTTATAAGACCCTGTTAAAATATTTGATAACCCAAAACGTCCTCCATCGATAAAATCCAGTGGGTTTTTGTAGAAATATTGAGCTAAATACATGGAAGTAGAAAATCGAGAACTGATTATAGGAACCTTATTATATGCCAGTATTTACCAATAAAAGTATTCATGTTGATAAAATCATCCATACGAACCACAAATATGCCTTTTCAGATAAGCAAACCTTCTGTTATTACATTCAAAATGCATATTATTTTATCACCTACTCATAATAATCATAAAATGTGATTTGTCTGATTTTTAGCTTATTTTGAAGAAAGATTATATGATGTACTCAGTGAGTCAGTCAGCTACAACGTAGGACCAGGCACGTTTATACATCGCTCCAAGTTGCCATACCTCGTTAGCATAACGAGATGAACACCAAATTCATAGAAATAGTTAATTTACTTGTGGTAGTATATAAAAGAAAGATTGTATATAAGGTTATAGTATAGAAAGGAAGAAAGTTATGAAACAATTTTAACTTCACGATTTAAGGGATGTCAAAGAGTGCATACACCGACGTCATTGTGGTCGATTCTGAGCCATGTCACACAGAGTCTCCAACCATTGGTTACGATAGTCACGCGGACCCCAACCAGGTAGTCCGCATCTGCCAACATGGCTCAGACTGGAAGTTAGTGACTTCAAGCACTGATGCCACTTTTTGGTTTGGTCACCCCTAACTCTCTTCCAACCATCGCCAATACTAGTCATCATTAAGCGTCGTGGTAATCGGTGTTCAGGCATACGTAACACGTGGCCTAACCATCTCAGTCGATGAAGATTCACAACTTCATCAACTAATTTACTATCATCCCCTAACACCCTGTGTCTAACCTCACTATTACTAACTCAGTGATCTCGGCAGATGCGAGCAATATTTCCAAAACATCTATGGTCAAACACTAGTAACTTGCGAGTATCTTCTACTCTTAATGGCCATGTTTCACAGCCGTAAAGTAGAACAGAGCAAACTGCTGCACAGTATACTCGTCCCTTAATTGATAGACGGATATCTCGTCTTCGCCATAGGTGACGTAAGTTGGCAAAAGCCAAACGAGCTTTTTGAATCCGTGCTGAGGTTTTGTCAGATACCAACCCATTATGGCTGATCAGACTTCCAAGATAATTGAAGTTGTCGACGCGTTCGACTACTTCACTCCCTATCCTTAGTTCAGGTGTTGACGCAGGCCAGTCCTGGAGTAACAATTTACATTTAGATGGGGAGAAACGCATTCCAAACATCCTTGCATTGTTGCTCAGTGCTATCAAAAGACTCTGCATTTTGTCAGCGCCTTCACTAAACAGGACTATGTCATCTGCGTATTCCAGGTTCATAAGTGGACCTCCTGATAGGAGATCAATTCCTGAAAATTCAGTCGACGAGAGTGTTATTTCCAGCAATAGGTCTATAATGATGTTAAACAAAAATAGGGATAGTGGACTACCTTGACGGACACCGCTTGAGGTTGTAAAATCATATGACAGCTCGCCATAAGCTCTCACTTGACTGTTAGTGTTCGAGTAAAGAGCCTTCACAAGGTTTATGTACTTCTGAGGTACACGTTTTAATGACAGACACTGCCACAGAACCTCACGGTCTACAGAGTCAAATGCTGCTATAAATTCAAGAAAAACTATCATTGTTGGATGCTGATAAACATGCCTGTGTTCAAAAACCTGATGAATAATGATTATGTGGTTGATGCAGCCACGACCAGATCTGAAGCCAGCCTAATTTTCTCGTGTTTGGAATTCACGATCCCAATAACTATTGAGGCTAGTATTTTAGATGCTATATTAGTCAAACTAACCCCTCTGTGGTCATTACAGGATGATTTTCACCCCCTTCTTACATATTGGGACAATCAGAGATTGTGACCAGTCAGATGGGATTACGTCCAACTCCCTCACTTTTCAATAACTTCTGAGTTTTACGTGTGGATTATTTATAATTAACTTAGTGGTGATGCTCTATAATTGGGATTAAAACTGTTTAGAAGATAGTGACAAATGGAGATGAAATAAAAAGTATTATTTTGGCATTTAGCTCATTCAGAAGTTTCATTCATAACTGTCTTATAATTATGTTATATATATATATATATATATATATATATATATATATATGCAATACACTTTTAATAGTCAGATAACACTTTATTAACCATTGCTTGAGGTAAAATTCCTCAGAATAAATAATTGGAGCAATTATTTACTCGATTATTTTCCTAATTGAACGAACAAATGTTTGCTAATATTTAAATGATCCATAGCACGGTTAATGTACCATTTTCAGAACTTGTTCGTTAATTAACCCTTGAAAATACATGTAAATATTTGAAATCCTGTGAAAAATTACATCATATCTGGAGGGACATGGTCTACAAAATTCCTCAGGCACATATTTTTTTCTACTTATTATAACGTGAAAATAAATTGTTGATCAGTGATCATCTTGCTCGTATTATTCTTAATATAACTAATGCTGACTATGTATCAGTATCTTCGAATTTGTTTCGAATGCTAAGGTACTTTATAAAGTGTACGTTGTTAGTTCAATATATTCTTGTAATACTTTGAGTTTAGGTACCTTCGAAAAGGTACTATCGCTTTCTAAATGGAGAGTTCAAGGTAGAGACAGTAAGTCAACTGATAAAGCCATAAACCTTCATCGTCTCGGATGGTAGAGACACATGAAAAATATGTCTGGTCACTTCCATCCCCATGTTGTCTGTCGTAAAATCGCTTTGGCAGAAATATTGAGGCTTCTTATTGAAGATATTGAATGGGCCAACCAAATTACTGACCACCGTTTTGAAATATATATGTGGGTGGAGACTTGCAGGTCGAGATCCGCAAAATATCAGTAATATATCGAATGAAGACGTTGAATGATATGAATAAAAGCTTACCTCACTGGTTTAATCACATCCATAATTGATCTTTTAAATTTTAGATTCTGCGTCATTTTATATTGTTTATTCTCTTATCTCATTAGTTATTTTATAAACAAACGTTTTGTTCAACTCTCCTTACTTTTACTCCTACCCCCACCATGATAATTTTCCCTCTTAATGTGCTGTTGTAAAGTATAAAAACTTAATCGATACCTATTCGTGTTAGATTCTACCTTGTCTACGATTAACTGAAAATATCTGAAGCGAAAATGACCTTTTCAATCGGCTTTTGAGTTTTGATAAGTGCTTAAATAAATACATATTAAAAAATACCATAATTATAAAACAGTCTAAGATTGTTATATATTATTTTTAAAAGTATTCTTAGAGTATATATGACAATTACTTACAAGCTAATATACATCAAGTATTATAAGCAACGATGAATAGTGGCTAACAGTGAAATCCAGGACGCGTGTCTCATCCTATTTGCGACTCGTCAGCTGGATGTACCTACATCTCAGAGTTGATGTTCACTCTGGGACTCGAACCCAGTACCTTTCGCTTCAAACGCCATTGCGTTATCTGCTCAGCTACTGATTCCTGAACGAAACTCCCGTCCTGTATTCCACTTCTAGCCACTATCCATCTCTGCTTATAATACTTGTGAATTAAGACTATATCGAGGCAATACGCACAGTATGTACATATGCCAATTAGAGACTGATCATTTGCAGTCCCGAAAACATCAATGGGAAGATTCAAACAAACAATACTAAGTGAATTTCATGTTATTGTTAAAATATGACTTTAATAATCTAATTTATTTTAAATTCATTTGGTAATAGTTTACCTGAATCTTTCCATTGATGTTTAGGACTGCAATTAATCAGTCTTTTATTGTCATATATGCATATTGCCTCGATATTGCCTTTATTCACAAGCTTTATAAGCAAAGATTGACTGTGGCTAGCAGTGGAATCCAAAGTGAACATCAAGTATGAGATGTAGGAACATCCAGCTGACGAGTCCCAAATAGGACGAAACGCGCGTTCTGGATTCCACTGCTAGCCACTATCCATCTCTGCTTATAATACTTGTGAATTAAGACTATATCGAGGCAATACGCACAGTATGCACATATGCCAATTAGAGTCTGATCATTTGCAGTCCTAAAAACATCAATGGGAAGATTCAAACAAACAATACTAAGTGAATTTCATGTTATTGTTAAAATATGACTTTAATAATCTAATTTATTTTAAATTCATTTGGTAATAGTTTACCTGAATCTTTCCATTGATGTTTAGGACTGCAATTAATCAGTCTTTTATTGTCATATATGCATATTGCCTCGATATTGCCTTTATTCACAAGCTTTATAAGCAAAGATTGACTGTGGCTAGCAGTGGAATCCAAAGTGAACATCAAGTATGAGATGTAGGAACATCCAGCTGACGAGTCCCAAATAGGACGAAACGCGCGTTCTGGATTCCACTGCTAGCCACTATCCATCTCTGCTTATAATACTTGTGAATTAAGACTATATCGAGGCAATACGCACAGTATGCACATATGCCAATTAGAGTCTGATCATTTGCAGTCCTAAAAACATCAATGGGAAGATTCAAACAAACAATACTAAGTAAACTTATACATCAAGTATGTTTATTTTTATTGGACTTGTAAACAAAGTCAGCTGATATTTCAACTATATTTATCAAAAAAGAATATACTATTTATAATCTTATTTTTTCCATTTAAGGAGTTGGTCAAAATAAAAACGAATTCCAGTTTTTTTGGGGGGGGTATTTAATAAAATAATAAAAAAAGAGAAATATTTTCTTTAATTATGAATAGTGGATCACCTCGTAAAGTTTATGATCATTTCACTATATAAATCAAATTCATTATTGAATGATTCTTTTATTTATAATTGTGGAAATTGTACTTTAATTATTTTGAAATCTACCTTGTAAATAATAATTCATTCAACTGAAAAACAACCGGTGATTTGTCCACCAATAAAAGTTAGTATATACATTGGTTATACTATTCTATAATGTTATATTTAAAGTTGTTCACTCAACTGACATTTGTATTGTCTTGATTGAAATGATATCTTTCGTGTTCATTGAGTTCAAGGTTATATGACCTGGTTATATTTTATGTTGAATTCCCTTTTGTGTAATAGTTTCATGGTTGTTGAAGTCGATTAATCATAGTTAACAAATAGCAATTTGTATGACTGCTGTCAAAACTACTTTTTATTTACGTAGTAGTAAATGTAATACTTAGAAAAGTTTAAGTATATTATGTGCAGAAACTATAAATCCAGCTTATTTTATGTATTGATAACTTTGACTTATCAGTAGAAAGAAATAACAGCTTCGTTTCTAAGAAGTGGAAGGAAATTTTAACTACAACTATTATTCGTAAAATAATTTATGTCATCAGCTGCTTACAACCAAATATGCATTAGAGTTTTAGCATTGGGGTAATAAATAGGATGGAACGACTGACATAAGTGAATGTAAAGGATTGGAATAACAAAATGACTCTAATGCATATTTGGTTGTAAGCAGCTGATGAGAAACCATGAAATATGATGAATTCATACTATTCTGCATCAATAATTGTTCTGTCTTTATTTAAATTCATAAAGGGAACTAACTGCATGATAATTTATGTCACCCAATATCTCTACCATAAAGTCAAAGATAAATGGTGGCTAGCAGTGGAATCCAGGATGCACTTTTCATCCTATTTGGGATTCGCCAGCTTGATGAGACAATAGATTACTTTTCATATCCTACCACCTAACTACTTAATCTAAGCATAATTATTGTGACAGAAACGCTTTGATCAACTTATCCATTACACAATAAGAATTATTCTTTTATACATTAATCTTAATATTGGTTCCTCAGATTCCAAGTTTCAACTATTCATCACATGTGGATACGGCTTAAACTACAACTTGCTTGGTAAATTTTTCAGTACTAAAAAAGTGAAATTATCAGCAAAAATTTAGGGATCAATAAATAAATTTAATTTCACAAGGATATTTATGGTTATGTGATCCAATTTCCTTCAGTCATGTTAGTAAAACTGAATAAGTTAAAGTGTTGTTAAAATTTGTCTATTTTATACTCTGTCTATTGTCAAAAAAAGTTTTGTTTTTCAATCAATAATCGATAATTTCAGTTCCAATAATTTAAATAATAGTTTGATAAATCATAGTGAATATATTTGTTCCCTTAAATAAACAGGATAAAATAACATTAGTCATATTATTTCAAATATTTGCATCTATGTATATAAAATTACTGGAACTCAATAGATGAGCTGTTTCATTTGAAGCAGATTTTCAGTGTAATTTATTTTTTGGCTGAAAAAATATATTGTTATATCGAGTAAGTACGTGCCCTGTCAATATATGACGTTATAAGATCGCCAATTGGAGAGCAGTGATTTTATCGATCGGATCCAATGATACACGAAAACCGTACGACTAGTCTCGAGTACTCATCAGTCTTGTTATCTACCTAGCCCAGCCAGTTAAGTCCAGAACACCAATAACGGTCTCTGAAATATGAATAATTATTCTCCAACATACTGGTTTTATATACCAAACAAACTGACCACATCGTACCATCTATCGGTTAAGTGCTCTGGCGCGAGACTGGTAGGTCCTGGGTTCGAATCTCGCGAGGCGGAATCGTGGATGCGCACTGCTGAGGAGTTCCAAAATGGAACGAAACGGCCGTCCAGTGCTTCCAGGTTTTCCATGTTGGTCTAGCTTCAACTAACTCATGATTTTAACTATGAAAATACTGAAATCTCCACAAAACCCCTTCTGATAGAAAGTAACATTTGTACAAGATTTGGTCAAATGTGGCTGTGAATAGGGGGAACAGTAATTAATGGACTAGGAATAACTCAAGAGTGGTAAATCATGTAATAATAGTCTATAGGTCAAAATAAAACTTATAATAAGAGGGACAATATTATGAATAGTTCAGTTACTTAACAGTTATACAATAGGAAATATACATATCATATTGATCCATAAACAGTCCCCAAAGTTACCATTCATAATTCTCCACGGGATATAACATATATATTGAAGCTGATCTGTGAAGTCATATCGTTTTGAAATAGAGTTAATTAGATTTGATTGATTAGTTGTATGCACTTTGGATAACTAGGGGGTCATATGAAATTAAACTGGTAAAATCCGCAAAATTGCCCTGAATTGGTTCACACATATACCATATTACTGAAAGTAATGTTTAGAGAACCAGTAAACTAGTTATCAACAGCTATTCGATTAATCCACAAATGCTTAGGTGAACTTTTGTAAGTTGAGTCATTCTTCACGGAGTGTTTTTAATCAAAAACCTATTACTGAACAAACTGATTGCGTAACATCCTGTTTTAATTTATTATCTGACAGGAAACTGTAGTCACTAAAAATGGAACAAATGCTGTGTTAATATGAATTAATTCAGAGTCGCTTGAGTATAATGAAACCAATAAGTGAAGAATCCATATATAATTTTAAATGACGGGTTAAGGAAATAAATCAGCTTAATGAGTTGTTGAACCATAGTACCTAAGATAGTTGCTAAATGTACTCAACTAATTTCAATGTAAATAGAATATGAAATAGATAGAATATGAAAGTCATTGGGAAGTATCAGACCAAATCCATTCATCAGGGAGACAACTGTGAATCCTACTGTTAGAAATATCTATATCTTGGAATTGCCAACATTTGGTCTTCTGAATAAACGCACCTCTCCTTGTGAATTCTATTGTGTAATATAGTAATCAACGTACGTCCCTTCTTTTGAAAACTAGTAAAATTTACTAACCTGAAATGAATTAGTTTTAACATAAAAGACCACTCCTACATTTATGCTTTTGGTGTACTATTCTTTTTAAATGTTTACTGTATTATTCTCGTGGTGTGTGTTTCTATAGAAACTTCAATTCGGTAAGACAAAATGTATGATTTATTGTATAACCAAAATCCACTTTCACTAGTAATATCTGTCTTATTATTGATATGGTTGAACTCCATTGGATGGTACTCACACAATCTTAAGAATTGAAAAGAATTAAGAAAATGGACAGTTGTGTTCAAAGTCAGTGATTGAAAGTTATCCCTTTCATTGCAAGGTTCATGGTTCCATTATTGGTGATGTGTGGAACGGGACTGTTGAAATGTTCAATACTAAAATACGTAGCAACGTTTCGATCCTGTTCCCTTTTAGATGGTTCTCCGGCTGATTTTAATACGTACTGTAGACAGTCTTTAAATAAAGTAATCTCCATAAAGCTATCCATGTTATTCAAAGATAGTGTCAGGGGGAGAATCACAGAATTATGTTTACGATATCGAATGTACTGACTGTAGTGTTGGATAATTAGAGGCGAGATCATGATAGTTGACTGTGGGGGTGTAAGAATACAAGCTTGACTGATTGCTCATTTCTAAATCATCAGAAAACTTGCAAACAGACTGGTCATAACACTAAAGTCAGCGGAAACAGGACATATAATCGACTTGGAAGGGATAGAAGTCCTTCAAAACGTTTTCAGTTCTTATGAAGAAAGACTGATGGGTGAAGCCCAACATTTATGAGCAAATTTCAAAAATTTAAATTTATATGATTGAATACAATTAGCTGTTTGTTACCATGAAAAATTTTGTGTCAGATTACCGAGCAAAGCGGTGAATTTATTTTTTAACTTTGATCATTGAAATTTCTAAAAATACAATTTCTTTTTTTAATATCTATCTTAATAAGATTATTTTTTATATAATAGAACTTTTATTTTTGCATTATTATGAGAAAGATCCTAACAACTATTCTTAATGTTTATTAGTTATATTGTGACTATATATATATATATATATATATATATATATATATATTGATTTATTTATTAAGTTTTACTAAGGAAAAAATGGATGGACATGTAATGCGTATATGTGCTGTGAAATATCATCCACGTGGTGCTGTTTATGAAGATTATGTGCATATTTTTATAACCGGTGGTTGGGATGATACAATACAAATATGGGACGATCGGTATTTACATTCTTTATGGTAATTATTTTCGTTCATTTATAATTATTGTCTATAAGGTTTCGTTTTATACTAATATTATGCAACCATTCTGATGTTTCAGTTATTGATAAATACTATTCGAAGATAATTGAATAATTCTATAATATTCTAGATTATTTTATGTTCGGCTTTTGTAGAGGCATGACATGAAATCACTTCTCTCTATTTTAGATGAAAGTTGTCAATAAGAGTATATATGTATACCTGAAAGATATGTACTGAGTACTTCTGTTACTCATTCATTTGGATATACATACATAAATGGTTTAGTGAACATCATATATAAACTAGTGTTTAAATTGCTGAAAGACATAATGAAGATCCTTCATGAACAAAAAGTCAGATATCTGAGGAAAAATGTATATCATTCAAAAATTAAACATTTATTTTTTTAGTAAAATCCTACATACAGATGAATGGGCGATCATTATGAACGATATGATTAGTGCTTATATAAAAATGCCTCTGTGGAAACACTCTGAATATTATAATTTTGGGTTCAATATAAGTATAAATTACTTTTAATTTTATTACACTAGAGATTATGTCTCATAACGTGTTCTTAATGTCTAGAAGTAACAAAAAGTGAGTGTTTATCGACTGCTCTTGTTGAATAAGTGAAGCATATCCATATTTGTAACATTTTAGGAATATGTACATCACGTTTACTTCTCCCTATGTGATATATCCACATACACATGTAAATCCATAGACATAACGAAATGTCTTATGATCTTCTAAATCTTAAATGTTTATTCTTGGCAACTCAGGGAACCTTTTTTTAAATTTCAATAACCTTGGCTCTTCTGTAAATTTTTAGTAGTTGAATTCATGAGTCGATTAAAGCTAGACCACCTTGGAAAACCTGGAAGCACTGTATGGCCGTTTCGTCTAGTATGAGACTCCTCAGCAGCGCGCATCCACGACTCCACGCGCGGGACTCGAACTCAGGACCTCAGGTTCCCCTAGAGAACACTTAAACTCTAGACCACTGGGCTCGCATCAAACAGTGTTAATGTCTAACTTCAACCAATCCATGATATTACACCACTGTCCACCAATGTCTTCAGTGAGTAACTGCCTCTACAACAGACACGGTTGAACTCCACTGGTCACGGCATCTCACTAGAACTCCAGGAAATACCTCTTGAAGCCAGTCACTAATGCGTACATGATGATTATTATCAGAATGAGGGTTACTACAATATTCAAAACCTCCATTCTGATGATAATCTTCGGTAAATTCTGCTTCATTTTAACGCAAAACTATTTAACTGACTATGGGATGGTCCTGCAAGCGCTTTGCTCATGTTAAAGACGTTGCAGGTCATAAAATTTCAAAACTTCACTATCAGTATGTACAAGACATATTGATCTAATGAATTATATATTATGTCTTTCATTGCACTGTCGGAATTTACCAGTGGAACTATCTGTTCAGATGAATTTATATTCCTGATTCCTTTCATTCATAAAACCATGATACTTATCTAATATCGAAAGTTATAGACAATTCAAAACTTTACGGTTTTAAAATAATAGAAATTTTCTTATTTTAGTACAATTCTGTTTCAACTTGTGTTTTAATAATATTGGCTGATGATGAGGTTATCTGAAATAGTCTTCGTTGGCAAAATATTTAACTTGGAAAGATATGATTATCAAATTTTTTAAGTATATTTGGGCTGGATTAGGTTTGAAGAAGAGGTCCCGATGTCACGAACCACGAGAGCTCTAGGAACTAAGTTATGGAACATATTCAAACATATTTCAAATCCATTTTTCCCATTGATTATTATACCACTATTTCATATGGAATGCAAAGCATATCACTATTCATACTTCAACAGAGGATACTACTACTTTGAATAACTTTTCAATTGAGATTTAATCACTTTTATTGACCCCACCAGAAAACATCTATTTTATTACTTCTGTTGCACCTTTAGGATATATTATGGTCCTCATATTTGTGGATCAGATGCACTGGAAATCGAATCAGAATCAAATCATATATTATCATGTTCATGGCGCCGTGATAAATCGATTCTGCAAGTAATAAATATTTATGAATATATATGTAAACAAGGATTGTTCAATTTTGTCCTGAATATTAATGGTTGAGAGAAGAGTGAAACGTTATAATTAATAAACAGATACTTATATTTTGTTTAATATTTACTGTTTATTATTATTTAGATTAACGTATTAACAAGGAATATGCCTATAACTATTCATAATTGTTCTTTCGAAATTCTACTCTCACTTGAACAGTATGTACTATTCACCGACGTATAAAGCACATAAAATAGCATAGTTGTCTATCAGCAACTATCGTTTAACTAATGACTATTAATGTAATGAAAACAGTCTAGGCCTACACCGTGTATTGGCTTCGTAAAACCACATCTAAGAAAATAAAGTTATAGCAACTATTCTTGAAAGTGGAAACACTTCTGACTAAATACAAGTTATATTCTTCATAAAATATCTTGTTTGGACAAGTATTCCTTTTCAACTGTTTAGTTGTGACTAGCAGTCCAACCCAAGACTCACGTTTTGTCCTAGATGCGTCCAGTTGACGAGCCCTAAACAGGACGCAAGTGTGTTCTGGATCCCAATGTTAGTCATAATCCGACTCTGCATATAATGCTTCTGTCATACTGGTTATAAAGATCTAAGTCTGCATCGGATGCACATATGCCAAAAAAATTTATCAGTTGCTGTCCTAAATATCAGTGGGAAGATTCAAACAACCAATACAAATGAATTAAGTATACCTTTTATTTTATTATATTCTACCGAGAAGCATTTTTGAGTTTTTGTAATACATTTTAGAGGTAGAATACTTATAACATGTTTAATTAATAGGAGAAAATTGGTTGAACTATCTTAATAATTGACTGGTTCATGTTATCTTCTGTTCTCTTTTACTATTCAGCTCCGTTAAACAGTTTATTCTATCTGAAGTTTAAAGATAAAACCGATTACTTACAAGAGACACCTACCACGAAATGTTGATATTTGTAACATTTCTGTTTCTAATGAAATTCAAGCAGGAGACAAATTTAAATAACCTATTATTGTTAGATATTTTAAAGAACAGATTTCATAGTAAGCAATCCAATGTAAATCAATACTTTATTATACCAACTGAGACTATTCCACATAGGGATGAGTGAATGTAACACCTGATTATCGCATTATGTGCACAGTTCTTTCCTGTAAATAGTATTCAGTATTATAAACAACTCCAAATAAAAATATGTGGTCGGCATATTGAACGATCAATTTGTATATTTCAGTACGAACGAAAGCTTTATTAATGTTGTATAGATGTTTCTTAGCCACAAGTGTTCACCAGCCATAATTACAAATTTCAGCTGTTTTAACAACTATCGTCTACTATTGAATTGAATGAAGAACTTAATTCACGAGACCACTAATTGTTATGAACATTTTATAGATTAAGCGATATAGGACTTTATTTTATCAACAAATAATAGCAATACTATTTTTTAAATGTTCTACTACCATAAGAAAACAATATTGTATAGATTTACACAATAGCAAAGTGTATTCAGATAAAATTTCAATCAAATAAAAATATGGAAAGTATTTTTGGTTATAATTCTAAGCTTTTCAAGATTACAGTCTGGTTGAGATAGATATATATGAGTTAAAGAAGTAAGTCAACAATTAACTAAACCTTATGGTAGAATCAAACAACACTGAAGTGACAATAAAAAACAGTACTAATAAATGTCTACATAGTATTGTTTGTTTAAATCTTCCCATTGATGTTTACAGGACTGCAACTGGTCAGTCTCTAATTGGCAGATGTGCATACTGTGTGTATTGCCTCGATATAGCCTAAATTCACAAGCATGGTAAGCAAAGATGGACAGTGGATAGCAGTGGAATCCAGGATGAGGGTTTCGTCCTATTTGGGACTCGTCAGCTGGATGTACCTGCATCTCAGAGTTGATGCTCATTCTGGGACCGAGTGGATAACGCGATGACGCTTGAAGTGAAATGTACTGGGTTTGAGTCCCAGAGTGAACAACTCTGAGATGCAGGTACATCCAGTTGACGAGTCCCATATAGGTCGAAACGCGCATCCTGGATTCCACTGCTAGCCACTGTCCATCTTTGCTTACTACTAAACATCTGTTAGTAACTTTTGTACAAACCATATATTTTTAGTAAATTACTGGATTCGATTTCGTTTGTTTGCTTTTGTTCTAAACATAAATTGTTTTTACTTATCTACATAAGGTTTGGAAATTTAATGAAGAGCTTATGATTGAATTTTATAATTCAGCTGAACATCAAGGTGATCAATTGTCTATTCCATCAGGAAGGGAAATCATAAATAAACAAACTGGAGCATTATACTATTGTAAACCAGTAGCTGAAATACCTCAAGATACCTATGATGGACCGAGTAAAGTAAGGAAATTGAGTATGAGAGGTTTAAATATTTAACAAATTTCTAGTCAAATAAAACCATCTCATTTTCTTTCCTATAAATAATAGAATAGATTCTTTTAAAAGCCAAGTGTTCATTTGTATATCGTAAAAGAAAATATCATTTTGATAATGAAATTATTAGTTGTCTTAAAAATGTGTGGTATTTTTGTACAATATATCTTGGGTAATTTGTACAGACACTTATTAGAATCTTTTGTATGAACAATATAAAAAAGCTGGAAATCATTCGGGCTGATGGAACATACACCACAATAGTTTCAGAGTTAGTTGATATAGCAAGCTCAGGTAACCATCAGGAGTAGATGGGTATTCTTCTAATGGAAAAAATATAATTGAAACCGGTCAAGGAATACATCTTAAAGTTCCCTTTACTTTCTTATGTACAATTTTTCAGCGGCCCTTACTTCAACTGGTAGGAACCTTATCTATTAGAAAACGTGAGAATTATTTTTGTGTTCAAAAATGCTTTATCCTTACTTTGAACTTCTCTTGGTAATAACTAATATATGTTTAACGCCAGCAACCATGTAACAACTTGCTATTCTCCTTATATTACGCTTTTTTTCTTATACTTTCAGTTATCACTTCTTATTTAAGTGACCTTTCTTTGTTTCAGATGAAATTCATTGATACGTAAGTCTGTGATCAGATTATACCAAATATGTTACGCTGACACACTACATACTTTTAACACAGACTCGGTCTTGTTATTGCACATTCGGAATTTAAGGAAAGGACTAATTGTTATAAACGAAACCATTCATCGCACACGTCCTGAGTGATGCATTATTCGATATTGCTACAAATCACAGAATTAGAACTACTTATTTTCTGTCACTTTTAATCATAATTCACTCACAAAATCTAAATGAAAACTTGATACCATTATTTAAGGCTATTATAAGTTAAGTTTTCAGTGTTCAATCAATATGTTATATCCGACACTTTCGGGCACATTTTTTTTCATTTGGTGGATGAGTGCTGCATCCTAGAGTGTAATGTTCATTAAAAATTTCAAAGCAAGGGTCTGCAGTTATCTGCGATTATCTTTCATGAATATTTCAGAATAGTACTGACAAATATCTAAGATGATAAAGGCAACATTTTAGAAGTTAGAACCTGAAATGAAATCTCTAATCAAAACTTTACTGTATTATGCATCACTCACTCACCTAATCAATCGAAAAGTGGCCGAAGTTACTGGATATAACAGTTTACTTAGACATTAAAAACGTGACAGATAAAATCAGCCTTATTTCACAACTGATTGATCACTGAGTGGTGATCAATGTCATTTGTGTCAAGTCCTTCTTAATACAGATCGAATGCTATCGATCAAGTTGCATTGTGGCTACTAGTCTAGGTGACTCGACACTGTGTGCACTATGTTGAGATAAGATAGTGGTTAGAGGTCGTCAATAGGAAACCCTGGACCAAGGTTTCGTACCGCTTGGCACTCGTCAGCAAGGTGTACCTGTAATCTTGAGGTAACTGGTACTCCTTGATGGATTCGATCCCGCGTCACCCAGCTTTACAGTCAGAGACGTTACCACTGAGCATTCGATCTGCACTAAAAAAGGTTTGACACACATGACATTGATCACCACCCAGTTATCAATCAATTGTGATTACATCTCAGTCCTACAGGAGGTCGGTCGCGGCCCGGAAGGCTCAGTGGTAACGTCTCTTACTGTGAAGCTGGGTGACACGGAATCGAATCCATCAGGGAGCACCAGTTCCCTCAAGTTGTACGAAGCTCGGGTCTAGGGTTTCCTGTTGACCACCTTTAGCCACCATCTTATATCGGCCTTATTTATTAAATTGGTATTCTGTATTTTGTTTCGTGTAAATAATAAATGAGACATAATCTAACTGGAAAAAAACAAAACACATTTAAGATGTAACCTATAAGAAAACAAAATTGTAGTGTTTTTATTAATCATGACAACATGAATCAATTTTTTTAAGACATGCAAAATAAACAACAGCTAGTCAATAACTGAATATATTTTTCAATATAACAAAACAAATATATCAGTTTGTGAATATCGCGATCAAGAGTTTATTTAATAAATTTAAATAAATCAAACACTAAAATGATCATTTATGATACTGGAATACATACTGGATATATGTATATCAGTAGATGGATTGAATTTCTTAGGAAACGACTCAAATTACTTGCTAAACAGGACGTACAGCGAGTAAAGATAGATACAACAGTAGCCCATCAGATATAAATAATGAGATCAACAAACTAGATAGAATATTGCATTAAATACAAGTGCGTAGATTGTTATTGAATTAATTAAAACCCTTCAAATTTTATTCAGACTAGATTTAATAAACTTAGTTTTAAGATAATATAGTTGTTAATTGATTTAGGTTAATAGTAAGTAGATGATCAGAATTAAATTTTGTATCTATCTAAAGTCAACCCATTATATAAACTATAAAATGAATCGTCTAATCGATTAGTTAAAAAGATATATGACTGACATATGGTAAATGCACAGTGCCGCACTTATCAACATATGATTCATTTCAAAGTTGATTCAGTAACTAGGTCAATATATATATATATATATATATATATATATATATATATATATAATTTGTCCTTCTATTATATATTTAGGGTTATGTAGCGAAATGGCTTGGACCGTATTACATAGCATTCGGTGGGTCAGATGCAAATATTCTAAAACTTATCAGTCGTTTCACATTAAATGTGAGTTCTAAATTTATTTGATTTCCGTTCGAATTTTAAGTCAGTCAGTGCAATATTCAAAGTGCCCTGTATTTTCATTGGGTCTTCATCAATATTTACTTGGATGTCGTATATGCAATCACTAAGCTGTTATCTTCTCTCAGAACCGAATCCGTGCATCTTATATAGTGCTGGTTGAGTTTGACCATTTGATCTGATTTAGAAAGCATATGAAAAACTCATTGAACACTCAAAAGGAACGAACTAGGACAAATAATTTTCTGTTATAAACACTTTTGGAAATCCTTTCTTGTAGATCATCAACACAATAGTTCAACATTTATAATACATTTTGAACTGACAATTTTATACTATAGCCATTTTAATTGACTAGTTCCAATGGCTTCTTATGTTCAGAATTACCACTTCAATAACAGGTGGAAATCAGGATTTCCGTCATGCTAAACTAGGCTGCTTTACAATGAGGATAGAAAAGCATTTTATGGGGAATCGGAACTTGTAACCATACGATCGAAAAGACTTTATAGATCATTTAATAGCTTTCTCTTACATGTGCAGGATATAGAACTGTTATGAGGTGAATAAATTAGAAACTATCATTTTAGGCCTCTCATCACTGAGATAGAAATTTTTATATACTAGATCTAGATTACTGGTGGTATTCTGTCTGAATAAAACACTTGAGTAAGCTATTCTTCCGCTGGACAATCAATTGCTTTTCATTGCAATTTTAGATCAACTAACGATATATGTAAAACTACGTTATCAACAAGTGATAATTCTTCACAGTCACAGACTGTTATTTTACTATATTGTCGAAGATCAACGAGACATAAGGAGCTTTTTTATATCAGCAGTATTTGTCGATTTCTGTGTTGTCACTATAAGTCTGTTCTTAGTACAGTATCAATCCAGTTATATCAATAATGTTTACTAAATTGTAATTTTACGTTCATTGATTAATTAAATACTCAGGTCGTTGGATCAGTAACGGAACTGACAAGTGGTATTTATTCCTTGGCCTTCATTGAGCCAAAAACAAATGATAGCAGTAACAAACGTATGGTACAATTTGCATTTGCCTCTGGTACCCGTGTTTACATTGCACAATATGAACAAAAATAAAATTGCGGAGATTTATTTTTTTTTGAAACGACAACTATTTACTGAATTTTATACGCAAAAAATGATTATTTTTAATCATCTTTTTAAAATAACTTTCGCACAAGCATATGTTTTTCCGATTAAAATAATAATATCGTTTTTCTTTTAATTAACAAGATTTACGTAAATAAAAGACTCATATATTTCCTTTCACTCAGTTTATTGGACATTTCTTCTCTTTACTAAGCTATATCACTCACTCTTAAGCAAAGTTTTGAGAGCGTCTAGCAAAGAATTCTAGGACGCGCATTTCGTCCTATTTATTATTCGTTTGCCGGATATGCCTACAGTGTTGATATCCTCATCAGAAGTCAAGCTCATTAATTTTCACAATCCAATCTTTAGTAGTAAAATTCACGTTGGTCTCCTGTGCACAACCTAGTGGGTGACCAACCTCAGTACCCCAGCGGATGATACGTTGGTATTTGATACAGAAAGCAGCAGATTCTGGTGGGAATATCAACACTGGGGTGCATGTATATCTAGCTGATGAATAACAACTGGAACAACGCGCGTGTCCTCTATCCCACTGTTAGCTGCCATGAAACCTTCGCTTGAAAATGCTTGTGATTTAAAGACACTATCTAGACAATCCGCTTGAAATATACATACACCAGAGGAGACTGATCAGTTGCAGCCCATAACATCCACAATGGAAAGCTTCAAAGCTTTACAAGTGAAACTATTTAACTCACTGATATACAGGGAACTAGTTGTCGTATAGGTAAGTAGAATTTCTAATATTGTAAACTGAAGAAAGTGAGTATAGTGGTTACCAATCATAGGTGATACATCTGATGCTAGCAACTCATAACTTACTCATTGTATGATCTCAAATAAAAACCACACTTGTAATCGCTTTGAAAAAAGATCGCAAACGGAACTACACGACTAAGTAAACATCAGAATTTTCCTATAAGTTTACTGGATGAACTGAAACAATAGAAGCTAACCATTTCCCTATTTCAAAGTCAAGCTCAAAATTAATTTATCTCGACAAACCGACATTTTAACGAAACACAACATACTAAACTTTTATTTGGTTAAATGATATGAAGATAGTAAGAACTGGTGTAGCTGTTGGCGAATCGTTCGGATAATGTTCTGAGCCTATCAGTTTCCAGATCTCTGTTTTACATCTTGAAAATCAGGTCATGGTGTGTTTTAGAGACGATTAATGCTGAAACGGCATAAGCCAGCTGTTAATCTCACATACCTTTTCCATCATAATTCAAATGTTATTCAGGTGCTTCAAGTTGGCTGAAAGGCTTTGAATTTTTTTCAAACTTTAATCTATGAAAAGCTTGTTTGTGTGAAGAAATATAATTTTACAACAAGCAATTACTGCCTATTTTCCAAATCACTATCAATAGAATAATAAAAGCTCTTGATGACCTCACATATGACGGTAGATACAAACCAGTATCTATCACCAACCTCATTCAAGATTGTCCACACTGAATGATAGTACTCTCTGTGTGAATAACATTGATGTTGAAGTTTTTATTAAACCATAAGGATAAATTTTCAAAATAAATTTATTCCTAATCAGTTTGCCATTTCATGAACAGATGTATATATGACAATACCAACATTCATGTAAGCAGTCCTTAGTCACTAATGTTTCTTCATTTTGTACAGCTTCAAGGGCAAACTAAGTAAAACTACAATACTTGGTTGATTTATTCCTTCGCTTAGTGGTCTACTCATGCAACTGTTAAAGATTTGCAAAGAATGTAGAGTTTACTGGCCTAGAAAGTAAGATTACTTATCTATGATACTAATAATTTTTGAACTTGGCCTGAGCAAGTTAACAAACTACTCCTAACGAGTAACTACAGTATATGTGGTAAAAACCTTACAAACAAGTCTCTGTTGAACCAGCAAACACCGAAGACCATACACCAGAAGATACACAGACTTAATCTTGTAATTTGTGGTATGAATTATTCATTTACTTTTAAATATCTGACAGCCAGCTGTACCTAGACAACTGACTATTGTTTTGATTACTTTTGAATAGAAATCCAGGTGACAAAAAGTGTAAAACCTAGTATCTTGTAACAGTACAAGTAACAAACATGCACAACTTAGTGATAGAGTATTCTATTATCACCATTATAAATGATAGAATTGCAAACGTTTTGAATATTACTTGATGGTTAGCAACTGATAGCAAGTTTACGTCGGCATAAACCAGTAAAATCTTTGGTTTTTCACACTGCACAGTTACCTTAATGTCGACTGATAAGTTCTAATTTCAAATATTTGAGTATTAATATAAAGACATTTCGTGATTATACTAAGAGTGAAAAGTATTGTAATCCTATGTCAGATTTTTGTTGGTCGTTGGCAAGAAACACTGGACCTTGATTTCGTAGTAGTTGACATTCATTAACAAGGAATAACTGATATCTTGAGAGCTGATGTTCCCTATGAGATTAGGGCCTGAGTAACACAACTTCACAGTCTAAGATGTCACCACTGAGGTGTCTGAGCCGCTATTGACCTGTTATAATTCATACTGTACCTAGAAAAAATTTCATTTTCCAAACTTTCACCATAAGAACACATTAAACATGCTTCCATTGTTTAAGCAGTGATTTCTCTACATTAAAATGTATTTATATATATTCTAATGGCGTGAACTGGTTCTATATTGTATTATGATGTATATATACACACATTGAACAGGTAACTTTCAATCCAACTATTTACCTTAACATTTAAATCGATCTAAACCGTATGAAAGACTAACTTCTACCTGGTGAATCATTTATGCTAATCACAAAAATTGTACAATAATTCATCTTAATGGTAGTCAGCTTGTTTGTGACTAATTAGACATATGATCTCTTTGAATTACTGTAGATAGACAGACTATCATTAGGAACGGTCTCTCATATCCTATAATAGTATAAACAGTTAAGTTACGAGCAGTTAATCAGTCCTACTAAACATTATCAGAATGGTTAAATTACCGACTCACGAAACAGTATATAACATTATATGCTATGCAATCGAGCGATTGGTTAGTGGTCGAGGTCTTCAAATTAAGGCCACCAAGCCGCAGGGTTGAACCCCGCCCCACTTACTTCGGTCTGAGAAACCTGGTAGTACTACTAGTCCTCCTTCTTAGGATATGTTTCGAGTTCAAGTTCACAGACCTATGCCTAGTAGATTAGTTGATAATAATGCAGTGAAATATAAATGGAGAGAAACGAACATAAACTGCATACTTAGATTACTGGATATGAATCGATTACCTCGAGAGATGACCAAAAGTACAAGATAAGCGGTTCTGTGCAAAAACCAGTTTCCCCAAACTTTGTAATTAACATGAAGTTCCAACAAGAGAAGGAAACATAGTAGAATGCTTGTTTGCAAAAACTTTCCTGTTAAAGAATTGTCATCAAATTGTTTAATATTCTGTACTCCTACTACATCTATTAATATTTGTTATCCCATAATAATTCCACTGCTTACTTTTTAAATTAAAACACTATGTGATCATTAAATCTATGCATTAAATCAACATCAAAATGGCAGAGATATGAAATCAATGTAAGAGTTGAATAAATTATAAAAAGATTAACAGAAGAAAAAATAAAGACTTATCACAACCACCATATCCAAGCGATTATTTAGAATTAATTACCCAAAATACAGTCAGTATACAGGTGTATACACATGAATTATCTGTCTGTGCGTGTTAGGTGTACACAAGTGATGAGAAATTAACATACATATATAACTTAAAATTCCAATGGAAGAATAAGTGTGGAATATTAATTGTGTAATAAAGGGAGGAAAAATAATTCCAAAACCAAGGATATTTCATTTTCAGAAGAAAAAAATTGTTAACAAGGCATATATGCGCATCCATCAATTGATACCGTTTGTACAAGACAAATATTTCTCCCAGTTCTCTAACACCTATTGTTTAACGTACACAAAAGATAATGTAAAGAGAAGTCAAGTACGTTTATTTCAAATTTAAATATATTTGTGATTTTTAAAGATAATGTTATATTTAATGATTCACTGTTTAAATGAAGGGCGGACAAGAAATAACTGTTATAAAACTCTGTTTTCTTTTCATAGTTTGCATTACGGACTGATTTTAGCTAAGTAAACAATAAAAACAAGGAAACACTGCACAGTTGTTTTGCCCTAGTATGGAACTTCTCATTAGTGTGTATCTACGACTGCATTCCCGATAAAATCGAGAAAGTTCAGATCTTCCTTAAAACCACCGACCACTGGGTCTACATGTCTAGCTTCGATCAATTCACAATATTGAGCAACCATGTTCGGATGACAGCAGTAGGAATTTACCTCACACTCGACATGGTTGAACTTCACCGGTCATAGCTTCTCAGTAGAATTTCGTGAATTATCCTTTGCAATTAGTCACTAGCGAGAACATGATTATTGCTGGTATAGTTTACAACAACTAACCGTGAAAATAACTTTTAACTGTTTCCCAGTTGTTATCAGTTCAGTTTTCGCCATGAAAATAGTAACAAGTATCGGATTAACTTTTAACTAAGTATGGTTTGAAAATAATGTCCATCATAACAAGTTAATTCAAACAATAACATTAAAAACAAAGTGGTTATGAAAATAGTAACCTGTATTTGTGTTTTAGTCATAGGTAACAATATTCACTTACTTTTAGTTGAATTTGTAATAACAATTCTAAATATTCTGTAGTGGCTTGTTTGAAATAAGCAAAACGATTCAAGTCGAAATTTTGAAATTCTTTTTTAATATTTATAGATATATTATTAAATTTATGCTGAGCTTGATCGACACGATTTTCAAGCTTTTAAAGAATTGAAGAAAAAAAGAATACAACTATACAACTATATGTAATGCACAAAATGAAATATGCAAAGAAATACAAACTGGTAATCACAACAAAAACCTCGATTTATATAATAAAAACAATCGTGCATACATAAATGGTACAAGCTATTCTAAAACATTTAACATAAAAAATATTCGAGAAAAATTTGTAAGATGAGATAATTGTTTGGAGAGTAAGTGAATAAAGAACACTATGTATAAGGCAAATAGTCTAGAGACTATACGTTAAAATAGCACCAAAGAAGTAGATTAACATCGAGGGAATGATGACAACATTGATATCGGTTGCTAATTGACACCCGTGGTATCGGTTCCTGAAGTCATTGACTATAGGACTAAGTCATGTAGGTAGATGCAGACTACCTGTTTGAGGTCACCGCGCGATTATTTTAGCCAGCAGTTGGACACTGTGAAAAATATGACTTAGAGTTAATAGCACTAGTGCTGATGTTTTCATTCTTCGTCTTCCTTTAGATCTTGAGTTTCAAAATCATATTAAAATTTCTTATTTTATGAAGTTTTTCTTTTGTCTAGAATCATACTGTCGATTCTAATGTCTACCGCTACCACTGTCATTTACTAATCCGACTACTCTGGTATTTACTTATCTCGCTATGGTAATTCAGTGTGACAACTCGGATCGATGCATATATGTGCTAGGTTCTATATTACGTATGACTGATCGAATACTTAATTAGTAAGTGTGCAATTTAACTGTTAAGTTGCTGTGAAAGTACATAGATCAATAAAGCTGGTGGTAAAATGTTGAATATCCTACAGAGTATCACATGCTAACTTTTAATTACCATCTATTCCCAGAAATATGGTTCCCATTCGGCACATAATTTTAAATGTTAGGGTATTTAAATTGAAAAAGGTTTGGTTTTAAATAGTTACTAATGTGTAACAGTAACTTTGGGATCAAGAGTAACCTAAAAGGCAAACAAAAACGTAGTATCCACCAGTAGTTTTTAATGAATTCTTATTTCAAATGGAATACAGTGAAAGGTTTCATTAGAATTTTAAAAATCCTAATGATGATCATATAGGTTCAGATCATTTTAATCTTCTTTGGATAGATCAGTGAAAACATGTTGTTTGAGTAATATTTGGTGTTTATGTCCTATGACTTGAATATACTATAAAACAAGTTATTAATATACTCAGTAATTAATTAATAATACAACCTGATATGGAGTGCCAATCAGAAGTAGCCTAATGAAAAGGTCAATCGATAGCAATTAGATAAGACATAAAGGTCAAGTGTATTTGATTGGGGTCAAAATGAGTCAATATCCTAAGGATAGACTGGTATATATATGGGTGTGTTTGTGCATTTCATTAGGTAATCCAATACACTTTCTCGTTTACTCTTGTGTTATCGCTCAAATAGTCAGTTTTTTTTGGGGGGGGGGCTAACGCATAGCATACCGTGCATCGGTATCAGATTCCGAACACTGCACATCACAACACCATCTCTTAAGCTGTTGGTATTTATGGTGAAGTATTCTATTTATGTTGAATTGATTATTATCCGACTAAATTAACATAATTTTCGTGTTAAAATAGGAGAATATTCTATTCTCGTGTGTGATGTGAAATCGATCGACTAAATTGGTGTGAACTGCGATCAAGTGAAGGCTGTTCACAAAAAAGGACGTTTGCCAAGAGACTTCTGGGGATCTAGCATCGTCAACATAAACAGGGCTAAAAGTCATCTAAGATGCCAGTGATAATATTACACGAATTTTGTACATCGTTCATGAGCCCATGAAACTGAGATCTGTCAGATATAATCGTTTCTCTGGATATCACATAATAAATAATATTGTTGAACTCATAATATGAATCACAAATGATTCGGAGTCTGACTCAGGTAAGAAAACATCAGTAAATTAGAACAAATCAATTAATAAAGTGAGAAAATGATCATCTTAATTATGATAACAAATCAATAAATGTCATTATCACTCATTAGATCGAAGACAAGTTGGTTTCAAAATAAATTCAAACTGATAGGAGCACACTTATTTTTGTTAGTACTAAATGAAAATTATCAGTATAAAAAAGGAGTAAATCATCTTACATCTTCTAATTCCATTGTTATCGTGGCCATCTTTTTGTTATCATTTCTAGGTGCCATTTCCATTCGAATTTTCTGTTCACGCTTTGAACGAAGATTAGCTTCAGCAGTTTTCCATGTACGATATATTCGTACACGTTCACTTAAAACATCCTAAATTGTATACATTTAACTTGGTATTATGAAATTTTTTAAGAATAATGAAGTAATATTAGCAAGATTTGTCGTTTAGAAATAACAATACAAACAGTTAAATTAAAACGATCTACTTGAATATTAACTAGAATATTATTTTTCATTTGCAAGTTTCATGGCCACTATGTAATTATCCAATAAGGGGTCTCATATTCTTAAGTATATCGTAATTGCAAAGTAGTGAAACGTTTAATAATCATATGATTTTTTTAAACATTACAGCCCACTGTAATTCTAAATATCTATCTCGAAATAGTCTGCTTGAAATTCAAACATTTGATAGTAGACTATGAATAGACTATGAAAACAGTTAACAGATAGTAATTTTAGGGTATGTTTTAGTTTATGTACTACATTACACTCCAGATATCCTGACCAAAGGCTTAAAAGACAACTTGGACTTGATAGATAACGAAATAACTTGAAGCCATAAACGAAGAACAAATACCTGGTTACACTGATAATAGTAAAGCTCTATCACAGTCTGTTACATATAAACTAGAGAGTGCAAATCTCTTGTAAACAAAAAACGGTACTGAAAAACACTCTGTCTGCATAGCTTTAAAAAACTCTAGTTTTTCCAGAAACAATTCATTTCGAGTACACTATGAAAGCTGAATTTTAAGGCAACAGTTTTGTTAAGTGTTTTAGAAGAAATTTATAAAAATATGGTTTACGAATAAACAGCATGATTGCATACCGTTTAAATCAATCATTAAGTCAACATCTACTTTCCAAGTGAATTTAGAAAAATATTTTGTCACGTTAACAAATAAATACCAGGACGGAACGGCCGTCTAGTGCTTCCAGATTTTCAATGGTGGTCTGACATTGATCGATTCATGATCTCAATCAAAGCTCAACAATCTCCACAACTCTATACTGATAAATAAATTTACTCTGAAGAAATTACTTAGGTTGAGTCACAATACGTTAGAAATACAAATTCCTACTCAATTGGGACATCGCAAAATTATTATTATTATTACTAACTTTCTACCAAATGCTCGATTTATTTAAAACTATTAGAAAAACTTACCTTGCAGGCCTGGACCATGCCTAATAATTCTCGAGAATACTCCACTAAATGACACGTATGCGCTTCTGCTTGTAAAGCGTGTAAATCAGCGACATGTCCTTCTGTTTCTGCCAGATGATGAAGTGCTTGAGCTAAACCAGTATTTTCTTCTACATTAGCCAGGAGAAGAACTGAACGAGACAAACCAGCTTCGGCATTTGCTAGGTCTGAAGTAAATTCAAATAACTGTTTCTTAACTAAGTGTAATTTAAAGTTATGCTGATGCAACTGAGAAATCAGTTCGTGTATTTCGCGTTCAGATTCAGTTAACACATGGTGAATAGTGATACTATGTGGCTGATCAGACTGTAATTTGAGAGGTATTTGAATTTGTGACTCAATGACACAAAGATGTGCTTTGAGAACTGAGGTGCATTTTTAAAAGTATCGTATTTTTTAACATCAGTGTTTGTTTGTTATAAACAATAACAACTTGAAGCAGGTGACCATAAAGGCCAAATAATACATGGTTTGGATCTAACTACCATATAAATACCATTTAAATACACGAAACAAATAATGGTTTAACTCAACAACATTAAACTGGATACTTGGAGCCAGTAAGAATCTATACCAAGTTCTTTTACAGTTCACTCTTTCAGCAAATTGAAATTGACGATATGTTCTGATCTTCTGCTGTGGTAATAATTACAAGTGAGAGAAGACAATGGTTTGGTGTGTTTAACACGCGGAAAAGCCAAGTTAGTTTCCAAGGCTTAACAAACTTATTGACTTATCAACAATACTTTTCTAAAACATCACGCCAAATCTTGATGGTTCCCATACAGCGAATTCACTACATCTGATTGATGTATTAGCGATAAGTCTAATAGAATGACAAAAGCTGCTTCAAATAACAAGGGCATTAGTTAAAAAGGTTGGTTAAAGCACCCTCATCAGCAAACTACTAAGATTTTATCTAATGTTGGTGTCTCACATAACAGACTGTAAAATGTCAAGTGAAAAATTTATAGGCCACTAGTTGATAATATCCAAAGATGAAGTAGTTAATACATTCGACTACGCAATTCTATCTTTAAACTCTATGTTAAGAGGAGCTAGTTATGAAGTGCTATCTTCTATTTAACAGATGTCACATGCATGAAGAGCCTTATTGAGTTTTCGTTCAATATTTTCGAAATATACGGTATTTTGTTAACATTCGTCTCCAAGATGTCTGTTTTGTTTGGATAATTTGAGACATCCTGGTACGTAACCAATTTCTGACAAAATGTAGGTAAATAACAGATATTCCCATCTGTCTGTTTACACTATCTGTACTACGTTTAAAACAGGTGGCTTCCTCCAATATTTATTATTCTTTAGTCCAAATCATGCCTTCTGGAATTAAATAAATGAAGCTGAGAACTAGACGTTTACCACACTGAACAATTCCTCTGGTTTCTTGAAGGCCTAGAGAGGTGGTACTTCTAACTAACAAATCGTGGTACATATCTCAATAGTAGTGTAGTGAACAGAACACTGGTTGGGGACAATCGAATGTATTTAAGCAAACATTACAGACTATCTCAGTAAATTCTGAAAACCATACAATGGACAGTTAATTTGCAAATTAACAACCAACAGTCTCAATCTTCATTGTTTCTTCTCTAATTCCATTGTTCGTGCATTTTCCAACCGATTGTGCTTCGTTTCAGTTCTTTCCTCATCGGTCTTCTGCCAAAATACATTCTATGCCTGACCAACACCATATACTACTTATATGGATATAAGTAGACCACACCACAGTAGTTCAGCTAATACCACCACACTACCATACATAGAATCAGTCAAAATTGAACTGTCGGAATTTATTATCCTTTCTCAATCTACCTTTTTTATCAACTTATCGATGATGATCAACATTATTCAAACTGTCACGTTAAAAAGTTTAATCTCTTGGAAAAAACAAACAATAACCATCCGTAAGCAAAAGAACAACACATCTAACCAACAAAAACATTAAACTAAGATTCATGTTTAAGACGATCCCATTTCAATAGACGAAAGTCGGGAAATTCACTAACTATTCAATATACATGTAATGTCATTTGCATATCACATGTTTTATAACTTTTACTTACTTACTTACTTACGCCTGTTACCCCTCGTCGAGGAGCATAGGCCGCTCACTAGCATTTCTGGTTAGCGTTTTTTTAGCGAGTTAGCTTTTCTACGGGATGGGGTCGCTAACCCCATACCCAACCCTCCTCCTTTACCCGGGCTTGGGACCGGCAGCAACTCTCGAAGAGCTACAGGCGGAGTTTTTAGATCACAAATATTTGGATTGGAAGAAAAACTCAAATAAATTAAATACCTACCATTGTCTCCTGATACTAAATTAAGAAGCGAAGAGTGAAGACGTTTAAGTTGCTTTTCCCAGCCATCTAATTCATCTGCTTTCTGATAGAAGAACTAGAAGAGCAAAGAAAAATGTAATTAAATGGATAGATAGTATAGTGCAAAAAAGGTGCTTTTTTGTCTACCACTGGACTGGACTGTAAACATCACAAAAGAGAAGTGCAGATGATGCAGGTAGTTTTCTTTTTATGGTGGTAATTAGTAGTTCAAGCTGAAGTTTCTGCTGTGTTGTGCAGTGTCCTGTATAGTGATACTCAAGGTTCTTGTGCACTAGCCCGACCGGCCACTCGAGTGAGGAGGAAGCTTTTATTGGCTAACCAGATTGAGAGATATCTGTACGCTTATTCATATATATATATATATATATAGAAATTTAATTTACATCTTCAACCCATGGAGTGCGTCTCGTTCTTAAAAAAGAAAAACAAATCTTGATAGAAAGTGTGAGCTCACCATTTGGCCAGTGTTTGATTGATCTACTACATCGCCGTATGTTGGACAATATCTCACTTTTTAGTTGTAATACTTTAAATGATGGATGCGAGAAGATACAGCTTTAGAACTAAGTCACATAGAATCATGCAATCCGTTAACTCCCGAGCAACACGGGTTTAGAGACAGGCATTCATGCTCGACCTACTTACTTATTGCGAGAGAGGATTGGACAGTAGCCCTAGATAATGGTATCTGTCGATGTGATATTCACAGACTTTAGCAAAGCACTTGACAGGGTTCCTCATTTAGGTCTAATGAAGACGCTCTCGAGCTTTGACGAGGTGATTTTTCGAGTTTTATATGCCACCTACGTAAGACCACACCTGGAGTACTATATCCAAGCGGCTAGTCCATGTCTTATTAAGGACACTGACTCATTTCAGCGTGTTCACAGTGTGGGAACAAAATTAATAAAAGGTCTTTATAAACTCGCTCACTATAAGCACCTAAAACATATAAGCCTTTTGCACTTATCGTATCGTAGAACGCAAGGTGACCTTATTTCGCCGTGCTGTATCTGCAATTACAATCTGGCTGTTAATACGTCTCATCTTTTTGCTTCCTCCAGCACTAATGATCTTCGAGACCATAGGAAAGTTTAAAAACCACGATCTAATAAACTCAGAGTGAGGTTCTGTTTCTCTCATCTAGTGGTCGATGGCTGGAACGCCTTACCCGAATGAGTGATATCAGCCTCATCAATGAACATTTTCAGGGAGAAGCTGGACCTTCATTGGAAAACAAACTGTAAGGAATGATACAGGTACACCAACCTACTATCCTTATTCCTGAAAATGAACTAAATGAGACATTTTTTATCTGAAACTGTTATATCTGGCCGATTTTGAACGCTATTTCGCTTCCCTAAGCTAGTTCCGTACCCCCGAGCTAGAACTATACACCGACTTGAAGACCAGAGAAAAGGCACAAAATGTGAGGGAAGCACTTTACTACAGGGTTCATTTATGTACAGAAAATATAGGGATTTTATAGTAATTTAAGAGTCCTTGAGTTTTACTGAAAGTTCTAGAACACTGCTAAACATAGTAGCAGTGTATAAATCAGCCAATCAGGATCTCCACATGTGACTTTTCCATTTTCGTTATTTTAGTAACATAACTTCCCATAACTTCTAATTAATCGCTGATTGGTTGAAATGCTCCTTGATGACCCCTGAGCTTGTTATGTCGCTTGCGAGAAAAATGCAGGGTCATCCCAACAGAAACTAATTCCGTTTTGTGTCACTTAACATTCTTAATCCTATTATTTTCTCAATTCCATAAATTAGTTTATCTAGGAAACGCCTCTTTATGTATCACATATTGATTTTTGTCAACTTCCTGTAATTTTCTCAGGTAATGATTTCAAGTATCACGAGGCTTATTTATCTTGCTCTTCTAAATGTCAATAGAAAACGGGCTACCAACGAACATGCACAAATATCTCAGCTGACAAGGACCTCTTTATCACATATCTGGCCTTGACAATATCTACTGGATCCTTCTACTTATACAACCTAGTATAAAAAATATCTTCGACGTGAATCAATAACTTATGTAATTTCAATGCCGTAGACTTAACACCTAACTAGAGTGCTACTATAGGGTTCAGTTTTATGCTTTAGCGAATAATTGTTACCAAAAATAACCATGGATTATGCCACCTTTAAAATTAGAACTAGTTAACTCAACACACACTTGCCAAGTGTATTTCTGATTCACTAAAACACTACAGTACTTAATGACCCATAACGGTACAGAAAAATTGTAACAAGATTAGTTAGACAGATTTAATGATTCCAGTTATGAATAGCAGCACAATATAAATACATGCAATCCATAAAACAGATTTTCTCTTCGCTCTCGACTTAGTTTGTAGCTAAAAAAAACCCGGCTTCCTAATTAGTCGAACTAAACTCCCGAACTTTTTCTCGTGTTGAGTCAACACTTCAAATCTAACTAGCCACTGCCCATTTCACGATCCCAAGAGATTTTAAGTAGGTTTGAGTTATTCGTTTCGTCAGTAAAACATACAGAGCACTCAAGATCAAACAATACATTTTAAACCTACCGTCAGTGCATAAGCTACTCTGGCTTTATTTATTGCGATTTTTAAAATTATCATTATTTTAACCAAGGAATTTAACATTAACCCTAGAAAATACGTAGGTAAGGTACGTATATGTTTTTCAATAATTCATACTTGTTTCACCAAGCACAGATCATCACAGATACAAAATCTATACTTTTTGAGAGTCAATTCATTTACTATTTCCTCAAAGTCAATCATCTAAATACTCGATGACAGTAAAAGACAGTTCTCTAGTATTACGTTAAGAACATTTAATTTATAAAATTCACTCTTATGAATAGACCATCATGACTTATGAAACTAGGTAGTTGAGAAACAGTTTAGACGAAAGAAGCAATATATTTGTAATCTATAATACATAATTCGATTATCACTGCAACGATAGAAAAAAAATTATATATATATATATATATATATATATATATATATATATATATATATATATACCGTGAAATATAATCATATATTATGAAAAGAGATCAAAAATTGATTTGCACAGAGAAATAACTTATAACCATACACTGATTAAAGATCTATCAAAACAACAATAAAGCATTTGATTGTTCAAGCACATACATGCAACACAATGGATTTACATGTAAATACAATTAAGACGCAAGATATGGTCGGTAAGCTATAGGTGAAGAAAAAATGATCAAGCATTGAATACAAGACTTATTTATCTGATTTTATTTATAAAACATTACTGAATTTCAGTGCTTAGACTACAGGCCTCACAATTAATTAAATCATGATTTGATAGACCGGGAGTTTCGATTCCAAATTCATATAGCGATGGAAACCGCTAAACATAATGGTCGCTTAAAAGTAACTTTTATGTTGTAAACCCTCAGTGATTGATGAGGATGAAGACGCTGACAAAGTGCAGTCTTCTGTTAGAACTGAGTAATAATGCAAGGATGTTTGGAATGCGTTTGCCCCCTCTAAATGTAAATTGTTACTCCAGGACTGGCCTGCGTCAACACCTGAACTAAGGATAGGGAGTGAAGTAGTCGAACGCGTCGACAACTTCACTTATCTTGGAAGTCTGATCAGCCATAATGGGTTGGTATCTGACAAAACCTCAGCACGGATTCAAAAAGCTCGTTTGGCTTTTGCCAACTTACGTCACCTATGGCGAAGACGAGATATCCGTCTATCAATTAAGGGACGAGTATACTGTGCAGCAGTTTGCTCTGTTCTACTTTACGGCTGTGAAACATGGCCATTAAGAGTAGAAGATACTCGCAAGTTACTAGTGTTTGACCATAGATGTTTTGGAAATATTGCTCGCATCTGCCGAGATCACTGAGTTAGTAATAGTGAGGTTAGACACAGGGTGTTAGGGGATGATAGTAAATTAGTTGATGAAGTTGTGAATCTTCATCGACTGAGATGGTTAGGCCACGTGTTACGTATGCCTGAACACCGATTACCACGACGCTTAATGATGACTAGTATTGGCGATGGTTGGAAGAGAGTTAGGAGTGACCAAACCAAAAAGTGGCATCAGTGCTTGAAGTCACTAACTTCCAGTCTGAGCCATGTTGGCAGATGCGGACTACCTGGTTGGGGTCCGCGTGACTATCGTAACCAATGGTTGGAAACTCTGTGTGACATGGCTCAGAATCGACCACAATGACGTCGGTGTATGCACTCTTTGACATCCCTTAAATCGTGAAATTAAAATTGTTTCATAACTTTCTTCCTTTCTATACTATAACCTTATATACAATCTTTCTTTTATATACTACCACAAGTAAATTAACTATTTCTATGAATTTGGTGTTCATCTCGTTATGCTAACGAGGTATGGCAACTTGGAGCGATGCATAAACGTGCCTGGTCCTACGTTGTAGGTAACTAACTGACTGATTGATTGATGATAACCTTCTCCGTTCCCTGTGTATGTTTTCAAATAACCACATAAAGTTCTAGTGAAACTCTAAATACGTTAATATCAGTTCCGTTGTATTATCATGCACCTTACGATACCTAAATATTATTTTATTGGTTACAAGTTATCACTGCAACAATAAACCATCAATGGATTAATCACTTGTTTTTTAGTTTGAAACTGATAATACCAAAAACAATAAAACGATAGAAAGTTGACAACATCCAAAATAAACTATTATACTACTAAAAACACTAGCGAAACTGATCATGAATTAAAAGTTTTTTTTGGATAATGTGCATGACTCTTAAGACTTTTATTTCTAGTGTCATAACTAAAGAACTAAGGCAAATGTGTCTCATTCAAGTTGAAACTAATCGAAAACTTAGGTACCCAGATAAAAAAAGCGTGATTATTAGGTGTACATAAGCAAACTACAGAGTTCACACACTGCTCTACCATGTCTTAATATCTTACAGATCTCAACCTAGCATTTGATATCATAACCCATATATCTTACGCTGAAAGGTAAAAATCGTACGCTGCTAATCATTCAGCAAATTTTTTACAAGAAAGTATATGATTACGACTATACATTGGATGCCTTTACTGGTTTTTGTTTATCGCCTTGTTGACTTGTCACCCGGTATTTACGCCACATTTAGCCAGTCGCGCAAACATAGCTGTAATCTAACGCAGTTTTACAATATCTACAACTTATGTATGAAACACGCCAAACATTCTACAATTTTTATTTGAAAAGTTTATAAAACTTAAGTCCCATTTACAGTACACAACCTTTTTATCCACGGTGGACCTAGTCACTTCAGTAACAAGTCCGTTTTAAAAATGTAGCCACTAATGAGGTTAATAATTATAGGACTTGCAGAAATTATCATGACAAATCACTTGAAATTACTAGTTAACCGTTCTAAAACTCAAAAATTGTAATCTCAGCCCTGTTTGAGGCTCATCAGTCAGCTAAACCGTTTTTAAAAGAGACTGAACAAACGCCAAGGTGGTTGATATATAATTAAATTGCCGATATACTATACACTATTTGTCAAGTCTAAGTGGAAACCATAGACTGTACCATATTTTTCAGATAATATAAGGTAAATTGAAAGCTTCCGAACATCTGTTCGAGTCTTATTAAGATTATTAGTGAATACTGAACCATTATTATGAATCGAAAAAAAGTGAAATGGAAATCACAACACAAAGCATCTTATCAAGAAGTGCAAATAATATATATTTCAAAATTGCATTCTAAAATGAACATTCATCGAATCACAGTGTTAAAATGATAACGGTCAATGGTTATCAGAGACTAACTTACCTCCTCAGCAGTATTCTGAAAACCATATAGTATGAACCATGATAAAATTTATTAGGAGGCGAATGCGACGTAGTGGATTTGGATGTTTTATTTTGTTAACCAAGAAGGCTAGAACTAACCGGTTAAATACAAATCCATACTGTTAGCAATACAGATGTTTAAGAAACCACCAAACTAAACTTTCGAAGAATTATAACAGATTTCGACGAAACCTTTTCAAAACAGAGATTATTATACACAACGACTACTTCGTGGATAAAATCCAGTAATCAGGGAACTTAAGTGACAGGGTTTGAAATCGATTGAAGAAATCAAGACTCATTCTTTCCCTAACCTTTTATAAGCTTTGGACACATCATCTTCCATCTATTTGTACAATGTTGCTAGGAGCTTTTCCCTATAGTTAATTCTTTTTATATATTGTGGAGCAAATCAACCTAAACCAGTGTATTACAGTGCTCCATTCTGTTCATCTTTTCAATCCCAAAAATATGCATCATGTGATATGAACTACTTCATAGTATAGAAGATTAAATGCTCCTTGTTCTAGTCTGACAAAATGTAGTGGTAAAAGTGATTGAAAAATCAGCAACGGTCTATCTAGATTGACTGTATATTATTTACATGAAGCAGTAACCAAGTATTTAAGGCGCTTAGCATTCAAATAGTAGGTTATAAGTCTTAACTCCGCCTCGCTAATCGCAGTATGGGAAGTCATGTAGTATCGATATCCCTCACTCAGACAGTATAGCTCGAAGTCGAGCACATAAGACTGTACATTTGGTAACTGAGTTACATGAGTGACTTCCAAAACAGGAGCATCATATGTGTAAAATCAGAAACATTAACACATCATAGGAATTAATCATCCCAACCTACCAAAATTCCTTTGGTATTTTGCATAATTCGAGGACAAGTTAGCTGATTTTGTTGAAAATGTACAATAAGCATTACAGAGTAGGTAATCGTTCAAAATTAAAATATTCCCTGAATTTCGTACTTTCGGATATACTAACCATTGATATGCGGCTCCGCGGCCTGGCCAAATTACTTTTAACTCATCTTAAAGATTTTGTACAAACAAGTTGTATCAGTTCCTGCACTCTATTTTCTCGTCACTATGATAAGCAAATGTACGTAAATGAGTTGCATCACTAATTTTAGTCACATTGCGGTGATAGGTGAATTTGGATATCTTTATTTTATTTCTACATTTGTGGACTGTCACTTAAAAAAAACTAGCTCATTGAGCGGTAAAATTCCTTCAAATGATTAGTACTAGCAGTTCCCAAATACTCTATACGGATGTTTTCTCTACCTCAGTGATTCCCAGAAGCTGAAAAAATTACAAATATTTAATGACTGATACCAGTTATCGTACTATAAAATATAAAATAACCCTTCAAACAGTTTTACTAGTACTTACCTCTTCGGGATCATCAACTTTGTAAGCAAGCTTTCCAATTGCATCACCCAAATTTTTCATCACTTTTATCGCTGCAGCACCGGATAATAGTTGGGTGTTTGTTGCACGTGGAAGCTCTCCTTCATGCTGAAGGAACTCACAGACATCTTCATCAATACGTAAAACTGGATGTGAGAGTACTCGTGATAGGAATCTGTGAAATGATTGACAAAATTCTTACCGTTCTAAAGCTATTCGGCGGCGTTCAACAAATTCATTTTCTACAGAAACGTCCTTTGACATTTTAACCTTAGTTGTAGCTAAAGAGCATTGAAACGAAACTAAATCGTTACCTAGCATATCTTTAGAAGGAACGGGGGGAACAATAACTCCTTCAGAAATATACTTTGTGACCAACCTTTCGTGCAGCCCAAGGAAATCAGAAAATCGTCTGAGGACTGAAAACTCCTTGCCATTAAGCTTGAAAATAAGGTTATTATGATCACAAACCTTTGTATTAACACGATATACTACGTATGACGAAATACCCTCACCAACTTTTGCAGGGTTTGTGATTTTTACATATGCAACATCGGAAACAGTTTTCTGAATTTCATCAAAATAAAGCTGAACGTACTACAGTTTCTTTCCCAATGTCAATGGGTGATTTATCATGTGTGACAATTCGTTCAGGTGTAAAACCAGTTTGCAGACAAGACTCAGAATTTAAAGACACATTTAAGGCGTTTTCAGAGTTTTCATTTAGCTAAACAAAAGCATAATTACAGCAAAGCACTCACATCCAGCTCAGCGAACTCATCATCTAACATTATGCGACTCCCAATCGTTGGAAAGCTTGTGTGTAGATTGGGGGTACGTTAGTATATGAAAACACAAGCAAGGTGTACAGATATAACCGCTGTTTCCTAGCTAGGACAATAATCTGGAAGGGATGAAACAAAACCGAGGTTACTAACTAGCAATTAATGCAGTTTAATGTTTTAATAAAGGTTATTTTAAAAGGACAGTGGTATTGTTCCTTTTTGAGTGGATGTCTCTTGTGTGAATAGATGACCTCCTCGTTGGGTGTAAATAAAGTATAGGTAACCATGTTGTATGGTTGGAAAATGTTTGGTAAATTTCTCCAGGACATGGCCTGGGTGCAAGCAGTAATTCTTTTATAAGCGGATAACTTTACAAGTCTTCTGCTACCATTAGCCTCATTGTAAGGCAAAGATATGGAGGAAAAAACAAGACGAAGAGGATACTATGGGACACAAAAAAGATCAAGAGAATTTACCAGAACAAACCCACACTTGAAAAATGTTATTAGGTGCCTTTAAGCTCAATAAGAAACGTTCTCGGATCCATGTTAAGTAATCTCGAGTTACAGCTAACAGTCTCAGGGTTACTATCAGTCACGGCTTGAAAACTATTGAATATTAGTGAGTTACAGCCGTTAAATATCCACCGGTATTCTTGGTAATAATGAGGCTTTAAGTCATCTAGATACCATGGAGCTTATGAATTCGGAGTGTCTTTTGTCCACAATTAGAGTATGATATATAAGCAGCCAATCTGGTTAAAACAAAAGCTGTTGAAAAATGTTTGAAGAACTCAAACAACGTCAAACCATAGTATCTCAATGTTTCCGAGTGGCTGCAGATTATCTGGACTAGACATTCTCTATTCCTTAAGTAAACACTTAAGTGTTTCATCATAAAGCTACCTTTAAGAATTTGCGTCAAAAATGCTTTTATATAAGGAGATACGTTTGTTTGCCTTTTAGAATGGCTTATTTAGGGATACAAAAGAGATCTCACAAGCTCAAAAATAACTACCTACAATATAACTGGTGACTTTTCCAGTGAATCACCAAAATGTGGGAGTCTGTCCTGAGCTATGAACACAATACTTGAATTCAAATATTGTGTTCAAGCGATTTGACAGACTGAATACTGTGCTGTAGAACATATCGTCGGGTATTTCTGACTTGAGTGCCAATGTGAATCAGCTACTGTCGAGGTCCGGTGAATGGGCAAATCCGCGGAAATTCGATTGCAGACTATCAAGTCAACAGTCCCTTTTGTCATCTTAAGAGGAAATGAGGACGTTAGACGCTTGTCTGCAGCAGGAAGACATAAGGGACAGATTTGTAAGTCGACAACACTAATTTGATCATTTGTTCGTATTACATATGGCCATGTTGACGTCAATGCGATACAATTTGTCGCACACCATGAAACCTGAAGTTGCCAGTCATTTCACGCTACTTGGCACTTTATCAAAACGAGCACTTCAGAAGTGCAGGTTTTACGGCTGCATACGAAGCAATATACTTTTTTTAAACTTCAGGCGCATTAAGTAGTCGGTTCCTGTCATTGTCTGTCAACGAAAAAGACCTTGTGAAACTGTACGACATCACGACGCAAGGTTATTTTCACGACATGAAATACAAATTTCAAAAGCGTAAGAAAACAAGAACATGTATGTACTAATTTGAAGTGAACCATTCTCTACTGCTTTATAAGTACAATCTTCAGTGTTATCTAACATAACCGTAAAGCTTCAAGCAGGTAGTTGTGTAAAAAGACTTATCACTTACATATCGTTGTAATTTTTTTCTTTAGATTTCAGAATTCACAAGATTATTTTGATTCGCAATAGTCGAACAGGTGTTAGAAATAATCAGTGGAATATTTCTAATGTTCACCTTCGTTTTCAATAAAAAAAATTTAAACATGCCCTTACTTTCTTACTTTTATGGGAAACTCTTTGACTAAATGTTGAGAAAGCCTGTTCGATTTTAAATGCACTTGTAATTTAGCACACTAGCCTAATTAATAATAGATAGATAGATCTTTTCAAATCGCAATAATACTTGGCAATTACAGTTAAAATACATGACGATCTATGCTATAGCATCTGTCAACTACTCCTAATGTTTTACAATATGACGTATCTTCTTTTTAATAAATTTTTTAAACATGTACGAATTTTAACGTCGAATAAAGTTGTCGTGTGGTGTTTTATGGAAATAAATGCGAACACAGAAGACGTTTAGGATTATGCTGAATGTGTTCAAAAGTGGAGCAAAATCGGTGTATTTTCAGGCGGAAATACGACAACTCAACGACATTTAAAACACAGAGCGATATACAGGGGAAAAACTGCATTACTTCCCTCGGACAGGCGAAAAAGCAGATAATTTGGGGCGTTTACCTTTTACTTTTCAACGCTTTTTCTCTCTTTGTTTTCCTTTATGTCCCCTTCATTGGTTGTTTGAGAAAGCAGAGAGAATTTTATATCCACACAATTTCTTATCAACCAACAGCACCACATCAAATGGTAACTTTAATTCTTCTTATATTTAATTATAATTTAGTAACCCATGTGTGTCATATTTGTCACACACTTATGGATGCAACTTTGTGCACTACTAAAATTTTCCGAAAATGACTTCAAGACCATAAGGTCTTTGTATCGAAACTATTATAACCAAGTAACTACCTATTGAGCTTAAACCAATTAGTTTTAATCAAATGCATACAAACTATTATATTACTCTATGGATGAACCTCAATAACTCAAACTTTCCGTCGAGTAAACGCAAAGAGCAAATGCAACGCAGCTCATATATCTGGCGCGACCAAATAGCTTAGATAGCAGAGGACAGAATAGAAGCTTTCGCTAAGCAGGCTTCGGTATCTAAAAATGGTGGGTCACCGATGAATCTAGTTACGGAAATAAGTATAGTTAACAGGAGAAAGAGAAATATTGATAAATTGCAAGGAAATACAACGGCATGATAGAAAGTAATTTTTGCAGTTTTCGCTCACATGGAGCGTGATATCGTGTGCATTATATAATCTATTTTTTCAAGCTTGATGCCAAAATTTCTCTATTTTGTTGATGTCCACGCATTTTGAACAGTTTTAGCTAATACATTATGACGAATAATCCTGATCTGTTGTAGCTCTTGTGCTCCATTTCAGTTTCAGTTTCAGTAATTCGTTCTGGGCTTGTGAACTTTTTTGGAGTGTCCTCGTAGATTATCTGTTTTGGTAGACAAGAAAAATTAGGGCATATCAGGTGCAAATTTGTCATTAAGCAATTTGAAAACTGTAATCAAGTCGCCTCTGATTCTTCTATATGACAGCGGGAATAGGTTTAGCTTGGCCAGTCTAGCATCATACGGGAGCTTCTCTATTCCGGAAATAAGCTGTTCTCTGAACCCTTTCCAAGAATTCGCTGTCTTCTTATAGGCAGGGGCTAGCTGCTTGTATGCAGTACTCAAGTTTAGGACGTACGAACACTGTATACAAAGTCAGAAACGTTTTGGCGTCGAGATGCCTAAAAGCCCTGCGTATGGACCATAAAGTTCTAAAACCTTTGGCGGCTATTGCACGGCAGTGTGCAGTAGTCTCTGAGTCTTGACTAACGATGACGCCTAAGTCATTGTGTGCCTGGACAATAGGTAACTCAGTGTTATTCATCATGTATGTATCTGTACCTTGGTGGCCAATATGCATCACAATACACTTGGAAGTGTTTATCGGCAATTGCCAGGTTTGGGACCATTCAGATAATCTTTCCAGGACATTTTGAAGTTCTAAGCTATCGTCCTTGCTTTGTATCGCTCTCCATATCTTGACATCATCAGCATAGAGTAAGACATGATGATAGTAGATGAGGGAGGTCATTTACGTACAGGAGGAATAACACTGGCCCCAAAACGGTACCCTGGGGGACTCCAATAAGCACAGTTTCCCAGCTAGACAACTTGGAGTTCACCCTTGCTCTTTGTTGACGCCCAACTAGGAAGTCTTTTATCCACATCAATAGATTGCCTCCAATCCCGACATTCATCAGCCGGTTGTGCGGAACTCTGTCGAAAGCTTTCCTGAAATCGATGTAGACTACGTCTATAGGTAACTTTTGGTCCTTAAGAGCGCACCAGCTTTCACGAGCGACTAATAAGTCAGTGAGACAAAAATAACCTGTTCTGAAACCATGCTGCTTCTTCGAAAGAATCCGGTTTTCATCGAGGCACTTAAACAGCCCCTTCCGAATAATCTTTTCTAAAATTTTAACAACCACACTAGTTAGGCTAATTGGTCGGTAATTCTCAGGCTTATGTTTTGTACCTGTTTTGAAGACTGGACTTACTATGGCGTTCTTCCAGTCTTTTGGTAGACGACCCTGGGTTACGGATAGATTGAAACATATACTTCAGGGGTTTGCAACGGAGGCAGCTGGTTTCTGTAGTAGCTAGATTGCAAGGCCCCGTGGATTCACCTATGTCAAGCTTATTTAGCAGACCAAGAACATCGGGTTCGTTAATGGTTACGTTGTTCACTGTGTGGGGAGGATTTGTGTTGACTTTCCGTGCTTATTGGTAAACCCCTTTCTACAGATAGAAGAAACCAGTCTAGTAGTGAATAAGTCTTTATTTTGATCGTGGGACAGTCACAGTGGAGCGAGTGGTTACCTGTTACAAGGCTTCCCAACATTTAGTATAAGATAATGGGAAATATAGTGCCTATACGAAGTAAGGAAGTAAGTGGATACCTGAGCTCTACTGTTTTGACATATACTTAGTTGTTTGATGTCAACTCTTAACTCATCAACCTAAGCTGTTGTAGACTGATTGGAAGAGTGTTTCTACGGTATATATATATATATATATATATTGCTAAAGAAGTTTGAGAATGCTTGAGCTTTGCTGAAGTCGTTCTTCACTAATGATGAGGCAGCACTGTCTCCCCATAGTGAAGGAACACCCTCTTCTTTTGAGTCTTTTGGTTTATATACGAATACAAGCGTTCAGTGCATTATATATATTCCTTAGTAATTTCTTTTCTTCGCACAACCTTCTACACTTACGGAGGATCGAGACACGAATATTCCAAGCTTCTTGATATTGAGATTTTGTCTCATCAGTCCCCAGTAACCTAGCTCCGTCTCACATTCTTCCCCTCTTACGAAGAAGGGTGAGTACATCCCTACTGAACCATAGCGAAGAGTTTCTCGGCCCCCTAGGTGCAATCCAAGGGATTTGAGGTGCAGTAACTTTTAAGTACAAATCTCGAAATGCGTCCCAAGCTGTGTCAATTGAGGACTCTGGCCCTATTGTGCAATCTACTGACTATACTGAGTGTATATTATATTGTATATTTTGCTTCTGACCCCTTTATTTTATGTCCAGTCTGTAATATTAAGTCCCGTGCATTAGGAGATTTAAACCCCACTTTAAGCAAAAGGTTTGATTTTGTTTCAATTTCGTTTGGCTACCTAGCCTGGACGCCTTTAGCGTTTGACTTTGTAGATATCCTGAGACATAAGCTGATTTAGTAGCTGTTCTATCTACCTAATGTCATCCTCAAAGCAAGTTTTCGGTTCTGAACATTCACTTTCCTTGATTCTATAAAAGATAACTGACCTGCCACTGTGATCAGTCCCTAATTTCTCGGCTACTTTTTTGGGGAGGGGGTTGGATTTTCTTTCATGTCGTTATGTCTTTTCTTATTCATAACCTGTACTCATTCGTTAAAGTAGAAACCAAAGTCACGTCAAACACATTGTGCGGTTCCAGAAGGTTACTAACGACTTGTGCCGTCAGGTTTTGTTTCCTGCTAGAAAAAGGTCTAGACTTGTGACTGAGATACCTAGGCATTTCCTGTCGGCTACCATTTAGAGGACGGAGGATAGAGAAAACAACATTTCTTCAGTTTTCATTTTGGACAGGTCTCTTTGAAATCGGTCTTTCCTCCTTCGATCGATATGAATCAGCCGCTATCGAGCTCACTTGAGGTGGCTTCATGTCAATTTGTGTGCCGGCAGAGCAGGTACACTCATTCATGTTTTTTGAGCACTTCTAAAGCTCAGGAATTTCATGTGGTTGCAATTGCAAGTGATCATACATGCCATTCATAACCGAGGTAAGGGGCTCGAACTCGCAGTTTGTCAGTACTTTTGAGAATTATCATGAAAATCTCTGTAAATAAATGGTTCTTCGCACGGAAGATTTTGTGCATTTTTAAACTGAGGTATTCATTTTGGAAGCCGTATCTTCTGGTTAAATGTATTGGTTGACATCCCTCCTTTTCCAGGGCTAATGACTAGACGTCCCCTCTAGGTAGGCGTGGCCACATAGTACTGACTCTGTCTCTCTGTATGGTTACAAATAACGACGTGCAAGCTAGAGTCAGTGCAAACGTTTGGAAAACAAGTGCACAGGGAAATGTGGTGTGAGGCATCAAAACCATTTACGGAAATCTTTCGAATGATCTAGAAGTTTGCAATATCTGTAAACGTTTCAAAGTGGATAATTTTCCACAATTTTCACCAAGTTACATATACATAAAAAATGAATAACATTGGGCTTTTTGTGCGGATAGATATCCCTTTTCCGAAGAAACCAGACTGGTAGTCGAACAGATCTTTATTCAAAACATCTGAAGTGCGACATTATCTTTTCTTTCACGCAAAGTTTTCAACACACCGTATGAAACAATAGAAATTATAATACCTACGCAATATAAGGAAGTAATTGAATAATTGGACTATAGTGTTTTGACATCACTCAGATGTTTTCGGCCAACTCTCGAACAATTAGCCTAAGTTGTTACATCAGCCCCCTCCCTAAATCTACTTTCATAGGAATGTCGGCTCGATCAGTTTATCAAACGATAACATGTCGATGGTGTCTCTGCAGCTTAATAGAAAACTGCTGACTCATTCAGTATCTGACCTCCAATCAATGACGGCCACTGCCCAGTCAATATTAAGGGATACTCCGTACATGTCATATATTTTACCAGCTTCTTATCCTATCTCGTAACATTTAACTTCACACAAATTGTCGCACGTGGCGTGGCAAACGTATCATCTTTATAAAGATCCGAGCTTGTAAGAAAATAAAAGGTAATATGAAGCAAGAATATTTGAGGAAGGGCAGCGATCAGATTATTGAATACCATGTTGCTAAGGAATGATTTTTCCATGATATGTGATCTATCAGGCGTTTACTCGCCTGCCTCTATAGTCCCCTAAATTCAGAACCAAAGAGGGATATATTCCGAAAAAATTAAAATCATTCAGACCTAAAAGGATCTCTGAACCGTTCGGACAAAATAATCCAATACAAAAGTGGGATAAATATCCCGTTTTACATAAATGTTTTATTTCGGAGAACTTACTGGTAATCTGGAAGGGAATGGGCATTGTAAAGACATATTGGACACGAATGCTCATTAAGAAAGAAAGTAACTTTTTGAATAAAAGGATGTCAATATGGACCTGACAGAAGTTTAACTCATTGCCTAATTTGATTAAATGCTTTATCGTAAGTCTGTGATGACAGCCTTTTAAAAATTGGTTCTTAGCCACAAACACACAGTGTCCGCTGACAGGGAATAATCAGAACATAAAATTAGAAAACAATAAATAGATTAAGTGTTCTATAATCAAATCGGTTCATAAGAATCGGGGACAATCAGGGTCTTATGGACTAACCGTCTGGTTAACTTGATGCTAATACGCATTCCAAAGTTGCCGAGAAATCGGGTTGGTTTGTACCGTTCAAGCATGCATGTTCTGTCAGTCACCCGTGTTGCTAGCAATCGACCAATAAAAACGAATTTTGCAAGCCGATGTGATCTTCGAGTTAAGTACGTGATCTAGCACCCACGAGGAAGATGGTTTGAACGCATGCGGGGCAGTGCTTTTGCTCTTGAAGAGTGTTCATATACGATGTTTCCATATTTTAAATTACTAAAACATGGTGAAAGAGCAGAAAAGTACCTCTAATCAGAATTCATGATAAATTCCCAAAGTTTATGGCTCCTGTATTCTGAATGTACCACTGGCCATCCGTTTATTTAACTGAATATGAGTTAATACGATTGTAATGACTGTCTTGAGATTTTATAAATTCATAGTCAAAATTTAATGAGTATAGTTCTTAGCACCAATGAGTACCAATGTTAATAAGCAAACGTAGCAAACTAAACATGATAATTTTAAACTTGTTGCATGATCGATAAAGTAGCATAAATGGTGATCATATGCTGTGTTTTTATTCCGTAAAATATTGGATTTACTCTCGACGCGCATAAAGAAAAAACTGACCAACGGTTTATTTGGAGGCAAAAATAGATGCATTTATGATAATTAAAGGAAAAAGTAATTGGCAAGTGCACCAAAGTGTATTTATTAACCACAGTGGAATGCATATTGTTAATCAATGGTTAGCGGTTTGAAGTTTGAACAACACAAGTGTTTTCTAATCATATTATCAATAATCAAATGGAAGCCAGGATTTAGTCATAATATAAAAACATATGAAGTGTTGAATACACGGCAAGCTTTTCCACGCGTCAATAGTGGTCATTTCCGGGATGTCGTATAGACAACAGACCATGACTGGTTCGACGGGAGTGTAGCCGTGAGATTCATGCTGTAATTGCAGTGTTCTGAGTAAATGGTGGACCGGCTAACCACATTTGTGCTTATAGGTGAATAGTGGGAAATAACTGCATATAAGCTATTTGGGAGCACCAGGTTGAGCAGAAGCTATAAATCAGTTAGTTTGGAGGCAAGTACTTGAAGTCAATACAGCTTACATGCTACTATTAAAGATGATGTACTGTACGATGTTTTTAATTAACTAAATGCTCATAATCCACAAGAGTGAGTCTAGTCATGTGATTATCGGTGATAGCATACGTTTTTGCCAATGAGGGTATAAATCCCCATGCATTTCTGCGATAATACGATGAATGTTTTGTCAGTGCTTGTATAAGTAGGACAATAGTGCTTTAAGTTTGGAGGAGATTTGTTTGACTGTTCGCACTGATGATTTGCACGAATAGCTGCCGTCTAACCCCCAGTCAGACCGATAAGTTCCCGCAGTACTTACTAAAAATCCGACTGCTAAGAAAACTTACTGAAAGCGTTTATCTTAGATAGAGATAACTGTGGGAACACAACACTAATTGTGGGAATAACTATCGATCAGATTATCGATTGATTTAGTCCCTGGTTTCTTAGCTTGTATTAGAGCTGTTACATGATTATCAAATCGTAACAAAGATTTGTGAAGTTGTTCAGAAACCATTGTGAATAGCTACTTATGGTTTGGATCTGGCATTAGCTACGGGAAAAACATGTGCGCTGTGGTTTTAGATGCCAAAGACTTTTGGTGGTTAAGGACACCTTCGCGTTTATTTATTACGAAAAGTCAGGAATTAAAGGTTAAAAATAGTTCACGTTGACGAATCACTGACAATAACGTCTTGTTTAATCGAGCTCAGGGTCAGGGCGTGGTTCAGCGTGCGATTGTTAACCCTCGACTGTCTGTCTGGACGGATTTCTGAATCCCTGCAGATAGATATACGATCCCATTCTGTTGAAAAGAAATTTTATTAATTCTCAGATATTTGACTCCTATGTGTTAACGATTTTTTTGATTAGCATACTCATTTGTGTTACAGAAACCCCTTCCTGTATAACACAGGCTGTATCATATGAGGTATTTTGTATTTTTGATATTTGTTCTCTTCATTAAATTAGAACCATTTTAATTAAGCTCGGAGTTAGTGTTTTGATATAATTCAATACGAGTAACTCTAAAACTCTTTTTACGCTATACAGAAGAACGTATTCTGTTCTAATCGAATAGACTTTGGTTCGTTAGTTCCGCGTTCAAACCCAATATCATCATTTCGGTCGTTACATTATTGCTTGGTCTAAAATGCTCCATTTATAGACCACTTTTTGAAAGAAGTATGTTATATAAAACCATCGAATGTATCTTATACCGAAAACCACTTTACGGGTTCTTAAATGGCAATGTATATGGCTAGTCTAGATGAGTATAAGATGCTGAATGTTATAAATTACTGTAGCCGTGATAGATCATTCGGTGAACTAATGAAAATCGTCTGGATTGTTTTTGTTATTCGTCTTTATTTAGACGGTTCATTGTTTGGCTTAATAGTAATTGTTTACATGAACTTTGTCCGATGCTTTCATACAATTCTCTCTTGGTGGGAAAATCTAGAAAAATGGATAATTCAGCAGGCGAAGTTCTCTTAAATCACCCACCACAGCCGAAGATTCTTCGTCTTTTTGTTACTCACCCCAGTTGATATGCTTTTCACTTATGTTTCTCGTTGAATTGTTAAGAGGTAAATTGTTTATGTGCTCGGCACAAAATAGGGATATAACACTCATATATCAAAAGTAAAAGCTATGAAGAAGGCGGTCAAGATACTATTTGTGACTACAATTATTTTTAAAAAATACAACACCATTTAAACTTGAGCTACTTTCTATTTGGCAATTTTTTCTCTGAAAAATGGCTTACAATGAGTTACAAAACTTCAGAAAATCTAACTCTTCTATTCTTTGCGATATTACTAATATATTAATTTTATTTATAACGGTCTACCCAGTGCCTGATTTATTTGAAATTATCAAGTCAAACCTTGTTAATGGTACCTACTTTCCTCTTTTGATTTTGTTATCTTAATAAACTAACCAAAAGTTATTCAAACCAGAGGTTTAGTAGATGTGTGGTTAAATTTCAGACTGAAGTCAAAACTGTAGGTATCTCAATTTGAATAACTGGTCGTGCCCACCTAACCCTTTTGGCCACCTGCTAAGGATTCACTTCACTACTTAGCGATTCTGTGATTACTTCGTTAGTTTGGCGGTTTAATAATACCTGTGGTGGATCATTATCTTTATAAGCTGATTTCAGCTTATCGATACTCACTGTGTCGGTGCTTCCCTGTTTGACGGTTAGGCTTTGATTGTTGACACTCCGGACACTCTTTAACCTAATTGTGCACAACCTTCCGTAAACGTAGCCATATATATCTGTTAGTAATTGGTTTGGTAGCGGCTTTCGTGTCATGATAAAACATAGTATGAACGTTACTGAATATTAATTTTCGAATATCTTTCAAGGCGAAAAGTCGACTCACCGCCTTGGTCTTTTCAGACAAAGTCAAACAGCTTTCAATAGATGATGGTAGCCACTTTGGATTGAGTCTAGAGTTCCTTGCCGCAAGTTGGTTTCGTAATTCTATGTCCTCCTTCCAGTAATCCCCCCGAAGCTTAAAAATTTATGGTTACTTGTCACGTTACGTTCATTTCTAGTCGAGATAGTGCATCTGTTACCTGGCCATGTTGTATGTCACTGGTGAACTGCTATGCAAAGTCATGATGTTGGATCTTTCAAGTGGGTTACTTATCAGCTCAGCTTTTAATGCATTGATGTTGGTTTATGATTGCCATAAACTGTGCACTCCCTGTTTTCCAAAATGTGTTAGAATTGCTTGATGTTCAAGTAGATTGTTAGCGATTCTCGTCCGGAAGCAGAATGTCTGATTTCTGATTATGTAAGTCGTTTTGAAAATAACGCAATCGGTTTCCAGGCGCTTTCGATTACTTGGTCAAGGATACCACCTACTACTTTTTTGCAAACATCTACCACTGAAGCGAATGGAGAATGAGAATTCGTTAACATTACTTTAGGTGCTTGGGTTACTTCATCCTTTAACTGCTTAAAGCCTCAACATCCTCAGAAACCAGTTCAAAAATGTGGGTTTTTCCCTGAGGTAATCTGTCAAGGACTGCCTTAATTGTGCACAACTAGGTATGAATCTTCGATAAAAGTTAACTAGATCTTCAAAACACCTAAGTTGGGTTAGAGAATATGGTGTAGGCCGTTGCATTTGTTGGTGACCTCTTATTTCATAGGTGTGATCCGTTCTGGGCTTATTGTCTGTCCGAGAATAATTCTGGGGCCGAACGCCGAAAACACACTTTGATGTATGTTCTTTTCATTTCCATCAAGCCGTTTCAACACTGCTGTTACACGCTGTTTGGGTGATTTTAATTGTAAACTGAAAATTAACATAACGTCTATATACTCCTGTGTAAATGGCATATCCCGAAGTAAATTTTCCATAAACCTTTAAAATACCTGTGCTCAGTCACACAGGCAGAGTGGTATGTGTACTAATAGCTAACTTAGGAATATCTTCCCCAGCCACTGAGATGTGATATGTCCTGAGCAAGTGAACTCTAGTCAAAATGTTCATACCCTGCAAGCTGTTTGTAAAATATTAGATATGAGGTATTGAGTACTTATCCGTTACAGTTTGATGGTTGTGGGGTTTCTAACCCCCACGAGGTTGCCAACTGTTTTCGTTTCTCTTTGGGGCAATATACAAAGGGATAGATAGATAGATAGATAGACAGATAACGCCCAGCTGAAGCGTGTAGTTGGATTCGTCTCTAGCGATATTAAGCTTATCTGGTGACAGTCTCCTGAGCAAGTGCATGTGCACTTTCAGTTCAGGTCATATACACCTGTTTCCACGTGTTACTTATGAGATAAGCCTTTGGATTAGTCATTTGACATCTAGTCAAAAAGATGTTATTTTGATTTTGTTGATTTTTAGAGCTCGGGCTTTTCTTAGTTACTGTCATTTAGAAAGAAAACAAATGGGACAGATATTTTAAACATGTACTGGCGCGTGTTTAAATATTGAATGGAATAGTTTGACAAAAACTTCCTTTGATGTACTCAGCTTACGATACACTATGGACAAATATTCTATGAAGTAAAACTTCTTAACGTGACATAATCACGATTTTGTTAAACATGGATAACTAATATAGTCATAGTATCTAGACAATCATGTTTACAGTCTAAAAAAGAAACTAGTGAAAGTGAGCACAAAGAATTAACTGGTACTCGGACACATACAGGGACGTCAGAAGGTGGATGGAGGTAGTCGACATGAAACCACGGCCCTAGGTGTCGTGCTGTTTGGCACTCGTCAGTAAGGTGTATCCACAATCTTGAGGGGATTGATGCTTTCTGACGTATTCAATCCCGTGTCAAATGTTCCATAGAATTCGATCTGCACTAAGAAGGATCTGATACACAAGACATTGATCACTACTCAGTGATCAACCAACTGTAAACACATCTGGATCCTAAAGGAGGTCAGTCGCGGCCCGAGTAACTCAGTTGTAACGTCTCTAACCATGAACCTGTGTGACAAGGGACCCAGTCCATCAGAGAGCATGAGTTCCCTAAAGATTACAGTTGCATCATGTTGAGGGGTGCCAAGTGGTAGGAAATCTAGGACCAGGGTCTCCTATCGTTTTAAAAGAATGTTGTAACACCATTATAACCCTCAATCACAGGCCGCGACCAATGAAGTAGAAGAACATGCGACAGAAATAGCGTTTATTTTTAAGAACAGGAGTGTTGTGTGTGTATTGGTACAACTAAACAATTATATCCGTTTGCAACCATTGATACAGGGAAACATCAGGTATTGAATATAAGTGTGATCATATGTAAGACTGAAAATGCCACAGGTATTGTAGTTTGACAACACTTTAACAAATAACATCATCTATGATCGAAACGTGCCCATCCAGAAAAATCGGAAATCAGAAGCGAAGAGGTTCGAAGATATACTTGATAACTTATCAGTATATCGAGAAATGACTAATCTAAACTGGCTAGCGGTTGTGGGAGAGGGCGTTACAAATTAAGAGAAGTTTGTGGATTTTATTTTTTCTCTACAATAATCATTGAATGCACATGTCACTCTATACTGATTTCCTAAACAACTATTATATGTATGTACAATCGCAATATCACACTTGCAATTGCATACGAGACTGACATCCATGATGAGCGTGAGATATATATAAGTTCATTTGAAGCATCCACGGAGAAAAGCAGTCATGTAAGTCGAGAAGAGAATGCAAGAATCGGTTAAAGTCAACCGAATCTTTTAGGAGGCACATGGTACACACAAGGAACCAGAAACGTAAAAGTTTTAAAATTTCAAGGATAATTCCAGTAATATGCAACAATCTGAAGTAATTTTCGCAATTCTTACTCTGGTCCTTTCCTAAGGGATGGTCTAATGACATATTCCAAGCTTTCAACCAAACAGCAGGTAGATTAAGATTTTAAGCTCCAAATACACCAATATTATTAACACATTATAAAGTGCCAGTGTTCTTAGTTTTGATAACAAGTTATCAATATATCGAGGAGCGTTTGATCTAATCCAGCTAGTGAACGTAGGAGCAGTGTCCCACGCTGGTTCGAAACGTGATCTGGTGCGGATGCATGACCGAAAGCCTTCAGTTAAACAAGTCCACTTAAACAACGTGGTCAGCATCCAATGTCGAACTATTGGTTTTGGGGAACTATTTACAGCTACATGAGGATTTATTTACCGCTATATAATCATGGTAATCCATGGCAACATATAACTACCATGACAAGTTTTTCATATCACTTCTTGATGTTGTTGCCTATTTCATTCAATTACATAACACTTAGCTTAGCCAATAGTCATTGCAGCGGTTATAACCAAGACGATTTCATTGCAACCCAAATGTACAATTACGTGTATATTTTTGGTATGTTCTTTGTTACTTGTCAACAAATATATACCTGCGGTGCAATTTTCTCACTGCTTCAACAATGCCCTACTAGAAAATACTAAAAGTCACATTAATGCTCAGTAAACGCTCTTGACTTTAATGCTCCATTATGTCTAATTTTTGTAATTGCTACTAATTATAAATTTTTTGGAATACTGAAATATGCCGAATAAAAACTCTTTATTTTCGTAAAAGAGTCTTGGAATCATGCATACTCATCAGCACAAAAGTATTTCTAACATATGTGTTTAAGTAGTGACTTTATTTCGCGGGCTATATCAAATGTAAGCGTGTGTGTAGTGTAAAACTTTGGGTCTTTATTTCCATTCACTTAAATAATCTAATCTCGGAAACTTCGCAGACTTATTAACCTGTCTTGTTTTGTTTAGAATTATGGGCAATGCAGTGCATGCATCCACTCCCAAGGATGATGTATTTGCTGAGCCTGAACCAACAAAATCGCAAGACAGTCCAAACGTCGAAGGCCCTGGAACTGTTGAGAACATTCACAATAAAGCCCATGACATATTCCCCGTGCCTTTTGAGGGTGGTAGATTAGTTGTTAATAAAGGACTTTCCCCCAACTTCCAAGTTAACCACTCTCTTTCACTAAATTCCGATGAACAATCTGGTTACCGTTTCGGTGTTACGTATGTCGGGCACAACAAAGTTTCAGATACGGAAAGTTATCCGGTTTTGATGGGTGAACTTCAGCCCAGTGGAAATATGCAGGCTCAAATAATTCACCGAATGTTTCCTTCAATATATGTTCGCTATATTGCTCAGCTTCAACGTCACCGCTTCGGTGGACAACAAGCTTGTGTAGAGTATCGTAAGCCAAAAGTTCAAACGTCTTTAACTCTTATCAATCCTGATGTTGGTCGTGGTCAGTGTATGGTTGCGCTAGATGTAATGCGTCAAATCACGAAACGATTAGCTCTTGGAAGTGCTTTCTTTTACCAATGCTCTCCACAGCTGCCTGCAGGGCAAGACGGCGTTTTTAGCTTTGGTGCAAAGTACACATCTTCACATTGGCAAGGTGCTGCAACTATCCGACCATGGCAGAATTCACTTCACGGTAGTTTCCATATTCAAATTGACGACAATCTCCAGTTGGCAGCGGAGTTCGAATCTAATTATCAACAACAATCAAATACTACCACTTTAGGTTACAAATATGATATTCCCAAGGCGAATTTCACCTTCAAAGCACAAATAGACTCCAACGGGAACATAGCTTCCTCTTTCGAAAAAAAATTAACTCCATTTCCTTTCACATTTTCTCTTTGTGCAATGTGCAACCAAGTAAAAGCCAAATACTCTTTTGGCATTGGACTTATGGTTGGTTAGGATTTTATGTTCTTGTTTTGTGCATATGCCCGACTTTCCCCCTCTGAATGCACAATCTAGCTACTAGATAATCTTCAATTTTATGTGACCTTGCTGATCGTTTTTGTAAATAGTCGATTATTTATTCTAATCTGTAATCACTAGCTTGTAATACAAGCCTTGATTTTGCAGCGGTGTTCCTGAGTGAGATCATGCATGTCATAATTCACATTAGTCAGCCAGTCATGTATTATGAATAAAATTAATATCTTTGTAAGTAGATTTTCAGTTTTTCCTTAATACTTTGGGGCTGGCTTGTCATCAATCTTCAAGAATAGAAATGTGATTTGTAAAGTCAAAGGGAAACTATAACTTTCAGTATATAGCAGTAAAGTTGGTCGTCTTGTTCTTCTGATAACTCTTTAGGTTAATTGTCATAAATTCCCAACAAAGCGGCAAATAATTTGTTGTTTTTATGGATCTAGTGTTCGAATTGTGATATAAAGTCTACGTTTTACGGTTACATTCATCTGACCTATATCTTATTGTTGGTAAAGCAAATCAGGAAGCTTTGTCTTTATAGCGTAGGTTCCAACATTAAACTAAAATCTGTTTTCGTTTGCAGACGTGGGCTCAAATCGCGGTATTGTCTCTATTTTCATCACTAGATTGAACTCGCCTGAACAACCATGATAAATGTTAGCTTGTATCAGCTGGTAATTTGCATTTAAATCACTTGAATACCCATTATGTTCTGTTATTGATATCTTTTATAACTCGGTAACCATGGTTTCGTACTTTTGATTCGGTCACGCCTTTTATATTAGGGCTATACACTACGTAGTCTGTCAAACTGAATAAGTTGTGGTGGAATCCAAACTTATTACTCTAAGTTGTATTAGCAACAAACATATACCGACAGCTTTTTGACTTCTTACTTCTGGATGAATATTAAAAGTGAACAGTTTGTTTCGTAATTATTATTTTCTGTTTCCTCTTTATACTCTTAACCTCTTCAGGTTATCAGTTTTAGCAACTTATATTTTTTCACAGAAGACAGTTTATAGCTTCTCAAGATATCTATTGGTTTCTGGGTATAAAACACTTTTATTGTCCGAAGTTTTCGTTCATTTTCTGTATTATCTCTTACTTGTTGTTTGGCCTAGTGTTACCCAGTCAGGTTCAGTATCTGCTAGTCATAATTAACGTTACGTCTAGCACTGGTGTGCGTCAGTTCAATACTCAGTATGGCTTCAGTTGGCTTACTTCATCCTCCTAAAATGTTCTCGTTAGCAGGAAAACACTTTCTCCAAATACAAGGGATGGGCAGCAAATAACCGATAAGTTATTATTAAGGCTATTAGCTTTTGTTACGAATCCAGATTAGATCAGAAATTTTCAAAAAAACCACAAATCCTCAACCTAATGATCTGACATTTGCCGTTTTCTTTATGTTTATTCCCTATAAATCATGTGATTGTGGGTTATGCTCAGTAATAACGGTGTTTTCTAGTAGTTTCTAATAACGGATGCCGAATGCCTAGTAGCGCTGTATAAAGAGTTAAGTGCTTATGTCAAAACTATTCGGTTACCATGGCATTTTCCAAAGACATAGCGTTCCACTCCATTTAAGTGTTGTCGGTTTGTGGTATGATTTTTCCATTTCAGTACCAGAATAGTAGTTAATAAGTTGTTAGTCACACCTACCAACATTTCAAGTCAGGTAGTATTATTATAACGTGGCTCAACCGATACGCTGTGCGTATTTGACAGTTCCAATTCAGTTAATTTTCAATTTTTTTATCTCTGGAAAAATCACCTAAACATTGAGTTGTGACAGAAACACGTCACTTTTAACTAGGATTCCAAGTCACTGAAAGACGAAAAATTCATTTCAGTATTAATAAAGGTATATGGTCATATTGAATAGTAAAGCCTTGATTTACAGAGAATCAAATAGGTTCATCAATCTGATCGTTCTTAGTGTCTTCAGTGGTTGAAGACACTAAGAGCGATCAACCACTGGTATTTAAAGTCACAAATGCCTATGTAGGGAATCTCACTCAACCCAGGTGTTTTGTTCTTGACGTAGTACTGCTTTGATTTCACTAATCACAGTGTACTCTTAACTAACATCTTGCAATCTTCCCTAACGTTGTAGCTGACTGACTGCAGTCTTACCAGATCACTGGAGTTGGAACTATTGTCACCTTTTTGCATTACTCTGACTATCACTTGTTTTAGGATTAATTACAATATAATATTCAGAAACGTTTTACAGTTGAAACGTGGAGTACACTTCAAATTATACTTCTGCAAATATTTCAAAAGTTTATTCTGTAAGGTCAATTTTTATTCGTCTTAAAACGAAACAAACCATGGGCACATTTACGCGTCACGCTCTAATCTTCACCGTTGTACAACACGACCTGGCTGAAAGTAGAAATAAATCAGTTCAATGTGTAAATTCTTATGTCCTTAGCTATACGATTCCCAATTCAAATACGCTGACTTATACGACCAGGCTAACGACGTTTACATCAGTATGCACAGACTAGAGTCTCTATTGATCCCTTTTCCGTCTAGCTCCGCCCGTGAAGTTCAAAACGCCAATCTCAGCCTCCGTGATACGACTCATATATTTCAAACATACTTGGTTTATCAAAATTGAAATCATGAGTCAATTGAAGCTAGACCACCATCGAAGCACTGGATGGCCGTTTCGTCCTACTATGGCACTCCTCAGCAGTGCGCATCCACGAACCCACTATCGCGGGATTCGAACCCAGGACCTACCAGTTTCGAGCCGAAGCCCTTAACCGATAGACCACTGAGCTGGCATCCAACGGTGTTAATGTCTAACTTCAACTGATCCACGAAGTTGAGCAACCATTCACCAATTGTCTTCAGTGAGTTGATATCTCACAACGGACGTGGTTGAACTCCGCTGGTCACTGCTTCCCACTATAACTCCAGGACATGTATCTTGAAGTCAGTCACTAGTGAGCATATGATTATATTTAGAAGGGGATTTGTGGAGATTTCAGTATTTTTCAAAGTTGAAATCATAAGTCAATTGAAGCTAGACCACCATACTTGGTTTATATACAAACAAATCAGACCACACCATGAAATAGGAAATAACATTTGTTCAAGATCAAGCCAAAAAGTGGCTCTGATTGTAAGAGACTGTTACTAATAATTTGGGAATATCTCAAGAATAGTAAGTCGTATGGTAATGGTCAATAGATCAGATAAAAGCTTATAATGAGGGGAGTATGAATATTTATATAATATTAGTTCATAATTAAAAAGATCGAAAAATACATTGAAATATCTTGTTTTAAATATCCGGTCGATGGGTAAATTTGACTATATCGGACTGGCAGTAGTTAATATTCATGCATCAACAGTTTACAACCTAAATTAACTTTTGTAGTTCACATATACAACCAAATTCCTGAGTTACATTTATGCTTCTTCCTGGCAATATTATTCACCATACCTAAATATAATAACTATTTCGTTGATCCGTCTTGGAGTAATCTCTCTGACAAAAGAATCCTTGGGATTTACTCATTTCCTTCGTGTCGAATGAATACCTCATGTCCACACAATAACTCTGCATACTAAATTTGATGAACTAAAAGTTTCTACCTGAGATTTGACCATCTATACTACGTTTACATCTTTATTATTTAAGTAACTTTCATAAACAATTTTGACATCCAGCTTCTTGTAAGCTAATTATGCGGAATAATGTACGTGTATTTTTTGGTAAAATGGGAACGTAACTTCGAATTGTTTTTATTTGAAAGACCACTTCACAAGCCGCTTGTCAAGTATGCAAATCAATTAGCAAAGTGTTTAAATGTACTTATTTGTCATGTGGATAGTGCTCACATAGTTTTTACCGGTAAGTATAAGACGTAGGTTTAAAAAATTAAGTTGCTAAAAATGCTGCTTGTGGAGACTGAAGAGCGTATTGTCACAAAAACGTAGTGGCAGCAAGAGTTCAGATGGTAGTGTTTAATTATTATGTATGTGTGATATACCTCCGATATAGAGTTTATAATGTCGCATCTATATAATATCTCCTAATTAGCAGCACAAAGTTGTGACAGTCAGTCTCATTATCTACTAATCGCTTTTATAACTTGAAGAATGTTTTCTTTCACATTTACATAGAGAGATCTCATATATATTTTAACAGAAGTGTTCTAATTCGTTACTCTACAGGTATAGCACTCAAAAAAATTTTGCGTAACCAAGAAAATTGCTTCGCGATAGGTTAGCTCTGGAAAGTGGTATTTGGCATGTATATTATAGTTGGTCAACGTGAGGTGCACCATTTTCTGGTAGTGCAAACTTTGTTGGGTTTCGCAGTTTATTCCTAATCGTTGGTCTGAAGCTTTAGGTGGAATGATTTGGATTAGCACACTTCATCCCAACCTTACAAACACTTTACTATTATTAATATAATGTCCACTTGATAAATTCGTCGCTACGAGGATGTTAATTATTGGAATCCGAACTAGTGCTGATATATGCCAACTTGAACATTGTTTGCGACTAGTGTCATTCGTTGATAACATTAGTTTATAAGCGGAAATTGGCATACTTTTGCGGTAACCACAGGAAAGCCAAGTTCACAAATTCCTCGAAATCAAAATTCTGTATACGCCTGCTGGTTAATTTTAGTTGGAGGACGAAAAATAGATATCCCAGAAAGTTACTCAACCTGCGTCTTCAGTTTGGTTTTAAACTGATAAAGTATGTATTGAATTCTGGCTGTCAAAATTTTTTATTGATATGTCCTCACCATGTTAATCCATTTCACAACACACTCCTGCTTATAACGTTTGATATTTACTACATCTGATAGAAATCTTGGTCCAATTCAGTCGCATCAATAAGTGTTTCTAAGCAAAACTAATCGTCGTTTATTCGAATAACATTTTGAGGACCTCGTCAAATATTCAACATCATTGTGACAAAAAGATTATTACTATGTTTTTGAATGGTGTTTATATATGATGGTTCTGAATTCTGAATACTTTCAAGTGCGATTTGTCAAAAATAATAAGAGTGTATATCAATATATTATACAAAATGGATGATTGATTTATAAGTGCTCACAAACCCGAATTATTGATGCAGGCTTGTAGTGTCGGTTACTATGTTAAGCCCATATAGCTTATTCCAGCTTCTGAACAAACAATTTATTCATTTTTCCTGATTTACATTTTGACCTTAATTATTCGCTTGTCAACCCTGACTTTTTATGTAAGCATACGTGTGTGTGCATTTCTTATCTTACTCATCACATACCTGTAACTTGTTTTTGTCTAGCTAGGAATATCGATTAGCGCTTGGTTAGACCGAGTTGGCTCACACGCCTTCATCGCACGTCATTTCGTTTCGCTTCACTCTCTTTTCTCTTCCTTCGCTACGTCTCCCTGATTATCTATTCTGATGAACGATTTTACACAAAATACGTATTCGAAAATTCATTCTTGTATTTGACTTATTTAATTCCGTAATTCACTAACGCGATTTGAGTGGATGATTATATACGAGGATTGGTGTCATGTATATTTCAATAACAATCATTCGTCCGATCTAAATGGAGTCAGATTTAGAGCCACTAAAGACCTGCAAATGGACTGATATCAAAAGATCATACAAATGGCTAGAGAAATGATATTTTACTCTGGTGAGATAATATTCTCACGTACGCCGTATTGGAAACCAAGTAAACCAGTTATTTGGGAGTGTGTTTGTCATGTTGGTTGTTAGGCTTTGTGATAATCCTTTATTCCAAGGTAGTTTGATATATCTGCATAACTCGATGTCAAATATAGTTTTAGCACGAAGTTATTTTTTGCTTTATTTGTTTAAATTAACTAACATTTTATAACTTCGAAAAGTTTACTTAATTGGTTAATTAATAGTTTCTGTAATACAGGTTACTTTCTCATACTACCATATTTTTAGAATCATCTGTCCTAGTATCTGCTTGTGTACGTGTCACCAATTTTTCCCATCCATAGATTTCTAAAATATCATGATAAAGGGAAATGTATTTCATTCTTAAGTCTAAAGAAATAAAAATTTTGCATCGAGTATAATTTTTATACGGATGTTAAGTCCCATATCTCTGTATGAAAGATGAAGTGTGCAGCGAAATTCATTTCAGAACTAAGTCTTTATATTGCTCAGAATCACATTTAGAGAAGCGAGACAATTATCAGCTGATTGTAAAGCACGGGCGTAAACACGTTAGCCTATTACACAGAAATAATCATAGTTCAAGTATATACGTTCAAACACGAATGCGGATTATATTTTACTCAACGTACATGAGTTTGGTCACTTTTTAAGCTCCTTCAGTCATGACATGTCGAATACCCGATAAACTAAAAAACGAAATTTGCTCGATGTTTCCAAATATGTTATACTGAAGCCAGGGTCTATTCAGCAGGAAATCACAAATGGATATGAAATTCCTCTCTGGTTTAGTGTCTATACTTCATAGATTTGATTACAAAGCATATAGTGTCCCCAGGTTCTTTTCATTGTAAATTTTCAGTCTTTCATATGTTGCTACTCACACATAATAATTGGTAATCGATAATATTAGCTATTTTACCTGTTCTGTTTCAGTACAATCTACGCGTCTACATGTTTTATATTTTTTAACCATCAGTTTTTTAGCAGCAGATGACTAAATTATAGTTTTCGTCGGTTGGTTTGTATTACATATGAAAAATTACTAACGGAAATTTTCGCTTCCTCACTTCAATAATTTTACTTTCAGACTCACCTTAAATGTGATAATTTATTCCCATAAACTATCTTTTGAAAACACTCCATGCTTTGTCAGCACATCGAAATTTACGAAACACCAACATACTACTATACACTTATTCGGTAGTATAATTTTAGGACGATATTTTGTTACCACATTGTACCCTATATTTCTTTCAGGTGTTATCAGCAACTGTCACTCCATAAACTTCAAAGGATATTGTATTTTGGCATCTTGTCCAAAAATCAGCGTTCTATCTACATTCAAATATACAACAAACTATAAATCTACTTTTAATATGTTCTAATGATAATTTTCGTAATAAATGATATCTAGAGTTCTATGCGTCTACTCAATCGTTGGATTTAGAAAATCTGACATGTATTGCTGTTGTTATTTTGAATTGATCAAACGTAAGGCGTTTCAATTTGATGTAATACTAACGAAACCAGTTGCTCGATGTAGACGTAACTAGACTACTTTTGCGGTCAACGACGAGTTAGTTAGGACTAACGAAGTACTTGCTATGTCGGAAATGAAATGTATGTAAGGATTATAACCCATCTTAACTTCTAGAATTTTATCAGTCATACTAGCTGAATTCTCTTAATCTAGTGTTTGGCTAGACCCATACGATATCTACCGAGCCTGTTGGCGATTTCCGCATTTTTAACTTTCAGAAATCCATCATAAGCTTCATATGGGCCTGTCTAAAGAGTTGGGGAAGTGATTTATCCCCTAATTCACATCCTATTAATAACTGCTAGAAATACTTCTCGTCTGACATAATTGTGCATTGGGTGATGTGATGCTTCAGTCTGTGATACTCTGCAGTTATAGGAACATTATCTATCAAATGTGGAGCTTCTGCAGTCACTTCGGTGTGTTAAATTCTCAAAACAAATTAGTGATCGGAATTTTGAGAACGTATATTCCGACGATAGGACTGAACCTCAGCCTGCACAAACCAGATTGGATGACACTAGGATGGTTTATTTAAACACCTCATCAAGTAATTGAAATTAGAAGCTATATTTTATACTTTTAGTGTATATAAATAAATTATATATTTGTAATATCCCAATGAGTAAAAAAATTAGATTTTCTGACGTTTCGTTACTCAGTGTAAGCCACTTCTTCAGAGAATAAATAACCAAATTAACATGAATGTTAATGAGTAACGAAACGTCAGAAAATCTAATTTTTCTACTCATTGGGATATTACAAATATATAATTTATTTATAACAATCTACCCAATGCTCAATTTATTCAAAATTATCAAATCAAGACTTGGTAATGATACCTATTTTAGTGTATATAAACAAAATATACTGAGTACATGTATAACGTCTCAGAAAATAAAGAGAGTACTAAATTTTAATAAGATCTTGTTACCAAGATGTCTCTTTCCTTCATGTACTCATTTGAACACTTAGCTGTTAGACAAAAATGGTTGAAAGAATATATACTCCTGTAAAATTACGTAACAGTTAGTGCTCATTTTGACAAGAATTTGTTCCACTTTATAATAGACAAGTAAAAAAGTTTCCTTTATTGAGTTAACTGATATCATTACTTACTAATGAAATCTGTTTTTTATATTGAGAAAAATACTGTTGTCCCGTGATCAGAGTTATCAATAATATGTAGGTATTAAAGAAATAATGAAAAAATTGGTATAGTTGTTTAAAATTGGGAACTATTGTTTAATTACTTATACATGTTCGGAGAGTTTTGATAAATGCACTCATGATCCCTCTCGAGATTTGGTTACTGATTTTTTTTAGTTCAATGTAATTACTGCTTTTTAGAACCAAGATATTATTCATACAAACACGAAATTCATCAAAATATTGCGATAACATCTTAGAATAGCTGTCATCGTAGTAATCTTCGGTTTTCTAGAGTTACCCAATATATTTTAACACCCGTCTTTGAATTATTGACCTTACTTATCTTAATTAAGTTACTCAACTTAATTATGTTGGAAATACTGACTATGGGGTTTTGATTCAGCAATCTAAGTTTATATAACCTGTTGTGTAAGCTAATAGTCCTGTTGTTGTATATAAACAACTGTGAATTACCAGACTAGACCAGAAAAGTCAGTTCTTGGTAAGAACTATCTTCAGACTGAAACAAATCATTGGAACCAGTTAATCAGATGATGAAATGTTTCACTATTAAAGTGTCGTTACTGTTAGTTGTTATGAAATTATTATCACATCACAAACTATAGCCAGAAGAGGAAATCTTAAGAACTAATTAGTATTAGAGGTCACACTAGATGTTTAAAAGTTTAGTTTTAGATTTTTTCAACAATACAACTGTTTTAACACGCATATTAATCATTGTATGTGTAATAATTGTTTATAATCACGCAGAATGAACTCCACTGTTAACTACTAACCCAGCCTATCCCTTCCTATGTTATCTAAAGGTTTTTATTCGCGTTTAACATGTATACATTAAAGCAAACCTGTCTCTTATTAAATTATCAGCTTGAAGTTCATTTGTAAACTAAATATTATTGTTCATTCATTAGTCTATTTTTATTAGCCTTAATATGTAAGCTACAATATTACCATAGCTTAACTTACATTATTTGAAAACAAGTGTCATTATGAAACCTTTTCGGGCTTTATTAAATGAATTCTGAAGTTAAATTATTTAAGATCCCGTTGTTTTATCAAAAATGGGACAATGAAAATTCTTCTAATTAGTTCCTTGTTCCAATGTTTCCTAATCTATCTGAATATAACTTTAAGAGACTATCTAGAACAATAGTTTTGTACAATGCTCAGTTAGTGGAGTGAATCTAATTAATAGATGTTTACCGTTATAATGATTAAAATCTAGATTAATACTTTAAATGACTCTGGCCCAATAATAAATTTTTCAATTTAACTACTGATCATGTTGAAATCAGTGGTTGTGTTTTCTGAAATTGAAATGATTTCTTTTTCACTCCACTATTGAATCAAACATGAGTGGAATGTCATGAGGAATATTTTATTGTTAATAACTACCAGACTATGGCTAGTACTATAGAAAGGTGTTTGATACCATTTAATTTACAGTTTATTTCAAAATAAATGAATTCACCTAAATAACCATTAAAAACTAGGGTTCACTGGAGTTGAAGTGGCACTCTCGGCACAGCTAAATATGAAAAACATTCTATATGAATGCGAAAAAAATACTAAACATATTTAATCCCACTGTATTTGACAACTGGTACAATGTTGTATCGCCTCATCTGGTTAGTCCAGTTGATCACAGATATCATCAAATGATAGTTGAGGATATTACGGATTGACTGAAGTTAACAATCAAAATCACTGAATTCTATCAGTTATACAGAGACCAAGCTGTCATGTCAAAACCTGGGTTCTTGAGTTAGGTTGCTGACGGGGTTGTGAATGTCTAATATACTAGATCGAAACAACTCTCCGGTTTTCTCTAGTTTTCAATGGTTGTTCAGCTGAAGTCAGTCAACAATGTAAATTATAAGCCCATAGAATGTTTATTCTTAATTCGGGATGTGATCGTTAGCTTGCTGTCAGATAAGATGGAACTGTTTTCTTCATTTCATATATGCTTTTTTGTTAGTCTTTAAATTCCATGCAAACTTATAATGTGTTGACATCTGTACTACTGATATTTGTTATCTGTAGAGTCTGACCACTTTGATGTTTGATCTATAAATGTTTGAGGCTTATTCCCTCAGTTGTTGATTAATTTTTCATTCATACTCATGTCTAGCTGTCACAAATTGAAATTTTAGCTCTGTCTAATTAGTTACTGATATAAGATAGTTACATCTATTTGAATTGACCTACTGTCGCATTTTTAGTTACCGATAGCCTGGTGACCTATGGTCTACTGTTGGAAAATGTGGAAACATTCACGTAACTGGGAAGCATCATTCGTAAACACGGAGGATCTGATGCAGACGTAAATGCGAGGATTGACAAAGCAAGGACAGAATTCCTATAACTGAAGAACTTATGGAACTCAAAACAACTCTCAACCAATATCAAAGTGAGAATCCTCAATACGAACTTCAAGACAGTAATTTCTAGTGTACGGAGCTGAAACTTGAAGAACTACTACAACCATCGTCAAGAAGGTACAAGTATTTATAAGTAGTTGTCTTCGCAAAATACTGAACATTCACTGGTCGGATATTATCAGCAACAGTCTTCTGTGGGAGATGACAAACCAGCTTCCATCTGAAGAGTAAATTAGGAAAAGACGTTGGAAGTAGATAGGACATACATTGAGGAAATCAGCAAACTGTATCACGAGGCAAGCGCTAACTTGGAACGGTGAAGAGAAGTGGAAAAGAGGAAGGCGAAAGAACACATTACGCCAGGAAATAGAAGCAAATATGAAAAGAATGAATGGTAACTGGAAAGGATTGCTCAGGACAGGGTTGGATGGAGAATGCTGGTGTGCAGCCTATGCTCCTCCACGAGGCGTAACGCGTAAGTAAGTAGAATCTACTGTGTGCTAATTGTCTGTAATTCGCATTACTAACTACTTTCATTATGATTCAGAACTTACTATGTTCATTTCATTACTTAGATATTATTTATGTTAAGCATTCTTTATTAATTCATCAGCATATTACAACAATTTTAAGTATCTAATTTCAAGTTTTAAATTTATTTCAATAATTGAATAGTTAATTATATTGAAATTGGGAATGACAAAAGGAGTTGATTCTGATTATTTAATTAATTTATGTCCAAATATAAGTTGCAACTATAAGCAAAGACGGACAGTGGCCAGCAGTGAAATCCAGGACGCTCGTTTCATTCTATTTGGGACTCATCAGCCGGATGTACCTGCATCTCACATTCGATTTTCACTCTGGAACTCGAACCCATTACCCAACAGTGCATACATTGAAGCTATATATATATATATATATATATATATATATATATATATATATCATAGTCGTTATTTTAGGGTTTCATCAACCACACTGTCATTCACATACTTCTTTCAAATTCTTAAAAAATTTTCTTAAGCATTATAGTATGATAGAGTACAACTAAAGCATTCCAACTACCATTAAACTTTGGGTTGCATTTTAATAAATATTAATTCCCACTAAATGAAATTCATGATTGTCTATTCAATGTGTACAATTTAATAAATCTATTTGATAATTATATTTTTACTTCATATGATCAATAGTCAACAATGTTTCCAGGTTTTCCTTAGTGATCTAGCTTCAATCAACTCATGATTTCAACTATTTTTTAAAAAAATCTAAATTTCCATGATATTCACTTATTAATTCTATGAAGTAAAGTTTCAAATTAATTTCATAATAAACAGTTCAGTTCATTTTGTCCAATTTAATACAAGTAATAAATATCTTCTTTAAATTCAAATGTTCACTTAGTATTTATACTGTTTCTTTTGTTGTTGTTTTTCTTTTTTGATGCCGAAATTGAAAAAAAATGAGTAAACATATCTGTTAAAATGATTATTGAATTTTTTATTTGATTCTATTTGTTTTCCTATCACAACAATTTTGTTGTTATTTATTCAAGAATTTATTTAGTGAATTTCTACTCACTGCCTTCTCGTGGCAGGGGTGTTGTTTATGAAATTGAGAGGACGAAAAGCGAATGTCCGGCGCTTTAACCCAGTCGGTAGACACGGCGTGTTCACCTAGGGGAGTTGGAAAACCCTGATTCCATACTAATGATGCACATGGGCTCTAGTATTCCGAAGGAACAAATGGCATATGAATCAATCGTTGGTCACCGGCTACCATGGGAATGCATCTCTTCACAATGCTCCGCTGCCTTGTGGATCAGATCTTTAGATCAAAGGCTCCAGGTTTGGCTCCCTAAGAAAACCACCTGGTTCAGTTTAGACACCTGGGCAGTATCACAGCCCTTACACAGATGAGATTTGTGTGGCTCATATATATCTGGTGTCCCTTTGTACCAGTATTTATGTATTTAAATAAATAAATATTTAATAAATTTCTATTGTAAAACTACCAACTTCAGAATTATATATATGTATATTCTTTTTTCTACAATAAAAGACTTCATCATACACGCATAACGCACTATGACAACTTCTATGCCAGTATATAAATTAGAATTATTTGACAGATTTAAGATAAGAATCATATTTCTTTTTTTTGAGCTTTAGTCAATATATGATATTTATAAAACACATACAATCGAAAAAAAAGAAATAAAAGCGTAAACGATTGAAATTCATCTTAGTAATAATAGTAAGATACATGTGTTTTGATGATAGTGATGAAAGTTTACTAACTGTTCTCTTTTTTTTTGTCTTTTACACGGTACAATTTTTCTTTCGCACTCTTTTCATAGTCAAAAAAAACAAACAAAGTTTTTGGTTAACTTTGAGTAAAGCTGTTTTATGCACTATTCAAATGTGCTTCGGTTATCACTATTCATAATAATATTGTATGTATATGTGTATAGAGAGTCAATTTAGTTTATCTTATTCGAATCTTTAAAATGCCAGATGGCTACTGATCGTGAGTGTCAATAGTTGTATGTATGCATGTATATGGTATATATATATTGTATCAACATAGTGTAGAAATAAATTGTTTAACTTATCACTTTATTTAAACAACTATTACCGTTGTTTTCTGCTTCTCTTTTTCTATTAGTTATTAGGAAGGAGAGAATACTATCTAATTTGTATACTACTTTTTATGCATATTCGAATACGGAAATCTTTATTCAGCTTTATTTCTACTAAATAGCTACTGATGATTATAATGATAAGTATGAAAGCACTTAATGTGAGATAGATTAATTCTCACTGATAATAAATAACTTTATATATATGCTTAAGAACAGAAGCGATGTAGGTGGCTATACGCATATATCACAGTATTTATTCTTTGTTGCTTTTGTCGCCTCATGCTCTGCTTATCATTTATCTATTTATCCATTCCTTTTTCTCCCTGTATTTTGTGTTAGTTTTTCGGCTGTGACAATTTATGTGTTATCTTTCTTTGCTTTTTATTTACACTGTATTTTGTTTTGCTTATTTCATGATCAATTTTACAGTCTATATTTTGTCCATGAATAGAACAGTTGAAGGTGTTATTTATTTTGATTTTTTGTCCGGTCAATTATGAGGTCCGTTTTTGTTGTGTGAATGTGTATGTGTTAATAATAAAATCTTCGAAGCAATAGCCCGATTTTGAGGATTGTCTCATCCAATATCCTCTAAATGATAAGTTATATTAATTGGGTAATAATCAATCATATATATACTCACTAGCAACGCGGTTTTGTCTATCACCAAGTGACGAATGTCATGTGAATACTAAGTATATGCCTGATTAAAAAATGGTTAATAGTTGAACCTAGCAATCAATATTTTTCGTCATATCATTTCCATTTTGGTGATATTAGTTTATACCTACCTTATAATTAACGCAAAATGAAACTGCATCAGCTAGTACATCGAGATAATTTTTTTGACCTATTTTTCTGTGTCTAGTAAATCGATATCAATTTGTGTTTTATTCTCATTCTCAGAGAGTGAAACATGTTCTTGGGTAGTTTGTAAATAGAAAATTCCATTGTAACTACTTAGTATGAAGTGAAGAACACACATTCATATACGTCGTTTTGAACAATCCATATTTCTGCTTACGACGTATTACTCATACAGGCGAAAAAGAAAACATTTTCTTCTTGAACATCACACCTTTTCGACAAACAATAGACTGATTCTGTAATGTATTAATAATTTGTTTAACAGAGAAGTTCTTACCCATAGACTTCTACCTATTTGTTTACTGGTAAAGTTTTTAATAAATACTCTGAATTTACATACGTTCTTACTTTCGAGTTCAACTCCGCTGCAGGCCCTCTGGTTTTCAACCACCGTATTGCATGTCTAGTCCCACTCATCATCAACTTTTATACTGACACTATGATAGTTAAACATCACTTAAGTGGCTTAATTTTAAGAATTATATTGAGGCTATGTAGTCGAATTTATTATTTCTAGAAATCATTCCTAACAATGAATCAGTAGTACAAAAGGTAAGTTATTAAATGAATCTCAGATAATAAAAAAACATTTTCAGCGTTCATCTGTATCAATGAACATGACAATAAGAAATGATACACTTAAGCGCAATTAATGGTACGGTTTTCTTTGAAATAGACATTTATTCTCATCTTTTAATTAAATTATCATTAAATCATAATTATGCGAATAATGTAATTGAAACGTAAATATATTTATCTAAGACATTTATACCTGATAAAAAACTATTTTATTTCATTCACTTCAGTGAGTACATTTTATAAATGAAAGTACAATTGTGTTTCGTCAATATAAATAAGTCTTGATTTTGTGCTCCTAGTTTTCCCCAAATGCTTTGACTCTGAAAATGATTGTTATGAAATTCTATCACCTTACTCTTCTAGTAATAAAATACTTTACGTCACCACAAACAGTCCCAATCTTCTCGTATCTGTTTCCTGATTAAGATTATCTATAAAAATTGTCTTCATCATATGAAAGATTCAGCGAGACTGGTAGGTCCTGGGTTCGTATCTCGCGAGAGCGGGTTCGTGGATGCACACTGCTGAGGAGTCCCATAATAGGACGAAACGGTCGTCCAGTGTTTCCAGGTTTTCCATGGTGGTCTAGCTTCAATTGACTCATGCCTTCAACTATGATAAATAAGTATTTTGTTTAGGAAAAAGTCCCAAGTGCTCAAATCATAAAAAAGGTTTGAAGCTCAGCTGGACACTTTTAACGCATATTTGTCTTTTTATGCTTGGCAGTTTTATTGCAACTCTTTTAAAGGTATTTACTTGAATAAAGTACTGATCATTTACCAAAACAAAAATGAAATCCTTGGAATCTAGCCATCTACTCTACACCAGATATTACCAAATGATCGGTGTACATTTTAGGCATTTAAAATACTTTTACAGTATATTAGTCTAATACAATAAAATAAACAAACATTGCTTATGATAATAACAGTTTCGATTAGTTTATTTCTCAAATTAAATCTATCGTAATGAGCTTTCACAAATCTGCTTTTCATCTACTCATATTCAATCTGATAGTCTTACTGGTATGTATCTACGAAAAAAGGCTATTCGATTCAATCCTTATTATTCATGTGTGTTCTCGAAACATCATAGTTATAATGAATCATTATCCATTAAAACATACATTAATTAAATGACAATTACCAATAAAAAACAAAGTAGTAATTAAAAGGGTGATATATATGTATATACCTTCATTGTTATTATATATGTTATATTATCTTAATAAACATATATGGTTAACCTACATCAATGATTTATCAATGAAATAAAATCAAGATAATATAATAAAAAAATTCTGTATTATTTCTATCATTTGACGAGTTAAACATTGGTTACTGAGATGAAAAGGTGATGATATTGTATATAATGGAGTTGGAAGGATTTTGTGAAAAAGTGTTCACGATAAATAAATTATTAACTCGATTATAAGCAAAGGTGGATGGTGGCTAACAATCGAATCCAGGACGTATTTATTTATTTATTTAAACACATAAATATTGGTACAAGGAAGCTCCAGATAAATATGCGCTTCACAGATCTCATTCGATTTGTGTGAGGGCTGAGATACTGCCCAGACTGAAGCAGGTGGTTTTCTTAGGAGGCCACACCCGGAGCCTTTGACCTAAAGGTCTAATCCACAAGGCAGTGGAGCATCGTAAGGAGATGCAGTCCCATGGTAGCCGATGACCAACAGTTGGTTCATACGCTATTCGTTCATTCAGGATACTGGAGCCCATGTGCACCATTGGTTTGAATCAGGGTTTTCCAACTCCCCCAGGTGAACGCGCCGTGTCTACCGACTGGGTTAAAGCGCCGGACATTCGCTTTTCGTCCTCTCACTTTTGTGAACAACACCCCTGCCACGAGAAGGCAGTGAGTAGGACTTCCCTGGCAGAGGCTATATATTCGCGTGGCCGTATGAGAGCATTTCGAGAGGGAGAGCAGACAATCCCCACTCTCGGCCGTACCAGGACATTTGGGGGCATCCAGGACGTATAGGATGCGCATATGCCGATAAGAGACTGATCATTTGCAGTCGTAAACATCAATGGGAAGATTCAAACAGACAATGCAAAAATGATTTGTAAGCTTAATTGTTTTTGTTTTGATTATTGTTACTTATCGGAGAATATTTATAGTAAATAGTTTTGTTGATGATCGCATATAATTTCATGGCGATTTACGTTTTGAACTGATGTCCACTGAAGAAATATTGACCATCAATGAGACTTTGACAACTGTTTTATGAAATATTTCAGAGGTCCAGAGTTTGATCTCATATGGATTCACAGCAAAGTATTGTTTAGTAATTCCAAACTAAGATAGTTAAGTAGTAGAAAACTATGTTACCAGCATTATTTAGAAAAATGTGAAACTTGACATGTCTCGATTGAAGGTAACTAACTTTGTTCTTTACACAACAAAAATTTACCATAAATTGATCACAGTTTTCAGCATTATTATCAAAATTACGGAAGATAAATTAAAATCATTTAATCAGTAGTTTAACCAGTGTATTCCGTTAGAGAATGATGTAGGAAGTTTAAATTTGTAATTATAAATTGTCTGGTTATTATAAAGAAGTGAGAATTGTATTCATTATTGCTAATAGTAAACTATAATTCTAATAATTGGAAGTGAATGATACCTACATTCTTCATAATTTGAATTTACGTACAACCAATTTTGACAATTCTAATATTTAGGCCAATATCTTATTGGCTGCAATGATAGATTTATTTCAATTATTCAAATCTCTATGTTTTCCAATATCTGTTATCATTAAACTTTTTATCATATATAAGCTTCTGAAATTTCCTTGAATACAATGTGAAATATAATTTGATGGGGATTATTGGATACTGAATAACCATACAGAAAAAATTACCATTCTTATCATCAATATGAATAATGTTTTAACTGTTGTGAAACTATTTATGGTTTGAATAATTTTTCCGGTCATTCGAATTACACTTGACGGAGAAGCTTTGGAAGATATGAAAACCTTTACATATCTGGGCAGCGTCATTGATGAATACGGTGGATCTGATACAAATTTGAGGGCGCGGATTGGCAAAGTAAGAGCAGCATATTTACAACTGAAGAACGTCTGAAACTCAAAACAATTGTCAACCAACAGCAAAGTCAGAATTTTCAATACAAATGTCAAGACAGTTCTACTGTATGGGACGGAAACCTGGCGAACTACGAAAGCCATAATCCAGTAGATAAATGTTTAATAACAGTTGTCTACGCAAAATACTTCGGATCCGTTGGTCAGACACTATCAGCAACATTCTACTGTGGGAGAGAACAAACAACATTCCAGTGGAGGAAGAAGCGTTGGAAGTGGATAGGACACACATTGAAGAAATCACCCAACTGCATCACAAGGCAAGCCCTCACATGGAATCTAAAGGAGAAGAGGACGACTAAAGAACACATTACGCCGAGAAATGGAGATAGACATGAGAGTAATGAACAAAAACTGGATGGAACTAAAACGGAAGGCTCAGGACAGAGTGGGTTGGAGAATGTTTGTCGGCGGCCTATGCTCCATTGGGAGTAACAGGCGTAAATAAGTAAGTAAGAAACTGTTTATAATAGTCTATGTAGATTGTTAATTTCTGATACCCAGATTACTCCAAGTTCATATTCTAAAACATTGTACTTTATGGGAAAAACTTTATAATAAATCTTTATTTAATAGATTTTAAATTTCTTCCATTTCAAAAGGTATTAGAATAATAAATGCATAGTATTCGTGTGTAACGCAACAACTATTAATTTCGAATATCTTATGCTTGAACAAGAAGAAATAAACGGAATTAATACTCTTGTTAACATTTCCTTGGTAGAGGTAATTAACACTACATCCCGGCCATCTCAGTGGTGTAGAGGTTAAGTGTTCGTGTGAAACTGATAGGTCCTGGGTTCGAATCTCACGAGGCGGGATCGTGGATGCGCACTGCTTAGGAGTCCCACAATGGAACGAAATGACCATCCAGTGCTTTCAGGTTTTCCATGGTGGTATAGCTTCAATTGACTCATGATCTCAACTATTAAAACTACTATAATAACCACAAAAAACTCCTTCTGATATTATAATATACTCAAGTATTTATTGGTATAATTAGTTTATGGTCTCATCACCAATCAATATTGCCTAATCTATCAATATACTATTGTTTTCAATTATCAATTTTGCAAAACAACCATGATCCATAAACTGATATAATAAAAAGTATGTATATTTGTTAAAAGTAGAAAAAGTCCTGTTTTCGGTTTATATTATTTAGTTTAAAAAAAAGTATATTCTTCTTCTTGTTATTTTAGAACAATCAACATTTCTTAACAGTATTATGAGTTTCAATTTAATAAATGCTTACTTTCACCCTATTTTTTTTCTCTTCATTGTTTTTTAGTTGACAGGAGTTTTCTTACATCATATAAATATATTCAATTATGCATAAAAATATGTTCATTTTTCACTATTTCAAGTTTACAGTTGTCATGATGTTTTTGGTTGTCAACATCATCATCACCATCGTCATCATCATCATCAATAATTCATTTTTGTGTTAAATGGTAATTTCACACGACATGTTGATTTTTAAAAGATACTAAAGAATAAGAAAGATATAATTTACAATTTGTATATACCTATATTTATGTATGTTTGCACCTATAAGTTAGTGCTTGTATGTTTCTTATGACATTATGGGTTTGCTTGTTTTCTGAAATCACTTTTGAGGTGTTATGTCAGTAGACTAGCAATATTATTATTTGTTCCGTCTATATACCACCTACCCTTATTGAAAACCTTATTAACATAACAATTTTTTGTAAATTTAAAAGTAAATAAATTTTCATTTTATACTATCTTTATATATATAAATTTAAATTGATGTACGATTTGTTTAAGTCATGGTAACAATTGATTAACCACACATGATTTTAAATGTATTACCAAGATGTATTTAAGTTTACAATTAAAAACTGTCTTTATGTTTACCATTTATAATTCATGTGTTAATAAGTCTATGTTGAAATGCACAAATACTTGACAGTTAAGTGAGATTAATTTTTTACACCTAATAAAATTGAATAATTATAAATATAAATAAATTCTATAAATCCTAGATTTTTATATGTAGTTGAAATCATCAGTAAATTGAAGCTAGACCATCATGGAAAACCTGGAAGTACTGGACAGCCGTTTCGTCCTATTGTGGGACTCCTCAGAAGTGCGCATCCAAATCCTAGATTTATAAACTAATTAGAATTACGTTTACTTGTTTATATTACAGTCAAGCATTAGTATAAATCCACTTCGGTTAGCTATTGAGATGTACAATTTTGTTTTTAACTAAGCCATTAAACTTAGTAGTTTTCTTAAGCGTTCATCTTATTTGACGACCCTTAATGGTTACTTCTGATAGTCGAGGTGTTTATCATAATATTAGCTTAAATATGAGTTCTTTTTGGTTGTAATGTACTACTCAAATGAGCAAGTTATACATTTTACCATTTGTGGAATTCAAAGTTATCCTGGTGTTTTCTTTTTACAGGTAACCGACAATCTAATCAGTTCTGCCCTCTTTAGGACAGAGAGTTTATAAAATATCAGCCTTTAAAACAGTAGTTTATTTTCGCTCCATGAACTTCTACTGATAGCTGTAAGGTTTAAGTAGTACAGAGTCAACGGGACAAAAACAGCCTTAAAGTAACCGTACATGACTGACCTCAAAACAGTTCACCTTTGAGCTCCTTGGTCGATAGAGCGTTAATACTAATCTTTTTTTCAGATTACTCGAGATTTAGTTACTTCAAGAAGTGTTTCATCTTTATTATCATCATGATTTAAGGGTGACTGGCTTTACAACGTAATCAGTGTATTTCAGCAGAAAGTGTTAAAAGGAAACCTAGAGTAGGGCACTAAATAATATCCCTTGATTGTTTTGTGTAGTAGTAGTTTATTGGATAAAGTAAAATAATTATAAATCCAAATTGATTTATCTTCTTCCTAAACATTATTTCTTTTATCTGGAACTAATTCAAGAGTTGAGGACTTTTAACTTACACAGCACAATTCTTTTTATAACTTAAACTATATCTAGCAGTAAGACCAGTTCCACTTCAATGATTTATTTGCGTAATGTTAAAGACTGTAAAAAGTACTTCAGAAACATCTATAGATGAATAATTAAGAATTAATAGGTTGTTTTGCTTTCAGTGGTTATGGAGATTTTACTCCCATGTGCTTCAATAGTAAACGGACATTTTGGCCGTTCCACAGATTATGCTAGTTGGGAACAGTCTAACGGGTTTTTGTATTTGTAATGAGAATTTGTGAGCAGTTTATTTGTCAAGGTTCTTGACGGGTAGAACACAAGTAAACTGGTTAATATACTTAACTTTTTAAACCCAGTTCGTCAAAAAAGTAAGATGATAACACTATCTAACCTTAGAGACGTTCAATGTGATCAGAATAAGTTTCATTTTGTCAATAAACTCACCAATTAGTGCTATCTTGTCTGGACACTTCATATTATTAAAAAGATTTGTGAATCAGGGTTAATTTCTCCATTATTTCTCAAACATAAAACATCAACCCACTATGATTTACCAATCTCAATTTCAATTATGCTACAATCATCGAAATACCTCCAAAAGCCGAGATTTCAATATTAACCTTTCATTAAGTTTAGTGGTGGTTATTAGACCTAGGAAAAATAATTGAATACCAGTGCTCCCCATTTCATGATTTCATAATTTAATATTTGAATTTATGAGTCAAAGCTATACCACCTTGAAAAACCTGGAAACACTAGTGAATGGCTTTAAGAAGCATTTCCTGGAGTTCTAGTGAGAAGCCGTGGTCAGTGAAGTCCAATCCATGTCTAATAGAGTCAGGTATCTACCTCAGACAATGGATGAACGATTACACAAGATTATAGATTGTTTGAAGTTAGACATTAATACCGTTAGATACCTGTTCAGTGATCTAGAGGTTAAGCGTTCTCACACGAGACCGAGGGTCCTGGGTTCGGATCCTGTGAATGAGGTCGTGGATGCTTAATGCTTAGGAGTCTCATGCTAGGACGAAACGGCCGTCCAGTGCTTCCAGGTTTTCCAAGGTAGTCTATCTTTATTCGACTAATGAATTCAACTATTAAAATTACTACAATCTCCACAAAACCCCTTTCTGATAATTTCTCAAGATAGTAATTCCTCTTTCTTGATTTCGGTGATAAAATATTTTAGCATGAACGTCGTTTGAACAATGTCTTTCTTTTTATCAATGCTAGTAATTCATACTATGATGTAGTTGTCAATAAAAATGTTTCTAAACTAGTATGATTATACAGATGCTATGAAATGCTGAAGATCTTAAGAAATAGGCTATTAAAACGATAACAATAACTAATATTTTTCACCAAGAAGCAAACTACATGTAAACCTGATTGATACTGTAATTTTTTCATACAGTATTTTATTTAAATCTCTGGTAAACAACTGTCCTGCGATAATGGGTATTTTCTCAATGAAGTTTTATTAGCTAATAAAGTTTATTTTCAGTATTTTATAATAACCGTTAAACTTCAGACTGGTTACCTGTATTATATATATATACTCAACCGACAATAGAAAGGCAATTATATATCCGGACCGCCTCGTTAGACATTACAAATTATATGAATACAGTTAGCAGATACATTTCTTACTAAAATAATATTGATAGCAATATTATATGACGACTATAAAGGTTCCCAAAGTTGTGAAATCTCATTTTAAAGAATTAAAGGGTTAAATACATTTCTAAATACGAATTCCACAACTTATATATTATCTTTCTAGCAGAAAGAAACATTATACACAACAATGTTTTTTTTACCAAAAATCAAGATTACAATGGAGATATTTTAACTAAATGTATCGTAACTTAAGTTGAATGGAGATTTCTTTTAATCACTATAAAATCCATCCGGAAGTCTTCGTTTCTGAATTAGTGTAGAATAAAAGTAATGAAAGTCATTTCATTGTTAGTGTGTAGCACTCTCATTCTTTCATTGTCACGAAGACTTCGATTCTTTATTTCCTTAATTTACTACCTCATTATATCCCTTTTTCTCTTATTTAAAATGAAATATTTAGTTGTTTCTCTTTTTTTTAAAAAAAAATAAAACATACAACAGAGTTAAATTAGACATTTACGCAGTCATTTCAATTCATTTTAAACCCACTTATTATTGTCCATTTTTAATCCTTGAAAAAAAAAGAATTAAAGAAGTATACAATGGGGAGTTGAAGTGCAGTTACAATGAGGAAAAACACGAAGTATCTGATAATAAATAATACAAGACAGGAAAAGTAAAATTGGAGACTTAAATTTCTTAATGTGTGGTTGACATAATATTAATATTATATAGTATTTCATTATTTCCTTTCTGTTTTTTTTCTTCTTTACTTTTCATTTGTAGGTTCCTTTTCTAACATTATTTTAGTCATTTCTATATAAAATTAATGATAATTATTGTGTGAGAATTATGTGTCCATTTTTTAGCGAAAATGTTTTAGATATTTTTTTCTTCACTGGTTAACTGATGATGGTGATGATGACTATTTTTGATAATAGAGGCGCCAATAAAGGATATACACAGTGTAAAGGCGTATTCCTACACATTTTTTTTCTTAAACTAAAATGACTGACAGACTATTGTCATTATTATTATTACGATTAGCATTATGATTATTAACAGTAATAGTGATAACGGCAATCATAGTAATGATGATAAAAATAATAATAATGGTATTACTATTAATTTACTACTTTCACCATTCATATTTATTTAATGCAAAATTGTAATAATTGTGGTCAGTTTCATGATACATATTACTTTTCTGCTGAATTAAGTAGTAATAGCTGAATCAAGAATACTGAATGAATAAATTTGTCTGATTTACTTTCTTTTCCACGTATTACACAATCATGTTGATTTCTACATATAAGTGTGAATTATTTTTTTTATTATTTTGATATTTTTGTGGGGATTTTCAATGTGATAATTATGATTGTATTTATTCAATGTATTGTAGTGAACAAGAACACTAGTGAGGACAATTGAATGTATTTAAGCACAAATTACAAACTATCTCACTAAATTCTGATAACCATACAACAAACAGTTAATTTGCAAAATAACAATCAATTGTCTCAATCTTCACTGTTACTTCTGTAAATATCAGTTCATCTTCTCTAATTCCATTGTCCATGCATTTTCCTACCAATTGAGCTTTATTTCAGTTCTTTCCTTATCGGTTTTCTGCCAAAATACATTCTATGCTTGACCATCGCCATATACTACTTATATGGATATAAGTAGACCACACTACAGTATTATCATTCGCATTCATGAGACAAAGAAATTTGTATAGTTTTCTAAAATAAATTCAGACCAGAATGGAATTTAATTGTATTTCTAAATCTGTTAGAAAAACTACTTTGATTGACTCATTTTTGAAATATTTTTATGAAACCGTGCTGTTAATTACTGTGATTTATTGTGTAGAACGGAATATTAAGTTATCTATTATCCTTGCTTATATTTTCAATATTGAATTACTCGATGTATTCCTGATGGTGAAACTCTGGAAGAGGTGGAAACATTAACGTAACTGGGAAGCGTTATTCATAAACAAGGAGGATCCGATGCAGACGTAAATGCGAGGATTGACAAAGCAAGGACAGAATTCCTATAACTGAAGAACTTATGGAACTCAAAACAACTCTCAACCAATATCAAAGTGAGAATCCTCAATACGAACTTCAAGACAGTAATTTCTAGTGTACGGAGCTGAAACTTGAAGAACTACTACAACCATCGTCAAGAAGGTACAAGTATTTATAAGTAGTTGTCTTCGCAAAATACTGAACATTCACTGGTCGGATATTATCAGCAACAGTCTTCTGTGGGAGATGACAAACCAGCTTCCATCTGAATAGTAAATTAGGAAAAGACGTTGGAAGTAGATAGGACATACATTGAGGAAATCAGCAAACTGTATCACGAGGCAAGCGCTAACTTGGAACGGTGAAGAGAAGTGGAAAAGAGGAAGGCGAAAGAACACATTACGCCAGGAAATAGAAGCAAATATGAAAAGGATGAATGTGTTATATCCCCTGGTGAATAGGGGGGCATACGCAATCACACGATATAACAGAATGTTAACTGGAAGGAATTTGAAAGGATTGTCCAGGACAGGGTTGGATGGAGTATGCTGGTGGGCGGCCTATGCTCCCCGACGAGGGTTAACAGGAGTAAGTAAGTAAAGTATGTAAGTACTCGATGTATTAATATGCACTATTGATATGCTCAATTAATATTGTCAGTAGTGTATACTTTTATAACGTTGTTGTATAACGCAATATACGTAATGTCAGTAGCCCGTGTATGACTCTTGTTAGTTGAATAAAAATAAATAACAAAATATACAAAAAATTAAAAATGAACCAGATTTTATAACGTAAAATCTATCTGTTTCATCTCATAGAATACGCTTTTTCGTGGAAGTGAAAAAAAATAACAGGATAATATATCATGTTTGATTGTAATAAGAAATAAACTGCCAGAATCATGTCTGTCTACAATGAGTAAACATTATAAAACGTTTGATTATGATCACTTCAGTAGTTTGTTCAATTAATGAGAAGATTACCACAAATTACAAAATAATCAGTTTTAGTCAATGAGACTATAATTTATGGACAATCTTTGAGCGACTCGAAAGTAACCTTGAGATTGTCCATCTACTAACAAGAACTAATTGAGGGTTATAAACCAGTAGGAGGAACTAAAAATGGTTATGATTAGGAATTAGATTTAAGGTTTTCATCACGAACTAATATCAACTAAAATGCCAAAACTCTGTTTAGCCAAATGGATGGATGAACTGCATGACTAAATCTCAGATCTGCTATCTTATATCTTATTGGTCCGTCCATAAATTATAGTCTCGCCTTTTAGTCAACTGATATCTAACTCAAATGTTGACAATGTGAACATATTAATTTCATTTTAACATAGTTCTATCTATTCCATAGATCTGACGAGTAAAATTATCCGTTTGAAAACTTGGATTTAAGAAATCACATTCTTTAATAATGTTAATTTTGATCAGATATGATGAAAATGTTTGGTTGGCTAATGAATAAGTCTGTTTTAGCATCCTCCTCTTATTACTTATTTGTCAATCATATATATTTAAAAAAAGGTTTTCTTAGGTATCCGCTCTAATTATCTTAAAATTGGTTGGAATCTTTTACAAATCACTTAATTTACTTAAATTGGCAAACATACCTCTTCAAATATACTTTAATAATATGCTTCTTTTTTACTGTTATCAATGTGTAATTTTAATTTAAAATGAAATTGTTACATTTTTGTTGAATAATTTTCACAGCTATCAGTCAAAATGGTCTAAGAAATGTAGTCATGATTTGTACACTGACGTTAATAGGAAGCTTATAAAGTCTAGAACTGCCTGTTTTCTTTCAAACTGTAAAGGTTTGTCACCCATAAGTTGTATGATTTCTTGTTTAGTGTACACAGACTACAAACGATCTCATTATTGGGTTTTTCAATCTAAGATTTGACAACAGCTATTCCTATAAATCCGTTTAGTTTCAGGTGTCTTTTATAAATTCACTGAAATACGGTTATTTTGATAATGAATCGGTATAAATCATACAGTGGACCAATTAAATATCGGTTAAATGTTAATTCACATGACTGACCAATATATAACTTTCTTTTCTTGGGAAAACTATATTCCACTGTTGAGTAAATGTTGCCTAAAGTTCTAAGGAACGAATATGGGTGTTATTGTTTATCTGTTCGGTTAACCAACAAAGGTTTCTTTCTCATTCAGCCTTCTTACTCGTCCAGCATGTGGGTTTGATGTATCGGAATATTGAGTATCACTATCAGACGTAGACATTGAACACATGCAACTGTTTATATAATTGAAAATATTTTGACTAACTAAATTCAAAATAACCCAAATTAATCTGGAAATTAATTTTTAATATTTTTACTGAGCTTCGGAAAAGCACTTGTACTATTATAGACTAGGTCGGTAGACAAAAAAGGTCGTATTGTCTATTATATTTCCATATATAAAATGTAATTATCAGTAATATCACATTTCAAAATATCCCAAAGATTACTTGAACTGTATCTTATTTTAAAAATCAGTTTAATTTAGAGAAAAAGATATTGTTTGCTTAGATTGTTTGCAAAGGTTCGTTGAATCTGAAGAATAACTATGGTCTTTGACCTTATATATATCTATTACCCAGGGAATTAAACGTTGATCTTTAATGAATTGAAATTAGAGAACGTAGACTGCAATGTAAACTTGGTTGCTCATTGATTTTGTACTCACCGTGACACTGGAATATCTTGGGTTTAACCCTAAGCAGAATGCTAGATATCTCATCATGAGAAATCCCAAATTAAGATAAAATATCTGTCCGACGAGTTCCGGTTTTCAGTAACCCTTTAGTTGTTATTATCCCATTCTGAGAAATATCTTCAATCATACCGTTTACAAGCACGACTAAGTCTCATTTCATTTCTGTATGTTTAATTTAGTTGTAATTCAACCTATTGTCATATCCTCTTCCCTACTATATTTTTATACATTTAGATATAATTTCCATTATCACTTTTATGCAGTCTCCTTTTTCATATTACTTCTAAGAGAACTCAGCTATAATCTATACCTGATTATAGCAGAATTATATAAATATGAATAATGATAATCCTGGTTATAATCAAAATAGTAACCAATAGATTAAGATTTAATCAAAGATAATAAAACAATATTTATAACAGAATAAACAAAATTTATGTATTTTAATGAACGATATTCATCAGTAATAAACTAAATGGTAATAAAATTACATGTGACTTGGAAATGAAAAAGTTTAAATAAACGAGAGCAAGCTAGAAAAAAAGGGAAACTCGATCCATCGTACAGAAGGTATACATACAAATTATTTCTGAGTACACATATTCGACCTTTTGTTACCTGCCACCAACGTGACTGCGATATCATTGAAAATAGATGTTTGTGTACATAGTATAGTAGGCTAGGTTTGATCCTATAAATAATATTCGCTATTGAATTCGATATTATCCATATGGTCAACCATGATCTTCCAAATAATATTCCTATACATCATCTCTGTAGTTTATAAGTTTTAGCGATAAGCAGCTTAATGCCGAATCTGCGAGTACAGTAATTGTTTGTAAAATCTTTTAAATTGCTGTGGCCATAATGTTTCTAGTTTTCTTCCACGTTTTTTCTCTACTTCTTGTTCCATTTTATCCTTTAATTTACAAGTGATCTTATCCTTCTTAGTTCAGGGTATTCAAAGTATAAGCTGGATGATTGAATACACATTACATTCAATTTTTAAGTCAATGTTGAATAATTTTAGCATTGATTCAGTGGAATTATTATTATTTTATTAAGACCTTTTCTTATATAAACTTCATTATTGTTATACCCAAGTAAAGATTAAACTACTGGTAACTTCTGAGAACTATTAATGGAATAATATTGTATATATAGTATAACTATTCATTAATTAGACTGTGTATATCTATATTCATCATATTATAAGCTTGATTTTGATCTATAGATTATTATTATACGATTTACTGTTCTTAAATTATGGCCAGTCTATTAATTACCGTCTCCCACGTTCACAGCCACTTTTTGGCTTGATCATGTGCAAATGTTATTTCCTATTTTATGGTGTGATGCCATCTGTTTGGCTGGTATATAAACTAAATATGCTTGAGATAAATGATTCGCATAGTGGAAGCTGTCATTGGTGTTCTGAAGTCAACTGAAAGGGCTAGGAGAACAAAGGACCAATAAAGACGCTAGACTGCTCATACCGGTTGAACGTCATTATTTTAGCACAGTACGAAGATTGAATAAGTCGTATTTTGGTTGGCGAATAAATCACGCGATAACTAGCCGAACTTAAAGTCACAATAATTATTATTATCATTATCATGATATTGACGATGATGATGTTGATGATGGTTGTTTAGTCAATAATTTGTCATGAGATTCATTTATTTTTTGCTTATGTTTTTACAATTAATGACATTTTGCATGTAAATTGTCTAAGTTGTTTTGTGTATACTTTTCTTAAAAGAATTAATTTGAATTGCTAATGGAAATGTGTAAACAATTTTACAATTTCTCTTTTTATATGTGATAAACAGTGTAAAATTGTGTTTAAATAGATAATAAATCTTAAAAGTAGCACACTACTAGTGTAGTGAACGAGGTTACAGGCGGGAACAACCAAATATATTTCAACACAAAGTTACAGAATTTCTTAATAAAATCTGAGAATCGTACAGTAATTTCTTCATTTGCAGTCAAATGTCTCAAACTTGATCGATCTTTTCCACATCAATTACGCTTTATTCTCGTTCTCTTCTCTTCTATTTTCTTGACCTTCTGTAGTCAGGCATTTCACTTTCGATTGATGATACATACTACTTGTAACTATCGACATCAGTAGCACATGCCACACTAGCTATAGTAATCATGACTTTATTTTTATGACTAAAGTGATTATTGTAGTATTAAGTCTAAGTCTTTTTTCCAAAGGCTAATGTTGTTGATATTTTTAAGAATATTATATCGATAAAATACAGCTAATTTCTTAACCATACTCATACACCTTTTCAAGGTTAACCAAATTTGTTATAGTCAAAATTAGTTGACTGAATCTCATTGAAAGAGTTGTTTCGAACCTCTGACTATTTGACTGACAAGCATATATAAAAACTGTTTGTACTCACTTGAGGAGAAAACTGACTTTTAGCATTTTGATAAGAGGAAATGAGTTAACACATGAACAATCTCTATCTAGCGCATCCTTCCTAATGTTTACGTAAGTTTATACGGTCCCACATCTAACAATAAAACTGTCAACTGACAGAATAAAATTATCCAAGTTAAGATTCGTAAACTCCTATCAAGTTATCCTAGTAATTAATATTTTATAGAATTGAACAAAGATTGTGAAGATTTATAATTAATGAAGGTGAGATATGTATAATGATAAGGAAGATCCATTGTCTTCTAATCATAAGAAACCCTGAGAACTAAAGAGCACAAAACAGATATTTCGTCCTAATATGAAACTCATTATAGTGCACTCAATTAATGGACAGGGACCATAACCTTTAGGTATATCAATGAACACGATAATTTCACGCCACTAAGTTGAATTATAATTGTCCAGATTTTGTGCATTTACTATTCAACGTTATCAACGGTGACTATCCCAATCCAGAAGTTAAAGCAACTAACGGACATTTTTATCATTATAAATATGATTTACAGGAAAACCATTCAAATAGTTATTAGTTTTTGATGAATAATTCTAGTTTCGATATATTATGAATAAAATGCCACTTCCTAAGCTCCACTATGGTTATCAAAACGACTTTTAGGGATTGACACCTTTTCTAATTACAATTAGTCTAACTGAATCAAATCAATATTCAATTCTGTTTACTATTTACAATATTTAATCCGTATAGACTAATGTATTCAATAAAATCAACTTTCTATTGATAAAATAACAAATTAACAAGTTATTTTTTCTTTTAGTTGATCGATTGGATGAATTTTAACGTTTATTCATCCACCTACAGTGAATGAAGGCTAAAGCGTTATAAGCAAAGATGGATAGTGGCTATTAGTGGAATCCAGGACGCGCGTTTCGTCCTATTTTGGACTCGTCAGACGTGTGTACGTGCAAATCAGAAGTGATGTTCACTCTGGGACCCGAACCCAGGACCGTTCACTTCAAACGCCATCGCGTTATCCATTTAGCTACTGAGTGACGATAGCCACTTGAGAAAATTCAACCAAACAATACCAACTGAATTCAAATGTTAAAGTAGTGTATACAAATTTCAGTACACTTTTTATGTAACTTTGTCATTTATTTATTTTGTTTCATATAATAAAATAATATTGACTATTGAAAGTCCCGTTTGGATTATGTAGGCAGATAGGGATACTAAATCAAAGTTGAACAACTTTCTAACTTATAGGTTAGTGATTAAAAATTCTGTGCTTTAGTCAATTAACCACCACTTCATAGTATAATAAATTGTGATCAATAGTTATATAGATCAAATTTACCGATTATTAACACTGTTATATACTTAACAATATATTAACCACAAAAATGTGTTTTTTTGTTATAAGTAAGGAATTTAAGCAATTTCAAAGTTATCATTCCGGCATTTCGGAAAATGCATTTGTCTTTTACTAAATTTCATATTTCTTTTTTTATGAACATTTAGATATCGACTTTAAAGTACCATAGACTGAAAGATATCACCAATGTTATTAAATCATTCAAAACTATTTTTATGCAATACAAAAGGCCGAAGCATTTTGAGTAGTATGATAAACAATAAAGTGTGTAATCACGTAAAAAAAAATTAATCTTTCGATGTATGCCATTCAATCTCTCTCAAAAAATGAATCTAAGCCGTTCATCATTGACTCTGATAATAAGTTGAAAACCAACTCTTAAGTTTTTTATGAATTTGTTGACTTGAATTTTTATTTTAATAATTAAGTATCATTAGGTATAGTAATCGCTTTGTGAACTCATTAGTTCAGTAGATAACACGTTGAGAATTTAAAAACTAGGTTTTTAGTTCAAAACAGGATAGAACGCGCTTTCTGAGCTCTTTTGTTAACCACATACCAGATGTACGAAAATATAATCACTAAATTTTGAGTTATAATTTATTATTAGAAGGGTTTTTTTGTGGAGATTTAGTATTTGCATAGTTGAAAGCATGAGTCAGTTGAAGCTAGACCACCAAGGAAAACTTGGAAGCACTGGACGGCTGGTTCGTTCTATTATGGGACTCCACGGCCATGCGAATCCACGACCTCGCCTTGCAAGATTCGAACCCAAGATCTACTAGTCTCGCGCCAGAGCACTTAACCGATAGACCACTGAGCCGGCATCCGATGGCGTTAATGTCTAACATCAACCAATCCACGAAGTTGAGCAACCGTTCACCAATTGTCTTCATTGAGTTTATATCTCACAACGGACGTGGTTTGAACTCCATTGGTCACTGATTCTCACTAGAATCCCAGGAATTATCTCTTGAACTCAGTCACTAGTGAGCATTTGATTATAATCAGAAGGGGTTTTTTGTGTAGATTGAGTGTTTGCATAGTTATTTGCATATTATTATTATTATTATTATTATTATTAACACTTTTAAGACATGAATCACCAATGATTAATACATATCCCTTTTTTCTCAGTCACTGTGTTAATTGAAACTCAATATTTACAGAACAAATTGTCTAACACATTCAACCTATCGCATTTTTCGTTTTTCAAAATTGAGATTCAATTAAAACAGGAAATTTCACACTTTCTGAATAAATGATTTCTAACTTTCTTCTTTATCCTATTGGTTCAATACAATATAAATAAACTGCATAAATTCTGTTGTTTTTTTCTCATGATGCCTTTTTCCTGTCTTTCTCCTGCTTGTGTTAGATTTCACACCCTTTCAGTACTTAAAATTGGAATTTATTCTAGAAACAAGTGACTTATTTTATAGTTCACACCTATCAGAAGAGGAGTGAATAATTTGTCTACACATCTATAATGTGTATGTATGTAAAAATAGGTGTGAATTATGCATTAAGAGTGAGTATATTTTTATTATAGCGAAAGGACATTTTGAACATGGGGATTACTTATTGAAATCGTACGCAAATAGGCATATTTTGTACGGTGTTTAATTTTATTTTTTGATCTGTACAATTGTTTTCCTTCCCTGATTTTCACACTCGCCTAAGGTAGTAATTCAATGGAAAATATCTATAAATAATTATTCTATAAGGAGTGGATAATTCAGCCGTGTTGGAAGCAAGTCACCTACTCATTAATATTATGAGATAATTGTTGCACTGTAAAGCGACATGATTGAAGTTGAAAATATGAAGGATTGAAGATCAATTGATTGGTCTGAAAATAACGCTATCATCACTCATGAAACCTTAAGGTACTGTGCTTTATCTGTGTTCGATGCGACTATTGAGGAGTCTTACAATGATAAGAAAGTTTTGTTCAGTGCTCTATGGTTTGCAAAGGTACCTCAACTGATATTATTCAATGTCGAAAGCTATGTACACAGTTAAAGGAAATGTATTTTACAGGTGATTTATATTACAGGCTAAAGTGCCTTTAAAAGTCGGAGTGTGCTGGACAACTTTGTCGTCTTAGCTAAAAAACAACAACTGGGAACTACCCATAACATCATAAATGCTCGAATTCCAAACGTATAGGCTACCATTTTGGAGATGCGTTAGTACTTAGAAAATTCCCGATTATTTTGAAACGTTAATTTATTCAGTAAAGTATACTTCTCTTTTTCCATGTTAGGAAATTCATATTTCGCACATAAAACTATATAGATTTGCAACCTTCATTGTAGTTCAAATGTCAGCATAATTTTCGAAAACAATAATTTTTTATCAGAAGGGGTTTTGTGGATATCATAGTAACTTTAATAATTGAGATCATGAATCATATAAAGCTAGACCACCATGGATTGGATCGGTTGAAGATAAACATTAACACCGTTGGATCCCGGCCATCTCAGTGGTCTAGTAGTTAAGCGCTCGCGCACGAAACTGATAGGTGTCCTGGATTCGAATCTCGCGAGACGGGATCGTGGATGCGTACCACTGAGGAGTCCCACAATAGGACGAAACGACTGTCCAGTACTTCCAGGTTTTCCATGGTGGTCTAGCTTCAATTGATTCATGATCTCAACTATTAAAATTAATAATTTGTTTTTTTTTATAAATTTAAACATATCCTAGTTCAAAGACAGTTTCATTTTTATTCAATACAAATGAGTACAATATTATGAAACTGTGAAATATTCCATTTTACTTTAAAATTTTCTTTTCATTAGGTGATGGTAACAAACAAATTTTTAAAACGAAAAAATTTTCTCTACAAATTTATTATTTAAATTATTCTAGTTTAAATAAAACTAATGAATTTTATTATTAATATGATCAATATAGTCAACATGGTCATTCATCATATAAAAAGAAATCATAATTGTATACAAGTTAAGCATAGAAAATATGTAGTTTAAGTAATTAATTAAAATTATGTTAATTTTTTTTTGTTTTTTTAAATCTCAAATTATTCATAACTTTAAATAGTGTCGTTTATTTTTAGTCCAAAGAAAAAAGGAAATTGTCTATAAATGAAAATCAACTACCTTTTTGGTGTTGTTGGCGGTGGTGGTGCTGGTGTTGTTATTACTTGTAATTTAATTAGATACTCATTCACTTATTCATTATCTCTTACATATACATACATAAAATTTTTCAAACCGATTCACACATACAGACAGACATCTAGAGAATAAAGAAAAGTGAAATGTAGATTTTAAGAAATTTTTTTGTTGTTGTTGAATATGCTACTAACAAAAATGAATTTTATTAGTAAGGCATAATAATTGTACAAATACATAAAACGTATTAAACTTTTTTAGTATTTGAATAGGAGTGAATTGACTGCAACTGATAAACTAATGAAGACTCGATAGGAATAGATAATAGTTGTTTTCTAATTTGGAATTTATCAGTAGTGCATAATTATGACTAAGACAATTATCCATCCTAGAATTTTCTGATTTTATGGTGAGTATGTTAACTTTGAATTCTTGAAACAGTCTAATGCTTTGCATACTTAGCAGCAGCTAATTCATAATATAGGTAGACTATGATGTGATGTAATCAGTGACACCTGCTTCATTCACAACATGATTGAAATCTATCAGTTACGAATTTTGAATCAGTAATATATGAGTGAAGTTTGTACTGTAAGATTTGTAGCTATTAGGTTTGAGTTCTGACTTAGACATTAATACATAATGCTGAAAAACGCCGATTTGATAAGAAATGGTTATCCATTGCTCTTCATTTTCAACAGTTCTCTAGCTGGTATCAGACTTTGAAAAATCCATCTCAGAACTGAACTATTCTTCACAGGAAGTGGATTTTCAGTTTATTTTTAATTACACTTTCTTTTTCGTTGCCTTTTCATTTTATACTTTATTGTGTAATTTCCTCAGTAAAAATAAAAGATAACGTTTTGAAGATAATCGTGATTTGTCAACCAGATTCAATTATTTATCCACCAGTAATAATCAAACTTGTTTAAATTCGGATACCTTCACTGTTTATTTGAAAAAATTTACACATATGTCATTCGGGATTTTAATTAGTCAAAGATGAATAATTTGCAAATATTGAAAGTTAGTTTCTAGGCAGATTATAATATAGTATTTCATTCTATTTTGTTTCAAAAGTATCATAGTTACATTGTTCTGGTTTAAGAGAGTTTGCATCAAATTATGCTACTGTTAATAGTGTCTTGGTTTGCTCAGTTAGTGACTAGTCTTACAAACCCTTGCTATAGTCTATACAATATTTCGGACAATAAACAGACTTACACCATGATAGGTAATGTAACTGTGGTGAAGCAATACCCACCAGTCTTAATCATCTAGTGGGAACATATATGACCGATGCCTAGATATATAACGTTAAATGCTTACTGTTTATCAGCGATTCCGTCCGAAATTTTAATAAGAAAATCGATTAAGGATGTAGAAATCAAGCTTTCTAAACTCTACAGTTATTAGTTCTGGATGATTACTGATGAAAATTCATAATTCACCATAGGTATATATTTAATAACTATAGAGAATGTGAATTGACTGTAGTTTTTCATGTTTACTCCGCTGACTCTGTTCAACTGAGTTTAGCAGCAAAGTCTGAACTGGGAAATGATAACCGAATCTACTGTAGCATGCTTATCAGCAGTTCATTTCATAACTAGTTCAGATAAGCGTTATTATATATAGTAACAGGATGCAGTATATTGGTTTATTTCACTAAAACTTAATATTTTTATTACATGTTTGTCAGAACTCTTTAAACAAGATCTGTATTCGAATTAGTTTTCAGGAACATACGCTTACAAGACTCTGAATGGTAAATGAAAAATTATGACAACCATAAACTGTGTTCATTTTCAGCCAACCAAAACTCTGCTAATAAAAAATATGATGTCAAATGAAGAATATTAACAATAAAAGTTTGTTATCGAACACTATAATCACTGAGCTAATTATTATATTAATAAAGCATTAATCAAAACATTAGAAATAGCTTTTATATTATTGGTTAGTATTATTAAATTTCAGATCATGCAAATGTTTTCCTACTGAATTTCTGCAAATCTTAATTTTTCAGACAGAGTATTAATTTATAAGGGACGCTCATTCACTTAGAGATCTTGTAACTAAATTATTTTCAAAATTAAGTTCATAAGCATCCTTAATAAGCATTCAGTGAGTTGTTGTTTTCAAATAATTACTTTCTTAAAAACCATAAAATAGGTTGCAAAATAGAAGAATAAAGATTTATTTCCTTAAAAAATGAATTTATCTTTGAAGATTACAAAACTATGCTTGAGTAAGTAAGTGACTGAATATCATACAGTTTATGAAGCGGTCCAAATAAAAAATTAATTTCGTTCATCGATTTATCACTAAATTCGGTCACACTATAATTTATGAACGGACCAATCAGATATAACATAACAAGTTTTGAATTTGAGCGCAAAATTTATTCATCTATTTAACATTTTAGCTGATGTCAGTTCATGATGAAAACCTTAAATCTAGTTCCTAACCCTTACCATTAACTGTAAATCATATTTCTAATTTATTGCACTGGTTTATAACCCTCAATTAATTCTTGTTAGTAGGTGGACAATCTCAAGGTCATTTTCGAATGGCTCAAAGATCGTCTATAAATTATAGTCTCATCCTAAATTCATATCAGATAATCATATTTAAATGATATAAAGTATTTTCACTGTAGATATTAATTAATTTCCCAATCATTGTAGGAATGAAAAAAAAACTACCGACCTGGATTATATATATATATATATATATTGCTTCCTGTCTATTGATAATTATTGATTTTCAATAAAGTCTAAACTCATTTAATTGCTAGGTTATTTTTTACGAAAAGGAAATAAGTCACTTATTGATTAGCTTTTCCGAAAAAAAAAAGAAAAAAAATTAGTTCATTTTCAGTAAAACAATGAGTTCATTCACCCACTGAGAACTTTTCATTGCTGTTATTACTATTACTACTATGAATCGGAATATAGTTTTATTATTGATTAGAAAACAATGGAGTTCATTGAATTTTGAAAAGTTCTCTTCTTATCTAATAACATTTTGTTTGATTTATTTTTATGCAAAGAAACATAATTAATTTCAATATTTGATTGTTTATTAGGCAAATAAATACTTCATAGATTTAGTTGATTTTTCCACTTGTTTCAATGTATATAGATCATAAACTTTTTTATTATTAGATAAGTAGATATATATAAACCAGATTTCAGCGGAGGAAGAAATCAGGAAGAAGCACTGGAAGTGGATAGGACACACATTGAGTAAATCACCCAATTGCGTCACAAGACAAGCCCTTACATGGAATCCTGAAGGTCAAAAGAATAGAGGAAGATCAAAGAACACATTAGGCCGAGAAATGGAGACAGATATGAGAAGAATGAACAAAAATTGGATAGAACTAGAACGGAAGGCTCAGGACAGAGTTGGTTGGATAATGCTGGTTGGCGGCCTATGTTCCATTGGGAGTAACAGGCGTAGGTAAGTAAGTAAGTAAGTAAGTAAGTAGATATGTATAGAAATTCAGGTTAATCGATTATTATTTACAAATCATTGTTATATTATCCAATCTTTGGATTGAATAAGTTTCATTAAACTTTCATCACTAATACTGGTAAATAAGGTAAATATTGAATAGTTTGATCATTTTAATCACAATGAAAGTCATTGGCTAACCCATTAACTTGTATATATATTAACTTTACTTTGTAGAATAGAATAACATAATATCTGGACCATTGACAGTTTTCTTGAAATTATAAATGTACTTTACTCTGAAATGACATGCAGTCGAGAATATCATCAAATGAGATTTGATTAATTATCTTCAAACATCAAGCTAAATACATAAATCTATACGTCATTAGTGAGGTGTATATTGCAATCAGTTTCTTCTTAGACTAGCTAATTGTAATATAATAATTTTAACATGAATTATACTACAACAATCAAATTGTTTCAATGCTTTGATCTAAAATCCAAATGTGTAAAATTTTACACACAAGTAATATTGGCTTATCTCATAATAACAAGAAAAAATAGTCTAAATACAAGGAACAACTTCAAAATCGGGTCAAATAAGTTAACATTTGTAATTAGCATTAACAAAAGGCGGTCAACTATTGATGTTAATATCAAAATAAACAATGATAAGTAAAAATGAGTTGAAACTTCCTTATTGAACACAAAAAAGACGGTGCTTAAAACACAACTAAAAAACACAGTTTCTTTATTTTTGTCATATATATACTTAATTATTGAATACAATATTGACAATTCTACAATAAATCAGAACAAAAATTTACGTATATTACGTTTTACTAGCTCTTGAAAGAAAGGGCTATTTAAAACTAATTGTTTAACTAAGAGTTACTTATTAAAAACACATAACTATTTCAATTTCATTTCTATAAAGTGAAAGCAATTCAGTATTGAAAATCTTAACATCTAAACAACTCACCACCATTTTATTTTAATAACTAGAGAAAAAAAGGGTTAAGTTTCTCTCTTCTTTTTCAGGCGTTTCATATCTTTTAAAAGTTAATAATGAAGCCAAGTGATTTTTCGAGCAAGTTATTGTTATTTATTAAAACATTGATAATTAAAAAAGAAAAAAAAACATTTTTCTCTTTTTTTTCTTTTTTTCCTTAAAAGTAGGGAAGAAAAATTGAGAGAAAACGAATCACTAAAAGAAATTTTTTTTAAAAAGAGGCAAAGAAAACCAAAATAAAAATGTTACCTTGGTCACTTCATTTTTATCTTCTACTGTTAATTACAAAAGAACTAGACTCATGCACATACACTTCATTGAACTAGATGTTTTTTAACAATTAACTATTCATCATGTGCGAAATAGATAGATAGATATTAAACAAAAGAGCTCCTATCTTTTTTTGTTTTATAATTCATGCCTACTTGATTTATTCAGTTATTCATTGAACATGAAATGAGGTAAAGTGTTAAGTCGATAAACCTTCTGGGATTTTGTAAATGAATACCAATTGTTTAACAATAGAATTTTTCATTATTATTTTTATTGTTAGTTATCAATCATTGAGTATACTTATGTTCATTAAATATACAATAGAAAATGTTTAAATTTAATAAAACTTTGATAACTAACATTTCTCAAGTGTATATAAAATTAATGAAACATTAATTCAATGATATAAGTAGGCTTATACAGGTATTCAGTAATATAAATCAGTTATCCAAAAGAAATATATATTGTGTATGTAAGTATGATATACAAGCGAGCAATCTTACATGATTGTGAGAAGATAATGTGAAAATATTTCGGAAAACAATGATTTTATTAGTTTGTTTGAATTATCTTAAGTATCTTAAACTTTGAAAATGAATCAAATATAATCGATTTAAAGATGATGATGATGAAGTAATCTAATTATACGTTATGTCACAAAATCTTAGGGTATAAAATGGAATGTGTAGTTAATCTATTCATGTACATAGTAAGTGTAACTCAAATACTGAACCATACCGAATTTTTTTGGAGAACGAAACCCATATTATAAAGTGTGATAATATTGACCTGACATGACCCCAACAGTGATGTTTATATTACATCTTAAGCTTAGAACTAGATGGAAACATTGATCAAGAGCTTCTCGTCAGTTATCTTCAACCATATCCCCCAAAAGTGATTTTTGTTTAAAGCCAATGCTCAGATACCAGGCGACTCACATTTTTAGAAATATCTGATGTGAATTAAGAACTAGAAAAAATAACGATTACTGCTTGTCAAAATTACTTTCAAATTGAATGAAGTATCTACGATACCATTTAACAAAATAGAAATCTGTCTTCATGAATAAACATGAGTAGAGTTCCTGATACCAAATCAATCCAACTTCCGATGTCATGATAAATAATATAGCTATTTATTCTGTTAAGCTGTTGAATACTTAAGTGTTTAAATCCATCTCAAACCAAATCAAATATTTTTTTAAAAATTAATAGACAAGATTAAATTCTATTATTAAAATGATTATTAAGAGAGAACGATTGAAGTTAGGCATTACCACTGTTAGATGCAGTCTAAGTGGTATAGAAATTAATAGTTCGTGCGCGAGGCCGAGAGTTTTGGGTTTGAGTCCTGTGTGAGGGATCGTAGATACGCACTGTTGAGGAGTTCCATACTATAACTAAACGGCCGTCTAATGTTTCCGGGTTTTCAATGATGACCGACCTTAGATCGACTCGTGAATTCAACTGTGAAAATACTACAATTTCTACGAATCCCTATAATGAGAAAACGGAGTATTAAAAATTTTTCTTTGGCTTCATTTAAGCATACTTTTAGCAAAGTAAATTCCACAAAATTTCCTCTTTTTTTAAGACAAAATTGAACATGTTCGAAAAGATATACACACCAAAAAAATTAAGAAAGTAAGAGGATGAAAAGAGAGGAGCAATAACAGTAAAAAAATAAAATACACAAGGAGAACAGATCAAAACAATGCCATACATTATTTCGTTTTCCTCGAGATTTAATCAAAGATTTTGGTATAAAAATTTATAAATATATCTATGTATTGCATTGAGATAAGTTCACAAAACACTCAGCAAACTCAATTGCCACATTTTATCTGATCACTGATATCTATATATATACTCTAGCTAATCTCACTCGTTAACCAGAAGGAAATTCTTTGACCCATTTTTTTGTGTGACTTGTGTTACTCGTCCGTTAGTTTTACTGTTGGGTGTGTGTTATCCCTAGATCTAATAGATTGAATGTGTTCGTGTGTTTTCCTGTCAATTCATTCTTCTGTTATCATTTACCGAGAAAAGAAATTCAACTCATATTATTATTTCCGTACCCCTTCCCCAAACACATGCTTATTTGACTCGATTTATTTTATGCCAATTTTTTTCTGAAAAAAATGAATAAAAGCTGTGTGAAGGAAACGAGTGATTGACCTTGGCGAAATTAACAACCGCCTTCATCTCCATTTTATTGTGTAGAAGTCAGAAAATAATTGTCAACTAGTAAACATAAATGAGCAAGGAAGTGTATATGTACAAATAATCGAGTAAATACACATGTGTATAGGTATATTTCTATGTAAAATATATATACCTATGTATGTACGTATGTAACCATGTTCTTTTTTGATTTATATTACATTGTATAGGCGAATAAAAGGAGTGTTAAACACTAAAATAGCAAATTCAACTAACAACTATAGAAAAATAAAACAAGATAGTGGTTGAGTAGAGAGTGATTACGTGTGTGTGTATGTGTTTGTATTTACAAAGGAGAAATAAAGTAAGACAATACCAGATTAAAAACACAAACAGGAAATATCACACACGAAAATGGCTGACAAACGATAAAACTGTCGAATAAAAATCATCATGTGTTGTTTGTTTATCGATGAACAACACGAGATAATATGAATGAAAAGAAACTGGGATAACAATAGAACACTGTCAGAGATAATCTCTATAAACTATATTGGTATATATATATTTATGTATACGACTTCATTTTTCTTTCTTAAAAAATATTAATATTACCTTTCATTCCTACTTATCTTTTATGTATATATTCAGTGATCGGCTTTAGTCTTTTTTTAAATGTTCCAATCATTATTTTTCTTCTTAGTATAGTACAAGGAGATTAGATTTTGAAAGATTCCCGAACAGAATAGGAAACCCAATGATAATAAAAGGACCAGATTTGTTTTGTCTTATTTTTGAAACCAACACTTTTATAATAATCATAATCATTACTACTTCATAATGTTTATTTTGCAAATTAATCGTAATAAAAAACAAAGAAACAAACTTCCTAATGTTTTATGAAAATATAGATTTCGGTTTGTTTTGTTTTTTTAGTTTAGAATTTATTTTAAATATTAAAGATGTTTTCTTTATTTGTATGCCAACTTAATAATCAAGTATCAGGACTCGGTAGCTGAGTGGATAAAGCGATGGCGTTTGAAGCGAAAGGTACTGGGTTCGAGTCCAAGAGTGAACATCAACTCTGAGATGCAGGTACATCGAGCGAACGAGTCCCAAATAGGACGAAACGCGCATCCTGGATTCCACTGCTAGCCATTATCCATCTTTGCTTATAATGCTTGTGAATTAAGGCAATATAGAGGCAATACGCACAGTATGCACATATGCCAAATAGAGACTGACCAGTTGTAGTCCTAAACATCAATGGGAAGATTCAAACAAACAAGTGAGCATCAAATAATGGTTTTTTAAAAACAAAAAATAATCTTATTCCATGAATGGAAAATCTGTACCAAATAAAAAAATGTTTACAATTGTTTTCCAGTAAAAAAAGAGAAAGAAAAATAAACAATTCATAGAATCCATTAAAGATTAACTGTTTTTGAACAGTGTAAAACATGTTTTCTTATGAAAAATCTCAAGGTTTTTGGCAATTATTACTTAAAACAGTTCGTGGATTGGTTGAAGTTAGATATTAACATCATTGGATGCCGGCCGACTCACTGGTCTAGTGGTTAAACGCTCGCGCGCGAAACTGACAGGTCCTGGGTTTGAATCTTGCGAGGCGGGATCGTGGATGCTCACTACTGAAAAAATCCACAATAGGACGAAACGACCATTCAGTGTTACTAGGTTTTCCATAGTGGTTTAGCTTCAATTGACTAATGATTTCAATTATATAAAGTTCAATAAATGATTTAAAAACCTGACTCATTGATACAAAATATCTACAACAGAAGCTCTATGATTTTGAGATGATGTAGAAGATTTGTACCGTAGTTGAATGGTTTAGACGCATTTTTGTGTGATAATTAAACTAGTACTAGAAATATGATAATCAGTGAATAATAATAATTGCCATATGGATGGGACTAAGAACTTCCTACTATTATATTCCAATACTGTTTCTCATGGATGAGACAACCAGTAATAGATATGAGTATGTTAAAATATTTTGTACGGTTGAGTTGAATCATAAAGTTAACAAAATGGTTTTTGTATGGGACATTTTAATTTGACGATAAATTTATCCTGCACTTTAAAAAAAAAAATAATTTCTATAGCTGTTTCTAGTCAACGATTAAAACTAGTTTAAACCAAAAATATAAAAATTCTATTCTGTTTTCGCTCATAGCTACTGGTGAATTCTCGAATTTATATCTTGTCTTATTTGATATTGACCGACTTAATGTTTTACCTGGCATTTTAACTGTATAATTTGATTAGTATCATTGGGAACGCAAATAGTTTTAAGAGTATGTAAGGTGATAGTCGGAGGTAATTGACAGGAAACCATGAACCTAGGTTTCGTGTTATTTGGGATTGTTCAGCAGGGTGTACCAGTAAACTTACGCGGACTAAAGCTCCTTCGCGGATTCGATTCCGTGTCGGTTTGGTTCACACTCAGAAGGGCGCGACCGACCTCCTGTGGGACAAATAAAATAATATTTGTTCGAATAAGGTTAATTGGACAATCGTCACATGAAGCCTAATTACTATATATTGCATTCATTCATTCAGTATAGATCAGTTAATTACTTCACATGCTGAATTTTCATTGTGGATGTGTGTGTGTACATACATGGATACATCATCCTATACTTGTGATTCATGCACACACATATATTCACAATCTGACTTTATTTTCTGATAAATTATTATCATTGAAAATTAAATACTAATAGCACATTAATTCTAAGAGTTAACATAGTTAACTTATCAGTAGTTATAAATTATCCGTGTACAAAATTCTATTCTATTTTAAATTTCTAATGGTCATATAGAAAGAAACTACAATTCTTTAAAAAGAAAAGTAACAAGTTATCATATGTAACTGACTTTTTTCTTTATTATATTAACTCACGAATGTCTAAATTCTAGAAGTATTCAAGCTATTAATTACCCAGGTAATTAAAACAATTAAGAAGCCATGGTGAATATATTTAAGTTGATTATAATAAACTATTTATGCACATGTTATTATTAAATATCTTTTTTTGAAAAGTTAGTATGTGATAATGTGAATTAACAAGTCACCCGATTCAATGATCAATGTAACTCATGTCTTATATCAAGATTTTATATCAATTCAAACAATTATTGATAAGAAGATGATTCAAGTAAAGAAAAGATAAAAATTAAACATTTACATTTATATGAAGTTTCGTTATTTAGCTTCAAAGTTAGAAATGTAGTTCATGAATGCTTTTTTATTCATGTAATGGCAATAACTTTTTCAATATTGTTAAATATCGTTCAGTTTGAAGAACGTCTGGAAATAATAAGAGTGAGTAGTTACTTCATTTCATTTCAGATATTCTTGTTTTCAGTTTATATAGATTAATACTCAAATTTTACGTACATGAAATCACACACGAACGTTTAACCTCCGACGCAATGATCTAGAGATTAAACGTTCGTCTGCGAGACCGAAGGTCTTGATTTGAAGTCTTGTGTGATGGATTGTGGATACGCACTGTTGATGAGTTTCAAGCTAGAATTAAACGGTCATCTAGTGCCTCCAGGTTTTCAATGGTAATCTGGCTTAGATCGACCCATGAATTCAACCATTAAAATTACTACAATCTTCACAAATCCCAATTCTGATTATCTGAAGTTAGTTTTCATTAAAAGATAGACTTAGTTTGATAGGATCAAGTAGTATTTTATAATTAATTGAATTGCACTGTTTTCGGAAGTAACACAAATATCACCAACGGGATTAAAAGACCTTCGAATTGACTGAAGTTGGAATTAGTGAATCATTGGGTTCCAAATTCGTGGTTTAAAGGAAATGTACCCGCAGTAAGATTTGATGGTAGTGTTGTAGGTATGAACTGCTGAAAAATTTCTAAACTAAAATGAATCAATTGCCTGGTGAAAATTCTTTGTAATTGTTTTATTTTTACAGTATATTGTAGATATTTCTGATAATAAAACACTGATTCATGTGTGCGAAAAACTGAACAACAATTATCATTAATGCGATTGGGTGATAATAAAAAGAATACCTGATATAGAGGTTTTAGGAAATACACTAGGAAATTTTCTTATAGTAAAGTAAGCCAACACATATATTTGATGTACATTAACAAATGGTTCTCATTCTTAAATGGTATTAGCTAAAACGTCACTTGAGTATTAAAAATCATGAAAATAATCAATCTAACACTTCCCGATATTGTTTACTCAAATATTAGATAAGATGCACCACATATTCATATTTTTTTGGCAAGCATTTTGCTACTTCCTTATAAAATTGAATTCCAACTGTCCACAGCTTTTACCGTCATCAAGTTGAAAAAAAACGCCATGATAGATAAGATGTTTGTTATTGTTGAATAAAATACTACCGATCGGTATTTTTACTTCATGTTAACCTCAGATTAGAAATACAAACGTCACTCTTTAAGCATTTAGTTCAAAATCTAATAACTGAAGGTATCTAATTCACTTATAGTTGTAGATACTGCCCATTTTGTAATTCTAGTTGACCAATGGAGTTCAAACCACGTCTGTTCTGAGATATCAACTCAATGAAGACAATTGGTGAGCGGTTGCTCAACTTCGTAGATTAGTTGGAATTAGACACAAACACCACCGGATGCCGGTTCAGAGGTCTATCGGTTAAGTGCTCTGGCGCGTGACTGATAAGTCCTTGGTTCGAATCTCGCTAGGCGAGGTCGTGGATGCGCACCGCTGAGGAAACCCACAATAGGACGAAACGCCCGTCCGATGCTTCCAAGTTTTCCTTGGTGGTCTAGCTTCAATTGACTCACGCTTTCAACTATGAAAATTCTAGATTGTGTTTGAATCGGTCATATCAGTAGTATTTGGTTGCAAAATAAAGTAATTAACAAGCCATTTCGAATTCTATCACTATTTTTATAGTAGTTATAATAAATTCCCTAAAATTTTATGTTTCACCTACAAGTTTTTCTGTGTTACATAACAATTTTGAGGAAATATTTATATACATGTGACATATTATGGTCTAAAATATTTTCAATCTGTCTATATGCTCATAAATTTCTTTATCAATGGTTAGACACCACTTCAAAGAGAAACGAGTTCCTTTTTACCATAAAAAAATAGGGTCTTGTTATTTTCTCCCCATCAAAAAAGACTTAGTGAAAAAGAATATTCCCTGTTGTAATGTAACAAATTAATATCCTATTAATGTTAACCATATGAAGATACGATGAACGATTATGTCAATTTTTCCGTTGTCTTTTTTTAGATCATCATATGATTGCTTTGTAACAGTAAGATTATATAATCTATAACTATCTGGTTATCAATAGTCAGTAGAAGCAATGATATTCGATCATTATCGAACACATTAAGTCCTGAAATAGTTCCACTGAATGCCGTTTCGACTTTTATTACAAAGTAAAATTCATCTATTCGTCATAAATTTTTTTCAGATTTAAAGCTACCAGCAACCATCGACCTATATGCATAGATTTATTGATAGTATTTTGTAGATATTTTGATATTAGTTAGCTCAACGAACTAAACTGCATAGTAGTAAACTACGATAAAAGAGTTTGTTGTTCAAAATACACATGTGTAACAACTTCGATTGGTTAACTATCTAATTTTTATATTAACTTCAAGATTATTCTTTAGACCACTGAATAGCAGTTACAAAAGTATAATGATAAAAGTTTACATGTATTAAAAAATGGTTTTATGCAGGATCGTCTCATCATGATCCCTGTTAAGATCAGCTTAATTTATAATAAATACAATGTTTAATTATTACTGACTTGTGATAAGAAATAATAATACGTTTATTTTGGTCTCATTGAAGATAAGCGAAGATTATTGGATGAAATATTTTTCAATTTATATTAAAGCTTGTATATTAACACTATCATTGGTTGTATAACCAGTAAAAGAAGTTAGATCTTTCAAAGTTCATGAAATGATTCTCTGTGAAGAATAAAGTGACGAATGAATGGGGTAAGAAAATAAAGACTCATAAAATCAGCTTTATCGTAGTTAAGTATTTTTAGAAATAAAAATATACACCTTAATAAAGTTTTTTTGTTTGGGATCATGAATCGATTGATGTTAGACCACCATAGAAAACCTGGAAACACTGGACGGTCGTTTCGCCCTGGAATGAGGTTCCTCAGAAGTGCCCATCCACGATCGTGCATGAAGGATTCGAGCCCATGACTCTCGGTCTCGCGCGCAAACGCTTAACCTCTAAACCACTGAACCAGTATCTAACGGTAATAATGTCTGACTTCAACCAATCCACGAAACTGTGCGGCCATCTTTCATTGTCTGAGGTAGATGCCTGTGTCTATTTGACATTGATTAGCTCCACTGATCAGAGATTCACACCAGAACTCCAAGAAGCCCTTCACGAAGCTAGTCACTAGTGAGCACATGGCAATTATCATTATGGGGTTGTGGAGTTTATTTGATTGAGATTATGAATCGATTGACGTTAGATCACCATTGAAAACCTGGAAGCAGTTTCTTTCTAGTATGGAACTCCTCATATTTTTTGTTGAATATGTTGTTTTTCTTTTTTTATCATGAGTGATAATATTTTATTGGTAAAGTATTTCGGCTATAATAAATATTATTTTTCAAATTAGTTTCTGTAAAAAAAATTATTGTACTGATAAATTCCTTCTATTCAAACTTAATCATTTATAGAACATTGTAGTCAAAATGAAAATGCTATGCACCGAAAGCCATAGTGTTTATCTTTTAAAATCAAACACATTATGACACTAATCAGTGATCATACAGTTTTCAGTAACAATGACTAATCAGTCGACTAATTTTAAAGGTATAATTAAGAACTTAACTAGAAGAAACTGATAACTTCTGGAGTGATTTGATAAATGAATTGTCAATCTCGTACCAGTGGAGATAATGAGTATATTTTTTAAAAGCAAATATATCTTCAAATCATGGAATATGTTTCATATCCTGTCTTCAAGATCTGTCCAACATATCATCCCTTAGAAATCAGTATTCACAATCTCTCTGATTTATATATATATATATATATATATATATATATATATATATCGTTATTCAGCGCCAAAAATTATGATGAATATATTAAAGGTTGGTTGATATTTCAATGGTTTAGTTGATTGAATAAAACCAAGCATATCAAAAATTTAATCTTCTTTTTAGTAGGGATATATGGTGGCTAAGAGTGGAATCTAGGACCCGTCAGTAAGATGTACCTATATTCCAGAATTGATTTTTACTCGGGTCTTGAACGCAGTGCCTTTTACTTCGAACTTTATAGCGTCATCCACTTAAATACAGAGTTCATATAGCCACTCGCTTGTGCAACGGGATGAATTTCGATTGATAGACATTAGCTGTTGAAATCTTCTCTTTGATGTTCAGTTCTGTAGTTTATCAATCTCTTTTGTTATATGTGGATTCTGTGTGGATTACCCGTCGGATGTACATACATCCAGCCTAAAAGTCTCAAATAGGACGAAACACGCGTCCTAGATTCAACTGCTAGTCACCAACCATTTCTGCTTATAATGCTTGTGATTAAAGGCGATATCGAAGCAATTTATACAGGATGCACATATGTCCAAAAGGAATCTATCAATTGTAGCTCTAAGAATCAGTGGGAAGATCCAAACAACCAATATATGAATTAAAATACATTGACTAAATTTATCAAAGCAACTTCGTCTGCAACTTTTATTAATGAAGAAACAGTCAAAAGTGGAAAAACGTCAATTGTTTAGTCCACTTTAGTTTCTTTAGACAGTTCTTTTATTTACGGTAGTTTGCAATGGAAATCGCCAATAAATTTGTTTACGCTCAAGTCTTTAAAACGATGATGAAATATATGCACAAAGATAATTGTTGATTCATTATAGAGATATTTATTATAATTGTATTCGATTACGGTGTCTTATCATAATTCCTACTATGTAATACGTTCCTACGATATTATATTATTCTAATATGCTCTTATTGTATATTATCATCACTAAAATGAAATTATTCAATCGTACCTTCTTTAATGTATGTTTTGGTATGAACAAATTTGGTGAGACTATAATTTATGGATGAATTTTGAGCGACGTTAAATTGATTTTGAAAATGTCCACCTACTAACTAGGACTAAACAAGGGTTATAAGGCACTATGAGGAATTAAAATTGTGACTTACAGTTGACGGTCAGGGTTAGGAACTAGATTTAAGGTTTTCATCATGAATTGATATCAGCTAAAATGCCAAATAGATGTATGAATCAAATCAAAAACGTGTTATCTTATATCTGATTGGTTCGTCCATAAATTGCAGTCTCGCTATATCAGTTTCATGCACGTTATCAATCATCTTAAAATAATTGATTTAATTTACTAATTATTGTTATATTGAAAGTCCTATCCACAACATTGGAAAGTTATTTTACTTATTCTCTAATGAATAGTTTTTATGGTTTTATTTCCAGTATACATACAATATTGTAAAATATCACCCATTCTTAAGTTTTATTTTCAACACACCGATTATTTTTAGAACTTTCAGTCATAATTTAAATGTGTTCATAGTAATATGAATAATTTTGTTAACATTTGGGAATCATTGTCAATTATTCATTTACTGAATGATAAAATAACTAGTATCTACATGATATTTCTTACTTAACTAACTAACCATATATATATATATATATATATATATATATATATATATTGAGGAAATCACCAAACTACATCACGAGGCAATCCCTAACTTGGAATCCTGAAGGGAAGTGGAAAAGAGGAAGGTCAAAGAACACATTACGCCGGAAAATAGAGGCAGATATGAAAAGGATGAATAACAACTGGAAACGATTGCTCAGGACAGGGTTGAATGGAGAATACTGGTGTGCGGCCTATGCTCCTCGACGAGGGTTAACAGGCGTAAGTATATATATATATATATATATATATATATATATATATATATAATGAACCATAAATTATATTGAGAATATAACATTTTACTGGTTATATGGCGCCACTATTCATTTAAATATGTTTGTGTAGCAGATAACTATGATGTGGTCAATAAATTGGTGTATGTAGTATATTCATATAATTGTTTGTTTTTAAAAATATACGTATTATATTTTGCTCTTATTCAATTCACCTTTTTGATCTACCACACAAACACAAAGATAGAAAGATTAGATGTATGATTACAGATACACACATCTTTTAATAGATTTTTTCGTGTTTATCGTTATTGATATGTATAGCAATATATTGACGAAATGAAGATTAGATTCCTTATTTATGTTTATTTGCCATTCTGGTGTAAAATATAAGTAGACTAATAAGATTATTTACAAAATAATGTTTACAAGTGAAATAGATTTTAGTCGTAAATTTTTCTGTTATTTAAAAAAAGTTAAGTAATACTGTATGTCAGCATATTTTGGTAGGGTCACTGACATATTTTTACACTGTACTGACAACAGGTATTGCTAGTAGTAGTGGTAATAATAAAAAGCATTGTAACTAATTCAAGTATTTAGTTATGATGATAAAACATGAGATAGTCTTAAGTATTTTGTTCACTTAAATAAACTCTATCACTCATAACTTCATGCCACTAGTAGATATTGCAGAAAACATCAGACTAACGTCACTGGGCAATATCATGAATTAACTAGAGTTAAAACCTCGAGTTATTGGATTTCAGCTGTGTGATAAACCTGAAAGTCTCAAGTTCAACCATATAAAGATATGGGTTTACGCATTTATCAATAGTTACTGCATAGAACAAAACGACTATCCAATAGTTCTTCATTTGCATCCGTTCCTAAATTTATATCAGTTTGTAACGAAATTAGTTTTAAATTTGACTATTTCCCACAAATGATACAAATAAAAAAATTGCCCAAGTCATGACTGAAAACTTTCAATTGTGTCGAGAATGAGACAGGTAATCAACGCGACCACTTGACAATCAACCCCTTCATCTCCAAATCAATATACATGTTATGGTTTATATTCATTAAATAATTTTCCCCAAGTTATAGTAACAACAATACTAATCGTAAATTTTATTGAAGAGAAATGAAAAAAAAACCATAATATTACTCATAAGTAGATTACACGTTTATACATATCATTTTATCATGAAAGTTCTAAATGTCTGGATGGAAAATAAAAATGTTTTGGTTTTTTCTTAGAAAGAAGTTATCTCTCATTCCTTTCTCTAATCATTTGGTGGAATAAATACAAAATGGTCAATTCAGAAGAATATAATTAAAGTGGAATCAAAATTTAAATAAAAAACTAATCATAGGAATGTCAACTGTAGAATACTACCAATCAGGATATCTTTTTTACTGAAGAAGAGTATAGTTGAAAGAAAAAGCAAATTCAAAAATCAATGAATTGATAGACATTAAAAAGTTCATTAGTTAAATGAATCAAATAATGCCTGACATTATTACATTACTACTGGACAATATACAGTTTTCAATGTATCATAAATGGATACTATTATCATGCAATCATACTACTGAATTAAATACTTAAGTAGATTAACTTTGCAAACTAACTAGTTGATTTGAATGTGTTTTTTTCAGTGTCTGATAGTAAGTAGTATTGACAATAACAACCAAAAAACAAAACAAAACAATAATAATAGAATCAATCATAAAACGGAATGTATTTACTGACTATACATTTAATTGTATGCATTACACATATGTAGATGATATACACATAACTAATAAATTATATATTTCACCGTAAGTAAAAATTTATCACTGTATATATTTGCTATTTAAGTAATATGTTGTAATATTCTGATAAATAGATGGAATGATAACAATTTGAATCAATTGTCTTGTATTCATTTTATTATTATGACTATTTCTTCTTCTTCTTTTTTCTTGTTTTATTTATTCTGTATTCTTTCTATTTTTGAGGAAAAATCAGTGTACTACCTTTTATTGATTCTACTCTTAGTGAATAATTTCTATTACGGTTTATAGTCTAATGTGAACTCTGAATACGATTATAGTAAAGTTAATATATTACTGAATTATATAGTAGTCATGGAGATTAGTTGTGTGTGTGTTTTTGGTTTATTAGACAAGAACAAAATAAACAGTACGGTGGAGAAGATTTATAGCTCAGTGGATGATTATGATGGAGTTTATTTTAATTAAGATTACATAAAGATTGGTCATTAACATTTGTAATTTAATCACAGAATTTATATTGTTTTTCTAATCATCTCTTATGTATGTATAAATACATATACATTAGATTCATTGAACAATAAGGCAAAATGACCATATGATTTAAAGAAACGACTATAATGCATGTTTATTATTATTGTTATTGTCTACTGAAAGATATTCTTTTTCTCTGTAGATATTTAATTCATGGAATCACTTTCTGGTTGTTTATAAACTGACTGATCATCTGAATCCATTGACTGTACAGGTAATGATTCATTGATAACTATATGCGAAGAAGCGGATGATGTTGATGAAGATGGTGATGGTGATGAAGAAGACGATGATGATGATAATGATGATGGGATAGATTGATTTGTTGATTTTGGTGATCTAGAATTTTGCTGTAAACTAGTTAGCGCATCAATAGAAAAGTCAGGGGATCGTTGTTCTGAATTTAATTTCGATTTAGACATGATTATATCTACATCTTCATTTATAACATCACTATTACATGAAGTAGTATCATTGTTATTGCTTTGACTAGTCATAGTAGAATTATAATTATGATTAATTGGACATTGACTAGTTGTACCAATATTATTATCATTTAATTGTGGACTTGATGTAGTTACATAATTTCTATGAGATGTATCTAAAGGTAAAGAATTCTGTTGAAATAATGATAAAATGTGTGATAAAAATTGAGGATATTGTTGCATGTAAATAGCTAAATTTGCAGTATAATTTGATAATGGATTCATAGAATTAAAATGAGATCTATTTATGGATTCATTTGATTGTTGTAAATATTGCATTGAATTCTGAAAAGAATTCTGTATTGGTGATGTTGTTGCTAATGGAATCGATTGTGGTAAAGATGATTCGGATGGCATTGAATAATTAGATAATTTTTGATCAAATAATTGATTTTGAATTAATTGTGCTGTAAAATGATTTGTCCAATTTGAAAGAAATTTATTCAATGGACTAGAATTGAATTGTTTATTAACAGTATTATTATTATTATCACTATTGTTAGTAGTAGTAGGAGGAGGAGGAGTAGTACAAGTAGAAGATTCAATTCTTTCCGAATCAATAACTTTTTCCGATTGTGATGTATGTTGATTAAAATATCCAATGGATTCACTTGATATAACAGTTACATTAGGTGGAATTTCATTAAGTTTAGATATATTACCTAATGAATTACATTTTAAATCTGTATAAGGTAATGAACATAAATTATTTTTATTTTTTAATGTAGATGAACATAAAAACATTGATGATGAATTATGTTGTATTGAATCAACAATACCTTTTGGATAATATAAATTATGTTCATTATTATTTACAGAGTAATCTTTTGTATGTATATTATCATTGGAAGAATAAAAGTATTGATTATGTTGATGTGTTCGACGTATTTTTCCAACTCGTCCAGTAAAATCAACTAATCCTTTAGATCCATTACCTAAACCAATGAAAAATAAAGTATAAAGTATGTTGTAATTAAATTGTATATTTTGGAATAATTAACTTTATGAAAAAGGGAGGGATTTATGTAATTTGTTACCTAAATGTTTATAAAAGATGGATAACAGTTATCAGTAAAGATCAACATGTGCGTTTTGTCTTATTTAGGAATTGTTGTCTAGATAAACTTTGATCAAATTGTTGATATTCACAATGAAACTTGAATATTCTGCAGTCTCAGTAACAATTTACATGATATTTGAAAGTTTATTATTCATTGGTGTTAGTAAGATGAACTAGACACCTTGCCTAATGCTCTGAGGGAGAACGGTTACCCCAGAAAGTTTATAATTAAATATCTGATCATGAAAGTCAAAATAAGCGAAATTCAAACGGTCAAGAAGAAGTCCTTGTTCATGCACCTACAATTCAGATGGGATGTAGCTAGCAAAATACTAACTCGGAGATTACACAGATCAATACAAAAATCTTTCAACACCGGGGAACTAATTTTAGTGTTTTCTACGCGCCCAATGGTGACACCGAGGCTTAAAGATGAATTACCCAGAATAACCTCCTCATTTTATATTTATCAGTTCGACTGCTCCTGTGGAGCAAGTTATATTGGTCGAAGTTTTAGGATTTTACATTTTCGTGCTCCCAGCGTGGCTAAGTAAAGGTTTGGTGAAGAAAGTAAACAGCTCGATATTAGCCCATTTAGTACAAACTGGTCATAGTGCCAGTATAAACCAATCCTTTTCAATTATTTATAGGGTCAGTAATTTAATAAATTTATTTGTTGGGATATTTATAAAGATCTATTGGTGTGACATTTATAAAGACTGAAGAAAGTAATCACTAAAATAAGAGTAAGCCGTTGAATTTCGACTAAATCATCTAAATATATCTTGTTTGGTGATAAATCTGAAGTTCCTAGATTTAATCAGAAATCGAATTGTCAATGTTCACTAATAAAAAGACTAAAATTAACATGAAATAGTTGCTTATTGTTGTTTGTTTTACGAAATATTCCAATATCATTTAACAATAATGATTCATATTTATAGAACGTACTAAGAATACGACGAAACTATGACAGTTGGAATCGTAAGAATTTTCGAAAAATCGTTTTCTTAAGGTTTTAATAGTTTCGGGGGGTGTTCAGTAACGATGGAAAATTATATTATTAAGTTTAAAACTACGAGGGTTTAAATGTTTTGTGTATAGAAATTATCCATATCTAATAAAAATAAAGATGAACATCACTTTTATAAACAGATGGATAGTGGTTAGCAGTGGAATCCAGCATGCGCGTTTCATCCTATTTGGGACTCGTCAGCTGGATGTACCTGCATCTCAGAGTTGATGCTTATAAAGCTTGTGACTTCGGGCAATATCAAGGCAGTACGCATAGGATGCACATATGCCAACAAGAGACTGATCAATCGCAGTCCCGAATAACAATGGGAAGATATAAGTAAACAACACCAAGTGCATATAACATCACTTTTGTTTTATGAATAGTCTAGAAATCCACTTTTATTACAAAAGATTACATATTTGATCAAAACTGTTAAAGAGTTTGATTATACCATTAACTGAATTCTCTAATGTAAGTAAGTATCGTAATTTTGTTTTCTACAATAAAAGTGTTAATTACTAAGAAAATATAATACAGAAGTAGTTCAAATGAACTTTCCAACAAAGTAAACACGATTTATTAAGTACAGCATAATAACATGGAGATTACATAGTTATCTAGTTACTTGGCAATTCATAATTGAATTCTAAACACTGGAAACAGATCATTCTTAAACACTGAAATTATTTTAATCGTTCAACAATAAAAAACTATGTTTAAATTTCTTTTCGTGATTTTTAAGAAAAGTATTATTCACTATTCTAAGTCATATCTAATAACGTGACATTCCTTAAGCAAGATGCAAACAAACTTCTAAGTTACATCGTTCTTTGGCAGAAGATTTCAGAGGATAGTTCTTTTCCACCGAATTGAAAACAGGACTAATATCAAGAAACAACCATTGTTGGGTTGCAATGAGTGTAATGGTGCTCTTGTATTGGGGGGGGAATGTGACCAATACATATATGGTCTCAAAGTAAATTTGCTCCCTCAGATCACTTCTTTGTGAGCTCTATACGATCTTTAAAGTATGTAAGAAGAAAATAATTTGGAAGCAATCAATGGTAAAATTTCACCCCGAAATTTGTTGCATATATTAAGCAGGCCCATTTAGAAGATCGGGACAATGGTCACTTAATTCTAAGATAATGAAACACTTTCTGTTTCCCAATGTTTTTTAAACAGACAGACAGAAAACAGATTACTAACACTTCACTAAACCTTAAACGCAAGTACTAAATCTAAACTACACATTGATATTAGGACATTCAAACCTGTATATCTTCCCATTCGCATTAGAGTGAGAACATTGGAGGAGAAAAATGCAAATCCTGCACATAGATTTCCAAAAAATGTATAGTTTTTAGTAACAGTACTCATAATAATAACAATGATCATCTAAAAAAAATATAACTTATAGCTAACTGTTGGGGTGGTTCATCGATCTGAGTATCTATTTAATGATTACAACACACTAATCAGTGTGTAGTAGATTTACATGGAAAAAAAGTGAATACATTTCAGTAAACTGGATAAATTGGATTTTTTTAAATACTAAATAGACGTAATCTGATTATATAAAACTATCATCTCTTATAACAAATACCAGTCATCGAAATCATATACTGTGCAGATGGTTTATATATGAAATACACGTTTTTCATTGTAGCTGTAATTGATAACTCTTGGGAAAAATGTGACTGAGAAACAAAAGATAAAACTTTTTAATTATATTGAATAAATGCTTAAATGTTCAATGACATATTGTCCTCTCACTTTATTTTCTTTTGATCTTAAGACACAATTAAAAACACTTTGATAATGTATAAAGTCTGCTCTCTCTCTCTTTCTATCCTCCTTATCCCTTTATAATTCTTTTATGTTATGAACCTTAGCAACACATGAATATTTCATGCTTTTTTTAAAATGATAGATAATATTAGGTGTAGTAATTTATACTCAGCGGGAAAATGTGATGAGAACTTTTTGTTGTAAAGATTCATGTGTAAAAATTTCATCATGAACTGATTCAAATATTTTAATATTGAGTTGATATTTGTTTCGTCAAGCATAATTTGTCCCAAATTATATTTCTTTTTTTTTTTAGAAAAAAAAAGTTCCATTAACCCATTAATTTATGTTAACACGCGTTACTGATACATATATATATATATATGTGCATGTATATGCACACACACACACATAACATATTTCTATGTTATCAATGGTTTCCCACTAGGTATATCATAACCAAACTTCCTTCCCTTATCATGTCTTCTGACCTTTATAATTTATTTACATTATCTCCCAGTATCTCGTAATTATCATTTTTATTTTATATGATGGATGAAGAAAAAATAATAAAAGAAGACTTATTTCTCGTTTATTTTTTCTAACTTGTTCATTTATGTGAACGAGCATTCAGTTGTACAGGAAGAGAACACACAAACAGTGACAACCAAATCATTGGGTCATGCTTATTACTGTTATTAAGGTTTTTATAGATTTACATTGCACACACATATTCCAAGACAAAACACGATCTAATACGTAAAACTGCCTCGATTCCTTTAAAAAATAAATTTAATTGAATGGACGACATTCAATAAGTGTGTTAGAACCGATGCTTTCATCTGTTTTTCCGTTTATTTAGCGAGGGAAGTTTCATGTTAGAGCATGATTTTCACTAAAGATTTCATAGCAAGCTTTTAACGTTTAGTATATTTGCATATGTTTTTAATCTTCATATTTGGTTTCTCTTCAGTAATATTCTCAAATGCCTGACATGGGATGTTTATTGAAAATTATATTTCAATCAACAACATTCATTCACTAAATGAACAGAAAAATTGCCAAAAGTACTGAATACATAACAGTTATTGAGCCCTGAAAACATTGCAGATAATCTCAGCCACAGAATAGAATGAAAAATAGAAAATCGAAACGAACAGAACACCTAAACTTGATCGTCTATGTATTAAGTACGTCACGGACATATTTAGTGTAATTAAAGTTTCTTTATTGAGTAACTGCAGTATAAATATCATCATTATTTTCAAGAATATAATTAGGAGGAGAGAAGAAAGGATATTCATCTAATATAAACAATGGTAACCATTAATATTATTATTATTAGATGTATTTATTGAATCACTTTCAATGTTTACGGTTCAGATCACTTATGTAGTCATATTTTTCCATCTGAATTTGAACACAATTAATTTAAATCACACAAAAATATTTTATATAGACAACCGTTGAGAGCCAGTAGGCATTTAACAGGTGTTTTGTCCCATTAATCACTCTACAGAAGTGCACATTCATGGCTCTATCACAAGGAATCCAACTCAGGAACTTCAGTCTTGAGTAAAAACGCTTAACATTTAAACCATTAATTTTTCACCAAATAGTGAACAAATTTGATTTCAACGGATTTAAGATATTACATTTTCCATTCCTTGGGGTGGATAACTGTCTCATACATGACATGGTCGAAATTCACTACTCATGACTTCTTACTACAATTCCAGAAATTACATTTTGAAGCTAATTATCGATGAGCACATAACTATAACTACTATAAAAGGTTTGTGGAGATTACAGAATTATGCACTCTCTACAAACCTCTATATTGGACATATGTAGCTAGTTTAACAAATGTTCGACAATAGACGAAAAAAATTTCTTACAAAATTAGTGCTACATCGATCTTATCCTCTTGTCATATGTTTATTTACAATTCACAAAACTCGTCTAAAAGTCTTCAGAAGTTGACTTTTTCAACTTCTTTGTCGTTTCACAATTTATTAGCAACTTCCTCAATTTTAAATGTTTTGTCTGGAATTATGCACGACGAAAATGTTATCCAGTTCAACTCATTGACAATTAACCAGAAGTTAAACCGACTATTGAAACACAATAAATGTTTTCATTAGCACAAAAGATTGGAAGTCATTCCGAATTTTATTGATCCTTGGAGTTTTCATAGTCCTCATGGAAACAGTCAGTGGATTTGATAATTCTGGACATTTATTAAATTTTTTTTCTAAATTTTACTGAAAAACCACAGTAGCTCATTTCTCATATTTACTGGACGGACCCTGTATATTAAATAAATTAGTGAAAAAAATATATTATCAAGTTTCCAAATTACCGTTTCTTACAACCATAAAAGATCTTATGCTCATTGTCACAATGAGTTGTGAATTACTACTAAGTATATTCCGTTTAAACAAAAAAATTTCATTAAAACAATGAACCGATCAATGTTTGACCATCATTGAAAACCTGGAAGCAGTAGAAAGCCGTTTCTTCCGAGTATGGAACTCCTTATCAGTGAGCATCCACTACTCTACACACTCAACAATATTTACAACATTATACTGATAATTATCATGTGCTCACCAGTGGCTAACTTCAAGAGGGAGCTTTGAGAGTTCTACTGAGAATCTATGACCAGTGGAGTTCAACTGTGTCGGCTGTGGAGAGATTACCTACCGAAGACAATGGAAGATGTTTGTACAACACCATGGATTGATTAAAGTTAGACATTAACATTGTTGGATGGTTATCTAGAGGTTAAGCGTTTGCGTGCAAGACCGAAGGTCCCGGGTTCGGTCCCTGATTGCTGAGTCGTAGATGGTCATCTCTCAGGATTCACATACTGAGACGAAACGGCCGTCCAGTCCTTCCGGGTTTTAAATAGTGTTCTAAAATTGGCCGGTTCATGATTTCAATGAAACTCAACAGTCTCTGCAACCACAAACTAGTAAAAAATAATTTTTTAATTTCAATCAAACGCGAATATTAGAAAAGGTTATTTATTTGCTTTTTCAGTGTTTAATTTATGCATGAAATCAGTCATTTTTTGGCATTTTTCATTTATTTAGTGGATGAGTGATGTATGTAAGAGAATAGCTTTTACTAAAGATTTCACTTTAAGATCTAACTCGCACTTTATTTACTTTTTTCATCCGGGAAGTATTGAATATGCCACAATGTCGTGTTCATAGAAGACGTATGTAAATGGTTTTAGATAATTAAAATAAAATCCTCAGAGAAAATTATCCTTTTATACCCAATAATGACATACTAAGCGAACGTAAAAATTCTTGAAACCACTGAATATTGCATTACCATAAAACATTGAAAAAAGAATAGATAACTTCACATTGTTTCCTTAATTAGTTAATTTATAGAGAGTTATTTAATTTTATAATAATCTTCATAGCAATGATATCAATTGGAGAATAAGTACTTTTTCATATTGTTATACTAAGTTTATATTCAACTGTCCGAAGTCTTAATGTATTGTTATGAGATGTATTCTATAGTAAAATAACATTGCTAAATATGATTGTTTAGTCATAACAAAACGAATGGGAAGTGTAAAGATTTCGAAATTAGTTTTGTTGAATGAATTCGTTGATTAGTATAAATTGATTAAGAGTCCTAGATCTGTACTGCTTAATGTTAATTGAATTTTAATAATTCCAAGACTAGCTTTATGGTCGATAATGGAAACGCTCACTGTTAAGTATGAGAAGGGGGGTTTTGTGAAGATTTTACCAATTTTATATAGTTAAAATCATGAGTCAGTTGAAGCTAGACCATCATGAAAAACCTGAAACCACTGGACGGCCGTTTCATCCTGTTGTGGGACTCCTCAGCAGTGCGCATCCACGATCCCTCCCTGCGAGATTCGAACTCAGGACCTACCAGTCTCGCGTCAGAGCATTTGACAGATAGACCACTGAGCCGGCATTGTTAAGTATTAATGTGTACATAGAGCATTTTTAAAAAAGTAAAGAGGACAAATACTTACGTTTATTAGAATGTTTAACAGATTTCAACTCTGTTCTGTTCATATGTAATGGTAATAATTTTTTCATAGATAAATTATGTTTATCAAATTGTGATGGTAAATGCATATCTAAATCATCAAATTCATGTTCATTTTCTGTATCCGATGATGTATTATTAGGACTTTCATAAATTTCATGTGTTCCATTTTTTTGTTCATCGTCACAATTATGAATGATAGGTCGATTTGGATATTTTAAATGATCTAATCGCCTATAATGAAAAGAATATAGTTATGAATGTAAATGTCACAATATTTATCACTGTTACTACTATCGCTACTACTACTACCACTGCTATTCCTTGACAATTTGTAATAAAATATTTTTACATACTATACAAGAAATCATCGAATAACTGTCTAATTAATTACATCCTTACTGTGAACTAGGTTTGAGATAGACTTTTCAAGTGTTTAGTAAAAAAAACTATGACTTGTGAAGTTATTCGAGTTGTGATTGAGATAACAGCTCACAGACAGCACTATATAAAAATACTGTTATATAAATAAATTTATTTATCTTAACACATATACAATATATACCAGTTTTATTCATATCATTTAATAGTTTCGAGCCTTTATATATTATATTTTTTAAATCTCATAAGAAACTTTCAACTAACTGTTATTGATTAATATCAGAAACGGTTTTCGTGGATATTATAGTAATTTTTAATAGTTGGGATCATGAGTCAGTTGGAGCTAGACCACCAAGGAAAACCTGGAAGCACTGGATGCCCGTTTCGTCTTATTGCGAGACTCCTCAGTGGCAGTGCGCATCACGATCCTGTCTCACGAGAATCGAACCCAGAACCTGTCGGTCTTGCGCTTAACCTATAGACCACTGAGCTGGCCAGCATTCAACGGTGTTAATGTCTAGCTTCAACCAATCCACAAAATTGAGAAACCGTCCACCAATGTCTTCAGTGAATTGATATCTCCCGCTTGAACTCCACTGGTTACTGCTTCTCACTAGAACTCCAGGAAATGCCTTTTGGGGTCAGTCACTAGTGAGCTCATGATTATTGTCAGAAGGGGACTTTTTTGTGGTGATTCTAGTAATTTTATAGTTGAAATCATGATTCAATTCAAGCTAGACTACCATGGACAGAAGATGATGTTTAGTAATATTAACTCATTAAGAAAAAGTATCAACTCAGAATTATTCTTCTGATGAATAGTAAATTACCGTTTCGTTTAAATATTAGTTCAACTAGTCATGAATAAAAAATTTTGTTCATTTTTATGTATATTCAAAATCTTTTTGACAAATTTAATGATAACCAATAGAAATGATGATTTCATTTTATTAAATACTGTTACTGAATAGTTGGTGACCTGCTTGAACATTTGGGATACCTGTTTCTGTCCTTTAGATATTTGATCGGATGTTATCTGTTTTTGTTTTTTTCAACAGATCATTATGTTTATTATTCGCATAACCTATTCAGTTCCGTTTATGAAAAGTTTACAAACTTTCCCTATACAGGTTACAAAAAAGCCCAATCAGAGACACCGTGGTTGCTGGCAAGATTCAGAGAAAAGAATGTACATTATTCAGTTGCCGACTTTTGAACTGCTGACTTCTAACTGGCGACCACTCAATATTTATCATCAAAATTAACCAAGATGTAAGAAATGGAAACTTATTGAAGTACTTTGTACTGAGAATTCTATATTGTACCAAAAATGTAATATTGACAAAAGCGAATAATAACAATAATAAAATCTTATTTAAAACTCACTTTTTATCACGTCTCCCTCCACCAGATTCTCGAAATCCTTTAGCAAATGGATTATTGTCTATTTTCAATTGTGTTATCTATGAATTTAACACGTAAAATTTATATAGTAATATATTTTAGAAAAATGTATCATATAAAACCATTTATATTATTAGTTTATTTTACTGCTATACACTATATATTTACATAAGTATTTACATAGGTATAAGATATTAGGCCTATATATATTGGGTTCATTTGCTGGCAGAATCAAGAGTATCCACTCTTGAATAATAGTTAATAGAACAGAATGACGTCATGTGCTTACTGTTGACTAGCATCAAGATATAATTTCTGAAATTCTAGTAAGAAGTCATGACCAGTGAATTTCAACCATATATATATATATATATATATATATATATATATATATATATATATATATATATATATATATATATATATATATATATATATATATATGGTGTAAATACTTCAAGGTGTACAATAGTATCTCAATTAGATTCAATCAATCATTTTCAATGATTACTAAACTACATCAATTGAAATGGTGATACTCTTTGTGTATTATACATAATCAATACAGAACAAATACAGTTTGTTAATTTAACTTACCTTTTCATTTTGATAAGCAGTAACTGCTAAGAATTGAGTTTCTTTAAATGTATAAGTATGAAATTTTGAATATGGTAATCTTAATATATCATTAGCTCGTACTAGATGAAATCTTGGTTGATATTTGTGCATTGAATTTAATATTGTCTAATGGAAAAAAACAAAGATTAATTTGAAAAAAAAAAGATGTTTAGTTGTAAATAATTTTTTTAAATATTGATTCATTTAAAGAAAAAAATAAATAAATAATTGTACTGTAGTTGAAAGCATGAGTCAATTGAAGCTAGACCACCAAGGAAAACCTGGAAGCACTGGACAACCATTTCGTCCTATTATGGGACTCCTCAGCAGTGCGCATCCACGACCTCGCCTCGCGAGATTCGAACCCAAAACCTACCAGTCTCGCACCAGAGCACTTAACCGATAGATCACTGAGATGGCTGGCATCCTATGGTGCTTGTGTCTAATTCCAACTAATCCACGAAATTGAGCAACCGTTCACCAATTGTCTTCAGTGAGTTCTTATTGTATTGCAATTAGTTATTGTTGTAATTATCATTAATGTTGACGGAATAACACTGCTTAAATGTACATTAGGCTAAAGTATTGAGCTAACAAAACAAATCTGATTGTCTGTACGGAAAACTACATGTTACACATTTAGACAGTTGATCTGAAAACTATCAAATGATCACTGAATTTAAAATATACCGTAATAGATTGATTAATAATTACATATCTAATATGTTCTTATTTTATTTGTAAATGAGAGTTCATTTGGAATTCATTCATCAAACCGTAATTATCATAACATTCTATAAGAATGAATTTCTTGATAGATAGAACATTTCTTAAGGTGATGTCGATCCATAATGGAAATTACTTATAAGTTATGTTATTTAATTGATGAAATGATCTACTTAAATGATTATTGTATATTTACTATTAATTCAAATTGAGATGAAGTTACCAATGTTGTAATAGGAGATCAGTAAGGTTGACCATTTCAGAGATTTGAAATAGTTATTTATTGCGAACATAGAGTGAGGATTACGGCCTATCCTAATTTGGAAATATGAAACATTCCATTCTTAGAAGGAAAATTATCTGTTTTGTACTCTCTTTAAAGTTTCAAGCTCTTAACGTCGTTGGTACGTGAAGTTTAAGAGTTTCAAATTAAAATGGATTGGGGTGATTGATCTTTCTTGGTTTTGGTTGATATTAGTCTTTTACAAAAATTACTCTTAAAATTTAAGATACTTTCTTACAAAAAAGTAGTGCAAATCCTGTGAAATACATTCTAAACCATTGTATACTGAATAGAAAAAGATTTTTCTAAAGTAATTATCAGTTGATCCAAAATCTGTGGATTTGCAACTGACTCATCATAAAAATTCAATTTGGATGAAATAAGAAAAATACACAATAATTAAATATATTTCCAGTCATATCATAATAATCGATCAAATTTAGCTGATTTGCTGAATTAAATCCCTCATTCTCATTTACAATGAAGAAACTAACTGAAAAATAACCATTCAAGTGTTGAAATATTGCGTTTCTGTCATAATAGTATTAATCCTTAGTGAAATAATTTACCATAAGTTTACTTAAGTAATTCAATCCTAGTCATACAACTGAATATATTTCATGATCTCATTATTACATAATCATAACGATAATCCATATGTATGGTAATAGATTGCAAATACCAATCAATCATATATTATTTTTTATATGAAATATAAAAAATAATCAAGAAAAATAATTCACTTTGATCCAGATTTATTACTTTTTTGTGTATGTTACATGTTATTTGATCTCATACTTTATTTTTGATGTCAATTATCACTTTCAAGCGTCACTGAATGAGATTTGCAGCCTCCTTAAACTGTACACATACATCTCGAACACGATATGGATATACATATATGCATTATACCATTTAGTAAATTTCTCTATTCTTTGTTTTGACTCTATTTTATTTTACCTATACAGTTTCCCGCTCACCCCCCTAACTGACAGCTATCACCACTATTTATTAAATTTTATCGACCGTATCTTTATTGTCTTTCAGTGACAAAGTTCAGTTACTAAGACTTTGATCATATTTTGTTAATTAATAGGATAAAATTATTTCAAGTTTTCAGAAAAGGCCTTAACTACTAGTTTCATCCAGCTGATATTCTCTAAATGATAATAAACTATACACGAATGAATAAAAATGCAGACATACGTGACACGCATATGTTCAATTCATATATAGATATATTTACAGTAAGGATTATATTCATTCGAGTAGATTGAAGTGGGAGATTGTTAGTAATTCACAGGAAAATTATTATTTTTATTAATCTTTTGTGGGATATATTTTCATTATGAGTTCTTTGATGTCAGTTCGCTTTATTTATTTACAAATGGAACAGAAAATAACCCAGAATATTGTCTGTTCTGTTAATTATTCACCGAAAAACACACAATAAACAGAATATGTACATGCATGAAACATATACAAGTCATATAGATATTATACATTGGTAACACTTTAGTTGTGGATTAGGTACGTTTTCTTCTGTCACAAATCTAACATGTATATTCCTTTATATTTTTGAATTCGATTCACAGACGAGAATTATAAATTTATTTTGAATAGTACTAATATAAATTTGTACTGTAGCCATTACACACTTTGAAGTTAGTTAAATTCAAATATCACCATTACCTAAATATTTCGATTGACACATTGTTTAGCAAATTTAAACGAAATACTCCAGTTCTGTAAGCGGTTAAACATCATAAAATTATTTTATTTTCAAAACACTGACTGAATAGGCTTGTGAATGACTCAATTTTAAATCCTAAAAGATGTGACTGAGTACAAGGTTTGTGTTTTTGTAATACTACTAAGTGTGCGTCTTAATTAGACCACCATTGTAAACCAGGAAGCACAGGAAATCCACTTAGTTCTAGCATGGGGTTCCTCAACAGTGCGCATCCGCGATGAAGCTAAACATTAACAACGTTGGATGCTTACTCAGTGGTCTAAAGATCAAGCGTTCAATTTCGAGACCTATGGTCTTGAGTTCGATCCTCGTGCACAGAGTCTTGAGTGCCCACTGCCAATGAGTCACGTACTAGGACGAAATGCGTCCAGATTTTCAATGTTTGTCTAACACTGATCACATCATGATTTCAACAGAATTCAAAAATCTCCACAACTCTCTACTAAAGGATTCTATTACTTAACAAGTGAATCAAATATTATTTCAAATGTGATTCAACATTTCTATAACTTTCAAGTAAATAATTTCAATGATTTAGGGATAGCATAGATCATATAATAAAATGTTATGATGATCAAATTAGTCAACTTGATAATTTGTTCACAGGATTAATTTGTGAATCTTAGCTGAATAATTTTAAAAAAAATTATAACCGCTAGCTCATTGACTACAAATATAATTAAGTAATCTAAATTACTTTTTTTTCAACCGTAACAGTGTAAGTTACACATGAGATAATTGTTAATTAATGAAGATTATAAAATAGACTATTCTTGAACTTCCGCTGATTATATACTAATGCAATATTCTATTATGGTTTAATAGATGTAAATAATACCTATTTACATCTCTTTTTAAAATGTTACGTTATAACATAAAAAGTCCCAGAGTGAACATCAACTCTGAGATGCAGGTACATCTAGCTGACGAGTCCCAAACAGGAGGAAACATGCGTTCTGTATTCCACTGCTAGCCACTATCCATCTTTATCATAGTTCTAGGAATAGTTATACAATTGAAATGATGAAATATGCTCAGAAGTTACTCAAAATATTTTTCATCATCATAAATTTCACCAATTTATCGATTCGCTATTCTCTTTTGAAGCTAATGTAAATCTATGTTTATAATAGAAAAATAAATGTAAAGCTTTATTTGGCAATACTCAAAATGCGGGTAATATTGACCTTATAAGAATCAACACCATTTATGGCATGTGTTTTATTCATGATGATCATGTGCAAAATTTATATCAATATTCAAATATGTGTACATAAACAATATTCAAATATTATATTACTTCATATAGACATATACATCGTTTATTTTTTCAAAAATTATATCTTGTTCATTGAAGAATACAATGTACCACATTGTTTAGACATGTTAAGTAGTTAAAAAATCATTGTACATTGAACTAATTACCTTCTTTAACCAAAATAAATAAAAAGGTGAATAGTATATCTAATATTGTTGATATCTAACTTCTAAATAAACTGCTAAATGTTTCTTTTTCTCTTTTTTACACTCGTTCTATTCAATAGTTATTTATTTATTTACTAATGTTTATTGTGTTAAATACCGTTTAGTTACAGAGTTGCTTGTTCTTCTTTACAATACTATTCTGTTGTTGTTGTTGTTAAACAAATCCAAATTGGTTACACTTTGAAGTGAAAGGTATGATAAATGTATTCAAAGAATAGAGAATTATTTCATAGAAGATAAATTATCAGCATTATTATCATCATCAGAATGATAATAAATGAAAACAGTTTAAATAATTTCTTTAAAAAAAAACTAATTTTCTTTAACATATGTAAACACTTTATACGATTCGTTGTACATGTTAGAATAAACAGTACCGTCTAGATTTCAAATGTAGTCAGTATATATCATTTCACTTTACTTTATGTTATATTGAACTTCATATGAATGTTTATTAATTGTACTGTATTGTATTATCTAAATATAAATTATACATTTGTATTGTTTTATATTACTCATGTATTTCAAATGTTTAAAATCAACAGAGTACAGACCAGAATGACTTATCAATAAAATGTTAACCTAACAGTTTATTTTACTTGTGAAGGTACAAGGACTAAAACAGTCACAATAATACCTCTTTTATTTTCATGAAAAGTAAATTGATTTATAATTATGGTATAAGTATTGCAGTGACTAATATAGTTAAAATGCACTAGAAATTTATAAAGTTTAGATCGTAATGAAAGTTTAATACAGGATTAATATAAATATGATTATGGTTTAATTAATTAGAAGATTTAACTTTAATGTATGGCGTCTCGGATTAAAATAGTAAACCTATCCAACTGAAATCATATGCTCACTAGTGACTGAATTCAAGAGATATTTCCTGGAGTTCTAGTGGTAAGCACTGACCTGTGGAGTTCAACCAAGTCTGTTGTAGAGGCATCAACTCACTGAAGACGAGTAGTTAACGGTTGCTTAGATTTCGTAGATTGGTAGAAGTTAGACATTAACACCGTTAGATGCTGGCCATCTCAGTGGTTTAGTGGTTAGGCGCTCTGTTACGTCCTGGGTTGGAATCTCGCGAGGCAGGATCATGGATGCACACTGCTGAGGAGTCTCACAATAGGACGAAACTGCCGTCCAGTTCTTCCAGGTTTCCCTTGGTGGTCTAGTTTCAATTGACTCATGATTTCAACTATGAAAGTACTAAAATCTCCACAAAACCCCTTCTGAACTGAAATAGCCAAGGAGTATGATTAACTATTGCATAAGAAATTAAAATGTTGCTTATACTCACAAATTACTGATGATGAAAAATATTAAGAATATTATATTTCCAGTGAAATAATCAATTAACGTAAATATGTAAAGAAAACTAAGTCACAATTAACTTACGTAACCATGTTTATCAGAAATATTATTAGTTAATTTAAGTTTATGAAATGAGATGATTTTTTGCATCCATTGTTCACCAGTTGATGGAGAATCTGGATGAATATACATACGTTTAGGCATTTCAGGATCAGCTTTTCCTGCAATTGTCCATAAATTATTTTGAAATTTATATCGACAATCATCTAATGCTACAATATCCATTAAAACAATATATTTAGCACGTTTTTCTAAACCAGTAATTTTCACTTTGAATGGTGGAAACATTCGTCTGCATAAAGAAAATAGGTAAAAAAAGGAATTATATTACATACAGAGAAAAATATTAAAAGTATATTATTTCATATTAGTTCTATAGATGGATTGATTACCATCAAATTACTAAATATGATATTGTGTAGTTGAAATCATCAGTCAATTGAAGCTAGACTACCATGGAAAACCTGGAAGCACCGGACAGCCATTTCATCCTATTGTAGGACTCCTCAGCAGTGCACATCCACGATCCCGCCTCGCGAGTTCCACAATACGACGAGACAGCCGTCTGGTGCTTCCAGGTTTTACATGGTGGTCTAGCCTCAATTGACTCATGATTTCAAATATATAAAACTACTAAAATCTCCACAAACCTCCTTCTGATATTCAATATAAGTATATAGTTATTTCAAATTAGATTAAAAATCAGTAAGCATCAAAAAAATATTGAATAAATATTTGACTCTACTTAAAGGTTTACCAACATCTGAAGAAACAACTAAATTATGTAAATAATCATATGTTACAATATTAATAGCTATCTTAAGGACTGATTTTATGTTGTTGTTTTTGTTAGTAATCATTAAAGCTAATTAATTTTAATAGTTGAATTCAGGAGTCGATCTAAGCTAGACCACTATTGAAAACCTGGAAGGATTGAATGGCCGTTTCATTCTAGTATAGAACTCTTCAACAGTGCACATCCATGATCCTTCATGTGGGTTGATTGAAGTTAGACATCAATACCGTTGGATGCCGACCATCTCAGTAGTCTAGAGGTTAAGCGCTCGCTCGCGAGACTGATAGGTTCACTGATGGTCGCTATCTATCTTTGTTTAAAATGCTTGTTAATTAAGACTATATCAAGGTACTACTCACAGCATGCACACATGCCAATAAGAGACTGATCAATTGCAGTCCTAAACATTAATGGAAAGATTCGAATAAACAACACCAAGTGAATTTAAAGATGGACAGCAGTTAGCAGTGGAACCCAGGATGCATGTTTCTTCCTATTTAGGACACGTCAGTCGGGTGTACCTGGATCCCAGAGTTAGTGTTCACTTAGGGACTCGAACCTAGTGTCGGTCGTTTCAAACACCAACGGGTTATCCACTTAACGTCCTGGATCCCATCGCTAGTCACCATTTTCTCTTCATATCGTAAGATGAAATGTATACATATAAACATGAGTGCATAAAAGTATTGAATGATTTGTAATCCGGTTTTTCAAACAACAAAAACCATCATATTTTTTTCTACAGGAAAAATGTATCATAATTAACCCTATCATCTTTTAGATTTCATTGTTCAATTAGTTTATCGAAATGATACTTAAATTCATATTTAGTATAGAGTACTTAATGAAAGTGTATTTTTTCCAAAAAAAGTCTCTTTCCGTGTTTTTCTAATCAAATGATAGTGAAAAAAATATTTTTTATTTTATTATGAAAAGCCACACAAACATTGAATAATTTAACCCGCATAAACACTTAACCCTTTTCAAATAAAATGGGTTTATTTATTTATCTATTTCATTATCCCTTCTCCCTCTCTTACTCTTTGTTTACCTTCAGTTAATTGACCACCGAATTAACAAATGCATTTATCACATCATCTCATGTCTATCATCATTATTGAAATAAGTTTAACCGACTTTATTTATTTTTACATTTTTTTTGAAGCGTGTAAATGGGTACACATTCAAAATGAGGCGAAACATTAATTCTATTTATTAATAATAGAAATAATGAAAAACCGTTAAAACTATACTCGTCACTTGGTCGTTATTTTTGTTATTATTGTTAATAATAATAATAATAATGATACTAATGTTAGTAACATTAACTTTTATGGGCGTCACAAGCATATAATTCTCTCATCAATCCTATATGGTATTGAAAAATGAACAAATGAACTGTTTTCTTTCTAGTATCTTTTGTTTAAATTATATAAAATTTGAGTTATTCTTATCTACTGGTTTATTAGCCCTAAATTCTTTCATTTATTATAATAATCAGATTAATTTTCTACTAACATTTTTGTTTGTTTTTTGTAGAGGATAAAAAATGGCACCGAATAAAAAAATATTTTTCCATAATAAATGCATAAAATTAATTTGGAAAGATATATACATATATAGAGAGAGGGAGGGAGAGGGAGAGGGAGAGAGTGAGTGAGTGAGAGCGGGAGAGAGAAAGAGAGAGCATTTAATCATGTATATTAATATATTGTTTTTTAGTATAGAAAAAGAGATTGGGGTAATCTTAAGACTTGCTAAATGTAGAAAACTGACAAAACATTAAATTAGTACTCAGATAGTAAACAACTAAGAATGAAACATAACTTCATCCTAAATACCTATTTCCTATTATCTTAATGATTTGATGTCATCATGACAATCAATTAAAAGTGACTGTCTTCTGTGTAGCTTTGTAAAACTTATTATCATATTCTTAATTATCAATAGAAGTCAACTGTAAAATGAATCGTTATGTTGGGAAGTTGATTGAAAAATTATTATTTATAGAAAAAACAAAAACAAAAGCGTTCGCAATGTATCATATTAATGATATACAAGAAAAATACTGAAACGAGATTATTTTAATAAATAGAAGTTAGAATGACTGATTGATTGATTGATTTCAACACATAAATATTGGTACAAAGGGGCACCGAATACAAATGCGTCACACAAGTCACTTGATTTGTGTGTGGGCTGTGATACTGCCAGGGTGCCCAGACCGAATCAGGTTACAATGATTTAAATCATCTCTACATATTACTGTTATATATTAGTTATACTTATTATATTTATAACGAGTTATTCAGTTTAATTCAACCATCATTTCAATGTAATTCAACTACTAGTAACAGTTTTTAATTTGAAATTATTTATATTCAGTTCTATTTTTGATTAATCTGTGCTGTCATATTGTAGTGAATGAAAACACCGGTGGGTGAAACCAAATGTATTTGAATGTAAAATTACAGAATCTCTTAATAAAATCTGAGAGCCATACAATCAATACTTTATTTGTGAAATGTCAACTAATCGTCTCAGAAGTCATTGTTTCTTCGTTTTCATACCAATCATTCATTGTTCTCGTTCTCTTCTCTTTGATTTTCTTAACCTTCTGCCACCAGGCATTTCACTTCCGACTGATAATATATACTACTTATATCTGTCGACATCAGTGGCACACACAACAATATGTCTATTCTAAGTGATTGTTATCTCGATGTGGTGTTTTATTTCATAGTGTTTAGTATATTTGATACACGGCTAACAGATAAGTTGAGGGCTTTAGGAAGAAAGTACAGGGTTTAATTCCCAATTCGAACATCAGTATTTTGATGTAAGTATATTGGTTTTCTTACAGGATGAAATATAAGTCCTGAATTTCACAAAGTATACCGAAACTTAATCTAATTTTCATTTATCAATTAAACTATAATTTTGATTTTCATAGTTTTCATCTATTGTCAGAATGTTATATATCACGAAGAATATTTAAAATTTAAAAATATATTTATATCATGATTTTTGTATGGTTACATTTGAAACATGTTAGTAACCAGCTTTAATCCAAAATAAGGCTGAAAGTTACAAATTTATGATATGCGTACAGCCGTAGTTCCCTCCTTCCAGTCCTTACCCCCCCCATACACAAACTATCATCGAAATTATTGAAGGAGTTCTTTTCCTAACTAACATTTTGTCGGTATATACTACATACTAATTTCTATTTTATCTTATTTATTCAGTTGATCAATATTACTGATACAAATAAAAATGTTAGGTATAAAGAGGTCAATCAAATACATTATTGTCATCATCATCACGATATGAACAACCAATAAAAGAGTATAATAACAAAAGTCACTAATTGTTAATCATATAGCTTTATTTCTTATTCTTCTATCATTTCATCTGACTGATACTTTTCTCTATTTGTTTACTTGTTAAATTAGTCCCAAAGGGATATTTAAAAGAATTTCTTATGAAATTATACAAGTGTCAGCGGGTATATATATATATATATATATATATATATATGTGGGAATTTGTTTTTGCTTCTTGTTTTTTTTCAAAATATAAAACACATTAAATATGATAATTATCTATAGAGTGCCAGTTTGTTTATATTTTCTTTACATTGACTTCAGTTCTATTCTATATCAATAGGGTTCACTTTCTCTATTCATTTTATTCCTTGTTTTGTGAGTTATATGAAGATAAAAAATAATTGTACATAAAAAATAGGTTAGGTGTGAGAATTTCTAAACTGAGTATATAAATATAACGACAAACTTCAAAGTGAGTAGGAAGACATTATCACGAACATTTCGGCAATAAATATATAAATGCATCATTTCTATCTCTAAGGAATTGATTCATACTTATAAGTTGAACTTTACTAATTATGCGGTTTCATAATAGTCAATTGATGTATATGTAATTAGAATATCACAGTAAAAAGAAAAAAACAAACTAATACTACGCTATTAATCAAAATGTACATTATAACAACCATAAAAGTTATCGATAAAAACAGTGATATGTGTTTTTATATGACTTAAATGTTTCACTATACTATACTCATAGGGATTACATTTTGATGAAGTGTGTTGTCACTAAAATGGATAAAATTCGACAATTTTCTGGATAAATATTAGCTTATGAACAATAATACAAAATTCGAGTATGTATCTGTTGATTGATAATTACTCTTAAAAGAAATTCCCTAAATTCTAGTGAGAATCTAAGATTGACAGAGTTTAATCATATCGGAGACGGGACAAATTTAATCAACAGTAGTGGGTGATTATCATGTAACATCACGAGACTACTGAAGTTTTAGCTACTACTTTCTACTTTAGTGGCCTAATAGGTAAGCGCTCACTGTGTGGCCTAGATGTTCGATTTTTAGGCCCTGGAAAGGTCGTAGATATACACTTGAAAGCTATATGAATCTAGTGAAGTAATCCTTAGTTGTGGACATCCATGAGACCAGTGAGGATCAAATCCAGGACGTTCAGATTTTCCAATGAACACAACCGTCACACCACTAAGCTGACATCCATTGATGTACATGTTTAATGTCAATCAACTTTCTGTATTACGCAACCATCTTTCGGTGCAATCAGTTGGCAACTGACCGATCACAGATGTGATTAAACTATACTGGTCATGGTTTCTCACAAGAACTCATGGAATCATCACTCAAAGTTAGTTACTAATATCTAAGTTATCATTATTAGTGTTAGTGGTGGGCAAAAACTGCTGAAAAAAGAGTATCGAGATGTATTAAGGAAACTTTAAGACTGGTTACAAAGAAGATATCGTAATATTTTTTTTAAACAATTTATCGTAACTGTTATTTGTTTTTACTTTTTGTATTCAAGAATTTAGATTAATACGATCCAGATTAAAATCTGACAGTGATATTCTTAGTAAATAATGTTCAAAAGAGTTTATTACGCGATTTAATCTACTTTTTACCACAGTAGTATTCATTTCGAAGAAACTTAAGAAAATAAATATTTATTTCAGTTCTATATAGTCAAAGTCCTGTATCATATCATTTAGATAAAACTTTATCAATGAAATTTCATAATTTTTTGATCCACTTGTAAAAGATATGCGATTACTTTATTTTGTTTCCAGAATTGAAAAGAATATAAAGGACTGAAGTCAATAAAACCAAAAAAGAAAATAGTGAATGCAAAGTATATGGACGCGCACTGCTGAGGAGTCCCAGACTACGACGAAACGGCCGTCCAGTGATTCCAGGTTTTCCATGGTGGTGTAGCTTCAACTGATTCATGATCTCAACCATTAAAATAAACTATATTTTGTCATTCAATGTGATTATAAGTACTTCGATATTTTAAAAGAACTTCTAAATAACTAAACTAATGGATAGATATGTGATTCAAAGAAATCGTCGTTAAGTAAGATTAGTGTTAATGAAACTAAATCTGAAAAGTCAAGTCTTTACTGACATTGATAATAGATTCTTTATGATTTGGATATTGATTCATAAAATGTGAATGAAGTTATCGACAATCACGCCTTATTCTATCAATAATGAAAATAATCGACATCTTTTTTTACTTTGTCTATAAAAGTCAATTTGAGTGTTTTCTTAGTTTATGTATCATTATCACTAAGAATGTATTATGATATGTATACAATAATCTGAAAGGATTCTAAGAATATTCAATCAAATTAATGTAGTTTTCAGTAGTCATGTAACCATTAACTGGTTCTCATATTTCATGAATTAAATACAACATAACTGGGGAAAAAATATAATCATAGATGTAAATCTTAATGGAAGTATTAAGTCTCTAAAGGTAATAATTAAGTTTTACTGATGATTATTAAATAGAATTGAAATTAGTATCAAAGCTTCCTGTGGGATACCTCAAACTGTCTTACATTAAAGCTCATTACGATGTTGATTATTTTAAGGTTGTAACCACACTAAAACCGAATTTGAATAGGACCAGGCTTCAAGTAACTTGATACTGGTCATATTTCAATCGGCAGCTAGCTAGCATAGATAAAATTCATGCTAATGAAACTTTAAAAATGCAGCAATTAGTCTTTTCTTAAACAAGATGAAGACCTTTGCCAGATGAAAATACCTTCCCTATAAACATTTTATATAGTAATCTTTGTATCCTTATGCAATAATATGAAGCGGCCAATATAGAGGGTGATAATATCACTATTTGTTTCTAGGTTGTCTGAGCTAATTTACTCTAACCGCATATATAATGCAAATGAAGTAGAGTCACTTTGAGTGGCGGTTACGGTGGAACTTAATAAATACAATCTGATCACTTCGAAGAACTAGACAGATATGACATTAGACTCTATCAGGCTATGCCACACATTTTAATCATCTTTGATACTGAGTATTTTTCTTCAATCTTATCATATGGTGTGGAAAATTTCACTGGAATGGAATGATGAATATCCATTAAAACTTTTTCATTTATTTTCATAAATTTTATACATGTACATATGTATTTGTTAACAAGTAAACTGGGAAGCAATAAGTGTTTCTCATTCACTAAACATTTATTGTTCATACAATCAATAAAATATTAATAATCACACAAATTTGAGTCAACGACATTACGACCTTTAGAGCACAAAACTAGTAAACCAAGAGGGTCGTATGTGATCATCCCTTAATGCGTTGTCCCTTGGGTTCTCAATTGACCCATCTAGTTGGTTAATACTACTACTACTACCGATTCAGTCTCATTTTCAGATACCTCAGGAAATATCCTTTCATAGTGCGGGCGATCGAGGAGTAATGATCACTTACACATTTTTAACATCACCAGAGATTATCTTATCTATCGTCATATTCCTTCATCACTTAGCTGATGATCAATGTTTTGTAACAAATGATATCAAATAAACTTTTTTAGAAAAAGTAAATGTATTTTTAAAACCGTTAATAATCGTTTTTGTCTTATGCTACCTACATAATTATATAGTTCCTAACATTTGTTTTATCAAACTAACATCAGTTGAAGTATTCACACAATATTTTCTGTCTTATATATTCGAAACGTAATATACATATACTCAAATATATTTCTATAAGATATGATAATCTAAATCAGTTATATTCACCAAATCTTTATTTTTGCTCCAAATGCTTTTTTAAACTGTCATAGAATTGCATACTTTATACATACAGTTATATATATGTATATAGTAGATATTAGTTAGATAACAAATAGGGTATTTGTTGTCTTATTCTCGTTAATCATTGTATAATGCACATTTTAAACGACAATACACAACTATACACATTTTTTTCATAAATGGACATAATTTATCTCAAACAAACATTAATTTGATTATATCTTGCTTGATAAATTAATTTGTGTGTTTATTAATTACATATGAATAATCAGAAGGGGTTTTCGTGAAGATTTAGTATTATCATAGTTGAAAGCGTGAGTCAATTGAAGCTAGACCACCAAGGAAAACTTGAAAGCACTGGACGGCCGTTCCGTCCTGCTGTAGAACTCCTCAGTAATTCGCATCCACGACCTCCCCTAGCCAGATTTGAACCCAGGATCTACCAGTCTCGCGCCAGAGCACTTAACCAATAGAAAACGAAGGTTCACATTACAAATGGTTTAGTTATCATGATAGTTCGTAGTGAAGTGATTTGTGAAGAATTCATGACATTTGAGGATTAACTATCATTACGAGTAAGTGCTCAAATGCTACTTTTTAATCATTTGAAACTTGATAATAATGCATAACTATCACCTTATACATGATGTCTAACTCAAAGGTATCCAGTTAAATATAATTATTCTACCGTCATAAATCTATTGGGAATAAGAATCGGCTAATATGAATTCAGTTACTTAAAAACATGGTGTTCATCAAGAGAGACCTAAAAACTTAAGATGAAACAGTTATTCACCTCACTTTACTTTTCGCAATAATTCTCTAACTTCTGTCAGTTTGTGATAGAATCGGTTTTCAATTTTTGTCAAAAAAGAAAAAAAGACATTTGCGGTTTCATAATCCGGCTTATATCTTTAAAAGATGAAATTATTCTTTTTTACTAATCAGTATGAATAAATTATTTCCGTAAAATATAATTGTATGATCCAGTTACTTTTTTTTGCATTCGCCCAAAACAACTTATTGGCAAAATAAATGATATTACTCATTTATTCATGTTAACTAATCCAACAAAATTCGATAGAATGTGAAGAAATCTTAAATTAATCTCTATTTGATGGAAGAAAGGTGAACAAATCCAACGAAAATTAATTTATTTATTGAGAAAAGGTGTTCCAATTTTCTTATCATCTTTATATAATTGTTAGAATGTTAATGTAATGCATATTTTGTACTGGATGAAGCATTAGTCTTAAGACTATTGGATTAAATGTTTGAGTCCTAATGTATTTATATTATACTGAATAGGGATTGAATATCACCAGTCTTGATAAGTGAAGTGTCGCTTAAATTCCCACTTGGCTATTAAATTTTGTCACTATTGCTTCTGAATTGAAATAATTTTAAATGAGATTAGAATTTCATTTAGGAACCCCACTATTTACACTTGTTTTGATTAATAAGATTTGTAGATTACTGATAGATATAATGAGTGTGTTTTCCAACAGAACAACATTCAAATTGTAGCTCGATCAGAACTATAACATTTTGTCAGTTCTGTAAACAGTATACTCTATGCTTCTATTTTCACAAGATGATAGAATGTTTATGAACGTTACTATATATTTAAACTCAATAAATCACTAACTTTGGAGTTGATACATTTGAAATAGGAAAAGTAAACAATATTTGATTAAACACTGAAGATCATTTAATCAAAATACTACTCTACTTCTCGACAATTACTTCTTACAACACTAAACAGTTTGTAATCTATGAGCCTATCAGTCAGTATTATTAGTTTCATGTAATTTATCAAACAAAACAAGTAGATCAGTAGTATCTGTTGTGTTGAATGTGTAAATGTATACTTGTTCGCTCAATATAGACAATTACACACATTTTAATAATCACATTGTTTGATGTACGATAAATAGGATCATCTCTATTATGAGTCAATAAAAACAAAGTGTTTATAAGTTTACTTATAGGTGTGCTATGTAGTAATGATAACCTTACAGGATATATATGGGTCTCATTCGTAAATATTATCCGTAACATACGTCTTAATGTCCCTAATGTATTGGTAAACATGATAACTGATCCCGTTGATGAAATTGATTATTGATAAATGAGTATAACCGTTCATTCCTATGTCCTTATCTGCGTAGTGTACGTGTGAATACAAACAAACCTGATGTTAATATCATCATTAAACAGTTGAAAAACCTTCCAAAAAATATAATAAAATATTTCAATCTCTTTTAAATTTGGTTTTATCCTATTTTTTATAAGTGACTTTTTCCATCATAAGTTTACGTTAAAAACAATAATCAGGTTGTAGCTGTCTTATTGAGTATACCTATGTATTTGAATGTTACTGTAGTACATTTTTTTAAAATATGATAATTACCTAAATTATTCTGTTTAACTGTAATAACATTTTGAGTAAATATTTGTGAGAAACATTCAGTATAAATTATTCTTCGTAATTATTAACATAACTGTTTATCACCATAGTCTTCTTCAAAAGTATGATCGATTTAGGTTGTAAATACTTCCCTCATCAAAAATGTTGAAATCACTTTCCGGGGTAGTATTTTGTTAGTAAAAATATTTTAATGATCTACAACTCAGTAGTTTAGTACTCGCATGATGTCTAGTTCATTTTTACTGTGAATAATCGACTAATGTAACTAGGATTCATATAAAAATGATATGAATTTAACCCGAAATGTGATGAACGAATTGAATAATCTTAGCTTATCACTCATTTAATTTCGTCATTGAATCCCACTAGTGAAGTATATTACTTGTGATACATTAACACAAAAATGAATTGAAATAAATACTATAAGCCTGAAGATTTATACATTAACTTACCGTCCACTTTTAGTAATCACCATTTCGGTACCATGACAGTGAAATTTATCCCATAATGACTTATCAATTAATTCTACTTCTGGTTGAATTCCACCTGTTTCTGATGATGTTGTCGCTCCTGTTGATGACGATGGAGATGTTGATGACAGTAATAAGTTTGATGAGTCCATGCTAAGTTGATGATTGAAATTTGGTGGCAATAATAATGAATTCGGACATGATTTAAAATCGGTTGGTAATGATGTTGATGATGATGGTGATGTACTATTGCTGCTTTTCTTTGTGTCTTTATCTTTTGTCATCTGCAAGTTGTCTGTTTTCCAATTATTTATTGAATAATTGTTCATACTGTTCATGCTGTTATTACTATTATGGTTAGTATTATTACTATTATTAGTAGTAGTATTACTATTGTTGAATAATAATTGTGATCCCATAACAGACGCTACAGCATTCATAATTGAATTAATATCAGGTGTATTGTTGTTCATATTACCAGTACTATTATTAGTATTTTTGCTACTATTATTTATACAACTGCCAAGATTCATTCCATTGATCAATGGATTGCATGGTGATGATGTTGACATTTTAAAATTGTTTGTAGCTAATGCTGCGGCAGCCATTGCTGCCATTGCTATAACTGATTGAGAATAATTCATTTTCATGTTATGGACATCATTTAGAATAGATGTAGATCCTGGAGAAGTAGTTATTGTATTCATGGTTGCATTTAGAGTACCCGACAATGGATGATTATTTCCTGTAGTTTCTTGATTTTGTTTATTTGAATCTAACGTTAAAAAGTGATTAGGAGAAAATGGCGAATTAATTTTATGTGTTGCTGTAGATGACATTACTGTTGGATTATTGGTATTCCCAATCGTCGATGAAACAATGGATCCAGTTAACTCAGTCGTATTTTTAGGACACTTGAAAAGAGAATGTGTTTGATCATATTCATTTGTATCTTCAAACGATGATTCAGATAAACTGTGATTATTTCTGTTTAGTTCGACTAAATTGTCACTTAAATTCGGTGGAGATTTGAAATTAGATATTAGATCAGCATAATGTTTCTTATCCCATAAATTATTAGTTAACCATGATGGTATGGGTAATTTCATTGCTTGTTGATTTCGCTGATCATGGAAATCTGTGACTGTAGTTGGATTCAATGCTGCTGTGGACATGGCCAAAGTAGATTGTGAATCTAAACGTGAATTATGAATTGGATGAGATATTGGTAAATTGTTTGACTGTAAACCTAGTAAGTTTGGTAATCCAAGTACTGAGTTTATTCGAAAATTACGATTCTCGTTGTGTGAATTATGATTATGTGATAAATTTATCAATTGTCCCGTTGAAGAATTAAAAGTCATTATTCTCGAAACATCGAATATGTTGAATTGGTATACAATAAAACAATTTCTGAATTAATATATAATGCTATACCCAATTGTTTGAACAATTTAAATGTAAATTTAGGTAGAATGAAATTCACTTGTTGGCTGTCTTGTAGAAAATATGTGGGAACTATTCGTATAAGACTGAGAATAATAATATAGGGGTAGAAAAATATTAGAAGTCGCTGATATCATTGATAGGTGGTGAAGTCGGCACCTTTTGGCGTGATTTTCATATAAATAATAAGGCATAACAAGTATCCAATTGGGAATGCAGGTGTGCAAAATATTGGAATTAAAGAGTGGGGCAGACTAATCTATTTTACATTTCTGTCACTTGGATAGTATTATTTTTTATCTTTCTATTAAATATGTGCCAATGATTAAATAGAATGTTTGTGTGTTATACACGTGTGGATAAGATTTTTTGTTCAAATGTATGTTCACCTGTAGGCGGCTTGAATCAATCACATCATTAGCTATCAGTCTCACCCACTACTTCTCACCCTTAAAATAGACACACCAAAATTCAGTGATTCTATTGGTAAAATGAAAATTAAGTTGACTATTAATCGAGACATTTATTATAATTGGTCAGTCACACCTTAAGTTTATAACTGCGTGAACATCTTCTTACTTAAACCCTTACCCTAAATTAAACTGAGTCCGATTGTATTTAGGACATATACTGTTTGTCTCAATGCAACATGTTAAAAGTAGCAACGCCTTTTGAGATCATGTGATGCGAATGAAAATACCACATAGGGATATTACCCTTGCGATAAACTAATCTATAAGAGTACTTGGAGGGAAGAAATTTCTTGTGAAATTAGCTTTTTTTATAATGAACAATTAATTAGCGATAGCAAACAGGTTTTTTGTGTTGCAGAATACTTGGTACCTTATTGAAACTGAACAATTATCTAAAATGTAATGAGAGTTATTTCTGAAATCCTTGATCATCAAAAATTTCTATTTCTATTATTTCAGGTTAACATGTTAAGATCGTTTATATATTATAAATTAGCATTAGTTAAATCAACGCTATAAATCAGTATGTGGTGAATAGATGTTCTATTATTTTTATGCAGCATCCCTCTGTAATATACAACTCTTGATTTTATTCTCAGTTTAATATAAGATCGAATCTCGCGAGGCGAGATTGTGGATGCGCACTGATGAGGAGTCTCACAATAGGACGAAACGACAGTCCAGTGCTTCCAGGTTTTCCCTGGTGGTATAGATTCAATTGACTAACGCTTTCAACTATGAAAATAATATAAAATTGTTTGATTCCGAAATTAATGAATTTTATCCCACAAACTGAATCACAATTCTGTACAACAATATCAAACACAAATTATCAGGGTAATACAACTTTTAGGTAAAGTAGACAGCATAAATCTCCATGTTAATTATCTTATTTTATTTATATTAATACTAATAGGGATAGTAATCTGATTCCCCGGTTTAATATCTATTCTATTTGACAGATTTCTGATAATCGACTTCAGATTCTCAGTCTGAATTATAAATTTTGTGTAAAGTTTAATAATTCTAAATTTACCATTTACATCATTTAAGACTATGATCATGCTAATTTGAGATACTTCTACAATATTTATACTCTTTTATACTACTCATTCACTATCAATTAGATAGTAGTGAATAAGGTGATTAGAAAATTGTATTCTAAGTTGAAAATAAATTCGAAAGCGGAAATAAAAGTGAAATATAGCAAACAAGTAATGCAACTGACAAGTAAACATACCTGTATTTTTAAAGATAATGTTAGATGTATATAAAATAGAAGTTCTGAAATCTCAATAAAATACAATGATGACTTACACGGTTCGAATGTTTACTATGAATAAATTTAATATGATAATATGTTGACAAAAAAAATCTATAGTATGTTAGATCACTAAGGTGTACTAAGGTGTGAGATACTTTAGTTGATAAAAATTCAATGAATCTTGGTAAAGACGTCCATCTTCGTATGCTGAGCACTGAGTTAAATGGTCACTCAAACTGAAATTAATTTAATGTGATAAGAAGGGAAATACTTCCGTGTTGTATGAACAAACCAAAGGACCAAAGTAGAGTAGTGTAAATGATCTCAGAATGAACATTCAAAGCAATGGACACATGTTCTATTACTTACTAAATTTGAATTACTGTTTAAACAACTAAAAATCGTATTAATCAATGACACTGAGGAGTAATCACATTTGTAGTATTGATGAATAGTTATTTTATAAGATTATTCAGCTAGTGACTCAAAATAACAGTGTATTCTACATGGTAATGAGTAACCACAACTTATTAACAGGAAACTGTTATCAGTCTAGTAGCATCCTTATTTATAATTAAAAAAACGCATGATTCTTTACTTACATATCCAGGCCTATAACATTATAATTTTCATTCAGAGCTATGTTTTGTCAACCTGACGAATTTCTCAAATAAAATATCTTTTTTGTAAATTTCATGTATAACTGAATGTGTATTCTATATTAGTCCATAAGATAGCAAATGGACTCTTTGGTCTATGCTCAAATAGATTCGAACCAATATCATTCATTATCTTAGGTCTACATGTACTGTATGCAAACAAATGTCAATCAGAGTCAAATCTAGTTCTCTTCGACTTTTCAAATAAAAATATTAATAATAACGAAACAAAAATAATCACGTATATTATTAATTGTATGCGCTTGTATTTTCACATTGTTAATATTCAAGATTGAATTCTCTCAGTGTTTATTGTTACATCGTCTATTTGACCAGATTCAATGATTTCATGGACTGCTACCACGCTTTGGTTTAGCCTCCAATGACATTCATGCAAACTACTCCTATACAAGGTAGATTGTGGGTGGAAAAACGTGGAACATGTCTGATCCACCTTAAACAAAAAATATTCTTAATACTCTACTTCTCATTTTAAGATTCTCCATTTCTCTGTTTCAAATACAATGACCCCAAGATACCTATGTTCAGAAGAGAAACTATTTACATATTTTAGTGGTCGACTAGTATTAAAGCTAGCCAGTTGAATATTATTCTATTCCAGATTCCCTGTCTTGATTGAGACCCCAACTCAATAACCGTCGACCGGAATATCGAATCACGAACGTTACCAATATTTTAACGAAGTTATATTTATTTAACGATAAACTAGAGAATTTATAGCTTTCCTGCAAACGATATTGAGGATTAAATCTCATCGTTGGGCGGTGTATGCTGCTTCATTAAAGTTGGTGCGATAACCGCAATCAATGGTTTTAGATATTGGGTAATATATATCTTAGAATCGATTACATTAGTGCACATTTATTTAGTGACTATTTTTTTCCTAGATCAAAAGTTTCCATTCATTCCTTTTGAATCATATTCTCCAACAATTATTCTTTTTTTACCATAATTGATACTACTTGTATTATGACCTTTCATTTTGTTAATTCCTTCTCAATGCATCGATACAGTATGGAAATTTGAGTCGGTGTTTATTATTACTAAGCTCCACTTTAATTAAGCGACTGAATATGTTAATTTTAATCACTGATTATTCGGTTACATTTACAAAAAACAATTTCACTATTAATTTTCTTTAAAATTAAGTATAATTTTAATTGATTAATTGGGATGAAAGTGTAAATTTAAAGTTTTTGAATAATAGTTATCAATCACTGATGCTCTCAATTGACTGTTTCATCTTAGGTATTTCCTGGAGTTCTAGTGGGAAGCAGTGAGCAGTGGAGTTCAACCGAGTCTGTTGTGAGATAGTAACTCACTGAAGACGATGGTGGACGGTTGCTGGATTAGTTGAAGTTAGATATTAACACCGTTGGATGCCGGCTGAGTGGCCTAGAGACTAAGCGTTCACACGCGAGACCGATAAGTCCTGAGTTCTAATCTCGCGAAGCAGGATCGTGTATGTGCACTACTGAGGAGTTCCACAGTAGGACGAACCAGCCGTCCAGTGCTTCCAGGTTTTCCATGGTGATCTAGCTTCAATTGACTCATGATCTCAACTATTAAAAATTTCGATAATATCCACAAAACCCCCTTGTGAACTACCTTTACTGAATTGCATTAATATATCATAATGGTATTGTATGCACAGACACACATTCTCATTCCGTTTGAACCTATTATGATTAGATAGATAGAACTGTTTAAACAGTGATTCAGTAATTTGATGAAAATTAACAATGATCATGCAGAAGATTGGCAGCGCAAATGAAGTATTTTTAATGATATTGTTTTATTTCAGTTAAATAGTTTAATTTTGAAGTATTCTGAATAGTATCGACTACTACTTAAGTTATACATAAAGTGAGCGTTAATGATATCCAGAACACTTAACAGTTAAATTATTGAATTTAAATAACACAGCATTGCCCACCATACGATCTTATCATTCAGAATCAATTCAAATCATCTCCGTACGATTCACTTCTCTCCTTCTCTATAGTTTAATCATGGTGAATTTTTTTCTATTTTATGCATAACTTATTAGTTTTATCTATCTATCTATCTTTTAAATCGGTGACATTCGTTGCACAAGTTATTAATGGGCATAGATGATCTAGATAAATAGTCTGAAGTAAATCAACAATTCAATGTTCTCGTGTGTTTTTTTCACAGATTGGTTGGGGTTCCTCTTTTTATTCTACGAGATTAAATTATCTTACTAGCTATCTTTATTTAAATTTGTCTGATTCAAAATAGAATGACAACTGCTGTATGTTTTTTTGTTGTTGTCGCTGTTGATACAATAAATTAATGGCCACCTTATCATGAAATCAGTGTCTTATATTTTTTTGAGGAAAAAAGTAATCGACACCTGTAAAACAATTTTAGGTTTCAATCTTTGTTCCCGTTGGGATTTAAATGATTTACACAATACTTATTTATGATTTTCATTTTGAAAAAAAATCAGAATCTACTGATAGGGAGTAAATGAACTTGTAATTAGTATTGAAGAAGAAACAGGCAGTAGTAGATTGAATCAATTATGGATAACTGGTGATAAGGGGATTTTTTTAATTTAAAAAACAAAATCCCAAAATAGTTATGAATATGCTATTATTTAGTTTAAAATTTTTCAATAGTAAATCATCACCACTTACTGTAGTAAATTTGAAATCATTCAGTTACTGTGTTACAGTCTGCTGATTGCTATAAAACTGGAGGGATAGTTTACTTGGTGATTGTATAATAAACATTTTCAAAATTAATACACTTCAAATTCGAGTCCCAGAGTGAACATCAACTCTGGGATGCAGGTACATCTGTCTAATGAGTCCCAAGTAGGATAAAACACACGTCTTGGATTTCACTATTAGCCACTGTACATCTCTGTTTATAGTGTTCATGACTCAATGAGGATATAAAATGATACTAGTCAATGATTAAAACTATTAGGAAATAAAGAAGATAGATATTCTTAAATCTTAATTAAAGTTTATTCACTATGAAGTTGTTTGAATAGGATGTCTATCAAAGATGTCACGTGATGATTAAGTTATTCATTAGAAATTAGATAAAGTTTTAAAGTGGTTAGATTAGTACCAAATGGCTGTGTCTTATTGTAGCTGAAAACCTTAGACCGATTCCAACTGAAATTATCGATTTTACTGTCTGAGAAAGTATTTACTACAAGTAAACAGTTATTCAAAATATAATGATCATGCTTTATATATGAAGTATTTTACAACAGTATATTAGTCAACCAATTCAGGGTACATTATTCATAGATCATTACATGTTGTATATACATACTTTCAAACTTTATTTTTGGTAATATGGTGACTTCATATTAGATGATTGGAATTAATCATCCGGAAACCTTGTAAATAAGTTATGTGTGAAGTCGTATGTAACAGAAAGGTGTATGTGGAATTTTTGTGTCAATGAACTTCTGCGTGCTATTTTAACCCATGTTAAATTCAGATATTTTATCACTGTAATATTCGGAAAGGCAACTGGCCTCAAGTAGCACTGAGCTTTTTATATTAATTTATCAATCAGCAGTATTCAATCAATTGTTCGTTCTAATACTTAGTACTGATTTAATTCTATCAATATATACCGTGATTTGTCTACTGATATAAGTGGCTTGATATAGAGTCATACTCTGTCTGACGTCACATAGTTGGAGGTGGTTGATGGGAAGCTTTGAACTGAAGTCTCGTCATAGACAGTAGGATTTAGTGAGGAGTATTTTCAATGATCTTAACATTTCTCTAAATTATCGACGATTGTTTATATTCATCTATGTAATATATCTTCCAGTGCTTCCAGGTTTTCCATAGTGATCTGGCTTCAACTGATTCATGATCTCAACTATCAAAATTAATATATTTTCGTTTAGAGAAATTCCTAATCACTCAGTTTGTTCATGATACAAACAGTTTGTAAACTACTAACCCACTTTTAAAATAAACTTCAAAATGGAATTTCATTCTCTTAGAAATAAACATCTGTTCATTACTATTTGGTTATTCGATTGTAATCCGTTTATATGTATACATTGGAATATAATGTCTACTTATCTATACAAAATAATCTGGTATGTTATTTTCTGTGTGTTAATCCGATAGAAAGTGAGAAATTCAACCGTGTACATAAAAACGGAGTGAAATCAGACAATAGATGAAAGAGCAAAATAAAAAATTTAATCATTCTTTTTTTTCTCTGATACCGACAAGCCATAAGAAATAATCTAATAAATAAACATGTGAAAATTATTTCAGTAAACATAAATTGGTTAAATCCCTTTTTCTTTTTATCGAACAATGACAAAAACACAATTCCAGTAATAAAAAAAATTTCTTCACATCTGGGTACGATTAATGGTTAATAGTGAATTATGGCGTTTATTAGAACCTGGACAATAATTACTACTACTACTACTACTACTACTCACAGTACTACTGTTAGTAGTACGCTGATGACAACAACAACAACTACTAATGAAAACACATAAGTGATATGCAGTTCGATAAATTCTGTGGTATTCAATGCCATATAATTCTTTTTCAAAATAGAGGTTGGCACAAACTTCGTTAATTAAAAGATTCAGTTCGATACTTAGATATATGCATATCTACACATAAAAATATTTACTCATGCACACATACACACATATATATATATACATATATAAACACGCAAATGAATATGTATACAAAAATATTGAATTGAATTGAGGCTTGGAAGATTAATTCGCTTGATTTAATTCGTTGACTTAACTAATTGTAAAAATAGATCAGATGATGTAGATATTTTTATTTATCTGATTTTCATTATTTACTTTTCTCATTTAAAGTTTCTTTCTTTTTTTATTAATGATCTAGCCTAATCCCAATTTGTATTCTTCAATGTTTAATATATAATTGGGTTTAGTATATTTTAGCCTTATTATCATTATGTTTGTTGTTATTGAATACCTGTTAGTTGATTTTTGATTTTTTTTAAAAATATTTCTTATCTGAACATCAATATCACTAGTAAGATGGTCATTTCAATGGATAAATCATGATAGGATTATGTAACTAATATGTATGTATACATTAACAGTTAACTTGTCAGAAAGAATACAACTTTATATGTATATTACATAAATTGACATTTATTATCCAATATCAAGTAGGTATATTTGAATATTGCGTGTATCATATAATAGATTGTTTGTATTGATATTAATAATCTATTTTATTAGAAATAATGAAGTATTTTGAATTATCTTATTTTCTGGTTAGCGTTATTTTAGCAAGTTAGTTTTTCTACGGAATGGGGCCGCTAACTCCACGCCCAACCCTCCTTTACCCGGGCTTGGGACGGCAGTAACTTTAGAAGAGCTACAGGTGGAGGACAGAGTCAGATGGAGAATGTTGGTGAGCGGCTTATGCTCCTCCACGAGGGGTAACAGGAGTAAGTAAGTAAGTAAGTAAGTAAGTAATGAAGTATTTGGTATGGAATATTTGTGATAATCATTTGAGTTTCAGGAATGTTTCTATTATAAACTAATGGTAAGTGAAGAATAAGTTTGAAAAGTAAATACCATCGGGTAGTTATTTTATATTTTGGAGTTTGAGACTCTTCAATACTACTACTACTACTACTACTCCTAATAAGAATAAGAATACTGCTACTCCGACGATAGTATCTATAACTTTTAGATTTCATGGATTGTAGAATATCACTTTTAAATGATTAATTTTAAGGTTCAATGTAGTATATATTCGAATTCATTTAGTCTTATGTACGAAAGTATGACTCTCATGTATAAACCTGATAACTTAGTTATTATAATCATAAGCATATCAATTATTAAAAGTGAACTTATAGGGTCGATAAGTATAATTAATAAAAACAAACGATAGATTACTATACAGTGTAACCTGTGTAAAATTGGATTGATATTAACAAAAAGTCTTCACAGAATGCATATATGTAAAAGAGAATGATCAGTTCTACCCTAAATATCAATGGAAAGATCGAAACAATCAATATATATTACAGTCAGATTGAATTTCAATTAATTGAATGATGTGTGATTACTTGAATGCTGTTCTCACACACATACACACTATGAGGTCACTTATTATCGTGCTTCATTATTATTTCATCATCCAATGATTAATCTAAAATTACTATGTAACTACAGATGAAAGATGGTGGTAATATGAGGTATTAACGCCAATCTACAAGTTTTTTCACTGTTTAGGTAAAAATCCTTACAAATCAAATTTATACTTGTTGCATAAATGAAGTGTTATCTAGATTGAGAAGTTCAGTGGATAAAGCATTGGTGTTTGAAGTAAAAGTGACAACATTTAAATTTCACTGTGTGAAGTCAACATTAAAGTTTAGAGAAATCCATATGACGAGTTCCAAACAAGACGAAATATATGTCCTGGATGTCACTTCTAGCCATTACCTGACGTTACCAAGACAGCATGTGAATTAATATCAATATACAAACAATCCGCTCAGGATGAATACACGTCAATAAAGACTGATTAGTTGTAGCCCATAACATCAACATCAGGAAACTACAGTCCATTTCAAATAGCCACTAACTAGTTCGACAGGTAAGGAGATATTCGCAAGGGTTGAGGATTACATTTTATCAAACTTGTAACTAACAAATAGCCGTAAGGCAGTCATTCAAGAAGTCCATTTTGCAATCAAGATTGATCGAGTACATCCCTGAACATCAACAACAGGATTATACAAATTCTTATTAATAGTTAGTATCAATTACCAATGTTGTCATTTTGATGTGAAGATTTATAGTTTGAAGATGATATTCATCATATTGGTTAATTGCTTCTCCAAATAATGCTAATGAATAATGGAAATGATTTTCAAAGAATTTAAATCTCTGCTGAAAAAAACATAGCAAATGATAATCAGATGAACGCTGGTAACTTATTTTAGGAAAATCTGTTACTGAAACAGAGTCAATGGAGTGGAGGTATAAATAGTAAGTTACTAATGTTATTAAGATCGTTTTATGAAACAAATCAATTGTTATTAAAATCCAAAGTTTGCAGTGATTGTAAGACTCCAATATCATGAGCTTGACTCGATGTTCACCTATAGGTAAACACTGTTGAAAATTTTTGAACTAACATGAAACTTTTGTTGGATACCTGGAAATTTTCACTGGTTCTCCAAATAAGATAAATTTATGGTGAAAATAAGTTTCGAAATACCTATTATAATTGTTATGAAAGTAAAAACGGAAGCCCGAGTTGAAAACCTAATTCGTACCTTACTCTGAGAATGTAACTATATATCATAATTATTATTTAGAAAATGTTAAAGATGTTAGTTATTCAACATTTCAAATAGTTTAAGAAGTTTATGAAATAACTTACGCCTGTTACCACTCATGAAGGAGCATCGATCAGCATTCTCCATTAGACTCTATCCTAGGCATTCCTTCCCAGTTGCTACTCATTCTTTTGACATCTGCTCCCGATTCCCGATGCAATGTGTTCCTTGATTTTTCTCTTTTCCATTCCCCTTCAGGATTTCAAGTTAGTGCTTGCCTCGTGACTCAGTTTAATGATTTAACCAATGTATGTCCTATTCACCTCCAACATCTTTTCATAATTTCTTCTTCAGATGAAAGCCGGTTTGTTCTCTGCCACAGCAGGTTGTTGCTAATTGTATAGGGCTAACGGATCTGAAGTATGTTGTGTAGATACTCGTTAATAAGTACTTGTACTTTTTGTTGATCGTTGTAATATTTCTCCAAGTTTCAGCTCCGTACAGTAGAACTGTCTTGACGCTTGTATTGAAGATTCTGACTTTGATGTTGGTTGACGGTTGTTTTGATGAATATATTTCTGAAGGGGGTTTTGTAGAGATTTTACTAAAATCTCCACAAAATTCCCTTCTGATAGTGATAATATGCTCACTAGTGACTGACTCCATTAGGTATTTCTTGGAGTTCTAGTAACCAGTGGAGTTCAACCACGTCTGTTGGGAGATGTCAACTCACTGAAGACATTGGTGAATAGCTGCTCAATTTCGTGGATTGGTTGAAGTTAGACATTAACACCGTTGGATGCCTGCCATCTCAGTGGTCTATCGGTTAAGCGCTGGAGAGCAAGACCGATAGGTCCTGGCTTCAAATCTTGCTAGGCAGGATCGTGGATGCAAACTGCTGAGGAGTGCAACACTACGATGAAACGGTTATCCAGTATTTCCAGGTTTTCCATGGTGCCCTAGCTTCAATTAACTCATTTCAACTAGAACATATTTCTGTTATCATCAAAGTAACTCGTAAATTTAAAGGGCTCTTCAACTACTTTTTCACTTGGTTTTATATTAACATGGATATGACATTTTATCAGAACTGATATTATAAATCTCTCCCTAAATGCATTAATTACATTGGTATTTGCAGTGACTTGCATTCACCAGAATGTACAAAATTCAAGCATTTGAATCGAAGATTATATCTTGTAATAAATTAGATCCGTCACATGTTTTCTTTTACAAATATTATTATAAACTACAGTCCACTACTAACACTACTGATAGGATACACTCGCTTATTGAAACAATTTGGACATCTATGTATATCGCACATTAAAAAAAAAAACTTAACAAAATGAATAAACATACATTTGGACAAACGAAATGAACATTAAAAAACACACACACACACAATAGACCAACATTCCTAAATGAATCTAGCCTGGAGCCTAACACGATATAGGAAAAGATCAAAAATATTTATACATAGTCTAGTTAATCAGGTAAAGTGATGGAAGGTATGCATAAAGTTAACTAGGCTCAGTTTTTCTATCCATCGAATATTGAACAGAAAGTTTTTTCCCCACTGTTTTATTTTTTGTCTAATGAAATATTAATTAAAGAAGTAGTTTCTTTATTCATACTCACTTATCAGTCGATCTAACCATCCATCCATTCATCCACATATTCGTCTATTTATTTGCTGTACTATTCTCTCTATCCATCTATCTACCTATATAACATCGTTTAGCACATAATAATTATATTAATAATATGTCTTATTTAGTGTCATGTTTTTAAATGGGCTACTATTCATAAGGTAGCAGTAGTAGTACTAGTAATGTGTCACATGTTTCTTTTTAATGTAGATAATATTAAATATTTATATGTGAACCGATCTATTTGTAAGCGTTCGGGAAAGGATTTTCGACCAAGTACAAAATTGTTTTGTCTTCATTTACTACTACTATCTCTCTTAGTCTACCGTATTCCATTTCTTCTAACATTCATCTATCCCACTCTTCCCTTATCGATGGGGTAAAAAGAACACACAAAAGAAAACAATACGAATAACTACGTCAACAATGAATTATAATCATAATAACAACAAAGGAAAACACGACAACAAGATTTAATTTATTATGTGACGGAATCTCACAACTTTTCCCTCTTTCTACTTATGAAGTGTATTTTATTAGATTTTTTTACATTATGTACGTGTCTGGTGTTGAATTATTTTTTTGTTCAAGAATTCTACACCATCATTTTTTTGTTTCATATTGTCTGTCTTTATTGTCGCTTAGTGTTTATCTGATTTTAAATAGAAAAAAAACAGAACAATAGGGAGGTCAGTTTATTGGTAATGAACTAATTTTTCTTCATGGTTATGATCTTATGCATGTGTTTATGTGTATAGACGGATGGATTCGCATGTTATCATGTACATATTCCTGTTTTTTTTTAATTTATTGTATTACAGGTAGTGTATTATAATGTAGGATTGTATGTTTTCGAGGATTTATGAAAGTTCTAACTATAATTTTAGTATAATGAAACGACATTATTCCAGTTCGACCTGTGGCTTGAGGTTTATGAGGAAGTATGTATTAGTAATAATAATAATAATAATAATAATATTATTATTATTATTATTACTATTAAGAGTACTAAAATGTTTGTGGATAGTTTACGTTCGAAATTTTATGTCAAGGATCAAGATTCCCACTGTCTATTATTCTGGTAGAATGTTTTCTTGAAAAATATGTACACAAAAATATAACATGACAATTTTATGTAAACTTTTTGAATACATGAATGTAATTTATAATATATTGGTGATTTTTATTTATTCATCATGGAAGGTGGCTAATCTTTATTACTGTAATTAATTGTAAGAGTACATGTATCACTTAATAATATGATCATATTCGAAGTGGTCCTCAAACTTGTCAATAACTACATCACAAATGAATCATGATATTTCCTATTATAAATGATTGATGTACAGATAATTAAATATTTTACATAATATAATAAAAGAAGTGAAAACTGTATGAAAATATCGCGTTTGAAGAGAAAGGTACTGGGTTCGAGTCTCAGAGTGAACATCAACTATGAGATGCAGGTACATCTAGCTAAAGAGTCCCAAATAGAATGAAACGTGTGTCCTGGATTCCACTGTTAGCCACTATCCATCTTTGCCTACAATGCTTGTGAAATAAGACTATATTGAGGCAATACGTACAGTATGCACATATGCCAATTAGAGACTGACCAGTTGTAGTCCTAAACATCAATGGGAATATTCAAACAAACAATACTAAGTCAGTTTATGAGTGTTTATGTTTATTATTGTTAATTTTTTCTGTATTAATATTAGCATAAATAAAAGCTACTCGTCTCATGTCTTTTTCGTAAACGAATCCCTTGGTTTTGGTGTTACAAAATACATTAAAAACTCAATTACATATTGAAGTAAATAACATAATTGTTAATCACATGGTTATCTTCTCAGTTGACAACTGATTTCAAATTCATTTAACTTACAAAAGTATTAGTCTGAAGGTTAGACACATACCATGAAGCTTGAAAATTTTTAAGTTCCATTATTGATAGAATTATGGATGAACATTGTTGAGGAGTTCCATACCAAAAATCCGAAACAATTATCTACTTCTTCTTGGTTTTCAATAGTTGTTTAACTAAAATTAATTCATCACGTTAACCTCCGAAATTGAATAATTTTCACAACACCCTATAAGAATAAACGATTTCAAGTCAACGATTTACAAACATTGAAACAAAATTCAGTACAATAAATGAACAAATATCATAAAAATTAAATTTATCACTTTAATACAAAAGTTTTATTTGTTACATAAAGTTTTGAAAATAAAAAGGATTTATTCATATTTACATGTATATAATAAAGATAAATTAAGGTTAACTAACTACCATCATAGTGAGATGGTAACAATGAAAAGAAGTGAAAATTTTTCAATTTCTCATAGAAATCAACTTAAAATCTAATTTAATTTAAGCATTCAGGTCACAGATATTGTTTAATAAGTCAATAATGAAATCACTTTAACATTTAAGGATGATTTGATTGTTGTTCATATTGAATCACTTTTCTTTTTTTTGTAGTTTAAATGACACTGATTTGTATAATTCTTGATTGTAGGTTTGCAATGATTCGTAAATCTCTCTTTGGTTATGTGATATCACTAACGTTTACCATTATTAAATGTAGATATAAAATAATTAAGATAAGGTTAAAGTAAACATTTGAGTTATGTTCGACTTCAGATCATCATTTCGTGTTCGAATTGTAGCTACATTTTGTAAATTTATAGTTGAAGTCATGAGTCAATTGAAGCTAGACCATCATGGAAAACCTGGAAGCACTGGACGGTCTTTTCATCCTATTATGGCACTCCTCAGCAGTGATCATACACGATCCCACCTTGGGAGATTCGAACCCAGGACGTATCAGTCTCGCACCTGAGCTCTTGACCTCTAGACCACTGAGATGGTCGGTATCCGATGGTGTTAATTTCTGACTGTTCAGCACTTCCAGTTTTCCATGTTGGTCTAGCTTCAAATGATTCATGATTTCAACTGTGAAAATACTGAAATCTCCACAAAACCCCTTCTGATTTTAATCAAATGTTAATTTTTCAGTATCTTTGACAATGAAACAATCCGTTATCTATTGATAACAATTTAGTATTTATAACTATAAAGGAAATTTTTAAAAAAATATTTGGCAAATGATGTAATAGCAAATAGACTCAGTTTACTATGTATTAATATTTCAAGTCAATGTGTCTATATATTGTATCAATATGCATTACTATGAGGTTTGTATCATATATTTAAGAACGATATTGAAATTGATTTATGTTGAATACATACGCATTTTATATTACATGAGTAACCAACAATTACTTTGACAGAAGTGCCAACTAAGATCTTCCATAATACTTTCTAACTTAATTGATTATGTCTTGCATAACCACTTAAGCCAATAAAGCATTATCCTCAGTGTAATCGAATGTACTGATAACATTTCCATTGATTTAAAAGTTGAATAATTCATAGAACAATATTTCTTATAGCAGAGATGGATAGTGGCTAGCAGTGGAATCCAGGACGCGCGTTTCGTCCTATTTGGGACTCGTCAGCTGGATGTACCTGCATCTCAGAGTTGATGTTCACTCTGGGATTCGAACCCAGTACCCTCGCTTCAAACGCCATTGCGTTATCCACTCGGCCACTGCTAGCCACTATCCATCTCTGCTAACCATGCTTGTGAATTAAGGTATATCGAGGCAATACGCACAGTATGCACATATGCCAATTAGAGACTGACCAGTTGCAGTCCTAACAAATCGATGGGAAGATTCAAACAAACAATACTAAGTTGAATTTAATATTTCTTATAGTTTCGCAATTGACTATTACGTATATTTTTTTCGAAACAGGTAGCTCAAACTTAAATTAATGTTTATAGTTTGAAAGATTGTAGATTTCTTCTAGAAGGAAGTTTTCTGCCGCTTTGTTTTGTAATAAATCTTGATGAATTCATCAATATAAGAAAAAACTAGCAAAGTGAAGTTAACTGTCCGTATATTAACTTAAGTGTTTAATGTTCTAGTCAAAAAAAGCATAATTTAAAAAATTAACCAAACAAAATGAAAACAATTTGAACAAGGACCTAGTTAATTGATTTAGATTTATTATAGTTGAAAGCGTGAGTCAATTGAAGCTAGACCACCATGATTTAGATTTAATAATTATTAAATAATAACTATTCTAGTTGAATACATTATTTAAAATAGATAGACTTAGTCTACTAGTAGAATCAAGAATGTACATTCAGTTCTATTTAAGACTTGTTAGCTAAGTGTACGTAATTCCTAATACTGATCTCAACATTGTGACTTGAATCCATGATAATTCATATCAAACATTAACTTGTTATTCATTAAGATATTGAGTCTTGATAGTTATTGAACTGTTTATATATATTATTAATAGTAAAGAATTGAAAATAATGGATAACATTCGATTCAGCATAAAATGAATAACAGGAAGATTTCTTTCTACAAATAGATGAGATAGAAAAAAAGAAAAGAAAATTTAATCCAATTTTCATAAAGATAGATCAACATTTTTAGACACTCTTACTATCATCTTCTACAATAGAATTTGATATATATTCGAATAATTTTATCTTTGAGAATGTTAATGGTATTTGATGGTAGTCAGAATGTATAGGGAATGGTATACAACATTGAAATGACACTATACTTGAATGTTCATAATAAATTATCTGGTTAAATTAATTAACTGAAACATTCCATTCGATTAATATAAAGGTTATCATTTATAATAATCTGAATACTGTCCACAAATCCATGTACTGATTTCATTACCCTCGTATGTGTATCTGTCTATTTATAAATATATGAATGTATGTATTTTTCTTTAGGAAGAATTCAACAGTTTATAAAAGTTTTCTTTTTTATGTTCTGTGATCTTTAAAAGAAAGTATATTTATTGTAAGGGAAACTATATGATTGTTATCATAAATATAGTAGATAGTTTTACAGTTAATTAACACAATTTTTAACGTCTTGACCATGTCTCATAATGATCTTAGTTATTCATTTTCTTTTTATTAATTCTATAACATTTGACATATTCAACTCTTTAGTTTGTAAGTAGTATAAAATATAAGAAATTTTATCAAATAAATAATTGAATGGTGATTTGTTTAATTAAGATTTTATCAGAAGGGGTGTTTGTGGAGATTTTAGTAATTTTATATAGTTGAAATCATGAGTAAATTGAAGGCAGACCAACACGGAAAACCTGGAAGAAATGGATGGCCGTTTCATCCTATTGTGGGAATCCTCAGCAGTGCGTATTCACGATTTCGCCTCGCGTGATTCCATGATGATCTAGTAAGAATATTATTGATTGATATAAACAATTAAAAATGTCCATTCAGTGCTTCAAGGTTTTCTATGGTGGTCTACCTCCAATTTACTCATGATTTCAACTAATCAGGATTTATTGTTTTTTATTTTCTACTTTAATTAGATTCTTGTTTTAAGAAATACAGTGTTTAATAATAATTCGAATCATGTATGTTATTGAACAGACAAAAAATATGAAAGTTTTCAATTAATATAACAGAAATGTTTATATCAATGGTGTTTGATTCCTCTTGAAAACAGTTTAGCACTTTTTGAGTATAGGGTTTCTCCAATTTCAATATTTTATATTATTGTATTGATATTAGTAGATAATTCTACCATTTAATTAGATAAAACTAATGTCCTCAAATAAAATATAAAAATGAAAACTCAATAGTCATTTAACTAAAGAAAGAAACACTGCTAGCCACTATCCATCTTTGCTTATAATGCTTGTGAATTAAGGCTATATCGATGCAATAGGCACAGTATGCACATATGCCAATCAGAGACTGACTGGGAAGATTCAAACAAACAGTACCGAGTGGATTCAAACTTCATCCCATTGCATAAGCAAATGGCTATCAGGACTCAGTAGCTGAGTGGATAACACGGTGGTGTTTGAAGCGGACGTTATTCGGTTCGAGTTTTGGAGGAAACATCAACTCTGAGATGCACGTACATTCATTCATCTGATGAGTCCGAAATAGGACGAAACGCGCGTCCTGGATTCCATTGCTAGCCACTATCAACCTTTGCATATAACATTTAACTAAATTTAGATTATGCTGTAAACTATGATGAAACCCAACAGTTATCACGAATGTATTATACTAAACTAATGTTTGTTGATGTACCTCAGTTATTCATAATCCAGAAGCAATTGAATATAGTAATATCGGCTGAGCAAACAAAACACTTTACTGTCTGAATGACTACGTGTGAGTTTCTGTTCAATTGTTGCTGCGTTTTATCAAATTCATGTAAATGTTTTAGACATCAGTAATTAAAGCCGATGTAACATAGTTAACTTTTACATCTGTTTATGTGAGAGGGAAAGAGAAACCTTTAATCCCATAAAAATCACATGGAATTATTTTCATATGGAAGACAACAATTAGTTTAATAATCATGCTATCATTCCATAGGATCATCAATGGCCTACAAAATTTATATCATACAATATCTTCATTGACTTTTTATTATATTTAGTTTTGTCTACTATTTTGTAGATGTATCATTTTACTATCAAAGGAATAACATTTTCCTGGACATTTAATTTGCTTTTTAATCTTTGTTCGTTTGAAAGAAGGGAAGTTGGAATCAATAACTCGATTATCCTGAGTAATAATAAATCAAATTCATGTTTGATCTATTCAAAAGGTTAACTATACATTCACACAAAATGTATACTATATTGCTCTATTCTAAAAAAAAATTCATTTGAAGTTGTACTAGAACTTATATCTGTTAATTTAATATGACTTTAAAGTTGAACTCTAACGGACAATCTACTCCTTTATAGTCAGACAATCATCTAGTACTATCAACGATGACTGTTGCATTCCTGATATGGTCAAACACAGTCATTTATATATATCAACTGAAACTTCGGGAACTCAACTCACCCACTTTAATCGATGTTGTCATATTTACCAGTATTATATAAGGTCATTAATTTTAATCTGTTTGCAATGAATACTACAATGTATGAATATGATTAAACACGACAATAAGCTTAATTATTTTACCCATGTTATTAATTAATATTGCTTGAATAAAGTCCTTTATGTAATTCAATAGGGACAAAAAGGTATTACGATAGTGTAATAAAAAGACGAAGATTATCAGAAGTATTAGCGCAATACGTTTCGGACAATCTGATTATACATTCATATATAAAAATAAAGATTTAACTAGGCTAGAAACATTCTTAACAAGTACATATGTGATCAAATCGTTGGAAATGTATTGCGCTAGTAGTTCTGATCATCTTCATCTTCTTATCACACTATCGAAATCTATCAAAGGGACTAATTGCTACAAAAACGTATGTTAGTTAATATCAATAATTTAATAAACTAACAAGTATTAATCAATTGTTTAGCATTTTCTGGTTTTCCGAGGGTATTGTTCGGAAGTACTAATTACATAACTTGGTAAATAAGTTTCATTTTATTGGTTATAATGTTTAATGTGGTACCATTGTCAACTGAGTTCATACATCAAATTGTTGATTGATTTCAGGAATTATTCAGTTTAATTGATTTGAAATATGACTAATAAAAAGTAGTATAAATCAAACATAGAAATTAGTATATAATCAGATATAGTTTCGGATCTATTTTTAGTATTGAATTAATCTTCATCAATAATCTATACCCTACTTTTTTGGATTGTACCATCTAACATTTTGTTCAGCGGTGACAAGTTATTTAAAATAATGTTAACCGATGTAGAATACTGTCTACAGGTCTAAATCACTTTTATAAATCTTTCAAATGAACTAATGTAACTCCTCGATATAGCCTTAATTCACAAGCATTGTAAACAAAAATGCACATATGCCAACTAGAGACTGACCAGTTGCAGTCCTAAACATTAATAGAAAGATTCGAACAAACAATACTAAATGAATTTAATTGTTAGTATTGTCATTATATTTCTTTTCAATACTTGTCTATCATTTACTTTTAGGTAACTGCATTTGAAACTAAATACCTAATACGTCTGTTAAAATGAAAATAATTATGTCACTGCTATGACAATGATTAAAAGTGATATGTAAAATGATATTTATCAGTATAGGGCTGTGGAGATTGTTTAGTTCTCCTTGGGATAATGAATTAATCAATGTTACACCACCATTAAAAACCTGGAAGGATTGCATGGCCATTTCGTCCTAGTATGGGACATTTCAGCAGAGAGACTGAAGATCCTGAGTTCGAGTTTCGCGTGAGAGATCATGGATGCGCACTGCTGAGGAGCCTTATATTAGAACGAAACGGCCATCCAGTGCTATCAGGTTTTCGATGGTGGTCTAACATTAATTGATTCATGGTCTCAATCAAAATGATATTTGTAAATAATATCTTGTTATGGATCATAGTGGATCGATGTTTGTAAAAAAAGAAGAAATAAATGAGATTTAGGCAGAGAATATGATATATTAAATTTTTAAGATATGTATAGTTTCCAGCTGCAAAATTATGGTGTTTCAACCTAGTTTTAAGTGTTATTTTGTAGGATGAATGCTGTGAACAGACATTTTTCACTTCGAACTGGAGATTTTAAAAAAAAAGATAAAAACTGAAATTTACTATAGGATTGCTATGCTCTTTCAATCTCGTCAACGTTGAATACCTTTATACGTACTGAAAATTTAATTTTAAAATTTCCAAACTGTAACCAATTCGAAAATTCTTATGTTATTTGTTAAATTATCATCAACATACACTCGTATTCTTAGTAATTGTTAACAGTTGGAAACGAATGATATCACGCTCATTGTGGTTCATAAAAGTTATTGGTTCAGTCATTTACATTAAGTTATAATCAAGTTGATTCTAGTTAACCCCTGATTGATTTGAACATATATGTCTGTTCTGCTTAAATCTAGTGTTCATGTCAGTGTTAAGTGTACTCGAATGTAGTATTGTTTAGTCAATATATGGATACATGTGTATCCTACAATTGTGTATTACGGTTTTAGAAATCAAAATCACTTTCATAAGAAGTATGAACTATTACCACAAATTTAAAAGCAATAAGCTCTACAACATATAATCATCATACGTACACAAATTATAAAGCGGTTACGTTGCCATTTGTCAGTTTCTGTATACTATTTACCCTTTATTATTATTATTATTCATTACTTTTTTCTAAGAATTTCAAACATGAATATATCGTATTACGTAAAAATTTCAAAGTTGCCAGTATACATTCTAAATCTTCCAAAAAGCTACCCAGTGTTTATTGATTGAATGTGAATCATTTGTGTCGGTCCCAACTTTCTCCATGTTTATTGTTTAACAGAAAGATGTGCAAGTATATCATAATTAGTTCTTGTGAATCCAAATACAAAACTTTCAAATACCAGATGTAGAACACATCTTGACAAATGAAAAGATTTTAAAGTCAAAACTGGCTTAAAAGTTTTATGAGTAAAGATAAACCCTTGTTAATCGATTTTTTCATAAAAAATATAATGAAGATATTATCTAAGCCATTATCTTTATCATTATTCAACTTAAGGAATCTATGTATCGACATGGACTGATCAGTTCAATTCAGTAAATCTCAAGTTACGAAGCAGCTACTATAACTTCATCTTTCATAAACTATAGATGGGATTATAAATCTCATAATTAGCAAAGTAACATCTACTCATGAGTAATATACATGATACAGCTTAACTTTTACCCCTACCTTCACACACTATACAGAAATTTTCACCTTATAGAGGTTTTAAGTCTATATTTCTGTTTGATGTCAAGTGGCTAAAGGCAGTCAAGGAGTGAGAATATGATTCAATGCTAATAGACAATCATCATTAAGATGAATGTGGAATCTTGACTACGAGTGATTGTGACATTGGATTATTTGAATTCAAATCACAGAGAACATCAATTTCTGAAGGTTGCAAATATTCTTTTTTGACAACTACCTATCAGATTTAAATCTGGATTCACCAAATCAAATAAGTTACATTCTGTTGTCTAACACCTAACAAAATGTATAGCCATTTGGAGTTGCGATGAGGTATAACCTAGTTATATAGTGATATATATATATATATATCACTGATATCAGAAACGGACCTTGATTACAACGGAGTGAAAATTTGGAGGTGGTGGACGGCCTTTTCTACCCACTATGGAACTCTCCAGTAGCACATGCCTAGTACCCTTTAACCTAGAATCATCGAACACATGACCTAGGGTCTCACGCCTTCAGATGTCTAGAGGTCAGGCACTCACACGTAGGGCCTAAATTCCTGAGTTAAACTCCCGGTTGTGAGGTATTTGGTGGGTACTGCTGAGGAGTCCCATACTGGGACGAAACGGCTGTCCGTTGCTTTAACGTTTTTTATGCTTTTCTAACCAAGATCCGTTCATGATTTCAACGAAATTCAACAACGTCCTCAACTCCACATATATTAAACTGGTTTGCAGTAATATATTTTTGTATTGTTAGTTAAAAACTCCCTGTTGTAATTAAACATATTAAATTGAATAAAGCTGTTATTGTAATTATAAATGATTAGTTAACTGTATTTTCAGCGTGTAACGCAAGCGAATGAACAACATGGTACTCAACTATTGACAATAGAATACCTGGAATATCTTTATTCCATCTCTATAATAATTAGCTTTATGGAAGCTACAACACTTTAACACATTTAACAAGTATGGCTTTATGTAGTCAGTTTTGACACATTTTCGGACTAAGGATTAGCGATACTACCGTGGATTTATAAACTGAGTTAAAGACAAGTATTAGTATTAATTAGTTCCTTGAGTCAAATTATTAGGTTGGTGAACAAGGGAATTCTAGGAATGTCTGTGAATGTCTTGAAGTATGAGATCCAGCTCAGTTAGCAAGCAATAAACACGTCGACATAGATCCTATCTGTCAGCCCATAGGAAAAAGGTCAACCAACCGCAAGATTAGAAGTGAACCAGTGAAGACAATCATCTTGAAAACAAGGGCAAATGAATATAACAAGAAATAAGAGAACAATCAGTCAAAATTGAGGTCATCCACATCACCTGAATTAACGGTTATTATATACTTAGGAAACTCACTTCTGAGTCTACTAAACGCTGGTGATATTTTCTTGGATGAGAGTAAAAGCTCCATAATTGAAGCATTTAACTCACTGAGCTGAACAAATCGAAAACATCCTTCTAGACTACAACTCTTCTCTGTTGTTTCAGAGACAGCTATACTAGACATCTTACAATCACGTTAGAATTTTTAAGCTTAATGATTAAATTATTCTTTCACATTATAAAATGATTGAAATCTACAATGAAATTTCATTTCAATATAGTACTTATAAAGCCACAAGTAATTAAAGATATACCTAAAGTAATCTCATTTAGATGATTACAAATTAACATTTCCAACAATTCATTCATATATCTACCATTAAAAGTAGTAGAAGTAATAATAATAATAATAGTGTTCAATAGTGCATGCATAAAATTGATAATTATTCGTTTCTTTATTATTGCCAAATATGTATCCTATATACCAAACTGAATAGAATGAAGTTGTCTCATTTGAAGTCAACAATGGTTAAAGTATCATGACACGAAAAGCAAATTGAGATTTCTCACTGTTTCTTTTCTTCTTTTCATGCCCCCTGTGTTCTCATCATCATTATTACACATAGATATTTTTTTACATCATTATTTGTTATTGCTTTTTTCAGTTTTAAATACTTTGTGACATTTAAATAGTAACTAACAGTTAAACTGATTAACATTATTTATGCATGATATCATTTTAAAATTAAATGTGACCATTTATTAGTTGTTTTCTTTTATATTTGTTCTTTAATGGTTGTTATTATTTAAATTATCCGGAAAATTTGAAATAAAGTAAAATGAATATGTTAAAACAAAGAAAAATAGGAGTGGACAAAAGAAGAGAGGGAGAAATGATCATAAAACACAAGAAATCAAAAAGGTGGAAATAAAAATTTTGAGAAAAAAACGATGAAGTGGATTTGATAGAAGAAAAAAAAACAAAGTGAGTAAGCAAACAACAAGTAAGGTCAGATAGACAACAAACCAATTTATTGGTTTGATTTTTATTTTATTTTCGGTATATAAAACTGTTTATTGTGATAGCTAATAAACTGTGTTGAAAGCAGTTGGTTGAATTAATTGATGTTAATTTTTCTCACTACTGAACGTAGTTAATTACTTTATTTATTTGATACTGAGTAGAATAACTATGATTGATGTTTTGTTTCATAATATCTGTGTATATTGGGGTTAACTCCGCTTGTAGCTCTTCTAGGGCTATCGATGGTCCCAAGCCTTGGTTAAGGACGAGAGTTGAGCATGGGGTTAGCAACGCCATCCCATAGAAAACTACCTTGCTAAAAAATTAACACTAACCAGGATAGTAGAAATAAGTAGTATGTATTGTGGTTTGTCTTTTAGACAGATACATAACGAACAGTTTTATGTAATATACGATAATGGAATATCCGAAAGTTTGGAAATGTCAATTTAAAATGAAATAGCTATTTGTACTACTTATTTTTTAATAATTCAATTGTAAATACCAGTTTTATGAAACATTAATAACAAACATTATGGAATGAAATGAACTTTAAATCTTCCCCAAACATGCGTCGATTTGTATAGATAAAGAAAATATTTTACAAATATGATTCATGTGTAACATATAAACAGTCATTAAGTTCACTATTAAATTATTATTATATTTACCTTTCATTTTTTATACAAGTTCAGTTAATAGAAGAATGAAATAAGAAAGAAACAGGAAAACATCATGATGTAATCGAGTACAAGCAAAATATATAAACTATTATTATTATGGTATAAGAATGATAAGATTAATAATAATAATATTTGAAATATGGTATAAGGAAAGGCAACATTTGTACAACATTATATATATATATAATGTCCTGGTGCGGCTGAGAGTGGGGAGAGTTAGCTCTCCCTCTCCAAATGTTCTCATATGGCCACGCATATATAGCCTCTCCTACAAAAGTCCTACTCACTGCCTTCTCACAATGGCATTACTGTTGTTTACGAAGTTGAGAGGACGAAAATCGAATTCCGGTCCGAGGCTTTATTCGTGTCGGTAGACACGGAAAGTTTATCTAGGGGAGTTGGAAAACCCTGATTCCAAACCAATGGTACACATGGGCTAGCTGCAATATCCTGAGGGAACAAATGGCGTATGAATCAATTGTTGATCACCGGCTACCATGGGACTACATCTCTTTACGATGCTCCATTGCCTTACGGATCAGACCTTTAGGTCAAAGGCTCCGGGTGTGGTCCCCTAAGGAAACCACCTGCTTGAGTTTCGGTACCCGGACAGTATCACAGCCCTCACACAAATCAAATGAGATTTGTGTTGCGCATATGTATCTGGTGCTCCTTTGTACCAATATCTATGCGTTTGATTTGACAATTAACTTTCATAATTGGTTTAAAAATATATTCATTATAAAAGATTATTATTTTTTAGTCAAAATAGTTACACACACCGTAAAAGAAACAATCTCAAATTGAAGTCCTATTTTAAGTACATATTTTTGGGTGATCATTTCTCTGATAATATATACGTGTATATATATACTTATTTGAAGATATGTGGATACTGTAAAATCTCAATCTTGATCGTGTGAATTTTTCTGTATTATTAACTAAGATACATGATGATTATGACAATTAGATATCGGTATTAAAACAAAAAAGGAATGAATTAACAAATAAATACTTTCCATGTGTTTCTACTTAAAGATTGTATACATATACGCGAGTATATTAATAGAGTATACAAAGAGAAAATAAGAGATGAATCCAAAATTGTAATTTGTTTTATTAAAGATAAGAAATTTGTGAAAAAAAATTAAGGCTAAAAATCGAAAAAAAAGAAGATATGAACAGCTGTGTTCATCTTTAATCTATCACGTATACATATATATCATATTTATATGAACAATATAATTATATACACTTAGGTAAGGTTTATGAGACGCTACTCTAATGAATGTATAAAATTAAAATGTAAAATCATTTAAAAAGCCTTTCTTTTTTCTTCTTCATAATTTTGCTCCTTTGAAAAAAAATATATATCATTCTCTCCAGATGTCTTTGTCTATGTATACTCGTATGGGTGAATGTGTACATGTTAAATTTTGCACACATTTACAAAAAAAGGTGCCGAATATTCCATTTTCACCCTCCATGTTTACCACGATTTGTAATAATAATAATAATAATTTACAGGCATGTGTTGTATTTGGTTCGATATCAACAAGCAAGATTACTAAATTAGATATTGAATAGGTAATTGAAAGTATCCTGAATATAGTATTAATATGCATTTTAATATATACAGACGTATAAAAGAATAGCACATTATTGTTTTATGTTCGTACATCTTTTGTTTGAACACATATTAGTAATATGAAGATTTCATATTGTTTTTTTTAATTATTGGTTATTTGAATTTAATGAATGAATTCATAAGTCGATCTAGGCTGGAACACGATTGAAGACCTGGAAGCACTAAACGACCGTTTCGTTGTAGTATGGAACTCTTCAACAATGCATATCCACGATATCATACGGGCGACTCAAACCTAGGACCTTCGGTCTAACGTATGGACGCTTAACCTCTAAACCACAGAGACGACATCCAACGGTGTTAATGTATAACTCTAATCGGTCCATGATCTTGCTCAACCTTTCATCCATTTTCTGAGGTGGATAACCGACAAGGATGCACGCTGATGAGGAGTACCATACTGGGACGAAACGGTCCTCCAATCCTTCCAGCTTTTCAGTGGCGGTTCGGTTTAGATCGACTCATGAATTCAACTACTAAAATTACTACAATTTTCACAAATCTGCATTCAAATATTCAAATTTAGTTTTAGCTTCTTTATTTTGTACACATATTCATTTAGTGGGATTTACTTTTACTTTTTAAAGAAAATATTTAGTTCCAGCAATATATTACACATTAGTGTTGCATTTTATAAGAAATTAGGTTGTATGGCTACTGGATATTCGATGAATAGTAGAAATAATCGATAGAGTCTACAGTGTATAAAATAGTGACAAATAAAGATGAAGCGAAAATCCTACTAAGATAAACTAGTGTCGTACTTAAAAAACAAAACGGCTTTTAATATAGTTGATTAAGTTTGCAAAAAGAACATATACGACTTGTTAGCGGATATTACTGGGAATGAAATTCAATACAATAATATAGTAACTCAGTTGAATTTTGATAAAGAAAATTGTCAATGAAAACACCCTTATATTTTGAATGTACAAATGTTTTGATAAATCAGTAATGGTCAGAAAGAGAAAAACTTCAAGGTTAAAAATCAAACATTATTGCTTTTTTATCATAGTATAATAAGGTTAGTGAAGCGTTAACGACCAAACTTCACTAAAAAGCGTTTAAACGATTATTAGTCATGTATTTACTAGCTACTGTTATCAAGATTGGATCTCGGAAATGTTCTAACAGGAAACTGTTACATGTAGATCCACTCGTCACTGGTGAAAAACTGGTAAAGTTTAAGAATATAAAGATCATCAGTTCTTGATGTAATTACTGTTGTGCACTATGAAACTTGAAAGTTTTAGTTTCAATCAGGTGTGTAATTGTTGGGGCAGATTTTTGATGAATTAATAACAAATACAGAACAACTGCGTAGAACTTCTTGGTTTTCAATGGTTCTCTTTAAGGGATTAGATAATAATGAAGAAACGCTTGAGAAATTTGTAAATGTCTACAGAGCTCATTTCATTATAAAAATCTGATAAGCCTTGGTAAAAATAATTATTTGTCTTTATTATCTTATAAGAGCTTTTCAGTTGATGTTTCTATTTAACTGTTTGCTAACAACATTTGAATAACAAACTGAAATATCTATCTTTACAGAATCCTTGAGGGAATTTCAAACTACTGATCAATGTAGAATAGATGGAATGTGATAAGTGTCGCTTAGTTGAACCAACAAATATTTGTCTGCATTACAAAGCTATCCACTGCTTCCAGGATTTCGTGCTGGTCTAGCTCCAATTGACTATTGACCTCAACTATAGAAATTACTATATTATCCGCAAAAACCCCTTCTGATATTAATAAAAAAAATATCTTTAATCTTATTATTTCTCAATTAATTAATTCATGTTTCGTGTAGATTAATTTTGTTATGAAGATGATCTCCTTCATCAAATGATATTAACTGAAAAACCATTGTAAACTAGTTTGTAACTGATCAGCTGTACATAATGAAAATTTACTTTTGATTATGTAAAAACTCAGCTAGAAATAATGATTTATTAAATTATGAGCAATTCAAATGTGGTATTTCTGTATTTTTGTAAGAATTTTCAAACCTAATATATCTGATATTCACTTGGTGTTGTATACACGTATCTTCCCATTTGTTATCTAGGAATGTAATTGATCAGTCTCTTGTTGACATATCTGCATCCTTTGCGGATTGCCACAATATTGCCTGAAGTATCTTTACTTCATCAACTGAAAGTACATGTCATATTTTTTTTAGATAGCTGTAAATTAGGTCATTAATTATATTGAATACTTAAAGATTAATTGTATGATATATATTTTAAATAGAATTCATTGAACAATGTTACTTGTCATTTGGATTCATTTATAAAATATAAAATGATTACTGACTATCATTTATAATTATTTAAGTAATATGCATCACAGTAGTGAAATTATTTCTTTCTTGTTATGTAAAACATCATAATATTGACATATGAAACACACATATTCTCTCTGTCTCTCTCCCTCTGTTACATACGTATACACTTTTGTAGATGATAATAGTTATTAACATGATTTTTGTGAACAAGAAGATTATTCAAGACAGGAGATATATTTCATATCAAAATAATCACTAACATCATTATATAATTAATCTACATATGATGTTTGAAATATATGCTAGATATAATTATGTCAGTGTTTCTTTTCAGTAGTTCAGATTAACACTATTACACAGTATATTTATGAATTGTACAATAAAAATCTCAAAGAATTAACAAATAGAATAAATTCGGTGAAACTTTACACGAGTATATGTTTGTATGTTTAGTTGCTAACGCGTGAAGCCAGTATTGGACTCTTTTACACTCACCAGGATACAATGACAGATACCATAGCATTCGGTTACATGGATTCTGTTCAGTAGTATTTATTTTCTTTTTTATGTTTTTCTTAAATTTTTGTCATGAAATTGTACACTTATCATACAGCTTAAAGTGTTTTACTAATAAGAACGTGGTGATAGGGTATGAAAGGAAATTTCACTTATCTAATAAGTAATGTATGTGTATGCACACTCAAGTGTAAACTAGATGGTGGGAAAGTGAAGGCTAACGCTCATAGTGATGGTAAAGATAATAATGAGAAGAAAAGTAAAATACGAGCATTTCTAGATCGTCTAAATATTTCACGTCTGTTGACTTTAATATCCCATTTTACTTCTACTGATGATTATTGTGATAGTATTGGTAATAAGAATAATAAATGGAATGGCGCCAATTTAGACAGCCATACAAATCAAGTAGATAATTTTTGTCACTTCTGTATATTGTACATTTGCATGTATTTAAATATAGAAGCAATGATATGTATGTATGCATTCGTGCATACGTGTATGTATGTTTGTACATGTTTAGTTACTTGGTCATCTATTTATTCTTAAATTCATAAATCTAGTTAGTCATACAAGTAGAAGTTATAAGTCAAGCATGTTAAAAAAGAGTGGAAATAACGTAGAAAAAACTGTTAAAAACTACGTGAATTAGGAAAAAAGGCATGGTTGAAACAAGCTGCAACAAGTAACTTAGTAATTAAATGAATAAAAAAAAACATTTGTACACAATAACCAAAACCCCAGGTAGTAGTAGTAGTAGTAGTAATGCAGAAGTGTAATTGATAGGCCAAGTTATGGCACTAAACCCTATTTCTTTCTTAACTTTCTTTTTAACCATTTATCAAATCACTAATAATCGGTTAAATGTTTTAACAACACTCTTAGAAGACAAGTTTTACTTGTAATATATGTGTAAAAGAATCACTAAGAAAAAAGGAAAAAAATAAACGACAGCCAACAATAACAATGATAATAACAGAAAAAGCAAAGACAGAAATAGTGTGACTTGTCAAGACATTTATGTACACGTTGTATTTTCTTTTCTTTCTAAAAAAAGAGGCGCCAACATTTGTAGATTACTTGTCAAGACCAATTAACGCTAAAATATAAGTGATAAGTTTTTTGCTTACATATATCCAGTAATCATAAATAAAACTGTGAAACTAAGAACGAACAAAGACTTGACGTAAAGTTTCCTTATTTGTACAATTGTTTATTTATTAGAATGGAAAAATAAAGAAATGAGAAAAATCTTTTCAATCTACATTTCAATAATTAGCATTTTCTTACAAATGAAAGTAAAGAACAGTAGACGACAGTTCAGTTTTTTCATAGTTGAAATCATAAGTCAATTGAAGCTATACCACCATCGAAAACCTGTGAGCAATGGACGGCCGTTTCGTTTTATTATGGGACTCCTCAGCAGTACGCATCCACGATTCCGCCTCGCGAGATTCGAATCCAGGATCTACCAGTCTTGCTCCAGAGCACTTAACCAGTTTTTATTAGATGGTCTATTAATTTTATTTGCCACAAGTGATATATATATATATATATATATATATATATATATATATAGTGTATGCTACTTATGTTAATAGACGTAAATAGTATGTGACACCAATCATAAGTTGAATGGCTGGCAGCAGAAGGCTATGAAGATCGATTTCAAGAGAATAGAAGAGATAATAGAAAGGAATTGTGAACTGGAAAAATCTTACAAATTGTGAAGGACAAAAGATGGAAATGTGCGAATGAAGCATTCAATATATAGTTCTCATATTTTACCAAGACATTCTGTAATTTTGCATTAAAATAATTTGGTTGTTCTCACCTCTGTTCTCGTTCACAATATATAAATATATATGTATATATCTATTGACTTGCAATTCAAGAGTTAAGTCGGCAAATCATTTATTATGGTATATTTTAAGTATATTCCGGAATGATTTATTCAATAGGAATTTAGACCAATTATGTTATTTATTATGTAATAACTAATACAGTTATGAACGTTTCCAATGGAGTAGGTAATTTTAAGATCAATATATTGAAGTAATATGAGCCTAGTAAGAAATAACAAGATAATGTAAATGCTTATTAAATTTTTCATTTTGAAAAAAGTTAATGTTAATAATATTATTAACACTTATATGACGATATGTAAATAAAAGCAGTATATGTATGAGATAAATACAAGTTATAAAAATACGAAGGTTATCTCTCATAGTTTAAGTGATTAATGACTTATTGAACCCAAAGTTAGTTAAGAGCCTTCGAATGCCCTGGTACGGCTGAGAGTGGGGAGAGTTAGCTCTCCCTCTCCAAATGCCCTCAAATGACCACGCGTATATAGCCTCCACCACAAAAGTCCTACTCACTGCCTTCTCACAATGGCATTACTGTTGTTTACGAAATTGAGAGGACGAAAATCAAATTCCAGTCTGAGGCTTTAACCGTGTCGGTAGACACGGCGAGTTCACCTAGGGGAGTTGGAAAACCCTGATTCCAAACTAATGGTGCACATGGGCTCCAATATCCTGAGGGAACAAATGGAGTATAAATCAATCGTTGGTCACTGACAACCATGGGACTGTATCTTCTTACGATGCTCCACTACCTTGTGGATCAGACCTGTGGGTCAAAGGTTCCGTGTGGCCCCCTAAGATGTTCGTCTGTATCGGTTTGGGCACCTCAGCAGTATCACAGACCTCACATAAATCAAAAGAGCTTTGTATGGCGCATATATATCTGGTACTCTTTTGTACCAATATTTATATGTTTGAATAAATAAATAATAATTAGTTAATGTAAAAGAAACGGTTGAACGTTTTTCTTTTTACTCAAAGCTTCCATTTTTTATTTTATACATGTTTTGCTTCTACCGATTTAAGGACTATGAGCCTAACAGATAATGGTTGAAAATTATTAACACTATTGAGTACTGAAAAGCGACTGACTTTTCTACTGGGTTGATGATAATTTTTAACGAAGTGGGTTAGAATTAGGATGTTAATATTTTTAACTATATGTATGGTTATCAATGCTGAGATATATATTCACCAGGATGAAAACGTAAACGTTTAGAGCACTAGACGATGTAACTTACTTCATAGGAGTAGAAATGATAAATGAATAGGAAAATAGTCTAGATAATTAATTTTTTAGTCTCCTTTTTACCATCAAACTAGTGGAAATCATTAGTCATAATCTTTCTGTATTGAAAGTCTTTTTAAATGCTCTGAGTAGTCAGTAGAGTGATATTCCACTGGCTGCATCACTTCTGAATCCAAGGTATATTTCTGTCATAACAACTTTATTTTAATAAAAATTCTGAATCCATTTGGTATAATTGTAAGAGATGTATTTAACTTAAAGTTACCTATTCCTTTAGAACATTTATTTGAACTTATGAGTGTAGAGCCTGATAAAAATTTATCAGATGTATATTCTTTATTCATATATAACAGGAATTTTCAGACAGTTAAATTTTTACAAAGTTACTAAAAAATGTTTGAATAATCTCAGTGTTGATGATCTTCTCTAAATTCTGATCAATGCCTGTCAGTTTATTTACTTCTTGTGAGAATATCTTCTACATAACCATTTTTGTTACAAGTTTTATAGAACGGTTGGATTTCGGACAGCAGTTGAATCCAGAACACGTTTCAGTTCTAATTGGAATTCATCATTTGGATGTATCTAAATCCAAAATGCATAGGGCGTTCGAAGCGAAAGATAGTCGGTTGCAGTATCTGTATGAATAGCTTCACTGGTTACAGGTATATCCAGATAATGAGTCCCAAATAGGACGAAACGAGAATCCCAGATCCTATTACTTGGTACAGTCTCTCTATATAAACTCTGTTTTATAATCAATAAAAATATAAGGTTGAATACTTTAGTTGATTATCAAATAAATTAAATTACATTATACTCTAAGCATTGAATAGTTATTTTAACATAATGCCTAACTTAAACGACATAAAAGGTTAAATGAAAATCAAATAAATAAACGTTATTCTTACTACTCTTTTTACCCTAACAACAACAATTGAAATAAAAGCGCCAGTAATTGAGAAGAGAATTAACACAACAATAAACAAACAAACATCACTTACATTTTCGTCCATCCCCCATCCTACTAACAAAAACCAACAAGAACAAACAGAAGTTAATTATCAATAGTATTTAAAAGGCAGCTGTTTACAATGTGTAAGTAAATGTTAAAATGAATGGAACCAAACAACTGTTGAATACTTTCTACAACAAACATGAGTATGTAGTTAATATCTTTGAAAATGAAATGTTTTTTTCTAGTCTCATTTTCCCTTAAATGGTGCCAATAACTGGTGTCCATGATATATGATTAACAATTTGACATTATATCTCTGTGGTGTTAAAATAAATTGTTTACAATTTTATTTCATTTATTTAGAATGAACTATTATTTTCGGGTGGGATACAACTCACAATTTAAAATAAATATTTCTACCATGAACTAACATGTTGACTGAAAAATTCATAAGTCGATCTAAACTAGACCACCAGTGAAAACCTGGAAACACTAGACAATCGTTTCGTCCTAGTATGGGACTTCTCAGCAGTGCCCATCCACGATCTCGCACGCGTGACTACAATCTCCACAAACCTCCATTCTGACTGAATAATTATTGAAAAATTAGACATGTAAGCAATTTCCGTACGGTCAAAATTACTCCAAAATTAATAATCAACGTATATTTATTAAGTAATTAGTTTTGAAATAAATTATTCGAAATTTTTGATTAGTACGGTGGAGATGATCTATAACTCTTAACATAAGTCAAGTCCGTAAGTGCACATATACAATAATCCATCTGCAGCAATGAATGATAGCAGTAAATGATTGAAAAGAAGGAAAGTGGATTGGTGAATTTTCCTGTTTAATGATTCAATATAATTTGACTAAATGTGAATTCACTAGTCGATTAAAGCTAGAACACCATTGAGAACTTAGAAGCACTAGACGGTCGTTTCATCCTAGTACAGGACTCCTGAGCGGTGAGCATCCACTATCGCACATGCGGGACTCAAACTCAGGACCTTCGGTCTCACATGTGAACACTTAACCTCTAGACCAAAAGAAATATAACACCTTATGGTTCTTCGGAGGCCAAAAGGCTAGTGTCTCCTTTCTGACGGACAGGACAACAAATTGTTTGCGCACGTGAAATGTCTTAGCAATGTGGGAGATTCGGAGAGTTGCCCTAAAAGATTCATTATAAGCGAAGGAAATCCCTATGGTGAACAACTGGAAAGAGGTTAAGATGTAATAAATAACAACATATAAGAATATGCTAAGCCTCCCAAACCACAAAGATAAAGAATGGGTCTTTATAAATATACTGTCATGATTCAAAAAAGGAATGACAGTAAAAGAGTAGTTAACAATAACTAAACAAAAACAGAATAAGACCGGGATCAGAACGTATATACAGAAGCAAACACACAAGTGAAGAAGAGAATTAGAGTTGACAAGTCAGAATCTGTAGAAGGCCTGGCAACTACAGCAGAAAAAGCCTCATGACAAGGAGATATAAGACAACTATATGATATTATCAAGAGACTAGCGGGGGAATGCAGTAAACAAGGGTGACCAATGAAAAACATAGAAGGAATACCAAACACTGGGGATCAGGAGAGATGGGATAGGTAGGTCGAACACTTTAAAGAGTTCTTTAATAGACCGATGCCAACAAACATGCTGAACGTAGAAGCAACACCCACAGACCTTCTGATAAACATTAACCCACCATCAGTCGAATAAACCAGGATAACCACTAGACAAATCAAAAGTGTGAAAGTTGCAAGGCCAATCAGTATACTAGCTGAAGCACTGAAGTTGGATACAAAGACAACTGCATAAATGTTTTAAGTTCTCTTCAGAAAGATATGCGAACAGGGACAAGTACCAACAAGCTGAAAAAAGAGGTACCTCATCAAGCCACTGAAAAGTGAAGATCCTATTAAGTGTGAGAGCTACAGAGTCATCGCACTACTATCAGTACCAGAAAAAGTTTTCAATTATGTGTGACTAAAATCGATTGAAAAATTTAACAGACACCCAACTTTGAAATCAGCAAGCTGAATTTCCTAAAGAGCAGTAATATGCCAACCAAATAGCGGCACTTTAAATCATTATTGAGAAGTCGATTGAATGTAACTTATTTTCTTCACATCAGCTTTCTTAATTATGAGAAAGCATTCGCTAAAGTAGATAGGAAACCTTGAGGAATCTTCTATACTATGAATTAACTGAAATGATTGTCACCAATATACGGAACTCTTATGATGGACTGAGCTTCAAAGTCATACACAGAAGTCAGCTCTTAAGTGCTTTGCTAGTGAGAACTGGTGTCACTCAAGACTGTTCATCCAACAGTTGAACAACTTAGCCCCCCTATTCCATACACAACAACAAATGGAGACAAAAACTGCAAGTCTGACAGTGGCTTCCACAACAGTAAGCTTCACCATTCACGAAATACTAATCAAAATCTTAAAATACAATACATCGAGCACCGACTGAGCCATACTTGATGGAGAAGTTCTGGAAGAAGTGAAAACCATTACGTACCTTAGCTGAATCATTGATAAGCAGGGGGATGTCATAGAGTTATTAAAGCATGAATTGAGAAATGAAGGATAATGTTCTTGCAGCTGAAGAATATTCGAAACGCGTTAAACCCGTCAGTCAAAACCGAAGTAAGAGTTTTCAATACCAACCTTAAAAGTGCTGTTGTGCTGCGCTGACACTTGGATAACTAAAACAATCATCATTAAAAAAGCACAAGTATTTATTAACAATTGTCTGAGCAAGATACTCCAGATCTATTGGCCAAAGATCATCAGTAAAAACATACTCTGGTAGGGAACAAACCAGATGTCACTTGAAGAAAAACTTAAGAAAAGACATAAGAGGTGGATAGAACACGTTTTATGGAAATCATTAAACCGGAACACAGGGTGAACCTTAACTTGGATTCCTTCAGGATACAGGAAAAGTGGCAAACTAAATCATATATGACTCCAGAAGCTGGAGATAAACATCAGAAGAGTGAATAGCTCTTGACGACAACCAAAAAGGAGAGCACAGAACAGAAATATTTGAAGATCGTTGGTAAGCGACTTATGCTCTATAAGTAGTAGCAGGCTTAAGTAAGTAAATGAGTATTCTGTATTAAGTGTTAAATTAAGGCACAACAGTTGTTCGGTACTTTCTGATAGATTTTGTCATTTTTTTGAAACCATAAATAATATATAAACATATGATCACAAAACACCTTAGTAAAAATTGGATCTTCGTTAGTAACTGCTCTCTAAATAAGATACCGAAAATAATAACTGGAAAACCATGATTGTCAGATACCCATAATAGGTTGCGAGTCAGTAACTAACCAGTGATGTTTTTCAAGAATCATCCCATATATAGAACTGACTGAAGTTAAGATTGAGAGCTAAGGATATCTGGCTCTGGATTTTAAATATGTCATGCTTGTTAACGGACTAAAGGTTTTGAGTTCGATCTCTTTTTAAGGGTTGTGTTTGTGTATTGTAAATAAATTTCAAACTAGTGTGAAAGTTTTTCGGTTCTTTTTTATTTTCAGTTTTTCTCCGCTTGATAAATGACTATATTCACTTGGAGTTGTTTACTTGTATCTTCCCATTATTATTTAGGACTGCAACTGATCAGTCTCTTATTAGCATATGTGCATACTGTGTGTATTGCCTCGATATAGCCTTAATTCACAAGCAATATAAGAAAAGATGGATAGTGGCTAGCAGTGGAATCCAGGATGCGCGTTTCGCCCTATTTGGGACTCGTCAGCTGGATGTTCATTTTAGGACTCGAACCCAGTACCGTTCGCTTCAAACACCCTCGCGTTATCCACTTAACCACTGAGTCCTGATTATGATTATACATAATTTATTCAGATGGTCTTTAACGAAACAATTTATTTAAACGTAAGTAATGAGAGATATTAAACATTGGACTTAAGTGAAACACACGATATTTTTAAAGTAGAAATTCTTTTTCTACCTAAGTTTTATAGCTGACAAGTTATAAATTCCATCTATTCCTTATATTTGAGGGGTACATTAGTGACTAGTTTTATTTGTAGATGGTATAAGTCACAGGTTGACCTCAACTGTGTTAACAAGTAAAACAGAGAAACATTAGGAAGTTTTTTTATCCTATCACAGGACTCCTTGTTGCTCTTATTCGTGAACATTAAAATGACAAGCAAGTAAATGATTAAATAAATTCATGAACGAATAGAAAACTGACTTTTCATTCATACATAAAGACCTTTTTACCTCTGTTGGGATCATTGTTACATCATGATACATATATACATCTCCAATCACTCCCGTATTTATAAGTTTGTCAATATGTATAACAACTTTGATTTTAGAATATTATAAATTGTAAACAGCTGATGAGAACCAAACGAAATAAAACGAATTTAGGTTATTCTGCATCCATTTTTGTTTTTTCTCGCTTTAAAAAATGATTCTTTGATTAGTCTATTTCTACTCTTTATTCTTTCTCGGAAACTTTGATTGTTTCGAGCTATTTTCTGGATAAATCGACAGTGATGTGACTATAGGTTATGGCGAATGAAGGTGATACCACTGAATAAAGTCACAATAAAATGTAGTAAACGAAGGAAAAACTAATCTGCATACAAATTATTGGTAACAAAGAAAATATCTAGTTACGAATTATGATTTGAACGATGGAATTCTTGTTGCTTTCGTTTTTTTTCTTGAATCTTTTCTTTTCCCGCTTTTCATTTACATAACCCTACCCCTCTTTTATTCTTGATAATAATTTCTTTTTCTTGTCATATAATTTGTGTAATTTATTTTATTAAACATAAACATAAAAAGAGACGATAATGTTTTTATTGCTTATCGGTATGATTGGTTACATAGTTATGTGTTGCAAAGACATAATGAGCCCAAAAACGAGAAACAGAAAGACTGGGAAAAACAAGTACGCATAGGGAGACAGGCAACTAAAAGAGTACGTGTGTATTTATTAAGTGATAGGTGGTGGTCGAAATTGTAGTTTTAGTGTGATAGTGAAAATACACCATTTCCTAATTGTTTTCTTTTTTTCAAAAAAGAACAGTAGTATTAATAATGGCAACAGAGACGGTAACTGTAGTACATAACACTCATAATCTGTCACTAGACAAGCGAATATGGCGACAGAATATCGAATTGAGAAGATCAATAAACTATGCACAAATTGTCTTCTTATTTTTTCCTCTGAAAAAAATTGTTGTTTTCTGAAACCATAATTCGATGAAATAAATTATAAGATACATTTATACTTTATCTGTGTGTATGTGTAAACTGTATTCAAAGTACAGTTATCAATTATATTTTTCTAATTAAATATTTTTCTTTCCTCCATGATTATATCATTAATTTTAGTAAATATTTAGTGAATGAAATGAAATGCTACAGCCCACATTTTATATATGAATTTTTGTATTCTTATCAGATTAAACTATTTCATTGGTAAAACTAAGTAGCGGAGTTAACAAAGAGAATTATTCACTAAAGTGATTTTGTTGAAGTTTTGTACAATTTGAAAGTAACTTTCATCAAAAAACTAATGAACTATGAAAAAGTGAATGAAAATAAGCTAGAACTAATCAATCATTGGATTGTAGTTCAAGATTTTATCACAGTGAATGCATATGACTCCATACATGATCAAGGCTGAAGCGTTTAACCCAGAGAATATATTGAATCAATTAATCTGAGTACATATGATATAGTTTAACTCATGAGTTGATCTAAGCCAGATTACCATTGGAAACCTAGAAGCGTTAGACAGCCGTATCGTCTCAGCATAGGACTCCTAAGCGGATCCGCGATCCCGCGCGCAGGAATCAAACCTATGACCTTCGGTCTCGCACACAAACGCTTAAGCTCTAGATCACTGAGTCAACATCCAACATTGTTAATGTCTAACTCTAACCAATCCACGATATTACGCAACCGAATTTAAGAATTCTCGAAGTCCCAGTGAGAAATCATGGGCAGTAGAGTTCAACTAAATTAAAGGTGAGATTAATATCACCAATGAAACCAGATATTAATGACGTTACATCATGAATTAACTTAAATCAGTGAGCTCTAACACAGCTTGCCACTAGCTCTGAAGGCATAATGTTTGATCCATGACTGGATGATATTTATGCATTTTTAAAAAAGTTCTATAATGTAACAAAGAATTTGTTCTGATGTTGTGTGATTATTCAGTGAAAGTCAGAAGATGATGTATACTTTTTTGCTTATATAATAAATTTATCAATAGTTAATACACTTTTCCCATAATTTTTAATTTTTTGAAAATTTACAAAATCAAACACAAAAACCTACTTTATATGCCTTTGTTTTCAATGCTACTTCACCTATTATTGTTTCCATAGAAAACACTCTCTTTGACTTCAGTGAATATCCATAAATCAAATATTAGCGAAACACTTACCATGCTACTGACGGTAAACGATATGTTATTCCAGTAAAGTATAGTTCTCAGTTGTAAACAAATATCACCTTTATATTTATTAATTTTTAGATAGTTCTATTACTTTCGATACTATTAAAAAAAAAGCATTTCTACAATGAAAAGCAACATTTCATCAATTACTTTCATACTAAATAACCTACTTTATTTTCTAATATAAACAAATGATTTTAGATTTTTTCTCTGGGTGTGGTTGATAACATTAACCGTAACAACATCTGGTAAATAAATATTCGGCATAAATTAACCTATTCATTAAACTACTTTCATCACTTTACTTGTATCTTTATTTTTTCTTTCTTCTATAAAAATTAAAATAGAATTGTTCCATTTGTGAGTAGTATTGAAATCAGAGAGGAAAAAAAAATTGGAATATAAGAGGAATATGTTGATTTCAGTCTTTTTTTATAGAAAAAAATAAACACAAAAGTTACTCTTTTATTCTGAATTTTTTTTTAATGATTACCATTTGAGTTTTATTTTCTAAAAAAAATTTTTTTTTGAAACTTTAATATTCACTTTCCTGATTATTTACTAATGAACAGATGGTTATTTATATTGTACATGTTAAACAGATGACCGATATTATAAGGTTAGATAAGAGTTAAATACTAGACAAATAGATTAATATAAAATATATAGATAGATACATATGGTGATGAGGGAAACTACTTTCATTTCTCTTATATATAGAAACTCAAATTATTCGTCTATAAAACTTTCACTAAAATTTTTTTTTTATTAACCAATCATTATTGTGCATCATTATGATCATTTGGAAAAACACTGTAGATCATTATCTATTTCAGTCATTTTTATACATGTAAATGAGTAGACAAATAAATAGACTATAAATTGTTTAAAACACACATAACTGTACATTCATATATATATATAGAGAGAGAAAGAGAGACAACTGGTCATTTGCCAACAAACATGAATATAATATTTTTCATATAAGCGATAACAAATGGCGGCTAAGTCATCAGAAATCAGCATAATTAAATAATTAGCCAAGTGTACCGTATAGAAAAAAACGACATCTTTATTGATAATTTTCCAGGAAAAAATTGTCTTCAATTATTATAGAAGTTGAATTCTTTTTATTTCTTTGTTATAATAGTAGTAATAATAGAGTGAAAAATTGGAATTTATAGGTCATTTATATTTAAGTAAACAAAGAATTGATTATTTCATATATATTTAAATAACCTTTGTTTTATTATTTTCATAGTTAAAAGCGTGAGTCAATTGAAGCTAGATCACCAAGGAAAACCTGGAAGCACTGGACGGCTGTTTCGTCCTATTGTGAGACTCCACAGCAATGCACATCCACGACCTCGCCTCGCGAGATTCGAACTCAGGACCTACCAGTCTATTACTTTAACATTTTTTTGACCAGTGAAGTTTAGTCAATCTATTTCTAGATGAAAGATAGACTTTATTGAGTTAGATTATGGCCTACTTTCAATTTCTGGATGTCAACAATCTTATTGAAGTATATCGAATGACAGCTTCTCTTCAATTAATAATTTATGAATTGGATAATTTTGGCTAAAAGATTGTATATTGTATTTGTTTGCAAGATATCTAATTACAGTTATTAGTTATTTTCGTACAAACGTAGTGAAGTTTGGAGGATTACTAAACAAGGGTTATAATAATATAAGATCGTTTGGAGCATAAACTACTTCCGAAGTTGAACTGTGTTTTGTGACTCAATATGCATAATAGTCAGACTTGAAACTGCTGATTAAATCAGTGAAAATGCAATCCTTATGTTAGGTCAGCGTATGGACAATGTAATTTCAATAAAGATTGACGCGTAGAATTTATTTAACTAGATTAAATGTCATTTTTAGATTTCAATATCAGTGATTTTTCATGGTTTTGTCGAATTTTATCGTTTGTCGGATTTTCTTTGTATGTCGTAATCAACAGATTATTCATTCAAGGTCAAGAAGATTACTTACTTACTTACCTACTTACTTACTTACGCCTGTTACTCCCAATGGAGCATAGGCCGCCGATCAGCATTCTCTAACTCACTCTGTCATGGGCTTTCTTTTCTAGTTCTATCCAGTTCTTGTTCATTCTTCTCATGTTTATCACGATTTCTCGACGTAATGTGTTCTTTGGTCTTCCTTTTTTCCTTTAGCTTTGAGGATTTCATGTGAGGGTTTACCTTGTCAATCAGTTGGGTACTTTCCTCAATATATGTCCTATTTACTTCGAGAGCTTCTTCCTGATTTCTTCCTCCACTGGATGGAATTTGGTTTGTTGTCTCCCACAGTAACTTGTTACTGATAGTGTCTGGCCATCTGATCCGAAGTATCTTGCGTAGACAACTGTTAATAAACACTTGTATCTTCTGGATAATGGCTTTCGTAGTTCTCCACGTCTCCGCCCCATACAGTAGAACTGTCTTCACATTTGTATTGAAAATTCTAACCTTGGTGTTGGTTAAGAATTGTTTTGAGTTCCAGATGTTCTTCAGTTGTAAATATGCTGTTCTTGCTTTGCCGATCCTCGCCCTCACATCTGCATCTGATCCACCGTGTTCATCAATGATGCTGCCCAGATATGTAAGGGTTCCCACATCCTCCAAAGCTTCTCCGTCAAGTGTAATTGGATTGGTGCATATTGTGTTGTATCGGAGAGTCTTGCTTTTCTCTTTGTTTATATTGAGACCTACTGCTGCTGAGGCTGCTGCTACACTGGTCGTCTTCTCCTGCATTTGTTGTTGCTTGTGCGATAGAAGAGCCAGATCATATGCGAAGTCTAAATCGTCCAGCTGCATCATGCCTGTACACTATATCCCGTGCTTCCCTCCAGATGTTGACGTCTTCATGATCCAATCGATCATCAGGAGAAAGAGAAAGGGTGAGAGTAAGCAACCTTGCCTAACACCGGTCTTTACCTCGATTGAGTCGGTGAGTTGCCCTCCGTGGACGATTCGGCAGTTTATTCCATCATAGGAATTCCGTATGATATTGACTATCTTTTCAGGCACGCCGTAGTGTCGAAGAAACCTCCATAGTGTTGTCCTGATGAATTCCATTCGATTGATTGTTCCACAATGATACGTGGAGTTGCGATTTGGTCTGTACACAATCTATCCTTTATCGTAATTAGAATTTGTTTACAGAATGAAATGTCCCGAGAAATTCACTATCAAAGTATTTTTCGGTAAGGAGTGCAAAAAATGTCTCAGTTAGAATAACAAAAAGATTTTAATGCTAGTCGATGCTACCGTTTAACGTTGAAATATTCTACCCAGTGAGAAAATACTACTAACACTTATCGTTAGTACACTTTCAAAACAACTTTTTCAACAAAACAACGTAATATTAGATCAAAAATATTAACTCATTTGATTTTGATAAATTGAATATTCGATCATAAAGAACTAATTAAAAGCTTAAAAAAAACCAACATATATTCAAATTGTATTTTTCCTTCAGTTTTGTAACAGTCTGTTTGAGGTTTTTAGCAATTTTCTACCACATTACTCTTCACATAATAACTCTGGTTTTTTTCTTTTCTCAAAAAAACATCCACTTTAATTCACAAATTATTACTTCGAATAGTGGGGTGTTGTCTGTTTTTATTTCTCCAGCTTCCAGCTGAAGAAGAAATTAGGAAGAGATGTTGGAGGTGGATAAGACACACATTAAGGAAAGCATCAAACTGCATCACGAGGCAATCCCTAACATGGAATCCTGAAGGTAAACTATAAAGAGGAAGACCAAAGAACACACTGCGTCAGGAATTGGAAGCAGAGATGAGAAGGATGAATAACAACCGGAAACAACTGGAAACGACTGCGTAGGACGGAGTTTGATGAAGAATTCTGGTGGACGGCCTATACTTCTCCAAGAGGTGCAACGGGCTTAAGTAAGTATCTTTTTAATTTTACAACATAGCATAGATGGAATTCCAAACTGAATTAAAATGAAAGTGTTGGTGAAGGATACAAATATTTTCAGAAATCTTCAATATTTAAAACACTAAAATTATTATTTTCTCACATTATAGATTACATGGATAAAATTTAGAAATGAAAGTTAGTAAACGAACAAATGAACAAGAAACAAACAAAACAAGAGTAAATTTATCCTGTTATTTATTCTTATTAGAGTAAATGAAACCTTTGCGTGTAGACAAAACTTCAATTATTTAAAAAAAAAGAAGAGAGGTAACCATAAAGATTGTCCCAACACCTGTTTTATTCACCATTAAGATTCACACTGATATTATATGTACATAAACATAATGGCGAACTTGTGAAAACAGAGGGAGAGAAAGGAGTTATTTTCACTATTATTATTATTATTATTATTATTTGTGATTTGTTTCCTGTACTTACGTTGTTTCCATTTTTTCTAATGTGAAAAAGAAACAAAACAGAAACAAACACATTATCCCTTAAGTTTCTCGATTGACATAATATTGAATAGATTAGAACTTGTAATTATTACTGAAAGTTACACGATACTGTTAGTCCTATTTTGATTTTAATATTAAAAATCATTATTTATATTGATGATAATAACAGTGATCAAAGTAATGATAGTAATACTAATTTGTAAACTGTACAATTTTATAATGTCGAATTAGAAATTGGGTGTTTAACTATTCATTTCAAAACATTATTATTAATGTTACCAGAAGCATGTTAATGAGTGATTTTGTGGAATAACTGTTCATTTCTTTGTGAAGTTTAATTTTTTTTACTGAAATGAATTTTCAGAAAATTCAATACAACATATAGGTATTTAATATCAGAAAGGGTTTTGTGAAGATTTTAGTAATTTTTAAAAGTTGAGATCATGGGTCAGATGAAGCTAGACCCCTATGGGAAACCTGGAAACACTGGACGGCCGTTCCATCCTATTGTAGGACTCCTCAGCAGTGCTCATCCACGATCCCGCATCACGATATTCGAACCCAGGACCTATCGAACTCGCGCGCGAGCGCCTAACCTCTAGACCACTGAGCAGGCATCCAACGATGTTAATGTCTAACCTCAACTAATCGACGAAATTAAGCGACACATCTACTATTGTCTTCAGTGAGTTACTATCTCACTGCAGATCCGGTTGAACCCCACTAGAATCTCGCGAGGCGGGATCGTGGATGTGTACTGCTGAGGAGTCCCACAATGGGACGAAACAGCCATCCAGTGCTTCCAGGTTTTCCATGATGGTCTAGCTTCAATTGACTCATGATCTCAACTATTGAAATAGGTATTTATTAGAATAAATGAAGTGATCCTGGGGAATGAAAATTGTTCAAGAAAATGATTATATAATTCAACTTCCACTGAATACTATAAAATGAGCCTGAATTATTGCATTACTACAAGATAATTATGAATTTTTAATGAATAATACAACACTTTTAATAGTTTCAACTTAAGGAAGGATTGTAATCACTAAATTTTTGATAGTGTCTTATGATATTATTTTTGAGCATCTATATTTTGTCGTTGTAAATGTTAAGTACTACAACTAATCTATCTATTTTGACATACAGGCATCGTAAGCGGATTTCTGACAACTTTTAAAATAAATGGATTACCTAGCCTCATATCCATTATGGCTGAACTCTACTGGTCACAGCTTCATACTTGAACCCCGAGAATTACCTCTCAAGGTTGGTTATTAGCAAGTAAATAAATAACTACAATACAGGTTAATGAAGATTTATAGATTATTAGTGGGATCCAGGATTGGGGGGTTAAAAATTTTAGATCAAACACTAATACTAATCACACTGCTACCTAGGATGGAATCAGTTAAACTAAGAACCTAAATTTGCTAAGTCTACTGTCTTCTTGACAGTCTTGATACTCTTATAGGTTATAGTGTCCATAGATAACCTTCGAAGTTGATTTTCATATGCAATCAATTGTTACTTTTTTCCAAGTTGTTTCTTTGTTTCTTTCATGTATATTTATGTAAGAAGTGAAACTTTTAAACGTGTTAATCACAATTTAAGAAAAAAGACTTGTCATCACCTTAAACATAATAATCACTATGATCTATTTCACAAATATGAACACTATGCCTATGTCATAATGGACCGTTTTTTCACCTTAATGTTTTTGTTCTTGAAGATTTATTTTCTTGAATATATTGTTACTATAATAAGTCATTATTCATAACAAAACTGGACAAAACACTGCAAAAACCATAAGGTGTTTCCAATGATATTGTTATTTGCGTTTACATTTTATTTATGCCAACTCTTTGACTTCGTAAATAAATAACTGGAGTAAAAACACAGATCAACAAGGAAATGAAATGAGAAGTAACCCTGTTTATAATAATAACTAAAATTACCATAAAATTAACAAACAATACTTGATTATGTTTTGCCATTTAAACTTGATTCTAACACCAATTTATAAACATCATAATTATTAGGAATCTGTCAATTCAACAGTCTTAATAGGTATGGTCAGTTACTTGAAATGCTATTTATTCATATTCAGTATCATATAATTTTCCTATTTCCATGTTCTATTTTAACATTAATATTGTTTTGTGTATATTTCATATCAAATCACTACAGTTCTTATTATGGCTTATGTTATTGTTATACATCATGTCAATAACAAAGTAAGAACATTCAAATAGTGTAAACGAATCCATATTTTGTATTTATAATTTATTGAAACAATTTATTTATGTGTTTACTTGGTGATTTATGACAATTAATTTGAAAAAAACAAACAAACAAAATAACAACAGTACAATACAATAGTAGTACAAGTTGGTCAAACGTACTATCAACTGAAGAAGTATATAGACAAGTTTTCATATTGCCTAAATCTTTACTATCACTGTCAATAGTAAGAATAATTAAGAATTAGCAAAGAGAATGAAATGAATAATTTACGGACAAATCTTATATTGTATACAAATAGCTAGTTGTTTCTGTATTTCACTTTTGTACATTATATGATTGATTCGTTCACAATAGGAATAAATAACTGATAGTATATTCTAGAATTTTCGGATATAAGGTATGATCAAATGGTCATCTTTTTTCTTTCTAAGATTTCCTACAAAATTTTTGCCAATGATATTGAGGAGTTGGAACTGTTGAAGTTTGTTTCTTTGTATAAAATTAGGTGTTCGGGCACTTACTCATTTACTTTGGTTGATCAGTTAGAGTTAACTTTCGTTAACTACTGTTTTTGTACAAAATAGTTAGAGTAAAAGATAGGGAGAACATACCAGTTAAAAGTAATAGTGTTATTTATTGTTTTGGGGTTGTACTGCTGCAGATCACTATTATTCTATACGATTGACTATGGTTTGTAATTATTAACAATAAAACTATACCACTTATGAACAATTGTGTGTTTGTTTTGGTCTCAGCGTTCAAGGATGGTGTTCTAAATCTTATGATGCCCATCAGAACATTAGCCGAGATTGCGTTAATTTTTTCATAAACCATTAAGTATGATAAAATTCATGATATATTTAACAACTCCTATTTCAGAATAGGGAGTTGTGGAGATTGTAGTGATTTTAATAGTTGAATTCATGGGTCAATTTAAGTTAGACCACAATTAAAAACTTTGAAGCACTAGACGGCTGATTTGTATGAAGCTTAGGCGTTCGCGTGTGGGTTTGAAGGTCTTGGGTTTGAGTCCCAAGTGTAGGAAAATGGATGCCCACTGCTGAGGAGTTCCACACTGGGACGAAACGGTCGTCTAGTGTTTCTAAGTTTTCAATGGTTGTTTAACATACATTGACTCATGAATTCAACTATTATAACTCTTATTTCAACCATTTAACTAAGGCTTATACTAATGATAAAAAATATTTCGATTACTAGTGAACTTCTGATACATCAAATAATCAGGGATAATCACTTCTATATAAGTTTGGTTGCGGCTAAATTGTAATCGACAATATTCAAAACAAACTTCTACCACTGATCCAGTCAAGTGTTTCATAACTTAGCCAAAATAGTATTAGATTTTGAATCATCAACTGCTTGTTCGAATATGTCAATTAACAATGTTTCATTACAGGTTCTCTAATTGTTACTATTTTATACAACTTACTAACTATTATTAGTAATATTAATGGCATAGAGACATGACTTGCTTTCTGGTCATATTAGTTTCTATTAACATTCTGCTCTGTGAAAGAAAAGAAATTAATTGTAAAGTAAACTAAATGGATATAGCTGAAGAATACCATCAATAAACAAAACAGAAATTTCACTAGTTCAAGGTTGACTGATTCGTTTATTTTACCTCCAAGTCCGTTTAGTTTAGGTAGTTTGATAGATTTAAATTCATAATCCTGCTCTCAGTAAAAAAATACAACAAAATCAGATTCTAGGTTCCTTAGGAATGAATATTTTGATCATGATTTGAATTATTTCATGTTTTATAGCACTTACCAAAAACACCCAATCAATAGTTTCATATACAGAGAGAAATGTGGTGCTGGAATATGCTGTTGTATCCTATGTACAGAAAAAGTTGTCAACTGGAGTCTGAATTTAAGGATAGTTTCTCTCACTGGCTGTCTGAAAAACGATTGCGAATCAAAGAGTACGTGCTTACAGTTATATGAGATCAAACTCAGGGCATCCAAGTTTTAAATTAAACACAATACTTTCGGGTGATTTTTACGCTCAACTCATTAGCGGTATGACATAATGATAATCAGACATCAAGAGTGATTTACTATTTCATTCCCAACACAGTTGAACCTCATTACTTATGACTTTTCACTGGAGCTTCGTGAACCTATTTTAAGATAGATTAGTAGTAATAGCATGATTATTGTTTAGTCGGGTAATTTATGATAATCAAATCAATTAGAAGATTAGTTTCTCAAGAAACTGATATTAGCTAAAGTACTTTCGCAAATCAAAAATCTTAGTACATCTTTGTCTTCTTACATTAGTATTCCTTATCACTATGGTATATTTATCAACAAATATAAGATCAAACTTAACAATATTATGTCTCCTGCTGAGTTTAAATCTCTTTCTATTTGAATAAATCATTTTTCATATATACAACTTACAGTTTCAAGAAATATAAAAGAAACAATTACGTGACAATGAAAATCTTATTTTGTAACGAATACCTAATCCGTTATGTTTACAAATTTCCAATTTTAATCTTCAACTAAAAGTCATTTGCTTGTTTGTTTTTTAATATTTTTATTCCTTTTACGATTGACAAAATACATTCACTTTTCATTTATCTTTATATTTGATCTTAACAAGTCAAATTTCTCTCCTCCTCCTTTTTCTTTCATTTTTTTGGAATAACCTATCATTATAGACATGTGAATAAATAAATGTAAGTAGTAAAACTTTAAATTGATAAAGATCATCGCCAACATCATCAACATACAATCATGGTAATAAGAATTGATAATGACAATAAACTGATAGTTGGCGTAGATAAGTATCAAAAATATTTATGATAATCCTATTCATTAATTCTATTATTTTCATTGTTAAACCCATAGATTAATAACTTTTGAATAGATTACGTCATCACAGGTTATAAACTTCATTATTATTTATTTTAAGGGGTATAAATGACATAATAAACAGGTGTAGAATAGTTTTAGTCTAGTTAAATAGAAAAAAATTTATTTATTTAATGATTTCATTTAAGCGGATTAGTAAATAACATAACAACTACCAAAATATTAAAGGATATAAGAACTTTTATCTCTATTAGAATGAAGAGTTTCATAGTATTTGGGCGCCAAGTTGACAATGAAGTTTCATTCAACTTTATTAAAATGACATTTATATTTAAATACATGAAACATACTTCATTAGTTATGATAATATATATAGTATAACTCTTATTCTATCTAATTTATACTGTTATATATTTAATAAAACTTAATTATTTCATATAGTAGACGTCATGTGGTGAATTGACTATTACATTTAGTTATTCGTTTACAGTCTTTATAAAATATATTATATTAACAGTTGTTTGAATGAATTAATATTCATTCTGTATGTAACTAATCATAGAACCAGTTTTTATATGTCAATAATATGTCATTCATGTTATAAATATTTGTTTTCTTAAATTCATTTAGTATTCTTTGCTTATATCTTTCTGTAGATGTTTAGGACTGTAATTGGTCAGTCTTTTGTTGGTATATGTGTATCCTGTGAGAATTGCTTCGATATTATCTTAAGTTACTAGCTTTATAAGCAAAGATTAGCTGATAGTGTGGGGTGGGTTACTTATATTCACATAAGTAGTATATGACGATGGTCGGGGACTGAATGTATTACAGTAGAAGATCGATAACGAAAGAATGGGAACGAAACGCGATTGGTATGAAAATGTATGAGCAATAATAATCGGAAACGATGGACTGATATTTGCAGAAGGAACAGTCAATATTGAGACAATTGATTGATAATTTGCAAATTAACTGTTTGGTTGTCAAATTTTAGTGAGATATTCTGTAATTTCGTGCCTAAACATATTCGATTGTCCCCACTTGTGTTCTCGTTCGCTACAATCGTGGAGTTTTTTCTCGTTTGTCAATCATTTCAAGATTTTGTGATAACTTTTAACATACACTGGTTTCACTTAAAGAATTCTTTAAAAAAAACTTTGAAGCACAGGGCAGTTGTTTTGTACTAGTGTGAGACTTTACAACAATATGTATCCACAATATTATTTTGAATCAAAATTTAAACAGCGAGATATTGTGTTGACCATGTCACCTTAACATAAGTTAATTAGTATATAGAAAAAACCAATCTCTAACTTTAATCATTAAGTGGTATAAATCGATTGTCATTCAGTTCCAGTAAGAATAATTTTTTCACTCTAGAGCTGATTGAATTCTACGATTCAAAATTTTAGTAAAACCCCAGGTATTGGTTTCTACTTATATACATGTCAAGTAAGAGACAAATTTTCACCTGAAGTAAAGAAAGATAGCTGTGAAATGTAATCAACTGACTGGAATTATGCGTTTATTCATGAATGGCAGCTCAGTTGTCTGAAGGTTACTCATTTATACGCAAAACCGAAGGTCATAGGTTCGATTTCCTGTGGTGGGGTCGTGGATGTACATTCCTCAGGAGTTCCATATTAAGATGGAGAAGCTGTTGAATGTTTCCTAGTTTTCAGTGGCAATTTAGCTAAGATCATTTCGTGATTTAAAAGCTGAAAATATATAAACTTCAACTTTTACTTAGCTTCATTTCTATGTGAAAAAAAGTTATGTTAAACTTCATTTGTAGTTATTGTTTATATTTTGGGGATTTGTAGAGAATTTAAACAAAATTTAAATGGTCATGTTTTATGTTTTTGTTTAAGTTAATAAACTGACCTATAAAATAAACGAATATAGAACAATTTCTCTGATACATCTCTGTGTATCTTTTGTGTATATAGTTAGAATTGAGCATTGGTTTTATTTTCGATATTCAATAACTCATATGCAAATAAACAGTTGTAATTGTGAATTGTTATTTAAATACTGTTGAATTACCATTTAAACATATTCAATGTATTTAATTCCAGTGGTCAGTGCTACTAGTATTATTAATCCCGAAATTCAAGTATTTCTCTTTTGAATTCACATTTCCTTTTAATAAATATAATGATAAACATAAAAGTGATATTTGTCTACAACTGGGAACTCTATTTTACTGAGATAACATGTCGTTTACCGTCACTAACATGGTAGGTATCTCGCTAATATTTAGTTTATGGATATTCATTGAAGCCAAAGACAGTGTTTTCTATGGAAATAATATTAGGTGAAGGAACACTGAAAACCAAGGTGTATAAAGTAGATTTTGGTGCTTGATTTTGTAAATTTTCAACAGCGTATACCTTCGAATTGTACTCACAAAACCAAACCCGCGATTTCAAGATATCATGTTTAGCTTAATGTTTTCTAGGTTAAAATCCGTATAATTTATTCTACATTTTGTGTGTATATTTTAGGGCAATGAATAAAAGTCAATTATTAGGTGAATAATTTCATACAATCAAATCATTTATTTTAGTAGATATACTGTTGTTGATAGTAAAATAGTCAATATATTCGTCAAGTACTATAAAAATATAATAATATATCTAAAGTGAAGTAGATCAGAATTTGTCTTCACCATGCAATTGAATAACTATTTTATGTAGTTGAAATCACGAGTCAATTGAAGCTAGACCACCGCGGAAAACCTGGAGTACCACAATAGGACGAAACGGCCGTCCAGTGCTTCCAGGTTTTTCATAGTGGTCTCGCTTCAATTGACTCACGATCTCAACTATATAAAATCACTAAGATCTCCAAAAAACCCTTCTGAATAACTATTTATTAATTCCTACCTTTTCATTGAATATTCCACTAAAAACAATTTTTTATAAAAATCAACCTTAAAAACTAAATACATTCCTTTTCCATTATTTAATATTCCAAATGAACTAACAGCTATAATCTGTCTATTTGTGTGTATATGTGAATGTTTTTCTGTTGTTGTTGTTGTTGCTGCTGTTGCTGCTAATGTTCAAAATTATTCACTGAAATAATTCAAAGAGTAGATATTTATTTGGCGCCACTTTTTTTCAAATGAAAAAGAGATTTTTAAAAAAAATTGTCAACTGAAATTATTATTATTTGTTTTACTAATTAGTTTAATTTTTATTCGGCATTCTAATTTTTAATTTTTAATCAAAATCAATTAATCAAAAAAACTTTAATTTTCACATTACTGATGAATAAGTATTTTTTGTTGTTGGTTAGGTTATTTGTAAGATAAAAAACAAAGAAACCAGTCTTAAAATAAATTATCAGAGGGGGTTTTGTGGAGATTTAGTATTTTTCATAGTTTTAAAGCATGAGTCAATTGAAGCTAGACCACCATGGAAAACCTGGAAACACTGGACGGCCGTTTCGTCCTATTGTGGTACTCCAGCTTCAATTGACTCATGCTTTAAAACTATTAAAATAAATTGACAGTAACTAAAAAAAACATATTTTTTCTGTATGTTATTGAAAACTGAATTCTTCTAGTTCAGAGTGAAATTTCGGTGTTTTTTTTCTTTATTTGTAGTATAAATTTTCAAAGAACTTCAAGCCGTTGACCGTTTTGACTACAGCTTTGCCTAACCACACTGGGAGGTGTTCACGAGCCCGTGTATACAAATTCCTAGAACATCTGTCTATATAACTTGCCCCACAGGAGCAGTTGAAGTGATAGATACAGAAAGAAATGGCTAGTCTAGGCAATTTATCTTTCAACATCGGTGTGATCTTTGGACGTGTGAAAAACATTAGTTGTAGTTTAACCTGCATTAGAAGTCCTTTGGATTTACCTTCGTAGCTTCAGTCTTAACATTTCACTAGGTGCGCCGCCTCTGAATTGTATACGTATATACAAAGGCTTTTTATTCAGAGTTAAACATTTTTTACATATCCAGCCGCTCCTTTTACCCTGGCCAACTTCAGGGTCAACTTGTTAATAATTAATTTTATAATATGGTGACATTAATTTGATTATTGTTCATTTTTATATCCTAAACTTTAAGCGTAAAATCAAGAAAACAGTAACAATTTGTAGCCGATCAGTTTTTTTGCGTAAGAATATCACTATGATGCTACATAATTTGGAGGTAAATAGAATTTTCCTTTATTTATATGGTTTAATATTAAATAACTTAATTTAATAGTCACATTATAATTTGATCAATGTTCAGTCAAGACTAATGATCATTCAATATGTTGTTAATTGGATCTTAGTGATCATTTAATATAGATGACCTAGTTTTAAGATGGTTGCTATCAGTTGGCGAAGCGCTGAATGTTAGTCATGATATATGACCAATTGACTTACGTAAGAAATGTGGAACATGTGATTCCAACTCAAATATTGTAGTAACCACGACAGCTTTACTTTACGGGCTATATCTCTTATAGTCTATTCTATAAATACTGAGTGGGGTGTCGTGTTAAGTAACTCACTGAAATGAATGGTTTTGTAACTACTGAGCATTGATAATGATCTTTCAGCTTTTATCAAATACTAGTATCTAGAGGTGGTTGGTCAAGTATCGTCACCAGATTACGGGACGACCAAATTTAAAGCGTATCTTATCTTCCTGATAGACAATCTAGAAGTCATACATTCCTCCACTTCTACATGTACTTAAATGTACTTTTCTCCGCACGTTATTGCCTTCTTTCTGATTTATCTTCGGAATAGTCACTGTGATATATCTAGAGGCCAATATTTTCCCACTATGTTAGATTCAGTTTGTCTTCAAAAGTTAACCGACAGAAAAACTAACTCAAAAAATCCAAAAATAATAACAGTATATTTGGTAAAAAAAACACCTCAATTAGTATTTAATCAATAAAAGTTGACCATGTTCAAATTGTAGAAGAAATAATGATGATCAGTTGACTTATTTCAATGTTCATTTCTAAATTGATTGCCCTTCAGTAACTATATATAACTTCCGCTGGTAAAATAAAAGTTTTCCATTAAAAAAAATAATATTTTGTTTAACTTAATAGACTATTGTATGTCATCTTTTCCGAGGTATCAATTTCATATACATTTACCATACTAATTTAAGAGGCAAATTCATTCTATAAAATAAATTTAATTAATTAACTAGACATATTTATGTTTCATGTTGAAATCTGATTCTTTCACTTCCTACAATTTTTTCTGTTTTCTTTCCTTCTGTCTTTTTTCATTCCCATCTTTTCTTTTCCCAGATATTAATTTACTTGATCTATGGTTAGACAGTTAGTTAAGTCCAGTGTTCACTGCAATGTAAATAATGAAACGGAATGAAAAGATAGTAACGAATATTACAGTCTATAGTATGTATAAGATTGTTGATAATAATCTTTTTATCTTACTTTATTTATTTATTCTTATTTCATTAGCCTATAGGAAAATATAATTAAACCTTGAGGCTAAATAAAATTAAAACCCCAAATGATGAATGTGTTAAAGAAGAAACGGAAGAAGAAATAAAACTTTTGAAAGAATACACAGTTAGTCATTAGAAGATAGAAAATAGAGAAAGTAACTGATATTAGATTTTAACAAACAAATAATTATTTGAAATACAGATTTATATGTCTTTTGATACCTCACCCTAGAAGTCAACAACGTAATAAATCGAAAGAAAAGCATAAACTAACAGATAGTAGAAAGTTATAAAAGTAATGAATTAATGAATATGACTTAAATTAGATCTGATAGTTTTAATAATAAGTCACTAGTAACTGGGACCCAAGATTCCTTAAAAGTAAACAACATTTGGTTTGAAAACATAAGAATTATTTATATTGTTAGTAAATAACTCATACTGTGATGTATGCTACTTATGTTGACAGATGTAAGTAGTATGTAACACGAGTCAGAAGTGCAATGCATGTCAAAAGATTGAACAGAACAGAACATAAAGGAATCGGAATAAAAACAGAATTGGAAGAATCATGAAGGATTTGAAGGACAACTGAAAGATGTGCAAATGATGTATTTGATGTATCATTTTCACATTTTACTAAACCACTGTGTGATTGTGCATTAAGCAACGAACTGGTCCTCCCCACCTGAGTGCTCATTCACTACGATACTAGCTCAATAAACATTTCAGTCTACTGATTATAGTTATTTTTCATAGAGGAATAATCTTCTTTGAGTAAAGACTTTCGAAATCAGGCGAAATAAATATTCAGTTGATACAGAATTCTCTATTTAAAGTTAGCCCACGATGAAAATGAACTTTAAATCATTGCAGATCATTACAAAGCACCACTTTAAAAAAATAATTGCATACTTATTAGCAACTAGGATTAAAATGGGTTACTTGAAGTTTAGCTCAGAGGCTATGACATAAGAAATCAAACAAATAGGAACTCGGATAGTACGTCGTCAATGATATAAGATGAAAATCGCAGTTTGTTTCATATAGACTGTCGACTAAAAGTCTTCCGATTCTGTGGTTGAATAATATTTGATTTCAATAAGAACACGGTGTCCAGCACATTAATGAGGAATTTCAAATTAGAACTAAACTGTTACTGAGTGAATTCTTGATTTTCAATGGTTTTCCAATTTATTTCTGTTTTTTTTATATAAGCTACTATTCAAATATTTGGTTACAATCTTCACTATGGAGTAGGATATTTAGTTTCATAACTAAAAATCAATTATAATGTATGTTTTATACAGAATTAGCGAATTTTACATCAACCAATAATCTAAGATGCTCCTTTAGCCCTATTTGAGAGTCACTGGTTGGATGTAGTAACGAACATGACAATGATAAAAATAAAATACCGGTTGCATAAATTAGTGCCTATCTAAACTTAGTATTCGATGGACAAAGGTCTGATGTTTGGAGCTAAAGGTACCGGGCTCAGATCTCAAAGTGAACACCAACACTTTGATGCAAATAAATCCAGGTAACGAGTTCTGAGTAGGATGAAATGAACAACCTGTTTCCTACTGTCATCTACAATCTATCTATTCTGTAAAACAGTAATTGTATATAGCTTGAATTCCAGTGAGTCTAGTGGACTATTTTATCCGCACTCAGTCTCATATCAGAAGCTCAGAACGGCAAGTTGACTTTTATTTAAAGAACAGTGTTGAGATTTATAATTAGTTCATTTACAGTGAACAAATTAGATAATCATAAAAGACTTGAGGTCTATAAGCACCCGGTTTTATGGTTATCTACAACAGTTAACCGATACATCACGAATATATATATATATATCCAGTAGCTAGTCATGGATATTTTCATTTAGATATTATATTGGTGTATTCAATGAAAAATTTATAGGGTATATTTGCTAAGAAACAACAGCATAATACAGAATTAATCAATGTTATTTCCTTTGTTTAACTGGTAATAAAATATCTGAAAAGTCATACTAATCACATCATGAATCTTTCATAAAGGGAAAACTAGTTTAGACTGTGAGAAAAATAAAGTTGTTTTGTGTCACCGGGAAAAAAAAGACAGCGCCATTCATCTTATTAATCAATGATGTATGGCTAACATTTCACTTCATATAAATGTGACAGTGATAACTAAAACTGACAAACATTTGAAATTTATCTCGATAACAAATTTCGTATTGATTTGTGGACCTTTTCACGAAGTTTAAATTCAATTTTTTTGAGAATTAAAAAGAAATTAAGTTACGTGTACTGTAGAATAATTAAAAGGGGGGGGGGAGAAAAAAACAGTTATAGATTGATCATTTGTTACTAATAAATGTTTGAGATTATAGGATGTAGTATATTTTAGAATTCCGTTTTCTAAAAGATGAAGACAGAATTTAGGAAATACTTTTTATACACATAACTGTCAATAACTTGTTAATGATTGATGATACTTTTTGAATGTAAAGTAGCTTTCAACATAGATCACTAGAAATATTTAACTAAGTTTAATAAAGAAATAAAGTTTTAGGTTGAATGTTTCGATGTTACTGTTTAACATAGTTAAACTGTATTGTCCTATGGCAAGTCGTTCCCAAAGATATATTCTCGAATGAAACAGAAAAAACATACCTCAAAAACCGAGTATTGTTTAGGCATATTTCCATGATACACGGTAAAATTGATCAGTTTCCACAATGTTGTAACCATGCATTGTGTTCAGAGGAAATTTCTAGATCCACTTTCATTGTCTGAGCTTATAATATAATTTAAAAATTCACCTAATTATCTGGTCCAAGCTGAGATTTACCTAATAAATTTCAAAACAAATTCTCATATCAAAGATGGATAGTTGCTAGAAGTGGAATCCAGGACGTGCGTTTCGTCCTATTTGGGACTCGTCAGCTGGATGTACCTGCATCTCAGATTTGATGTTCCCTCCAAAACTCGAACCCAGTACCTTTCGCTTCAAACACCATCGCGTTATCCACTCGGCCACTGAGTCCTGTTAGCCGCTTGCTTGTGTAATGGGGTGAAGTTTAAATTCACTTAATATTGTTTTGTTTGGATCTTCCCACCATGCATTCAAACAAAACAATACTAAGTGAATCTCAATTCTCATATCTTCTTCAAACTTCAAATCTCTTGTTTCCTTATCCAATCATTGTTAAAATTTTACCCTTGTGTTACCAGTGAACAGGTTTTTTTTTTAAGAAAACCTTCATTGACTAATTGTTGTTAAATATAAAAAATAAAGTTTTATAGAGAAATCGGACGATTTGAAGTAGATGTTCATGACAAAATGATGTAAGCTTGTACAATTTATTCTTGCATAAACTTCTGGGCTGACATTTTTCTGAACTTTTGTACGGTACCATAAATTTTCCTACTTTATATTTGTTCTAAATATGCAATTATGTGTGATAAATGACTGAACATAAGAGCTTTCATAAAATGTTTACAATCTATCACGAATTTATTTAGTCAGAAACTCGCATATTGTCCTCATCCCCTATGATTTTGAGCAACTAGCAGAGATCACTATAGAATTTATAAGTCAAATGTATTCGAGGCTATAAAGAAGCACCATGGAAGTAAGACTGTTCGCAAGCATTTATAGTTGAATATGAATTCTTACTAATCATTGTTTAAAAAATTTTTATGTATGGTTTTTAAATATTTATACAATAATATTATCAGAAGGGGTTTTGTGGAGATTTCAGTAATTTTATGATTGGAATCATAAGTCAATTGGAGTTAGACTACCATGGAAAACCTGGGAGCACTGGACGGCCGTTTAGTCCTACTGTGGGACTCCTCTTCTAAATCCTATCAAATTTGACAATCGGTCAACAAAAGATTAAAAACTCAATCATTATTGTACTATCAGGGAAATTCGTCAACATCATACTTTATCAGTCAAATTTATATTTTAATAGTTGGATTCATGAGCCATTCTAAGCTAGACCACCATTGAAAGCTCTATGACGATAATTATGTTTGGTGTGTGTACACACCATGTTATATCGGATGAGTGATGTTGTTTAGAAATTAAATATAAAATATGGTTGTAGTATATTGATGTTTCACAGTTTTTGGAACACAAGGCGATACGGAGATGTTTAATGTAGTAATTTTCTAACCAGACTAAACGTAATTTTGTAAAAAATGGAGTCTTCTTAGAGAATTGAAAGTACTTTCATTTTGTTATATTTTTATAGTACTGTGAAGTATTTGTGTAAATAGAAAAATAATTTCGTTATACAAAAGAGTGTAGGAAATTATAAAGTGTTGGATTAGATTCATAATTATAAGGCCTTAACTTCTGAAATGTTTATAGTTTAAATCGCAGATGGATAATAGTTAGGTAATAATTGAAAACTAGGAAACACTGGACACCTAATTCGTTCTTGTATGGGGTTCCTCAGAAGCGTACGTCCATGACCCACCTGGAAGTGAACTCAGGACCTTTAGATGACTGAGCCAGCATCCAATGGTTTACGTGTCCAGTTTCAATCAGTTTGCTATATTGAGCGATCATCTCTCATTGCCCGAGGTGGAAAACCGTCTCATGCCGGACACATTTAAATTTTATTATTCATAGCTTCCCACTTGAAATCCGAGAACTAGCTCTCGAAATGAGTCACTGACATAAATGATGATTATTATAATAAGCAATATATGGAGTTTGTTTAAATCATTCAGTTTCTATAGTTCTTGAATACGTCAAAAAATTACCAATACATTGAGGATATTCATGCATTTTATCTGAAGGAACATATTAAGAACATTAGTTAAAGTAATGCATTATGAAGAAAGTTTAACAAGTCTTCTTTCCATCTTTTGAGTTCAATGTTATATTTATTTGGCAAATATAACTTATGGGGGTTCTAGATTCCATACTTGTATAAAGTTTCTGTTTCATATTAAAATAATCTGACAAGAATAATGGAAATTCTTATTCATCATAGTCCAATATTCTTTTACTTATTATATTTCTGAATTCTTGAATCCATATGACATTATTTCTTCTATCTAATTTAGGTCTTGCTATACTAATTCAAACATCATGCTTTATAATAGAACCTAAATTGAATGAATTCAATAATAAATCGACAATCAATATTCTGTCTTAAATTCTATAACTAAGTCATATAGCTATTGACTTAAATCAAATTAATTTGGCAGCTAGATATCTGTTTACTAAAATTTTAGCGTTTAAAGCTACTACTGCCATAATTCAACCTCTTTAGGATTCGATTTTTTTGAAATTTAGTCTAAGAAATCATATCTGTTTAATTCAACTAATATACTGAATTCGCATAGTTGAAATCATGAGTTAATTGAAGCTAGACCACCATGAAAAACCTAGACCCATGATTTCAACGATGCAAATACTGAAATCTCCGCAAAACCTTTTCTGATAATATAGTGAATGACAAAACTTATAGTTTGTTATTTTCTTTTAGAAGATTTTCAGTTATATCAACTTTTAACAATAATAATAATATCAACAACAATATACAGACAACTAAAATTTATTATATATATATATATGCAATTATTATACGAATTAATCATTCAATAACAGTTTTGTTTTAAATAAATGAGTAAATTAAATTATCTGGAAACCGGAAACATCAACACTTAATCAACTAAAAAGGAAACTAAACCAATTTTATTTAAAAAAAGAAAAGAAAAGGTAGAAATCTAAACACTGAGGTATGTGTGTGTGTATATGCACGTATGTGTGTGAACGTATTGAATTAAGTTGATAAATCCAAAATAAGAGAATAAAATAGATTGTATAAGGATAGTACAAATAGACAATGTAGGTTAATGTTAATATCTACTACTAACTTTTCCATTCAATTTCAATCATCAATTAATCATTATCACATTTTACAGTGTCATACAAATTTTTAGAGTTGAGAAGGAAATAGTATCATTTTTTTGTTAACTATAGTTAATGAGAAACATAAACTGTGTTGATAAACAATTTTTTTCTTTCTTTTTGACTTATGAAATAGTGTAGAGACAATTCATTGTTAATATTTATCACTAATCACTGGATAGTGATGTATGTTATCTATCTATCTATCTATCTATCTATCTATCTATCTATCTATCTATCTATCTATCTATCTATCTATCTATCTATCTATCTATCTATCTATCTATCTATCTATCTATCTATCTATCTATCTATCTATCTATCTATCTATCTATCTATCTATCTATCTATCTATCTATCTGTCTATCTATCTATCTATCTGTCTATCTATCTATCTACACTTGTGTCTTTCTGAATTTGTTTACTGTTTCTATGTTTTCCAAAGTCGCTGACGATTACGTTTGTTAACAATCATTGTATTAATATTTTCTCAATTAATCTTAACCAATAAAACAAAACATATACATGTTATAACAACAATTACTAATGCCAATAATTTAACGGTGAAACTTTAGTAACATTAACACTATTTTCATAGTATTGTCACTTATATTAAATAAATATACCAACTAAATATACACATACTACTAGTGTTAAACATGTCATGTTTACACGTATATATATATATATATATATATATGTTTAATCTTTGTCTCTATTAAATAGGTAGACATGTATGTATTTCACGCATTATTAATCACAAATCCATTAAAATTAATTATGATTACTTTTTTAAATAAAAAAATTGGAGTATCAAACTGAAAAACAATAAACATCAGTACACAACAGTAATATAACGAATTACTTACAAAACTGAGTGAAATATTTGTATAATGAATTTATCATCAATAATGGATAAGGTTGATACCAAGTCAAAATGATTAAAATGATGAAACACGCGTCCTGGATTCCACTGCTAGCCACTATCCATCTTTGCTTACAATACTTGTGAATTAAAGCTATATCAAGGCAATACGCACAGTATGAATATATGTCAATGAGAGACTGACCAGTTTCAGTCCTAAACATCAATGGGATGATATAAACAAACAATACTAAGTGATTAAAATGATTGTCGGTGTTGTTTTTTGAATAAAAAATTCCTTCCTTCAATGAAATAATCAATATTTTAGAGGTTATTTGTATTAAAACCATAAGTGTTTAAAGGGATAATCGTTGCCATTATTATTATTATCATTGTCATATTATCATTAATGAGTAACAGGAAATTCTGCTTTTTCTGTTTATTTTAATGAGTAGGTCAGTAAATCAGACAACAAATGAAATAGAATGGTAGGAAATCTGTCAGTGATTAAATAAGCCAGCAAATCAACTTGTCATGAGGATTATTAATGTGCAGAACATGTAATAGACATTCATACATTATCAAAGTGTTATAAAAAAAGGCATTGTCATAAATTCTTTTAAATTCCTCAACACATTAATTAGAGAGGGAGTGAGAAAGAGTCAGTTTACTACATAAAAATAGAATTGTCAATAATGAGAAAGTTACATGTTGTTTAATTTTACTACTGACTAGTAGTCATAATTTTATTTTTAAAGTTTTAGTTAATACTTATCATGTAACAATCTATGAGGTAATTCAGAAGAATAAGTTGTAGAGAAAACGGTATAAAATCAGTAGTATTAACATTTTAACATAGTGCTACAGTAATTGTGACTGAAAAAGGAAACGAATTACTGAAGAATTTTCGGTTACAACTTTTAGATTATCTAGTTAAAGCTTTAATCTATCGTTTGGTAGAAATTCATTTACTGAATCAATTGAGTGTAATGACTTGTGTAGAAGATGAATTGAATTTCTATGAAAACATACTTTTTAAATTTTTTTTTAGAACCGTTAGTTCACTTTTGGTTTTCTTTCTCATATGATAATTTTTATATTTCAGCAAATTATGTAATAGACTGGACACTTTTTTCGGAAATAGGTAACTAAAAAGGAAGGGATAATACTGTCTGTACAATGAGCTGTGTACATTACTTATTTCTTTATGACGAACAAACTTTAGTTATATAGTGATTGATAAACAAACAACATTGGACATTTGTTTTTTTCCTAACAGGAGATTATTCAGCAGAGTGGATCAGTGACTGAACCAAATTTCGAAAGTAGGATTTCTTGAACTTGTAGTAAACGCTTAATCCTTAGATCACTTGGTTGGTATCCAATGACTTACATTTTTAACTTCAGTCCATTCTCTAGCTTGTTTTCTGATCTTTGATGGTTGACTAACTAAAGTGGATTCGTGATGAAATAATAAAATATTTACTGATTATGACAACCTCTTATATTAAAATCTTATTGTACGTTTTCTAGTGGCTAATTTTAAGAATTAATCACTAGATTTCTAGTGAGAAGTCATGATCAATGAAGCTCAACCATTTTGAGTGTAAGATAAATACCATCAACGACAGTGGGTGAGAGTTGCATAATATTGAGGATTGAGTGATATTCAAAATACGAATAACTGAATAACAACTCATTGGTCTCTAGATTACGAGTTCACCTGAAGGCCCATAAATCCTGAGTATAATACCTAATGGTCTCATGGATGTGGATTGTTGATAAGTTTCATACAAAGATAGAAAAGCTGTCTAGTAATTTCTCACTTTCGGTGATTGTCTTGAAGAAGTCAGTTCGTGATGCGAAGCAACAGGATAAAACTACCATTGGAAAATAAATCTAGGATCTAAGGAATAAAGTTATTGCTTTCATGAATACTTTTAGGTGATTCATATGGATTGTTTACCATGGAATTTTATAATGAACGTTTCAAAACCATTCAAAATAATCATAAGCAGAAATAGGATGGTCCAAACAAGCAATACAAAATGTTTAGAATAATCATTATCACCTTCCTCTTGATAGTAGTGGTATTTTCTTCAAAATGATTGAATATTGGGTAGACGTACTGGGATTTGACTAAATTAAAAAAGTAAAGATATTATTGCTTTTTCATCTTTACTTTTTAAACTGAGTTTCAGGACCTTTTTATGTTATAGTTGCAAAAAAGCTACAATATTTATCTATGAAGCTCCAAATAAGCCAAGAGATGGTAGCAATACACTTTACTGGCCAATGCCTTTTATAAATTTCAGAACTTCATGTTCTGTAATATTGGATTTAACTAGACTTATAAAATCATGACCAACACGAACATATAATTTTAGAAATTTCCTGGGCACTTAGTTTACTTATAACTAATATGGCGAGGAAAGACTGAACTGATTAGAGTTTAAGTGGCTTGTGAAACTGATTTCTTCTCCCAATAGTTTACGATATTTAATTAACTTCAAGGAGTAATCATATAAGCTACATTTGTTGGTTTTAGACATTATGACATCATTTTCCTATAGTAAGTTATCTGTTAATTAACGCAATGTGCTACTCAATTCATCTTCTATCGATTGTTTAAAACTTTCCATTGATATTCAAGACTGCAATTGGTCAGTCTCTTTTGGCATATGTGCGGATTGCCTTGATATTCCAAGTCACAAGCATTTTAAGCAGAGATAGATGGTGGCTGTCCCGGAGTGAACATCAACTCTGGGTTGCAGTAACATTCAGCTAACGAGTCTAAAAAAGAATGAAATGTGCGTCCTGGATTCCACTGTTAGTTTCCATCCATCGTTGTTTATTAAAAAGTGCTACTAAGTTTAATGTATACTAATCTAACTGTTTATCATTGTGAACTTTATAAAAATTAGTGTCTTCAAGTGTCATTCTAATTTACTTTGGATGTCAACTAAATCCTCATCTGTCTTCATTCTGTTACTTGCATGATTTTCAGCAACTAAAACAGTAATCAAATAAATAATCCTTGATATTGGTATCTAAATTTACCTTAAGTTAATACTTCAGTCTTACCACTGAGCACTTTACATTTTGTGAGCAAATTAAGTTCAAATAATCATGGTAATTCTGAAAGACAGCTAAAAAATTACTGTATCAAGGATCTGACACCTCATTTAAACAATAAGAAGTACACATAGAAAATGACAGAGTAAGTAAACACCCATAAATTAGGCATGCAGTGAATATAAATTTAATTTATATATATTGCTATATAAATATACTCATGCTCTAAGTTAAAGCTTTTATTATAAATTACTAATCTTTTTACTCAACAGAAACTTTTTCACGTTTTATCTCGCATTATTACTTCTTAAGTGTTCGAATATGCTTAATCTAATAGACAACGACGTTAAATGGTTATATATACATATAACCAATTCATAGTATATTTGGCATACTGTCTATCCATTGACTACCTGTTACAACTATTACATTATATTTAAATCAAAGAGTAAACTAATTACTCATAATAAATTCAATTTTCAATAATTTCAATTAACAGTTTTTCCTCCTCTCATCATTTATACACTTTTATTAATAAATATTTATATGTACTAGTTCTATGTGTAACTGAAAGACTAAGTGTCTATAATAAGTAACACGAATAAATAAAGTAGACTGTTCATAGATGTTCATAGTCAGGGCATTCATCATTGAAGAGGTGCTTAAAAATTATTCAATCCATTTCATTGTTTTCTTATAGTTTGAATAGTTTAGTTTGACAAAAGAATATTTTCGTTTAACAATAGAGATATGGTTTGGTAAAAGAGAAGAAGAAATAAATTTCTTTTATATATCTAGATAGTTCTTTACTTTATCTGTGTTTATTATTTAATGTAATAATGTTATTATCTATTTTTATTATTGATATATCTTACAAAGCATCATCAAAAATCGTACACATTGACAAACTTAAAGAAACACGTGCACATTCCAATGGAGCAACTAATTCTCCTTACATACTACTACTACTACCACTTACAAAAGTAGCATTTATCACAAGAAACTGTTATCTTTGTATTTTAATGTCAACTCTTCCACTTCATAAGATAAGTATATTACAAATAAACTGATTGACATATACATTACGACATATGTAGATTAGAAGGAATTTATGATGCTTCCGAATCAAGAGAGAGAGAGAACAGAGAAGATGAAGGGAACTAGAAAATGTGGGAAATAAACAAGTGCTTAATATTCGTTAATAAATTAGATTAGTTAAGCAAGAAACATTGATGGAAGTAAAAACATTAACATATGTCTGAATTGACTATCTTATTTTTGTCAATTATAAGTTATAAAAGTAGGAATATATATTGTTTATATTGATAATTCATAATGCAAAATGATTAGCATAAAACGTTTTTCCTTAGTTTGACATTTTAATAATTATTTTGAACATATTGAGTTATAAGGTTTATCATCATCGTTACTATAGTATTTTAATTATCTCAAAAGTGAATATAATGATCTCCAAGATAGTCCACATCATGAATTGACATCAGTCAGTTTGAATTGTCCTAAAAAAAGATGGATAGAAATCAACAACTGTTCTATTTCATATCTCAAGATCTAATCATCTTTTACACATGGATTCATAGAAAAAAAACAAACTAAAAACCAAGAATAACTCTATTTAGAAATATTACTAATTTTACTGAATATAGGCTATTTTAAGAAATTCGTTCAAGGAAATCAAATGCAAAACACAAACTGATGAATTGACTTTTCCAAACTTAGTGATGGAAGAAATGTAGATAGGTATAAAATAAGGTTTTAAATAGTAAAGAACATTGATCGAATAACATAGTAAAGAGTTTATAAGTTGATAAAGTGTTTTGTGGAAAGATTTGTATAGTTCGGAGGTGGTTACGCAACAAACTAACATCAGTTGCTACTTAAGTTTGTGACTTCTGTGAGATGAATACTTGTGACTCTAAGAAAGTTGAACCCCACTCTTTTTGGGTCTCACGATAAACACTGTGACATTTTATAACTGATTTGGATCTACAGTTTACAAACCCAGTCAATTTGTGATGTTTTCAATGAGCAGTTAATGCCAGTGACTCAAATTTGTTTGGCACTACTATTTGCCACCTTCAAGTAGAATTATAAGAAATCTATTTGTCAACTAGTCCCTAGTGAGCCTACAAAATTGGGTAAAAATATCATTTTAATGTAAATAGATAAAAGAAAATTGGTGGTTATAACTCTGGTCTTTAATGGTTATTCATATAGTGTTATTTTATAAGAAAAATCAGCCTAACATATTTTATACTAAAATCGATGGCAAAATTTAATCTAGTGCTGACGTGAACTCAAATTCATATGTTATTTCAATGTGAATGATTATTAGCCATAGCTGACTGAAAGTTTAAAATAATTTTAGTCAAAAACATAAGTAGTTAAACCGACAGGATTTGATAGATACCGAGAATTAGATACCATGAAAGAGGTTATTATCGCTTAACTAGTTAGCGTTTAGATTATATAGATACTTATTTATTCATATTTTCAGGCTATTATTATAAATGAATAGCTTGACAAAAATCGGGTGCCGAGTGTAGAGAAGTCATTATATGTGAAAATTATATTTGAAATAATCTCAGCGATTGAAGTTTAAATGATTCCAACGTTTCGTCCAGCTAACTTGTCCTGAACCTTGAAGAAGTCCAGACAAGTTAGTTGGACGAAACGTTGGAATTATTGAAATTTCAAATATAATTTTCACATATATATAGTTATAAATATTTTTCTTTGCGTTGCTATAAGAAGTGAAATAATTTTTCAAATCGATTTATAAAATTATTCACACCTGGTAAATTAACTTTTATCAATATGTATGATTTAAATATGATGAAAATTAGGAAACGTAAATAATTTGTAATATTTAAATGTATACGTCTGTATGTGCAAATATTACTTATATCAATTTAACTAGTAGTCTCTCATGATTTGCAGATGTCTGATATCAGTTATTTTTAATTTTGGATACTTGTGTACATAATTAGGTAGAGCTTGTTTACCGAATGACGTTTTCATGAGTGAAATATTTTTCAAAAATTACTTTATTAAGCGAATATTTTAAATTAATTTTCGGTGGTGGTGATAATGATAACGGCGACAATAATCATACTAATAATAATTCAAAAATAATAAATTGGACGATAAATATTGACAAGGAATCTGATGTTTGGCTTTTTTCTTATTAAATTATATCAGATAACAAGCCGATGTAAACCATGATGAACTGGTCAATACTGTCGATTATTAGTATTGGAATCTTCGTCAGTACACATACAAAACTCTACACACGGGGATCCATTCAGGATCTTCTGGTTTTGTGGCGAGTAGGACAATGAATTCATATTTGATAATTCTAATTTTTCTGTATAGTCACTTCCTGATACATAGCATAACTGTTATACAATATCGTTAACGATTTTAGAGGTTCGCTGGCATGTTTGGACTGATATGGCCACGTTATATCACTGGAACCAGTAATTGTATATTTGTGTGATAGTAGTAGTGGTAGTAGTTTACTAGTAGGAAGACTGAATAAATGAGTAGTAGCAGTAGTGATCCAAGTTTAATCTAAAAAGGTGATCAGCTGTTAATCAGATTTAAATGAGCAAAATTTATCAATCTTCAATACGGAATGACCACATCAGCGAGGCTGATCCATGCCATTTGATTGAATGCATGAATATTCCCGCGTTCACCATTATTGTCCTTCTCCCCGTGATAAATGTTGAATGTTTATTTTCCCGGTTAGCTCATGTTCAACATTGAGGATAGTCTGGTTACGATCAATGCCTCTACAACACTACAGGAAAATGTATTGCATGTACACCAGCAATCTCAACATAGGTCTTGATAAGGTAATTCATTGTACACAGACACAAATATAATATAATCAAATATAATAAACGACCAAACAGTCTGTTTTCATTTACATATTATTATTGTACAATTAGAAATAAATTATACGTTTATACAGTGTATAGAATAAAATAATTAAAATAGTTCTTTAAATTGTTTAAAAATGGTTTTAACTTATCAGTATCGTTCTAAAATCTGGGCAGCATCACTGATGAACACGGTGGATCTGATGCAGATGTAAGGGCGAGGACCGGCAAAGCAAGAACAGCATATTTACAACTGAAGAACATCTGGAACTCAAAACAATTCTCAACCAACACCAAGATCAGAATTTTCAATACAAATGTCAAGACAATTCTACTATATGGGGCGGAGACGTGGAGAACTACGAAAGCCATTATCCAGAAGATACAAGTGTTTATTAACAGTTGTCTACGCAAAATACTTCGGATCCGTTAGCCAGACACTATCAGTAACAAGTTACTGTGGGAGACAACAAACCAAATTCCAGCGAATGAAGAAATCAATAAGAAGCGCGGGAAGTGGATTGGGCACACTTTAAGGAAATCACCCGATTGCGTCACAAGACAAGCCCTCACATGGAATCCTGAATGTCAAAGGAGAAGAAGAAGACCAAAGAACACACTACGTCGATAAATAGTGATAAACATGAGAAGAATGAACAAAAAGTGGATAGAACTAGAAAGGCCCAGGACAGAGTGGGTTGGGTCGGCGGCCTATGCTCCATTGGGAGTAAGAGGCGTAAGATAAGATAAGATCGTTTTAAAAATATTATAACTGGTAAACTCTAAAGCATAACATTTTGGCCTTCTCTTAAGAATTAACGAAAAATCTGTGGAACCTACTGATAAATTATCATTTTATTGTTCAGAATTAAAATACGTTGAAGTTAAAAAGAATCATTTATTTTTTATTTTTAAGTTGTGTGCTCTTGTATTTTGTAACCGACTACATTAGTAGGTATTATTATTTCTTGAAAGTGTAAGGATAATAAAACATTGAAATGAAGGTGTACACGAAACAAAAATAATGATTTTCACTGAAATTTAAGTATTAGGATTGTAATAAATATTGTGACAAGTCACTGTGTGACTTAGTTAAATGGTCTAGTTTGTTTATTTGTTTGCCAATCGACATTATTGAATGTAAGTAGGAAATTCTTGAAACTCTGATCAATCTAATACGATGATTTGTAAATAGACTTGCAAAGATAATATGAAGAGTACTAGTGCCCCTCACCACCATTAGGAAAATAGATATTTCCTTAAAATATGTACCATTTAATATAAAATCTAGGTTGGTTACTTCTAACCACCTAAAGTTAATTTAATTTACACTACAGTAAATTGGAACTTAGTTTATTGAACGTATTACATAGAACCTGATCCACATTAGAGATCGGAGATTGATTAATTTATGCATAACTTTAACTCAAGTATAATATATACAGAAGTATGATAATAATGATAATTTTTCATCTCGAGATCTTATTTACATTTATTTTATGTAAACATTGTTTCTAATGTAATAATTGAATAGATTTTCAAACTAATTAACCATTTTACATGGAACTTATATTTATAACAACAATGAACAAATGACTTAAGTGATTGTATAATAACTTCAGTATAAATTGGAAGCAATTTTTATCAGAAATTGACTAGCCAGTGTCATCTGATTAACACAAATAAATGATGAAAATTATTACGGAATCAAAATCTACATAAAATAATCAATGAATATATATTTAAATGGTTGAAGAATACAAATAAGCTCTTAAACTCAGAATGGGTTTTGTGGAGATTTTAGTAATTTTATAGTTGAATTCATGAGTCAATGGAAGCCAGACCACAGTAGAAAACCTGAAAGCACTGGATGGCCGTTTCAGCCCACTGTGGTACTCCTCAGTAATGCTCATCCACGATCCCGCCTCGCGAACTTAGAACCCAGGACCTAACAGTCTTGCACGCGAGCGTTCAACCCCTAGACCACTGCTGAGGAGTCCCACAGTAGGACGAGACGCCCTTCCAGTGCTTCCAGGTTTTCCATGGTGATCTGGCCTCCATTGACTCATGAATTCAACCATAAAATTACTAAAATCTCCACAAAACCCCTTCTGATAATAATCATATGCTCACTAGTGACTGACTCGATAAAGTATTTTCTGTAGTTCTAGTGAGGAGCAGTGACCAGTGGAGTTCAATCAGGTCTGTTGTGAGATAGTAATTCACTGAAGACAATGGTGGATGTGTCGCTCAGTTTCGGGGATCGGCGAAGCTAGACATAAACATCGTTGGATGCGAGCTTAGTGGTCTAAAGGTTAAGCGCTCGCGCGCAAAACTGATAGGTCCTGGGTTCTAAGTTCGCGAGGCGGGATCGTGGATGAGCATTACTGAGGAGTACCACAGTGGGCTGAAACGGCCATCCAGTGCTTTCAGGCTTTCCATGGTGGTCTAGCTTCCATTGACTCATGAATTCAACTACAAAACTCTTGTACTTCAATGAGAACAGATAATAAATACTCATTTCTCTTTATTTCTAACAGATGAGCTTCAGGCTTATTTCAAAAGATGCTTACATCAGTGGTAAAGGCCGAGTCATTTGACTCATTAAAACTTAAATCATGTAAAAATTTAAACCAGTCTAGTGTATTCGAAAACAATTTGTACTCACATTATACACTTATCGTGATAATGTTGATAATAGTTATGCCTATTATGAATAAAGTTTGGTCTCAGACTGTCTGAGCCTCTTGAAAAAACTTAATTGGTGATTAGCTTGTTTGGAGTCCTTTGTCTCCTTATATATTTACCACATGTTTCATCTTGTTATTTCACTAAGTCAATGTAATAAATTAGCCTTCATGTAAATTATCCGTACAATTGGTGTATAATACTTGAACGAACTCACTAATTCTATACTGTCTTGTATCTTACTAACAGACGATATATAAATAAATTCATGCTTAAATATTTTATTGTATATGAGAAACACTGTAAGTATTTGCAAAATCTAACAAACTATTTTATTTGCTCAAATAGCATGCAAATTAGGAAATTATATCTTCATTTCAATAGTAGATCAATGGTATTTGCACTATACAAATCATATGAATACATTATTAATTATTTAATCAGACAGAATATAATTCAGTGAAATTCTTTTAATTCGAATATATATATATATATGCATATGCATATATAATATCTAAACAAACTGATAATTCATGTATAATTAATGTTATATAATTACCATTACTATGAAACTGAACAGTCTAAACATGATAAGACACTAGATAAATATTTAAAAAAAAGATCGCAAATGTACAATATCAACAGTCATGATTATATATTTATGCTGGACATTGAATTACTCTATAAGAACATATACATAGAATGCATTTATAATAGATAATGTAACTACCTGTTTTCTCCCTTTATTTTGTTTTCATTCTATTCAGCGACTGAATTTTTCCTGGGTGGATAATAATAATAATGATAGCAAGCTTTATTAGTAGTCAATTATTTCTGTTTGTCAAGGTGTTTAATCAACAAATATATATAGGGACTAGTAAATCAGTATAGAGAATCTATGATACCTAAATCACTGAATTCTGCCACCTACCCTGATTATTCTACCTACAGCAAAATCATTAAAAAAAATAGAGTAGTCATAAATCATAATATCCACCGAATATTATAATACAAAAATATAAATGTATGTTTATTAATATTTAGTTATTCATGAATAAATTGATTGTCTGTTTGTAGAACGTAATCGTATAAACTAGATAATATGTTAACTCTAAAGTCTGTAGTTGCATTCCCACATACATATATATACCTATGTAATACATATGCATGTGTTAATAATATCAGCAAATAAAAGTGTACATTATCCCTTTAATGATTTATTCGACAGACTCAATTATGATAATGAATAGATTATTCTGTAATTTGACAAGGTGTACACAAGTATAGGTATATATATGTATATAACATATGTACTAGATATACAGAAGCAGAGAGAGAGAGAGAGCGAGGAAACAAAAAAGTCATTGTCGAATACATGAAGGTATATAACAGTTAATTATAAAATATTAATATACATTCTGTGTATGCAATCTATAGTAAGTACTCGGAATAATTGTGAATATAATATACATATTACTTTAATTTTTGTCATTATTTTTCTGTTTTATCTTACTTTTTCTCTCTCTGTATATTCGAAATATATTCATACATAGAAAATTACACATAATTAATATGACTACTATTAATCTACTTATTTTCTCTCTGTATAAAGCATAAAAATCAGATATATTTACTTGAAAGTTATTTACACGATTATTGTATATTCATAGACAAAATATACACATACTCATATGAAACAAAATAAAAATGATAACAAAAACAATATGACAAGGGAAACTGAAAGAAAAAAAGGAAAAGAAACTAACACACTAAAATATATAAATAGATAATAAATGGAATTATGAAATAATGGTAATACTTGGTAAAAAAATTTTTGTTAATAGACATTAACACCGTTGGGTGCCGACCATCTCAGTGGTCTAGTGCTTAAACACTCGCGCGCGAGACTCATAGGTCCTGGGTTCGAATCTCGAGAGGTGGGATCGTGGATACGCACTGCTGAGGAGTCCCACAATAGGACGAAACGGCCGTCCCATGGTGGTCTAGCTTCCATTGACTCATCAATTCAACTATAAAATTACTGAAATCTCCATAAAACCCCCTTTTAGTTCAGCAATTTTTTAAATTATAGTGACTATTGTGAGACAATTAAATTCTGATTTCGTTCTAGTATAAGGTTATAAGTGGATAATATTCGTAAGTTACAAATTAACAACGTGGGCTATCTTCGTTTTTAGTCGTCCTTCAGAAACTACTGGTTAAACGATATCCTATTTCACTTATTGTTAAAATGTAGATAAATACAACACAAATTATCTATACATTAACTGAAAAATTTTGTTTTTAAAATAGTGAATATGTATTTGCACAACTTACTTCCGTGAAAGTGAGAATTAATATAATTAATCTTTTTCACAGGCATATTTTTAAAAAGTTTGTCCTCTATATTGACACAAAAACGATTCAGTTAATAACAAAATCGTGTATTTATTTGGTTTTGATAGAAGTTTATTAGTTGATTTGAAGAGCTATCACAAACAACATGTCTCCAGGGTTATTTCACTGCGAAACTACTATAAACGATCTCTGCCCCTTAAAGTCCTTTCAAAATCCTTTAATGGGATGGTTAAGTTCAAAAGGAAATCACTTCTGATCTGATGGCAAAGTCAAGTATGTTATTTGTGTTTTATATACGTCTGATGTAAACCATAGACCACTTCACACGAACAATTTTAAATTAAAATAGCAAATAGCAGACCATATTTTCCTGTGTATATACAATTTCACTAAGTGATAACTTAAAAACATTGTATCACCGTGTATCAATCTGGTGATCTAGCTCCTATTACGTCGTGGTCAAATAATTTTCGATGGAAATTTATACCGATACTTCACATTGATTGTGGGATGTAAATGTAAATATCATGATTTCTTAATATCATCCACAACTAGTCCAACAACCATTGAAAAATTTAGGTGGGAAATTTGGAATTTCTAATATATTAACTTACGTTTTCAGTTTAATTCTTATTTTATTCAGAAAAGTGAAATCTAAAGCGTTCTGACAAAAAGTGGTGTTTTGTGATATAATAGACAGAATTAGAAGATTATTATTTGTCGTATGACCTATTTCTTGGCCATTTCTTACCTGCTGTCATACTCTTTGACTGAAGAGTTTGGATATAAAGAGAGGCCGTAGCTCTTTATTTCATATTTATTCGATTGGATAGTGATTGTGCCTTCTGAACTTTAAAAGTCAATTCCGTGTGAAAACTATCAACTCAATCATTTTAGCTATAAGTGATGCCCTATCTAATCGATAGAGTCGTTATAACTGTCCATCGTATGAATCACATGAGAAGTGATATTATCTATTAGTGATATTTTCAGTATACAACAGTTTTTTTAGTATAGGAGTTATGGTTCGAACCGTGACAAGTGGTATTCAAAGGCTTCCGACGATTAATAAATATATCCAGCGGTAATAGATGAATGCCATGCAATATCATGAGTTGAATGAAGTTATGAATAAAAACCATTCGATACCAACTTAGTAGTTTGAAGGTGAATTACTTACCCCAGAGGACTATAAGTTCTTGGTTCGATCCTTGGCAAGGTCATTGGTGTACTGTTGGGGAGTTCCATTAGAGTACGAAACGACTTGAATGCTTCCTGGTTCTCTTAATATGGTTAGTCCGTAAAGTAAACCGACAAAATACAACAATCTACTTGAAATTTTGTATATTTTTTATTTAAAAATGAATCTTGTAAGTTTACTTCAAAATATGCTTAAGGAATCTAGATTATCGAACACTTTATTACAATAACGAAATGATTGTGTATTACGTCTTAACTATAAATACCTTTATATCTTAAGTTTTGTTTACACAATACAACAATGCTCGTGTATCATCGAATATTTAATAGAAACGGGTTTTAAAACTGACTAATAAGTACATTTGAATAATCTTCTTCCTGGTTAGCGTTTTTTAGCGAGTTGGTTTTCTACGGGATTGGGTCGCTAACCCCATGCCCAACCCTACTTCTTTAACCGGGCTTGGGACCGGCAGTAGCCCCCGGAAGAGCTACAGGCGGAGTGGGTTGGAGAATGTTGGTCGGCGGCCTATGCTTCATCGGGAGTAACAGGCGTAAGTAAGTAATAAGTACATTTCGTCTCTTTTTGTTGAAACTATTCAGGATACATTCTTAGGTTTCTAGAATAGTTACACATCGGAAATTCCAATCTTACTTACTTACTTACTTTCGCCTGTTACTCCCAATGGAGCATAGGCCGCCGACCAGCTTTCTCCAACCCACTCTGTCCTGGGCCTTCTTTTCTAGTTCTTTCCAGTTCTTGTTCATTCTTCTCATGTCTGTCTCTATTTCTCGGCGTAATGTGTTCTTTGGTCTTCCTCTTCTCCTTCGACCTTCAGGATTCCATGTGAGGGCTTGTCTTGTGACACAATTGGGTGATTTCCTCAAAGTGTGCCCAATCCACTTCCCGCGCTTCTTATTGATTTCTTCATTCGCTGGAATTTGGTTTGTTGTCTCCCACAGTAACTTGTTGCTTATAGTGTCTGGCCATCTGATCCGAAGTATCTTGCGTAGACAGCTGTTAATAAACACTTGTATCTTCTTGATAATGGCTTTCGTAGTTCTCCACGTCTCTGCCCCATACAGAAGAACTGTCTTGACATTTGTATTGAAAATTCTGATCTTGGTGTTGGTTGAGAATTGTTTTGAGTTCCAGATGTTTTTCAGCTGTAGGTATGCTGCTCTTGCTTTGCCGATCCTCGCCCTTACATCTGCATCAGATCCACCGTGTTCATCAGTGATGCTGCCCAGATATGTAAAGATTTCCACATCCTTCAAAGCATCTCCGTCAAGTGTAATTTGATTGGTGCATATTGTATTGTATCGGAGAGTCTTGCTTTTCCCTTTGTTTATATTGAGACCTACTGCTTCTGAGGCTGCAGCTACACTGGTCGTTTTCTCCTGCATTTGTTGTTGCGTTTGTGATAGAAGAGCCAGATCATCCGCGAAGTCTAAATCGTCAAGCTGCATCCTGCCTGTCCACTGTATCCCGTGCTTCCCTCCAGATGTTGACGTCTTCATAATCCAGTCGATCACCAGGAGAAAGAGAAAGGGTGAGAGTAGGCAACCTTGCCTAACACCGGTCTTTACCTCGAACGAGTCGGTGAGTTGTCCTCCGTGGACGATTTGGCAGTTTAGCCCATCATAGGAGTTCCGTATGATGTTGACTATCTTCTCAGGCACGCCGTAGTGTCGAAGAAGCTTCCATAGTGTCGTCCTGTCCACGCTATCAAATGCCTTCTCATAGTCGATGAAGTTGATGTACAGTGATGAATTCCATTCGATTGATTGTTCCACAATGATACGTAGAGTTGCGATTTGATCTGTGCACGCTCTATCCTTACGAAATCCAGCTTGTTGATCTCGAAGTTGAGCGTCCACGGAATCCTTCATCCTGTTTAACAATACTCTGTTGAAGACTTTTCCTGGTATTGAGAGGAGAGTGATGCCTCTGTAGTTGTCGCACTTGCTCAGATCGCCTTTCTTTGGTATTTTGATGAGAAGTCCTTCTTTCCAGTCTGTTGGTACATGTTCTTCGTCCCAAATCTCACGGAAGAGGATGTGGAGTATCTTGGCAGTTGCTATTACATTTGCTTTCAGTGCCTCTGCCGGGATGTTGTCTGGTCCCGCTGCTTTGCCACTCTTGATTTGTCTAATGGCCATGCTGATCTCTTCAATTGTTGGTGGGCCAATATCGATTGGGAGGTCTGTGGGTGCTGCTTCGATGTTGGGTGGGTTCAGTGGAGCTGGTCGATTCAAGAGTTCCTTGAAGTGTTCTACCCACCTGTTTCGTTGTTCTTCAATATCGTTGATTACTTTGCCTTCCTTGTTTTTCACTGGTCTTTCTGGTTGACGGTAATTTCCAGCAAGTTTCTTTGTTGTATCATACAGTTGTCTCATGTTTCCCTCTCTTGCAGCCTTTTCCGCTGTCATCGCTAAATCTTCCACATATTTACGTTTGTCGGTCCTGATGCTCCTCCTCACTTGCTTGTTTGCCTCTGTGTATTCGGCTTGTGCCTTGGCTTTTTCTGCTCTTGTTCGGCTGATATTGATTGCTGCCTTCTTGTTCCTTCTTTCTTCAATTTTATCCAGTGTACCAACAGTGATCCATTCCTTGTGGTGGTGCTTTTTGTGGCCTAGAACCTCCTGACATGTTGAAACGATTGCCTCCTTGATACCTTTCCAGCTGCTCTCTATGGTGGTTCCCTCTCCATTGAGTAGGTCATGAAAGGCCTGGAACCTGTTGCTGAGGGCTATGTTAAATTCGTTGAGTTTGTCAGCATCTCGAAGAAAGGCCTTATTAAACTTTTGTGATGTCCGCGCCATTGTCCAGTGCTTCTTGAGTTTTAGTTTCATGTTGGCGACCAGCAAATGGTGATCGGATGCTATATCAGCTCCTCTTCTGGTTCTCACATCCTCCATCGTCCTCCTGAACTTTTTGTTGATGCAGACATGGTCGATTTGATTTTGTGTAGTGTGATCCGGTGAAATCCAAGTGGCTTTGTGTATGTTTTTGTGTAGGAATATGGTGCCACCTATGATCAGTTTATTGAAGGCACATAGGTTTGCAAATCTCTCACCGTTTTCGTTCCTTCCTCCCAGTCCATGTTGTCCCATGACGTCTTCGTATCCAGTGTTGTCCTTTCCAACCTTGGCATTGAAATCTCCCATTAGAATGGTCAGGTCCTTGGTTGGGCACTTCTCGAAGATTGACTGCAGCCTATCGTAGAATTGGTTTTTAGCGTCTTCATCGTAGTCGTTGGTCGGCGCATAGCATTGGATGATGTTCATTGTAATGCCCTCTCTCTTTGTTCTGAAGGAGGCTTTGATGATCCTTGGTCCATGAGATTCCATCCTATAAGTGCATTTTGTGCTTTTCTAGACAGCATCAGTGCCACTCCTTGTGTATGTGGGGCATTTTCTTCTTCATGACCGGAGTATAACAGAAGTTCCCCTGAAGACAGTCGTTGTTGTCCAACCTGCGTCCAATGTGTTTCACTGATTCCAAGCACTTCCAGGTTGTATTTCCTCATTTCCGCAGAAATTTGGAAGACTCTGCCGGTCTCCCACATTGTCCGGACATTCCATGTACCTATAAAAATTGTCGCTCTGGTTGTAAGAAGATGCATCGGCCTCATGACTTCCGAATGAACTCGGCTTTCATCATGAGACGTCATAATTATTCGTTCTACTCCCAGGGCAGAGTTTGAATGGTTTGAATGAATTTTTCTGGTTAGCGTTTTTTTAGCGAGTTGATTTTCTACGGGATGGGGTCGCTAACCCCATGCCCAACCCTCCTCCTTTACCCGGGCTTGGGACCGGCAGTAGCCCAAGCCCGGGTAAAGGAGGAGGGTTGAGCATGGGAAATTCCAATCACCCTACATATTTTTCAAAATATAATCCTGTAATGTAAAGAGTGAATATATAAAATTCTTGAAAGTTCACTACTATACCCAATAGATTGGAAAAATGAGATTGTAAAGCGTCATTTTTCTACGTTTTAGTTACTTTAATTTTATTCTCTTCAAAATCTACCCTATCTGTACCAACTAATTTCCTCTTGAATTCCGCAGAAACCGGGATTCTAAGATGCCTCGCCGTTATATAATTCGTTAGAATCGTGCAAACTGATGTTTTCTTAAATCCAGTTCATCAGCAATCATCAAAAACCACTGACTAAAAATAAGAATCGACCTCCCACGTTTAATGCCGTCACCACTAGAGAAAATCACCGTATTCTCTAGTATCATCTATCAAATTTCCACGGTCATCCATAAAACCTTTAGTACATCTGAAAATACCTTGTTAAAAAATATATATCTCTAAACAACACCTGACGTTTGATTAATTTATCCAAGTATTTATAACACAGAAAAGCACTATTTGAATATATATATACACTTTTCAAATCAACGGTGTTGTTTCATTAAACTATGGAGAATTTACAAACTAAATTAATCCTTAAAAAAAAATTATATTGCTTACTTATAAAGTAAGTTGTTTAAACAACTAAATAGATACTGACAATTACACGAACGTACACACACACACACAGATTTTTCTAATGACATACATATAGTTGATATGTTATCTCCAGAATATTTTTCCCTCCTTTCAACTTGTCATCAAAATAATTATATTTATAATATGAAATTTATATTTTAATGAAAAACCCCGAAAAGAAAAATGAAGAGAAAATTGAAAGATAACAACATCTTATCTATCTATACCCAATACATTATAAAGTAATAAGAAAAAAACTACTTTCAACTTTCCTACTTCTTCTATACATAGTTAAGATATATATTTGTGTTAAAATTGTATTACTACTGAAATACTTTAATTTATGACTAGTTATTGAATAATACTACTAATAAAATTGATAGTAATGAATTAGAAAAAAAAACTGTACAATTATTTGTAAACAAACTACACGCAACTAGTAAATGTGGTGACAAATCAATTGAGAATAATTTATTACATTTGTGACATCTCTCGGTTTTTTTATCATATCATTCAAGATTTCATTTTATTTAGCATTCATTGCGTGTATATTTTATTACCAATCTTGACACGATGATGATGATGATATGAAACTGTGGAGTAAAGTAAGTTTTATTTAAAGAAAACACTCTATTAAAAAAAAGAAACATACACATATTTCTAACTAGAAAATAAGTCAAGTGAACTTGTCAACGTGAGTGTACACGCATAAAATTAGTACAAATAGATGAATATACAATAACAACAAAATTATCTAGATAGTTTTTTTTTTAAAAATCAAAAAAAAAAGGTGGGAATATGGATTCTCGTTTATATTGAAGTAACTAATCATAACCCTAGTTAGAAAGTATTCAGTTACATATACGTGATTAGGTCTTCTTTTATATAAGAGATAAATCACAATTTGATAATCAGTTATTTGTTTCCTATTTTGTTCTACAAATTTCTTTGATTATTTAAATCAAATGAATACGCATATATTACTGTAGAACTGATGATCGATAATAATGAGAAATATTCACGTAGGCAGATAGCAGTAGTCATGCGTTTATATATTTAACTTAATGCTGAACAGTTCTTCAAACAAAAAAATGAGTATACTGATATAAGAGTTGTTTACAACTAGATAAACTTTCTGCTTTTACTCTGTTATTTTCAATTTAATCTCTAAACAATTATCTGATTGTAAATACATAGATATCCATTCGCGTTTATAGTAACTTATTAACCAACTGTCAATTTTGCGTTAAATGTTATACTTCAGTTGAATATTTTATGTATTCATCCTCTATTCTCTTTTCCCTTTGATTTGATTGAGAAAATTTTTGACTATAATTAAATTTTTTCACGTTTATATTTTTCCTCCTTTCAGTGTTTAATGTACACAAGGCTTATACAGTAATAATAAATTTTAGAATGATGAAGACAGCTCGAAAGTCACGCATATTAGGCATATGTCATTTGTCAAAAAAATGAAAGAAACAAATATGTTTACTTGGGTTGTTGATTTCTCTACCGATTTTCACTTTCTATCTGTTGTGGTGATGTGATGATTAGAAAGGAGCACATTATTAAGAAATTATGATGAGCAAAATAAACAGATGAATAGATAGTTAGTCAGTTCGTTTTTATCCCAAATCGAAGCTAAGAAAAAACCAGGAAGTAGAGAGTAAGTATCTAGTCATCCTTTGAGATTTCTTGCTGATGTTTACTTATGACTATAAATGACATGGAACCAAGGGCATTTGATTTTTCTGATCAGAACAATAAATTTAGATAAACAAGTCACAAGCCAATGGCTCGTAATTTAATTTTTATTCAATCTGGAACACAACGCGATCATCATTCAATGTCATTAATGAGTATCTAGATTTCGACTTCGTTGAACTTCATCATCATAACTTTAAGAATCTAACCTGAAGCCAAATTACTCAATCAATATCAAGATAAAAAAGAATTAGCCCATGTTCACTGTGTTTCTTCACTTAAAAAACGTGCCTAAACAAAATTTCTACTCATAACTTATGCATAGAATGACACTTTTAGTTTGTATGTAAACATGACACACAAAGTATGATGTTAAAGAATGTTTTTTGACAAAATAATACATTGTACGACGAAAGGAAGTTTCGAAGAGAATATAAATACCAAATTTTTAATTAACAGCATTCACCAACATGGAATACTTTTAATGAGACCCTAACCAGCTGTTTAGTATTCCAGTCAGATAACCTTATGAAGATGAGTTTTTCTACCTAGTACTTCTAAAAATCGTTTGGCTACTTAAATCTTAGCAAGTAGTAAATACATACAAAACTAATAATCGAATATCACAACTTTGTTAAGCACACAGTTAAATGAATAAGCAATCTTCCCCAGTAAATTCTGAATACGTCTCAACCAATTCAATGCAGTTATATAAAGCATCCTTCCAATATGGGCGCTTTTTTAAAGTGAAGATAGGAGAATGTGTTAGTGTGTTAATACTGAGATATCATCACTGAATTATAAGACAATTAAGCTGTCCTGTGAACGACAATCAAGTTACTATAATCACCACCGTTGCGAAATTAATTGAAACAAAACGTTTTCAAACCACCTTCAAAAGTATGCATGTTGATCATTCAGAAAAGTAGTTTTGATCGATAGCAAAATAAATTTGGGAGATACCGCTTCAAAACGACGACCCCAGTTGTAGGGGATAGTTTATTCGAGATTTTACTCAGAACTTCATACTATATAACTTGTAAGAATAAAAGTGATGGAGAAGACTTAAAGCTCACGTGGATGCTCTTTAGGGTAGATGTAATTGGGAAACATTCATTGTTGCTTTGGTCATTATCAGTATATACTTTCTAATTACTTCAGTAATTTAAAGGTTGTGAAAAAAAATGTTTTTACCAAACGACGTGCACCATTGATCCGCTCGTTATCACAAAACCTATACTATCCAAGCTTATAAACTGAAACTATAGCAGCAAACAATTTTGAACTGACTTGTCCATTATTTAAGACGTATGAGGATTTCCTAGACAACCTTGTAGATACATACTTCTCGTAACAGCACTGGACTGATAATACAACTATGCAGCCGACCTTTTTGACTTTATTGGTCCCTAGTTTTTGAACTTTAGCATGACTAATTTCTTTGAAACATCTTTAATATGTGAAGACGTGTCAAGAACATGTTGAATACTGATTGCGTAATTAGTAGTATTCAACTCCATCTTACTATGAATGAGTCTGCCCCCAAATGCCCTGGTACGACCGAGAGTGAGGAGAGTCTGCTCTCCCTCTCGAAATGCTCTCACATGGCCACGCGTATATAGCATCTGCCAGGGAAGTCCTACTCACTGCCTTCTCGTGGCATTACTGTTGCTTACGAAAGTGAGAGGACGAAAAGCGAATGTCCGGCGCTTTAACCGGGTTGGTGGATGTGGAGGATCCACCTAGGGGAGTTGGAGAACCCTGATTCCAAACCAATGGTGCACATGGGCTCCAGTATCCTGAAGGAACGAATGGCGTATGAACCAACTGTTGGTTACCGGCTACCATGAAACTGCATCTCTTTAAGATGCTCCACTGCCTTGTGGACTAGACCTTTAGGTCAAAGGCTCCGGGTGTGGCCCCTAAGAAAACCACCTGCTCCAGTCTGGGCAGTATCACAGTCCTCACACAAATCAAATGAGATTTGTGAGGCGCATATTTATCTGGTGCTTCCTTGTACCAATATTTATGTGTTTAAATAAATAAATAAAGAATGAGTCTAAAGAGACAACTGAGTATTTTTATGAATGATTTAGTTAATTTCAACGGTATAAGTGCGATTTAATTCCAGTCACCATGGGTTCCTCGAGATTGATGCTAAAGAGTGTTAGGTAGTATATATTATTAAGTTAGCTTGCCTTACTTCCTGTACACTCGACAATAAGTTTAAAACGATATATATATATATGCGCAGGGAGTGAAGTAGTTGAATGCGTCGACAACTTCACTAATGTTGGAAGTCTTATTAGCTCGTTTATCAATTAAAGGACGAGTATACTGCATAGCAGCCCATTCTGTTTTAATTTATGGCTGTGAAACGTGGATATTAAGGGTAGAGGTGTTATAACTTGTGACCCTGTTCCCTAATAATAAATAACGTAATGATACCGCCAATTAAAGAATAGCGAATTATCAACCGGGCCAATGACTCATAAAAGGCGTACGAGAAGTCTAGAGTCCTTATCGGCCCTTCTTTCTGCCTTTTGAGTAAAGAACACCAATCTCATCCTCGGCGATATGAATCATGTATTTCAAACATACTGGGTTTATACAAAAACCAATTAGACCACATCGTTCCATAAAATAAAATTTGTACAAGCTTTGGTCAAATGTGGGAGACTGTAATTAAAAGACTGGGCTAAACTGAAGAACGGTAAATCTTATAATAATAGTCTATGGGTCAAAATAAAGCTTATAATAGGAGGAACACGAATATACACAGTTCAGCTACTTAACAATTAAACAAAAATATATGCATCTTATTGTTTCATAAATAGTTCTCGAGAGTTACCACTCATAATTGTCGTCGGGATATAACAAGGGGATACTCGTAAGTTACTAGTATTTGACCACAGATGCCTTAGAAATATTGCTCGCATTTGCTGTGATCACCGGGTAAGCAATAGTGACGTTAGACATGGGGCATTAGGGAATGGTGGTAAATCAGTTGATGAGGTTGTGAATCTTCATCGACTGGGATGGTCAAGCTACATGTTACGTAATCCTGAACACCGATTACTATCACACACAATGCTGACTAGTATTGGCGATGGTTGGAAGAGTTAGGGGTGGCCAAACAAAAACGTGGCATCAGCCCTTGAAGTCACTAACTTCTAGTCCGAACCATGTTGGTAGATGCAGAATATTAATTTGGGGTTCGTGCGACTGTCGTAACCAGTGGTTGGAGACTCTGGGTCACATGACTCAGAATCGGTAACAACAGCGTAGGTGCATACACTCTTTGTCTTTCTTTAAACTGTAAAATTAAAACTGCTTTATACCTCCCTTTCTTTCTTCCTGTATTACATCCTTATATGCAATCTTTATATATATTACTATCATTGAAGTAACCGCTTCTATAAATTTGGTGTTCATCTTGTTATGCTAATGAGGTATGGCAACTAGAATCGACGCATATATGTACACGGTTCTACGTTGTAGACAACTGACTAATATATGCGCCCCCAAAAAAGAGAAACTAGGACAAAGTCAAAAGCTCTATTTTATTCTAAATTAATGTACCTAGAAATACCCAGCTCTTTTGAATTAATTAACAATCTAACATGTGAGAAAAGTTAATATTGATTGTTTAAACATGAAATCAGTAGTCCATAAAGATCCTGCGAATTAGATCATTTAAAAAACCAAATGAACCAAGCAATACTTCATCGATATACATAATCTGCTTTCAAGTTTTCTGAGATTTCGACTTCCCATCTATCACCATTTTGCAGCAATTTTTCTTTATTATATAGTAGTTCTTCATGTGTTTCAGTAGAATATTCGAAGTTTGGTCCCTGTAATTCAAAAGAGAAAACAAACTGGAAAATTAATTATCATATTCACTTGATGCTGTTTACATGTATCTTCCCATTGTTAGTTAGGACTGCACTTGATCAGACTCTTGTTGGCATATATTTTATTTATTTATTTATTTCAACACAAATATTGGTACAAGGAAGCACCAGATAAATATGCGCCTCACAAATCTCATTTGATTTGTGTGAGGGCTGTGATACTGCCCAGACTGGAGCAGGTGGTTTTCTTAGCGGACCACACCCCGAGCCTTTGACCTGAAGGTCTGATCCACGAGGCAGTGGAGCATCTTAAAGAGATGCAGTCTCATGGTAGCCGGTGTCCAACAGTTGGTTCATACGCCATTCGTTCCCTCAGGATCCTGGAGCCCATATGCACCAACCAGGTTAAAGCGCCGGACATTCGCTTTTCGTCCTCTCACTTTCGTAAGCAACAGTAATGCCACGAGAAGGCAGTGAGTAGGACTTCCCTGGCAGATGCTATATACGCGTGGCCATGTGAGAGCATTTCGAGAGGGAGAGCAGACTCTCCTCACTCTCGGCCGTACCAGGGCATTTGAGGGCATCTTGTACAGACTGCCTCGATATTGCCTGAAGTCACAAGCTTTATAAGCATCAGCACTGAGATGCAGGTACATTCAGCTGACGAGTTCCAAATGGGACGAAACACGCGTTCTGAATTCCACTGCTAGCGACTATCCATCTTTGCACATTAGTTATCTTAGTTTCAAATATTTGACCTTACAAAATCAATCGAAAGTAACAACGCCATCCATAAACTACAAAAGGGTTTGGGAAGTGGAATGTAAGAAAAATTATTCTTCTAACTGATTTTAAAAGGTAGCAACTTTTCAAGCGACATCAATTTTCTTTAAGACACCAAAGAGCCTCTATGACTATGCTGTAGTTTGGTGGATTATGCAACCTATTTATCTATCAGAGAAGCGTGCTTAGAACTGTCTCATACTTAACACACGAATAACTGTTAAGATTACAGTTAAATTGACACAATCTGCCAAAAAAATCATATCCTTCAAGTAAAAATCCATTCGTTTTACAGGGGAAGTTAGACTGAATAGAGTAATAGCTTTACAGTAGCGCATTAGTCCTATTTGCTACATTTGATAAAATAAATACTACAGCATAAAACACCTGAACTAATCAAAAAGAAATTAATCAAAACTGGTCATCTAAAGTTTAAGCAGAAAGATAGAAAGTACCTGGCTCATATTTTAGACTTATAATTACTAAAATTTAAAACTAGTAATCTATGACACCCCATTGAGCTTAAAGAGGAATTGTATTCTCTAAATTCAGATCTGTTAGTAGTAAAACTGCTGTGTTCTAGACTTCACAATACAATGAAATGATGAGATTAAGATGTGCAAATGAACCCCATAAGATTTATAACTACTGTGGTAAGTTCAGTTACTTTTTCTAGTCAGAATTTTTTATCTCGTGATTTAAGGAGATTTAAACTCTCCGAACAACTTTAAAGTAACAAGACAGAACAATCTATGAAATATAAATCACCTGGCCCAGATGACTTACCTCCGGCTCTTTTTAAAGATGGTGGTGACTTTCTGGCTAAGGAACTGACTGCGTTGTTTGGAAAGGTTTGGGAGCAAGAAAGTGTTCCAACATCTTGGAATGAGTCAATAGTCGTCCCTATCTTTAAAAAGGGTTCACGTTGTTCCTGCAATAACTACCGGGGGATAAGTCTACTTTCGATCGCGTCCAAACTATTGGCTTCTATCATTCTTCGTAGGTTGTTTAAAACCCGAGAACGATTGACTCGCGAGGAGCAGGCTGGTTTTCGTTCTGGTCGAGGATGCATTGATCACATCTTCACCCTCCGCCAAATGTTAGAACACCGTCATACTTATCGCAGGCCAACAATCGTAGTGTTTCTTGATATCAGGGCGGCCTTCGATTCGTTGGACAGGACTGTTCTCTGGGATTGTCTATTGAAGAAGGGTGTGCCTGAGAAGTTCATTAACATCTTAAAGGCCCTGTATACGAACACCTCAGGCAGAGTGAGGGCATACAACCACCTTTCTCCCTTGTTCCATTCGAGCAGTGGGGTTAGGCAGGGTTGCCCGATCTCCACATTCCTCTTCAACTTTGCCATCGACGACATCCTGGAAACAGCTCTGATGGATGTAAGTAATGGCGGTGTGGATATGTTGCCTGGAGAACGACTTCTCGACCTCGAGTATGCGGATGATATTGTCTTACTGTGCGATAATGCCCAAGGCATGCAATCCGCACTTAATCAGTTGGCAATCAGTGTCCGCAGGTACGGCATGTGCTTTGCACCCTCCAAGTGCAAAGTACTCCTACAAGACTGGCAGGATTCTCATCCTGTACTCACCCTGGATGGTGAGGAGATCGAAGTAGTTGAGAAGTTCGTGTATCTAGGTAGCTATATAAGTGCTGGTGGTGGCGTGAGTGATGAGATTGATGCACGTATAATGAAAGCCAGAGCGGCTTATGCCAATCTGGGCCATCTTTGGCGCCTTCGTGATGTTAGTCTGGCTGTAAAAGGTCGGATCTACAACGCGTCGGTGAGAGCAGTTTTGCTCTATGCTTGTGAAACCTGGCCTCTCCGAGTTGAGGATGTTAGACGTCTCTCTGTGTTCGATCATCGTTGTCTCCGAAGGATTGCTGACATCCAGTGGCAACACCATGTTAGTAATGCAGAGGTTCGGCATCGTGTGTTCGGGCGCAGAGACGATAATTCAATTGGTGTCACCATCTTGAAACACCGACTTCGGTGGCTCGGACATGTTTTACGAATGTCGTCCCAGAGACTTCCACGTCGTGCATTATTTGCCGACCCTGGGACTGGTTGGAGAAAGCGGAAAGGAGGTCAGTGTATGACATGGTGTCGTGGCATGAAAGAGAGCTGCAAAGGGCTAGCTTTTGTTGGTCCTTCACGACTCCCTGGTTGGGGTCCGAGAGATAGTGCAACACAGTGGCTAGAGACGTTATCGGATATGGCTCAGAATAGAAGCCAGTGGCGATCCTGCTGCAACCTTCTTTTACTTTCTACATAAAGAATGGTTCTAACTTTCCTAACTGAAAGAGTCTTCTGGTTGTACATTTCAGCCCGCCTTATCTTTTCATCCTTTATCTTCCTACTTTTATTATTTTGTGTGGCGCATATGTACCTGGTGCCCTTTTGTACCAATATATATGTGTTTAAATAAATAAATCTATGAAATGAAAACACCGATAAACCAAAGTACGAGTTTCTGCTGATGTGTTTAAAGCGGGTGAAAACTTATGGGTAAGGATTCTCAACTAAAAAATAATTCCTAACCTTGTTTCTATATAGGCCTAAATGAAGTGTTCCTTTTTTGAGAACTTATAAATGTAAATAGTCTGAGCAGGTAACAAGACAAAAAGTGTTGTGATGGGTGCTGGGAAATATGTGATTCTGATTTACTATTTATTCATTTAAACACAAACACCGATACAAGGAGGTAACAAATATTTATTCGCTACACAAACCATTTAATTTGTGTGAGGGTGGGAATACTGCCCGAGCGCCCTAACCGAAGCACGTGCCACACTCCGAGCCTTTGATCTACAGGTCTAATGCACGAGGCAATGGAGCGACATTAGAAGATGCAGTCCCATGGTAGCCAATGACTAACAATAGGTTTATACGTCATTTGGAGCTCACATGCACTTAGAATTAGGGTGTCCCAACTCCACTAGGGTGTATTCTTAGCATTCACGAACCCGGTTAAAGTGCCGGACATTCGCCTTTCGTTTTCTCGATTTCGTAAAAAACACTCCCACTACAAGAAGGCAGTGACTGTATACACCTGGCCATATGAGAGCATTTCGAGAGGGACAGCTGATTCTTCCTATCCCAGGCCGTACCAGGACATCTAAGGACAGTGTGATTCTGATGATTAGAGTGAAATATGAAGGAGTAACATTTTCCTTAAACAGATGAGTATCTGAATATTAGTGAACCCAATGAATGTACGAACGTCTTTACATCTAACGTGAACAACCTTATTTTTAACATACCAAAAACATAATACAGTTAATTATCATGTGATTGATATAAAAGTTCTATTTTGATAGTAATTAGGATGAATTACACACACGTTTTATAAAACTGTCTAACTTCACTTTAAACGTTTAGCAACTACTCGAACTGAAAAATGAGTAGAAGCTGACTTTTATCGATTTTACATATAACTCCTATTATATGGAGAGACTCTAAGATTCAATATACATTTAAAATCTTTCAAAAGATGTCATGTAACTGTTAACACACCAAAACCATAGAAAATTGGCTTAGCAACCAGATCCGTGTCAAAATTAAATAATCAGTTTTAAAAGTAAAAGGTAGTTAAAACAGTATTTAGTGCCAAGTCAGGAATTCGTGATATTCCCAAAAACAGAAATAGATTCTAAGCTGACCACCTTAATTAAATCCAAGGCATCTATGAAAAACTGACTATGCAGTTTCGTTCACCCATCCCCGAAGTTAGTGGGAAAATTTCGAGTGACCATGATTATTTAAGACTAGATATAGGGGCTCAAAGGCATTTTATTGAGTTAGTCACAATGATTTTAGATAAAGAGATAGAAATCTTTTTGTCGTGATAGGTTCGTAGAGTTTGAAACACAGTCGTTTTACAGCAGTATTTTAGACGTTACACAGGAAAAAGGTATTTGGAATTTGCTAAACCTTAAGGTGATCATACGAGAGTGATCATTTTAAACACATTCGTTTTTACTGATTATCTATGCCGACGAAAAACGGATTAAACCGAGACCTGAAGCATGATGTCTGCCCTCAAAACTACCTAGTCTCCTGTTTTAATTTTACAAAGAATCTCCGAGTATATGAACGGTTTTTCTCAAACACATCGAATAAACTGACATCTTGACAATTTTATTTTTGAGATTAAGGATATGATTAGTGGACGCGGCTTACTCGGCACTTAAGTTGAATGTGAAACTATCAATAGCATTTTGAAGTCACCTCCAAAACGAATGTGAAATAAAGATGTAACAAATAGGATCATAAATGGATAATTCACTAAGTCAGCAAAGATGAAAATGGGTTCATGATGTAATCTGTACAAGTTGAGTGGCCGATTCGCAGGGTCAAAAGATCTATTAAACTAGCCATACATTGTTTTGTGTGTAAATTTCTTAGTGCTTTACAATTACCAAAGGGTAGAGTGGAAGTTCTATCATTTTTAGTAATACACTAGTAAGCGCTTATATGTTGCTCGAGACGGTATGGATATCACTCTTGCATTGGCCACATCATGTTGTTTAACTCAAAATTTGTAGGTGAATATGAAGGTGTAAAAATATCAGGGCTTAGTAAACGAACCGTAAAATTCAGTATTCGCTACGTCAGACACTGAATAACTACGAAAGTGAAAATATGAAACGGTTGATTCACTAGGGAGATTCTACAAGTCAACTATTGGTTCTTAATTTAAAACGTTTACAAAGTATTACTAATTATTTGCTAGTAGATTTGGATTTTGCTGTTGTGAACTGATAAGCAATAGAATAAATTCAAAGATACGTTAATGGGAAATTGGTATGCAGGCCAGAGAACCAGCCAGATGCTCTTTGTTACTACGAGTATAGTGAACACTTTAAAATAACAAATTGGTTACCTCTACGATGGCATCCACTGGACACGCTTCCTGGCAAAATCCGCAATAAATGCACTTGGTCATATCAATATCATATCTAGTTGTCCTTCTATTCCCATCAGCTCTTGGCTCAGCCTCAATAGTGATTGCTTGAGCTGGACATATAGCTTCGCAAAGTTTGCAAGCGATGCACCGTTCCTCACCACTAGGGTACCTACGTAGAGCATGCTCACCACGAAATCTAGGACTGAGAGGACCCTTCTCGAAAGGGTAGTTCAAGGTTGCAGGCTCCTTGAAAATCATACCAAAGGTTAATCGTAGACCTATAATAATCAGTATTGTTTATCAGTAAGTTTAATACCTCTCAATATATCTGCTAATATAAGCCATCTAGTCACATTCTCAAAAGCACTTTTAGCCGTATTTTCTTCATGAGGATTAACAACTAGTTTATAATTTGAATTGAAGTGTCCCAAATGCAACTTCGCAGCTGCAACCTCGACTAGAGGAGAAAGATTAAGAGCACATCTCCGACTGAACAAGGTCATGATAACTGTTAAAGTATCAAACATCTAAATGCGGTTCAATATACAATATCTATGTTATAAGATTGTATAAACTGATTAATTGCTTTGCGCTTGCTTCTTGTAGTTTAAATACATTTGTAACCAGCATTGTAGCTATTTGTGTATTTTTATATTGTAGTGGCAAATAAATCCCCAACATCAATAACTCCGTAAGTGTTCAGACATTTGATCCTGACAACATTAGTTTTAATTGACTCACCTAGCTAAAGGCGCTCGGTCATGCACCAGCATCAGATCACGAGTGGAAATGTCGTGCTCAACATCCCTTGCAATCGCTAGCCAGATTAGATCAGTCGATCCACGATATATCGATAACTCATCAATTATATCTTTGAACCTTCTCTCTTCTGTCTTTCGATTTCACTTGATGCGTGCGATTCACAATAGAAGGTGCAACTGGTTAAAGCGTCTCTATACTCCGAATACCTGTGTGATTCTTCATTCGTTTTTTCTGTTTGTCTGTGGATTTTAATCTGTCGTTTCACTTGCCTTCGTCCCTTTTCACCTTTGATAGTAAATTTACACAGTTAATGGCACTTTGTTTCACACACAAACGATGAGTGTCTTGAATCAGTTATACTAGCGTCTTTAGTCCTTTCCTACAGATAAGTTTGACCGAATTGTTCTGCTTTCAAATTTGTGAAGTACAATCTCATTCACTCAACGAAATGCGATTTCAGCTGTTCACCATTGCTTTTGAAATTTTTGCTTAGGTTTAAATTTTGATATGCTGCAGATATCAAACTGTAACTTCTTTCGTCCTTAAAGTTATTCCTCCTTAGCACAGCTGTTTTCGTGGTGGGGCTTATCTGTCGCTAGAGGAAACTGACACATTGCACTTTATCAAGTTAACGATCATTACAAGCTCAGTTCGATACGTCCTTTTTCCCAGGACGAATTTCAGTTTACCTGCTTTCTCAAGAAACGTGTAGGTGGGCATCTAGACTCTGCCTCTAGAACCGATATAGAATGATTCGTATCCATATTCATAGACATTAAAGTGTCATTGTGTGCTAAGAAGTTGACTAAAATGACATAACCTTGTAGTATCGGTTGTTATGTTAAGCCCATAACTTTATTCTAGCTTCTGGCCAAGCTAATTTACCCATACATTATGAGTCATTTTTTGATCTTGTTAATTATTCACCTATTAACCTTGACTATATTTTTATGTGGGCGTATATGTGTGTACCCTTAGTGTCCTATTCATCATATGTCTGTCACTCATTTTTGTTCGATTATAAATATTGAGTAATGCTTGTTCATTGCGAGTTGGCTTCCCCGCCATCTCCAATACGCATTATTTTCGCTTCGCTGTCGAGTTGGTTTCCCATCCATTTCCACTATGCATCATCTTTGATTCGCGCGCTTACACTTGCTCATGTGCCCACAGCTTTCTGGTCTGCATCATTCATCAATAAAAATGTAGTTGCCGCTTCCTTTTGCCTTCTGATTTTATACACCGTTAAGATTGGTATAATAACGGCTATCGAAGTGAACTATTATTGAAGAACGGTACTACAACCTGTTCTGATTCCTAATTCAGTGATAATAATATATCTCTGCAAAGGCAGGCACACGCCAATTTTACAGGCATGATCTACAAGTTACAACATTTACTGGTTCACAGTATGCATCCCAAGTAAGGTTGTTTGGTAAATATAATTTATAAAACTGAATATCAGTCTATTCTTCCAGATATACTATATAGTGTTCAAAATAATTTACAAAGGGGCATAGTGTCTACGTTACAAATCATATATTACCCTATCCTCAGTCGAAATGTGTTCTTCAAAAGTGCTAAAATAGGCAGAATAGGCAGTAATGTGACTTCCATGTAAGATCATATAGATTAGGCAGTCACACGATGACAAATGTACGATTTTTTGGATTAGGTCTAATATTATAGCGGCGAAGATAAATGTACTTGTACCGAACTATTCATTTCATTCATTTAAACACATAAATATTGGTACAAGGAAGCACCAGATAAATATGCGCCTCACAAATCTCATTCGATTTGTGTGAGGGCTGAGATACTGCTCAGGTGCCCAAACTGAAGCAGGTGGTTTTCTTAGGGGACCACACCCGAAGCCTTTGACCTGAAGGTCTGATCCACGAGGCAGTGGAGCATCATGAGGAGATGCAGTCTCATGGTAGCCGGTGACCAACAGTTGGTTCATACGCCATTTGTTCCCTCAGGATCCTGGAGCCCATGTGCACCATTGGTATGAAATCAGGGTTTTCCAACTCCCCTAGATGGACTCGCCTTGTCCACCAACCCGGTTAAAGCGCCGGACATTCGCTTTTCGTCCTCTCATTTTCGTAAGCAACAGTAATGCCACGAGAAGGCAGTGAGTAGGACTTCTCTGGCAGAGGCTATATACGCGTGGCCATGTGAGAGCATTTCAAGAGGGAGAGCGGACTCTCTACGCTCTCGGTCGTACCAGGGCATTTGGGGGCACCAAACTTTACGCTAATTCTACACGCTCACAATTGTTAACGTGAAATATTGTTTGATTCATTATTGCATGGCTTTTTGAAAATAACACAAAAATTATGAACTTAAAACGATGGTGCCTAGTGATAAGGTAATTGACTCAATTGACTCACCCTTTCAACTATGGTAATTGAAAGCAATTGTTTTTGTAATAATAATAACAATTTGTTCTCAAATAACAGATTGTTCATACAAATACTCGTTACATTCAAGTGTTCTCCTTGCCTTACTATATTCTTCTGCTTTTGCTAGGAGCTCGCAACACTTAATAGCTCCCATGACGGGTTCGACCCACGGCTGGACTGAGTGCATATCTCATTTCACTTAAAAATTTGTCATGTGCTAACATTTTGCTTTCTATAACAAACTGGAGTAATCTGTTGAATCACTATTAATATGATTAGACATATGCTCTGGAAAGCTGAAAAGTGAACTACTTGGATCAATCGTCGGACCTAGCCTAAAGCCTATTTCAGTTTTATCATGCATGTCACAAAGCAAACAAGAAGTATGGCAACTATAGCTACTTCTCACCAAACTTTCAAATGGACGCTGTTTTTTTTCAGACACAGGGAATGTTGGGAAGAGGGCCTAGAAAACGGTATACAACCGTCCTCAATCAAAGTCCTAAAGGTTTACTCCTGACCAAAACTGAAGGCCAAAACTAGGATAAATTCAGCAACTACTCAGTATGCAAATCAGAGCCAAAATCCAGTTCGGTAACGGACAGGGTTCGAAACTGGATAGTATTGAGACGAATGGAAGCTGCCGCGACTGAAGTGTCTACTTTCAAGCTCAGTACGAAATACAGTTCAATTGACTATCCTTAATTACCAAACCTCAGCAACTGAACTATTAAGGACTCAGGAGTCAGTTTCGTTCCAGAAAAGGAAGTTTAAGCCACTAAAACAATCGAGGTTCTTTGGCGACAACGTTAATAACGACTGCTAAAGATCCATAATATGAGTAGATGCACTCCACACCTTTGTTGAATTTTTTGATAGCAATAGTAATTTATTCTCAAATAACAGTGTTACATGAAGCATACCAGTGTACAGACAAGATCAATTTGCTAAAAAAGATACTGTCTTCACTGTGGTGGGTTGCTCTGTTAGTTCAATGTGTAGTGTAGTGCTTCGTTAATCGATCGTCTTGATAACCGTTATTATAACAATCTGAACGGCGTATAATATCAGAAGACAAAGGGAAGCAGCAACTACATTTTTATTGATAAATAACATGGGCTAGAAGGCAGTGAGCACATTAGCAAATGTAAGCAAGCGAAGGAAAGATGACGCAGAGTGGAGATGGCTGGGAAGCCAACTCGTTATAAGCAAGCATTAATCAACATTTATAGTCAGACTAAAATGAATGACAGACATGTGATAGGTAGGATAAGAAGTGTGCATACACATACGCTCATATAAAAAAATATTCAAGGCCAATAAGCTAATAATTAACATGATCAAAACATGACTCATAACGTTATAGGTGAATTGGCTTGTCCAGAAACTAGAATAAGCTATGTAGGTGTAATATAGTACACGACGTTACACTACTCCCCACAAATGTATTATAAGACACTGATCATAAAGTTATAGGGAAGACACTACACACATATGAAAGTAAATAATATTAGTGAGATTCGTGTTGTCAAGATAACAGTCGGTGCGCCTTATGGAGGTTGTGTTGCGACGTGCGACTGATAGTCGGGAGTGCTTACCCAGTTACGCCTGTCACACCTCGTGGAGGAGCATTCGCCATCCAACCCTGTCCTGGGCAATCATTTCCGGTTCCTTGCAGTTAAAATTCATCCTTTTCATATTTGCTTCTATCTCCCGACGTAATGTGTTCTTTCACCTTCATCTTTTCCACTTCCCTTCCGGATTCCAAGTCAGCGATTGCCTCGTGATGCAGTTTGATGATTTTCTAAATATATGTCTGATCCACTTCCAACGTCTTTTCCTAATTTCCTCTTCAGCTGAAAGCTGGTTTGTCCTCTCCCATAAAACGCTATTGCTGATAGTATCCGACCAATGGATGTTGAGTATTTCGCGTTGACAACTGTTCATATATACTTGTACCTTCTTGATGATGGTTGTAATAGTTCTCCACGTTTCAGCTCCGTTGAAAAGGACTGACTTGACATTAGTATTAAAGATTCTGGATTTGACATTTATTGAAAAATGTTTTGAGTTCCATATGTTCTTCGATTGTAGGAATGCTGTGCTTGCTTTGTCAATCCTTGCATTTATATCTGCATCAGATTCTTCTTGTTCACCAATGATGCTACATTGATAAGTGAATGTTTCTACCTCTTCCAGAGCTTCTCCATCAAGTGTGATTGGATTGGCGTTCTCCGCGTTATATTTCGGAATCTTACTTTTTCCTTTGTGTATGTTGAGGCCTATTGATGCAGAGGCTGCTGCTACACTAATTGTCTTCTCCTGTATTCGCCCGTGTATGTGGGATGGAGGGTTAGGTCGTCTGCCAAGTCGAAATTGCCTGATTGATTCTGAGATGTCCACTGTATTCCTTGCTTCCCCTCACACGTTGAGGTCTTCATAATATAGTCAAACATCGAAAGGAAGAGAAAGAGGGAGAGTAGACAGTCTTGTTTGACTCCAGTCCTCACTTGTAATGTGTTTGTCACCTGTCCTCCATGCATGACTTTGCACTGTAGTCCGTCATATGAATTCCAGATGATATTGACGGTCTTCTCAGATACTCCATAGTGTAGAATGGGTTTCCATGAAGTCCTCCTATCCACAATGATAAACATCTTCTCATAGTCAAGGAACGTGATGCATAGTGACGAAGTCAATTCATTTAATTGTTCAACGATTATCCATAGCGTCGCGATTCGGTCTGTGCATGACCTTTCGTTACGGAATCCGGACTGTTGATCTGAACGTTGGACGTCTACTGAATCTTTCATCTGTTTCAACAACATTCTGTAGAAAACCTTTCCTGGTACTGATAGTATTGTCATGTATCTGTAGTTGGTGGTTCAGCTGGTACATCGTCAGGTTCTACTGCTTTCACATTTTTTATTTATCTGAGAGCTAGTTCTTTCATGTATTTATGCTCCTCGACCTTAATGCCCCACTTCACTCCCTTGTTCGCTTTAGTGTACTCAGCTTATACCCTGACATTCTTTGTTCTTGTTCAGCCATTGTTAATTACTGTCTTCTTGTTTCTCCTTTCTTGGACCTTTGCAGGATTTCTATAGAGATCCATTCCTCATTATGATGATCCTTCTTCCGGTTTGGCACCTCCTGCCAAATTGAAGTTAGTGCTTCTTTGATCCCTATCCAGTTGTCCTCCGTAGTAGTTTCTTCTTCTTTCTGTAGATCATGTAAGGCTTGGAACGTGTTGTTTAGAGTTATCTTGAATTCGTTGAGTTCGTTAGTATCTGGAAGTCAAGTTGTATTGAACCTTTGTGATTCTGTTTCTCCAGTTGTCCTGTGTTTCTCTAGCTTCATTTTCTTTTTGGTTACAACCATGTAGTGATCTGAAGCTATGTCAGCTTCATACTTCATTCTCACGTCTTCCATTGTCCTTCTGAATTTTTTGTTGATACAAATATGATCTGTCTAATTCTCTGTGGTGTGATCCGGTGAGATTCATGTAGCATTGTGTAAAAATATTGTACCGCCTATATCCGATTTGTTGAATGCCCATATATGTTCAAATCTCTCTCCCATTCCGTGTCGTCCAATTATTTTTTCATATCCTGTGTTGTCCACTCCGACTTTGGCGTTTAGATCTCCCATCAGGATGGTTAGATCCTCTCTTGAGCACTTAGTTATGATTGATTGCAGCCTGATCTTTATCTTCGTCGTTGCCATCATTAGTGGATGCATAACATTGGATAACATTAATTGTGATCCCCTCTTTCTTTATTTCGAATGATGCTTCGATAATTCTGGATCCATGAGATTCTCATCGTACAAGGGCATTTCATGCTTTTCTGGACAGCATGAGAGCAAATCCCTGAGTGTGTGGAGCATTTTCCTCTTCGTGACTGGAGTACAGCAGCAGCTCCCCCGTACCCAGATTATTCCACCCAGCATGGGTCTAATCAGTTTCGCTGATTTTTCAAAGTTGTATCTCCTCACTTCCGTTGCTATTTGACTGGTCTTCACGGTCTTTCACATTGTCCAAACGTTCCATGTACCTAGAAAGAGTGTTGCTCTGGTTTTTAGAAAGGGCAATGACCTCGTGACTTCCGAAAAATCTAGGCTTTCATCATGAGGCGTGATATTTCTTCCTTCAACTTCCAGGGTAGAGTTTAAATGATTCGAATTATTTTTTATGGTTAGCGTTTTTTGGCTAATTAGTTTTTCTACGGTATGGGGTCACTAACCCCATGCCCAACCCTCTTCCTTTACTTGGGCCTGAGACCGGCGGTGCTTCTAGAAGGATTACAGGTGGAGTAGATCCACATAAATTTGAGAGCTTCTGTAAACCTTGTATTCCTCGGCAACATCTGAGGAATTAATGATGGCACAGGACGGAGTAGTCTTCGGGTGGCATATCTCGAGGAGGCTGAAGAAGAGGGGACGAGAAGCAAGGCGTACAATGTTCATGCCTATCGAAGTTAAGTCGTTTGTGGAGTGTTAATAAAGTGTGACCACTTGGTCTGATTCTGCAGAAAGTATGGAATGATGTGTAGTTTTGAAATATATTAATGAAAACGGTATTGTGATACACAAATGGCTATCTACCTTTTTGTTGAAGCTGTCTCAGCCCATTTGTATTTATAATCATTTTATGGGGTAATGAGCAGGCTTTGTTTTGTTGGGTTGTCTAGTTTCGCTTGTAATAAAATTACTCGTTGGGAAGTGAAACCAATTCAACCCCAAAAACATGATTTAAAGGAGTTTCTTCTCATAAGAAATCAGCATCTATACCATTGGTTCGCGACATCTCGTTTGACCATAAGGAGCCGTAATTTAACAACATATTCTGCCCTACAGACATGGATGGATTGAAGTTGTTTCCCAACCATCATATTCGCTAGTCAGTAACGCTACCTTTCCTCCTTTTATGATGTTAGGCTGTCTTACACTTGTGATATGTATGAATGTATCTTAAATCTAAACTCTTTATCGCTAAGCAGTCGGTATTATGTAACTTAGCCACGCTACGTAAACTACTAGGAAACAATGGTATATACCTGGGATGATGTGAGTGTTTAACCTATGTCATCTTACGCCATTATCAGATCATTGACCAACAGTGACCAACAGTGTTGGTAACAAACTTTAGAAAACATATTCACGCTGGTGACAGAATAACATGCGTACAGTATAAAAAGATTAGATGTTTGATGGTCATAACTGCACAGCTGAGCCATGCAGGCTTAACAGTAATACTACAGCGTTACTGGCTTTCACCATTTTACAGAAAGTATCTGAGAGGAAGCTTGGATCTTCTTCTTTAGTGTATGTACAGCTTCAAGGACGATTTGCCGTGACTATTTAAAATATCAGCGGTTTTTTATTCGAAGAGTAAACGAATTCAGGAATGGGAACGCAGCCGTCTACAAAACATCTTTCCACTTCAGTTCAGTATGATATCCGTTCGTTTCTATTACGCATGAATTCTGTCTTTCATTATTTTATGCCATGATGGCCTATTACTTATACTGGAAAACGAGAAATCATTCAACTTTTCATGACGCGAATTAACAAGAAAAAAGATCAGTACAAATTAAGATTTATTTTAAAGAGAGCAAGCACAAAGATTGATGTGAATAATATGAATTCATTCTATTTCATTAAGTTTTCGTCAGATACTTACAACCTAAAACATTTAAAGATCGACGTTATTATAAATATTGACATGCTTATACAGACGGGGCTGTTTAAAGACGAAAATGTGTCACAATATAGCAAAGATTTCAACAGAGTTATTAAGACCAAGAAGTCTTGTTTCGGATAAATAAAGTTTAGGAGGGAAAGTTACAAAACAATGAAATAGTGATTAGAACTCACAGAGTTAACAAACATGAGATGATTGTGTAACGAAGCAACTGAAAATAGATTAATGGTAAGAAATATATGAATTTAAGTCAGTCAGCTATGAATTGAAGAAAAATGGCAATGATGTGATTTAAACTTTAGAAGGAGCCGAAATGATTAACAGTTTTAGCGAATGCTCTTACAATGCTTTTAAGAGTACCCATCCATGTGTGAAGGAATCTGTAAACGAGAAATACCAAGTGACTGACATGTCACCCTAATGTTATTACCCACATCGTATGTTTAAATAAAACTAAATAATAACATTTAATTGCGTACATTGTATATAAACACAAAAACAGGTATGCTCGTCTGAAGACGTTCATTTAATTCCCGGTTACCTAACTAGCTGTTTTGGTCTATTTCAGAGCTTATTAAATGAAACACACTTCTCTTTGGCTAATAGGCAAACAACACACTCTGTCCGTTCCGTTTACTTTCAGGATTTGACCTGCTGAGTCCATATGGTTGAAATATGATACTCATAACAATTTGGCATGTCATTTGTCATTCCACATAGCTTTAGCTGTTTATACGCATATTCAAGCCTAGTAATGTACATGAAACTTATCCAAGATACGTAAATCGGGAATAACGTTACAGATTCCAGAGAGATTCATCATTTGACAGCGCTTTCGTCCGTAAAACCACTTCAATCAAAGGATATCAACACAGTTAAATCAGAAGTCAGAAATGAAAAGGATGGAAGATATGGCTGGATGGCTATCTATAAATTTAGAATTGTTTGGTCTAAGATGGTTAATAGTTTCATGGGATGCGTAACACCACATTCCAACTCGTGATATGGTACAGATTCGTGACTGAGCGCCTTCAGCTGAAGTGTATTTGGTAAACTAAGGAGGTCACTATCAATTTTAAAGACTTGTATGGCAATTTACATTGAGGGTTTATTTACACCAGCAACGTTATTATAGAGCCGAAAGGATTAACAAAACTTCCTTTTTCTTGTTCCTGAAAAACAGGCAGAAGTACTCACTTCATGATAAACTGATCACTCCTCTCTCTTACAGATGTACACGCAGTTAACTGCCAGGATCGATTATGTTCTTTGATATTTATTAGGTGGTGTGGTAGACCAAAAGTATGATAACCAAAAAAAATAACAACAAAAATATTACGTCTAAAGTTTATGTATCAATTAACAGTTAATAAGTTAATTACACATAGATGAAAATAAAGAACGTCACTTAAGTCTTCGGGCTATTGCATGTTCGGCTGAGTTTGGTCCAAATAATCCACAATTATTAAAGATTAGTAATCCCAATATGGACGATATAGATCCAGTAGGTTTACCAAGCGTAGAATTCAATAAGAATGTCACAATTGTCTATAAATATAGATGATATGCAATGAATATTTCATTTAACATATTTGCAGATATAGCAGAACGATGCAGATGTGAATTAGAGTGTATTTAATGAGGAGCAGTAACAGTGTCACGATATGTTGTACACAAAACGGAAGGAAGTCAAGTTATAAGTGTTCAAATTAATACACTTAAACAACAAGTATAATTGTTTAATGCTAAATGTACAGAATATGAAAATAAATGCATAAACTATGAAAAATTATTTACAAAATAGGTTTTATGGTCCTATCTCCACAGTGGGGTAAGCTATTTTACCTTATACTGACAACTAGTTTCATATTCAGATTGCCAGAAATATACAAGCATAACGTAGTTACGTTACAGGCAGTGGTTTATAACCTAAGTCGGTTTACTTCAATTGTGACAGATCACTCAAGATATTTTGTTTTATTAGACCAAACAATAATTAACATTTGTAGGCAATTTGCAAGGGGATCGTTAAATTCATATTTATATACCGTGTGTCTCTTATGAATATGACTTATTATGCTAAATAACGACTCATGTTTGCACAGCATCAAAGCACAGTATCCTGGAATAATCGTCTTTCGAGTCACTGAAAGAGTTTGTGATTCGGTCTCACTTTGGAATATGTCAAATTTTCAAAGTCGTTGGATTTTTGAATTAAAGTGTGGATATTTTATAATTACTGATTGAAAAAAAGTTGGTTACTTTATGCAATCACACGCACTCCTTAACAATGTACTGGCCGTAGCCTCTTCACATTCTTTTTATCTCACATAGTATTACGATTTCAAGTTTTCGGGACTCAGACAGAAGTTATTTAACAGGAATGATCCCTAAAAGTACCATTTCTCCAACAAATTCTTCCGAATACTTTGGGTCAATTCTACCTAATAGTTCTAATTTGGATGGTTTGTCTGAGATTCCTTTAGTTATTTCGTCACTTGATGGTGACAAAGAACTTATTAGCTACTATATTGTAGGTGTATCAATGATAAGTGTTTGCTGCATTGGCCTTGTTGGGAACTTCTTATCGCTAATTGTATTGACAAGGAGAGCCATTGGGGCCTCAACCACGAATACATACCTCATTTCCTTAGCAATAGCCGACATACTTGTACTTATTGCGACGATACTAACCGCCATTAAAGATTCCCGAAAACCAGTGGCCGGTAGAATGTCTTGGTTAGTTTGGCAGGATGCACCTATTGTTCCGCGGGCTTACCCGTTCTGTCATGCTACAGCAATATTGTTTCAAGTAAGTGCAATTTTAATTTTTGTTAAGTTTAATAATCCTACCGCCTAAGTTCATTTAAGACTTTGGAGCTATTTTGACTCCTGATGGTGAGCAACCATTCATGTTGTTTGTTACTTTTCAAAAGGTTATCATCTTTACGCAAGTATATGGGTTTAGATTTTTATCTTATGCTCTATGTTAATAATGGGATGTTGATGATGTACATTTTAATAAACAATTATTTTTAATAGCTCAAGTATTTACAAGAAAAATGACTAATGGCGTACTTGATAGAGACAAAGATTGTTCCAAAGCGCCTAAATTTACGGTTTTTACGATATTTGACGGAAAGATTCTTGATCATGTAGTTATCTTTTTCATGACCTCAGTGTTTATGTATGGATATTGTTTGTTTTAATTTCCGATTCTGATTAAAGGTTCTAAAAGAGATGTTATTGTATGTAAGCAAACATTCATGCATTTTGTGATTTGCAAACTCTCCTTTAAATAGAAAAGTGGTCCGATGACAACCTCTGAAAAACAAATGGCTCTGTCTATTGACATTACTTTAAACTGTACTTCATAATGTTAAGCGTCCATCTAAGCTTCATATTTGGCACTTCTGTATTTTGAAATTAGCATTCTGCTGAAACATCTACAAATAATTTAATGACAACTTCTCGGCAGTTTAAAATTTAACTGTTAATTCTTTCATAAATTATACGACAGTTCATAACAAAACATTGTTGGGGTATTAATGGATTCTTTTATATTTGTTTGTTTAACATAAAAATGTATGGAAACAGATTTCAGAACATTTATTTTTTTCAGAAATACATTTTTAATTCTTAGTTAAAGACACATCTTTGAAATGTGACTTTTGGGGTTATACATCAACAGTATAGAATCGTGGAATAACTGCATAAGTAGTTTTACACACTACATTGAAAAACTTTTGAATAGGCTGGAGACTTTGTACTTAAGGAACTTAGTTATAACTGACAAAATGAACAGGAGTAAAAATTTCCAAGAGGACTTTTCGTCATATTTTGGAAAGCGTTACAGATAATTCAGTTTATGTTTTGTGGCTATACATTCTCTGTCCATAAATTGGCCTGACTTATTCTACTTCGATTACCCTTGCTTTATTTGGGGTGGTTCAGTACTTTTAGTTCTATCAATCATATCTGTTCACTTTTTAATCGATTTCGAATTTCATTAGAGAAGGATTATATCCAATAGATATATTTGGACGACAAGTGAGGAATAGCTGAATATCTATCAATATCTACTAAACACTTCATTTTCCTCTTATTTATATTTTGACTCACTTAGTCTCATCATACGGAAACTTTAGAGCATATATTGAAACATGAATATAGAATTATTTTCAAGCCGATTGCCTTCATACGCAATTGATTACAGCAGTTGCATGATGTTATGTATGTATTTTGAATAAATCCTTAAAATATAAATTTAAAACTGTATTACTGAAGTATTTGCAATAGCATCTGATTCAGTTGCAGTCTGATCAAAATCGAAGTAGATTCACGGATTTTCCACAATTGCTTCTGAAGTGATGTAACTTAATGTCAGATTTAACCGTTTCAAAAATTAATTCACTTTCCGCTGACTATATGAAAATTCGAAAATCCCGAAAAAATTTGAAAAGTGTGAAAATATATCTGTATCAGCTCCAGCACATTTTTCTTAAGCAGTGGATGTTTATATATCAAATCCTGCATCTTATATTTGAATTCGTTGAAAGTAATCACGACGTCTTTGTTTAGAAGCAAAAAAGATTTTTATGGAGTGAATCCATTTATTTTTCTCAATTAAAGTCATTTAAAAATAACTTGCAATTATACGTAATTACGTGTATCAAGAAAAAATGATGATTGATCTAAAAACTGTTAGATGATTGAGTAAACTATAAGCCTTGATCAACATTGTGGAGAAGTGTCACCATATTTTACCTCGAAAATCAATATATTGAGGCATTTAAAAATCGATAAGCAATTTATTAATCTTAACTTGAAAAATGAGTGTTCGAGTTTTATGATGTAACTCGATAAATATCATAGTTTTTACTCGTACGCTTTGTTTAATTGACGTAGAATTTTAGAAATTTTCCGAACACTGTCGGTTTAACTGTTATCTAGGAAATCAAACCTAGCAACTTTCTGAATTTATATAATATATCGTTATTTGTAAAAATATCACAATTTCAACTGTTATGTGACGATAAAGATAGGGTCGATTTCTTAATTAAAAAAAACTTACTTTTTACTATTTTCCATTGCATAGTTACTTGGTTCTAATAAATGTCCATCATTAACACTCCCATTCGAGTTAGGATGAACGCATCGAAATTCAAACATATGTTGAACAGTAATGATTTTGTAAATTGTTTCTTAATAAACAAGATTTTCTAATTCTTCATTAATAGAAATAACTCGTTAGGATTACTCAGTCCTGATACCCCTCATGAACAATCATAGGCCAAACAAAACCATTGACCACCCAACTCTGTCATAGGCAATCCTCTCCACTTCTATCCAGTTCCTATCCACCCTTTTCATGTCTGCTTCCAATACACCACGTAGCGTGTTCTTCGGCCTTCATCTTCTCCATTTCCCTTCAGCATTCCAGCTAAACGATTGCCTCGTGATACAGTTTGGTGATTTCCTCAATATATCCCATATCAACTTTTAACGTCCTTTCCTAATTTCCTACTCAGCCCACACTTGACTTGTTCTCTCCCACAGTAGTCTGTTGCTGATGGTTTCCGGCAAACTAGCATTAAGTATCTGTTCACAAATACTGTAAATACTGTTTATAAATACATGTATCTATTTTGTGATGGTCGCAGTTATTCTCCAATTTTCAGCTCCGCACTGTGAAACTGTTTCGACGTTCATATTGAAGATTGTGAATTTAACATTGATTGACGGCTGTTTTGAGTTCCATATGATATTCAGCTGTCGGAATGATGTCCATTCTTTACCAATCTTTGCATTTACATCTACATCCGATTCTCCTTGATCATCGATTATGCTGCTCAGATAAGTGAATGTTTCCACCTCTTCCAGAGCTTCTCCATCAAGTGTGATTAGGTTGGTGTTCTCCATGTTGTGTTTGGAGATCTTGCTTTTTCCCTTGTGTATGTTAAAGCCTACTGATGCAACGGCTGCCGCTACACAGGTTATCTTGACCTGCATTCATCGATGTGTATGATATAGAATGTCCAGGTCATCTGACAAATCCAAATCGTCTACACGCATCCAACTTGTCCATTGTATTCCTTGCTTCCCCTAACACATTGAGGTCTTCATAGTCTAGTCAACCATCGAAAGGAAGAGAAAGAGGGAGAGTAGGCAGTCTTGTTGGACTTCGGTCCTCATTTGGAATGTGTCTGTCACTTGTCCTCCATGCATGACTTTGCACTGTAGTCCGTCATATGAATTCCAGATGATATTGACGGTCTTCTCAGATACTCCATAATGTAGAATAGGTTTCCATGAAGTCCTCCTATCCACAATGTTAAACATTTCCTGATTGTCAAGTAACGTGATGTATAGTGACGAATTCAATTCATTTGATTAAACTAGTACTACACATATACTTTTATTGTATAACTGTTAAGTAACTAAGCTATTCATATTCGTGTTCCTCTCATCATAAGCTTTATTTTGACCTCTGAACTATTATTATTCGATTTACCATTGCTATTTTATGTCTAGTCTATCAATTACTGTCTCCTACATTGACAGCCACATTTGACCAAAGCCTGTACAAATGTTATTTTCTATTTTATGGAACGATGTGATCTACTTGGTTTGTATATAAACCCAGTATGTCTAAAATACACGATTCATATCGCAGAGGCTACTATTGGTGTTCTGGACTTAACAAGCAGGGCTAGGCGGGAAGCAAGGACCGATAAGGACTGTAGACTGCTCGTACGCGTTTTATGAGTCATTGGTCCGGTCAATAATTCACTGTTTTCTAATTTGCGGTATTGTCACGTCATGCACTAATAGAGGCACAAACCCATAAGATATAACAACATAAATCAAAACTATGTTACATGATGTTTTAATTTTTCAAAACTTTTTCAGAAGCTTGAAGAAACTGACTTTATTCAAGACACTAATTTAATTAATGAATTAACTATCATCTATGAATAAAGTAAACATTTATTATGTTTTAATTTCAGTTAAATGTACAAAACTGTAAATCCACTTCAGAATGACATAGCTAGAATAAATATTCAAGCGTTAGCTTGCATTTTATAAAAATCAACCTCAGAAGAATAGATGACTCGCATAACCGTATTTTTTTGTTATAACAACTAAACGAGTTTTGATTCCCAGTGTTAAGCAAGTGCATATAATTGCTTTTATATGTTGTAAACAAATAATATAGTGAAGAAGCATTGTTTTTTTTTAAAAAAGATTATCGATCTATAGAATTCGATCGATTTATAGCAAATATTTCATCAGTTTTGAAGTGAATAATAAAAGAAAAAAAATAATAAAACAACAATAATATCAAAAAATATGAGGAACATGAACTAATAAATAGTATAAATGTAACAGGAAATATTTGTTGATTATTCAATCTTATGATTTATGTTTTGTTAACCTTTTGTAGTTTTATGTTTTTATTAATGATTGCAAATATTTTTGGTCGGCTATATGTATATAAGTAATAATGTGAAGAAAAGATTTCTGGAAAAAAAAGTATATAATGAACATTAACATTTCTTGAGGGAAATATCTAGGAACAACAGTCTTTTTAAAGACTGAATGCATACTTACACAAAAATGTTTTTACGAATTTTCAGTTCAAGAGAGACACTGTTAATAATATACTTGAAAAATATCTATAAAATTCAATTCTATGAAATTTTCATACAGAAAAGCTTTGTTTACTTCACCTTAGTCTCCTATTTTCATTTGTCTGTATGGACGATAGGTTATAACAACTGACTCATCCACTGTCCATATATCAGTTCACCTGCTTCTATAGAGATAATTAACTAAGTTTTTTGTTTAAAACATTTTTATAAAGATTGACTACAATAGAACGTTTTTATATTTTAATGAATACTGTAAGCTTTGCAGTTCAGATACTTTAAAGATTTCTAATTGGATTTTGTGTAAGATGAACTCGCCTAAAGTTCGAATTTTTATAAATTGTTTTATTGTGGCTCAAAGTATGTTGTTGATGTATAAGAATCGCTACACACTTTTTTGTTTTAATTTATTCGGTTTATCTTCCCATTTTATTTAAATAAACTATAATGTATACCTATAGGCTTAGGATGAAAATACGAGAGAGAGAATACTTTCCTTCTTAACATTAGAATAAAATAGCTAAAAATATCTAATAAATTTTGACAGTTTACTCTAAAGTTTACTTATTTGTAACTCATCAATGGATTTCTGATTTGTATATCTTATAAACAGAAGGGGTCACTATTCATTATAAAAATTAATCCTTCTGTGGACAATGGCGATAAAATCAAATGGTATTTACATTATAAGCTTATAGTGGTTGCCAGTAGTTTGTAATACATCAAATACTTTAGAAACGCATGACAGAAATCAACTTCTTTCATAGCCACATATATGCATATATTTATTTTATCTCTCTTAAAAGGTTTCACTTTAAGTTATTACTTTTTCATGAGTATAAATAAGATATTTTAACTTGTTCATTTTGAAAGTTTATTTCGAAACTCGTATACTTTAAAGTGGTTATTAGTAACTATTATAATGGGTAATCATAATAAACTTTTACTCTATAGAAATATTCATCTACATATATATTGTCACATTGTTTTTTTTATTAATTAAGAGATTGGCTTACAATGCTTTGTTTTACTTATCATATGGATAATGTACTAAAAGTAGAAAAAAATTATAAAGAAAAGTATATTATTTTATATTTTGTCAAAAAAATTTGATTGATTCTTTTTTTTCAATTAAACGTAATAAATTATGTTTGTTTTGTTATTTTAGTGGTACAACGTTAAAAGAAAAGATTCTTTTTGATTTCTAAATCACCATACATATATGTTAACTTTTTTGATCATACTATAAATTAAATAATAATGATGTTCATTTGATTATACAAGAAATGCAATATTAAAATCTGTATATTAATAACTTCAATAAAGATGAAGTTAAAAATATACATATATGTTAAATTAAAATGAATGAAAAAGGTACGAACATAAAAACTTGACTAAACCGGTTCGATTTATTATGAAAATCTATTATCATTGAATAAATAAAAGGTTCTCATAAATCTATGTAAACATCATTCTTGAATGAGTTTGTAGGTATCATTACCAAGTTTTGATATGATAATTTTGAACAAATTGAGCATTGGATAGATTGTTATAAATAAATAATAAATTTGTAATAACCCAATTAGTAGAAAAATAGGATTTTCTACTAATTGGGATATTACACATTTATTATTTATTTATCATTCTTGAATGTTTTCAAATTATATTATCAACATAAAATAATTGAATTAAATATAAGAAAAAACGAATACAATCAGTGGAACTGAGAATAATAATTAATAAATTAACAAAATCGTAAACAAGTGAAGGAATATGTCATTAAATGGAAACAAATGTTAATAAAACATGTAAACTGCATACATACGCGTCAAACTAGATATTAGGTAAATAATAATCTGATAATATTTTGATAAAAGTGTTTTTTGGCTGCCTGCTTATGCATATATATATATATATATATATATATATATATATATATATGGCAGGAAGCGATAGTTTGCGAATTGTTCAGAAAACATTTCGATAATGGATTATTATAATAATATTTATGATATCTTATTTTAATGTTATTAATTTACAGATTACTTCCCCGAACTCATACTTTTTAGAAATGAAATGATAAAACTTTATACAACTTTTTATTTTGAATTTGATTATTGGCGTTTTGTTTATGCTGATGCTTTGACTTGTTTGTAACATAAATATATGTAATTAATTCTAACCACCTAGTAAAATAAAATAATATTTTGACTATTTCGAAATAGTTTATGTTCAACATAATAAATTTCCTTTCAAATCAGTTACTTGTTGTCACTTTTGTTCACAAAGTTCCAAATGTTAATTAGTAAAGCGATATTTTAGCATAAAGATAAGAAATGTCAAATCAAATAATTTGCATTTGAAGACTCAAAAGTCGTTTTGTTCTTTAACTTGGATATTTAAAATCATATCATCAATTTTCTTCTGATTCTTGTTAAATGAACTTGTTATCTGTCATCACTTATTAATAATTCAACAAGCTTTTTCGTGCAATAGTCAATATGTACTTTTTAGTGATTTCTGCTTAAACTGGGTATTAAAGATTCCCATTGTGAAAATTAGAACAACACATGTAAACGAACAATTGTTTTCAATTAGATCATCATCAGGCTTTACTCTAATATGCATAAATATTTATACGAAAATGTTAGACCAATCAAGGCTATTTGAGTCAATAATAATCACAATGAAATAGAATACGTAACCAGGCATAATAGTTAAAAGTAAAAGTCTATAGTGGGAAGACTCGGTATTTTAACTCAAGTAACTGGAATTCTTGATAACAAAGTATCATTTTGAGTATAGTGGATAAAGATATATTCAAGTGGAACAAGTTTAAGCTATTAAAATCCAAGAATCAAATTTAATGGTTGGTTAGTCACTGCAGTCAAAATAAATATTGATAAAGTTTTTAAAACTGGATCACTAACCTTTCCTTTCAAAATGATTAGTTTTAATGATATTTAGTTTTCAGGTATATTAGTTATCACATTTTTGATTTTATCTGTTTTGTTTTAATGTGATCAATCCATTCAGTTGCCTTTAATTCCATTTCTATCTATTTTCATGCTGAATTACTTTGTGTTTGTCTTTGTAGCATTTCTAGTAACATTCAAGTTTGTTGCTTTGACAAATAATTCAGTGGATTTAATGTCAAACGATTCTTGATATTTGAACAATCAGGGTTTTAAGTATATTATCACTGAAAAGCCCAATTTACATGATAACGCATTATGTCACTTCTCAATAAAACAATTAGTAATAATTTATTATTTTTTGTACAAAAAAATATATGGCGTGTTATATCAAACGTCAAATTTCTGTGATCACTGAAGCTTCCATTGAACATAATTAGCAAACGGACGTTTATAACCATACTTTATTGCTTAAGTCAATAACTATAGTTTATGTTTGTTACTTAATAAGTAAAAAATATTACTAAAATCTAAAAAATGGTTTCTACACAAGAATCGGGAAATATTGGAAACATTTATTGAAATATCTGTTCATTTTAAATAGACATAAACAGTTTTCAATAAATCATTTCATCGCTGTTGAAAATATTTTTATAATAAAAAATTGAGTATAATTGTAACTGAATGAAAGTACTTTTATTATTGATTAATAAGTTTAAGTTTTTATGAAATTTCACAACCAATTAAACGAATTCTTGTTTTGTCTATTCTCTGTCTTCATCCCTATTTCTGTTGAGTTTCTATTATTTTAATCTACTTGACAATAATCTATTTAGAAGAATCAATATTTTTTTAGCCAGTACAAGAATAATTAATAAAAGTACAATTTATTTCAACATTTTTTTGTTAGTTTTATTCTTTTGTTGTTTTTGTCATATGTCTGTTCTGTAATATTTTCACTTAATGGACTAAATATATCACAAGTAAACATAAAGATAGTAATTAATTAATTAAACTCGTTTATAAAAAAGACAATTCTTCAATTCGATGATAAATTTTATGGTACTGTTAGTAAAGTGTCTTTTCATTGAGAAATTATACGACCACATCTGAATGCAGTAATCATAACCACAATACTAACTACTATGCAATTAAATACAATAAAGAATTCTCTGTAAAAGGTATAAAATTTTAGATTAAATTTCTCAACATCTCTACAACTCACTTATAACAAAATGACTTTTCACTAGCAATCAACATCTGTTTATCTTCATCCTTAAAATTTTAAGACTATTTTTATTCTTACAAATAATTTAATCATATAGCTAAACTGTTGTAGAGAATTTGTATTTTGCTATTATGTACATAAGTTTTTATCTTTGAAAGTGAACAAGATAACATATATCACAGATCACTGTCTCTTTTTGAATTCCGGATAATTTAGAGTAGCGATATGTTGTGAGTATTTTTCTAAAATTACGGAAATAAAAGTCAGAGTTAATTATTACAATTATTAATTAACACTGAAAATTTATTGGTGAAACATTTGTATTGTTTAGTGGCAAATATAACTTGTTAATTTAGACATTTCTTTACTACAGTTTAAAAGACGAAAATTATACGTACGTAATTTTTATGGCTTAAATGGAATATGGTAATAAAATCAAGTTACATGAAGACAAAAAATATTATTTTATGAACAAGATGTTTTCTGAAAAATTAGTATAATTACGAAGATAGAATGTCGATAAAAAAATAATTTTAAATAGTTTCTAGTATTTCAATAGTTGATGTTCATCATAGATAACTAGTCAAAAAAGTACGAACTAAGTAATAATATGTTTATGAACAATAAAAGGTGGGATTATTTTATCTTGTTCATACCTAGTCGAATGTTAAATTTTATACATAGTTTCGATCAACTATTCAATTTCATTTTCCTCTGAATTGAAAAATCTCTTCAAAAAATATTTGGTTTCTGCTTCAATTTCCTTGTAATTAGCTAAAGTGAAATTCAAAGTGAATTGATGAAATTATTTGAATCTTTAGAAGTTTATTTGGTCAGCTTTGAAATATAAATAAATAAATAAATACTGCATTATGTTATGGAAAATTGAATTATGTACATTGTAATATAGAAAAAAACTTCATTTGCATAATTTAATCAAAATTTCCTTTCTGATAAACTGTATACACCCCAAATTTTGATATATATATTTATAAGACCATAGTCAATTGGGTTCTGGTAAAAATTCAAGAAAAAATAAATTGAGTGGTTTGGTGTTTTTGAAAACTTTCATCACTTCATGTTTGAACTTATATAAAACAGTAGCAATGTCAAAAATTCGACACTGTCAATTTAAATTAACTATTATATCTGATTATGGTAGGTTTATAATACAAAATCAGAAAACTTGCTTAATAAATGTAGAGTATATTTTTACTCCGCTTGTGGCTCTTCTAGAGTTACTATTAGTCCCAAGACCCGGTAAAAGGAGAAGTGTTGGACTTGGGGACAGCAACCATATTCCGTAGAGCAGTGTGAGGAATTGTAGGATAGACACCTACTGGACACCGAAGTAGCACACACAGACCTCCCTATTGATGTCACTCCATCAATCATCGAAGAAATCAGGAGAGCTCTCAGACAAATAAAGAATGTGAACGCAGTAGGACCTAACGATATACCAGCTGAACCACCGATGTCAGATATATAAGCAACAGCAAAAATACTCCACGTTCTATTCAGGAAGATGTGGGTGAAGGAGCAAGTGTGTGTGGGAAAGGAAGGAGATCTTATCATTATGTCAAAGGAGGAAGATTCGAGTAGATGTGAGAACTACAGAGACATGATAATACTATCAGCACCAGGAAAGCTTTTCAACAGAGTGTTGCTGAACAAGATGAAAGATTCAGTAGACGTCCAACGTCAAGATCAACAGTTCGAATTTCGTAACGAAAGGTCATGCACAGACCGAATCGCGACACTATAGATAATTGTTGAACAATCAGATTAATTGAATTAGTCACTATACATCACTTTCCTTGACCATCAGGAGATGCATGACATTGTGGATAGGAGGACTTCATGGAAACCTATTCTACACTATCGAGTATCTGAGAAGACCGTCAATATCATCTGAAATTCATATGACTGACTGCAGTGCAAAGTCATGCATGGAGGACAAGTGACAGACACATTCCAAATGAGGACCGAAGTCCAACAAGACTGCCTACTCTCCCTCTTTCTCTTCCTTTCGATGGTTGACTAGACTATGAAGACCTCAATGTGTTAGGGGAAGCAAGGAATACAATGGACAAGTTGGATGCGTGTAGACGATTTGGATTTGTCAGATGACCTGGACATTCTATATCATACACATCGATGAATGCAGGTCAAGATAACCTGTGTAGCGGCAGCCGTTGCATCAGTAGGCTTTAACATACACAAGGGAAAAAGCAAGATCTCCAAACACAACATGGAGAACACCAACCTAATCACACTTGATGGAGAAGCTCTGGAAGAGGTGGAAACATTCACTTATCTGAGCAGCATAATCGATGATCAAGGAGAATCGGATGTAGATGTAAATGCAAAGATTGGTAAAGAATGGACATCATTCCGACAGCTGAATATCATATGGAACTCAAAACAGCCGTCAATCAATGTTAAATTCACAATCTTCAATATGAACGTCGAAACAGTTTCACAGTGCGGAGCTGAAAATTGGAGAATAACTGCGACCATCACAAAATAGATACATGTATTTATAAACAGTATTTACAGTATTTGTGAACAGATACTTAATGCTAGTTTGCCGGAAACCATCAGCAACAGACTACTGTGGGAGAGAACAAGTCAAGTGTGGGCTGAGTAGGAAATTAGGAAAGGACGTTAAAAGTTGATATGGGATATATTGAGGAAATCACCAAACTGTATCACGAGGCAATCGTTTAGCTGGAATGCTGAAGGGAAATGGAGAAGATGAAGGCCGAAGAACACGCTACGTGGTGTATTGGAAGCAGACATGAAAAGGGTGGATAGGAACTGGATAGAAGTGGAGAGGATTGCCTATGACAGAGTTGGGTGGTCAATGGTTTTGTTTGGCCTATGATTGTTCAAGGGTGGTAACTATCAGTAAGTCTAAAGTTTTCACATACACTCAGTAAATGTAATGTAAAATAGTTTACACTTATGATTTCATTTTACACACTTGAGTCTAAGCTCCAAAACACAGAAATATATGTACCAATGATTTTAGAACATAAGCTGTTCGAATTTAAACTGCTACGATTTAAAACACAATTTTTAAATCTTGTTTAATTATCATACATACCATCATAGCATATCAAATATCAGTTTAATTATGTTTTGCATGTGTAAAGTTTTGTAATTTCTAAAATTAATTTGTCTTTGATATTTTACTTATAAGCGATTCTAACATTAAAAGGTGTTTTCATAACATTATTATCCATCTTAGTGATTATTTTCAAATCAATTTATTCTCTACTTGTACTGCTCCTTTTATGTAACAAGGCCTAAACTATTTTTATGCATAAATTATGTTGCTTTTCACATTTTTAATCAGTCATAAATCCAAGAAATTATATTTTTAAACAGTTAGTTTTCATAAATAAAACAATAAACTCTGTGTTATAATGTACCACTAACTTAGTATATATCTACCTTCTCCACATTTCTTGATTTTGTTTCTTCAACTAAATGAGTAATCATAATAATAGTTCATTTTACCATGTTATGTTTATTTTGTGAACTATAGAAAAATCACTGACTGACGTATAACGAATGAAAGAGTCCATCCAGTATTTGTATAGTAGCTAGGAAAATTATTTTGTTTAGATGAATAAATGTATTTACAGGGGCATTTTCAAGTGTTATGCTTTGTATATCTTAGATCGAGTACAAATGTAAATGCGTTTCATGCTTAGTTGTTTGTGTACGTCTGTGTATAGCTGAGCTCATGAGTCATTGAGTTATTTATACTTGAGTCATTTATCTGAAAAGGCCATGTTTGAAGATGTAACTTAAAGAAGCTGAAAGTTCGAAACATGTTAATCCTCAAAAATTGCTGACCAATGACTAGTCTTATGGTAAATTTTTATTTCTTTGTTTGTGACTTTTTTCCTCATTCATGGTGTACTTTAAAAAATCATCTAAAAATTTGAATAATACTTAGGTAACTCACATGTTTTGTCACTTTTCTAATAATTTGTAAAAAGTTTGAAATGTTTTTAAACTGGTTGACAATTCTGAACTACTAATTTGAGTTATTTACAATTATGGGTAGTAACTTCGTTGAAAATAAAATTTTGATTCTTAGGAAACTGAGAGAATTGATCAAGAGGTCAGATAATTATTCATTCATGATAACATGATTTATTCCAGTTTCCATGGTTTCAACCAGTTGTTATTAATTTTATAAAGTGGGATCATTTTGAAAGCTCTTACATTTAGCCTCATGCTAATCCATATCTCATTTTAAGTTTATTGATTATCTGATGGAGTTTACAATTCCTAGGTGATAAACAATATGAAGTCTCATCAATTGTTGTTTCTATTCATTTCCCAAACTTCTACACTTAAAATCAACGTTTTATGTTTTGAAGTTTAGTTGCGCTTAAGCAACGATTCCAAGAGACATGTAGTCAAATCCCAAAAGACATTTATTTTGATTATTTGAAGCGTATCAAAACTCATATTATCATACCATAATGCTTTATTGTGACGAAAAATTACGTCCTTTTAGTATAAAGCATCTCAGGGGCGAATCCCGAAGTCACTCAGGAGAATAAATACTAATTATAATGTTACTTCATATTGGTTGTATCATGCTAAAAACTCTATAGTTGTCGTGATTAGGTTTGACTCTTCTCATTACATACTTTCTCCTTATTACAATTTATGCTTACACAACAAATTGCGGCAAAATATTATCACTCATTCATATCTACTTGATCCATTTAGTTTATTAAATGATAACTGACTTTTTAATAACCTTACTGAGAGCTTTTCAGCCATTATTTTATCAAGTACATTCAGCTTCAAAAAGTAATGCAGATATTTTCATAACCAGCAACTATACTTGCTATTATCAGATTGTGTTTCAGTTTAAAAAGCATGTGAATTATAATTCTACTTGGAAATCAACAAAGCGTATGTCAATCACACCGAATGTAAGATATGTTCAAAGAATTCTATATGCTGTTGATGGCTTCTTTTCAGACTACATCAAGTCAGTCACCTGAACTTAAGATAATAGTTCTAATCTCTATACAAAGACACATTTATGAAGACAAATAATTAGATAAGTGGACTAAATTGTTTATTATTATCAAATCAAATAACAGTTTACCACATATTTTCTCAATCTAACACATGTACAAATAGATCATACAATAACACAACTTAATTGTTAAGAAATTTATAAACAGTTAAGGATTAGCAAATATATTATTTTTCAAAGTTGAAATCATGAGTCAATTGAAGCTAGACCACCATCGAAAACCTGGAAGCACTGGACGGCCGTTTCGTCCTACTATGGGACTCCTCAGCAGTGCGCATCCACGAACACACTCTCGCGGGATTCGAACCCAGGACCTACCAGTTTCGAGCCGGTTAATGGCTTCGGCTCGAAACTGGTAGGTCCTGGGTTCGAATCTCGCTCACGAGAGCGGGTTCGTGGATGCGCACTGCTGAGGAGTCCCATAGTAGGACGAAACGGCCGTCCAGTGCTTCCAGGTTTTCGATGGTGGTCTAGCTTCAATTGACTCATGATTTCAACTTTGAAAAATACTGAAATCTCCACAAATCCCCTTCTAAATATATTATTTATTAGATTAATTAACTTTTTCAAACAATTAAAACAATCATTATGGGATACCATCCTGTACATTTTCTAAAATTTTGTATATCCAGTTGAAGGGCTTTTGATACCATCTACTTTGTACACCATTTATATTCATACTCATCACTTTGTTCAGCTAGTTGATGCCAAACAATAAACTACAACAGAGTATTTATTTATTCTGAAGAAGTGGCTTACGTTAAGTCACGAAAAGTAAGGAATACAATTTTTTAACCTATTCGGATATAACAAAAATATGCTTATTATTAAATCTTCAACAAACGCACAATTTATTTGAAACTATCAAGTCCAACCTTGGTATTGATATTAATAATGTATAACATTTCAATAGGCATATGTTGAGTCATATATGTGGATTTAACCCAGTGGAAGCCATAAAGTATGATTACGATCAGCCCTATTTCTTGTTCAGTGAATGTAATCTTCATAAAATTTAATTCAACAGTTTTTTCTAATTTACAATTTCATAATCTATTTATATAATGAATGTTTTTCAGTTGCATATTTTTTATAGTTATCCAAGTCTCGAAATTTTTATACTTTTAAAGACTGAGTTTCACTATTTTGAACTAGTCGCTGATATAATTACTATTATAATTCATAAGTAAGATATTTGTGTAGTAAATAGTTGACATTTATACCTTTATTAGTAAATTAGATCGATAACGTTTTCGATTTTCCTCGATTACAATGTTTTGAATTGAAATTTATCTGTACCAACCAATGATTACAAACAATAGATTTATGAATCTATTAGTTTTGTTTATTGATTGTTGATCTCGATTCACTTTTAATGATAAATATAAACAAAGCGTGACAAGTGAATCATTTCATAACGAAATTAATGTTATAAAACTAATCTCTGTATAGCGAAATCCATCAAATAAACCTATTAGTTATAAAAACTTCATTTAAACTTGGGTTATCAAATATCAATAGTAGGAAAAATTTAAACCGTAGTAATACAGCGTGCCACGTAATTGTATATTGATTTTGAAATTGAGTAGATATATGTCATAATACATTTGTAATATCCCAGTAAAACAGTGGTATATATTTTGCTAACATTTCTTAGTGATACAGTAGTCACATACGGTCTGTTAAATCACTTGATTAATTACTTCTTATAGCACATATATTTTGAAATGATCGCTGTATATTGATGTTATATGAGAATCAATAAGCATTAAAAAAAATTGAAGAAGAAATATATGCGGAAATCGGCCTTGTATATTGAGCAGTTTAACTTAATATTAATATTGATTAATTCAGTCATATATAAGCGAACAATATTATTTTCGATTAGATCCTCATCAGGCTATACTTTAATATACAGTAATATTTATATGCATATACGAAATTATTAAACCAATCAAGGCAGTTTATGAGTCAATGATAACAGTGGAATAGATTACATAGTCAAAATTAATAATAAGTAGAAAGTACAAATTGGTAATGTAATGACAGGTGTACTAGTTGTGATAAGAATAATAAAAGGCTTGAATCAATTCTTATCACAACTAGTACACCTGTCATTACATTACCAATTTGTACTTTCTACTTATTATTAATTTTGACTATGTAATCTATTCCACTGTTATCATTGACTCATAAACTGCCTTGATTGGTTTAATAATTTCGTATATGCATATAAATATTACTGTATATTAAAGTATAGCCTGATGAGGATCTAATCGAAAACAATATTGTTCGCTTATATATGTTGTTCTAAATCACAATATGGGAATTTTTCAAATTTAATTCAGTCATATCAATTTTCAGTACAAATATAATGACCATGTAAATGATGTTGACGACTAGCAAAAGGTGTTTCTTGATATCAGCTTTATTAAAATTATTTTTTGAAGAATTAATGGAATTTTTTATTTAGGAGAAAATTATGGCAGCTTTGATAAATTATTCTATCAATAAGGTTAACAAGATCAGAACAGTTCAATTCACGAGTGTAATTTAACCATATATTTCTATAATATAGTTTTATTCATGGACAATCAGAAATTCTTTTGAAGCACATTTAGAGTGGATGTCTAAAATGAATCAATAACTTGAATTTTACTATCATAGTAAAGTCTGTCATCGATATTTAGTATCATCTAGTTTTTGCCACTAATAGGTTATGTGCGAAAAAGTGATAACAAAATGCTGTTATTAGTAGATTAGTTTAACTTTTGCATAAATATAATTTCGCGGAAAAAGATAGTTGGCAAAAACTTGTTTGAGGCCTTCTACTGGCCATTTATTTTGAAATTTAGCAGAAAATTTTGAAGGAAAAAGCAATGTAAGTGCAATGAATTTCCACATCCTGAACACTAGTCTTATAGTTTAAATTATAGACAAACTTCATTTGTAGTTTTGTATTGTACAATGGTGTTATTTTGTCAAATATTTGGAATATAGTTATTGCGTCAACTAACTACAAAATAATGTTTTTCTTCAATTAATGGAAACTTTTTCACAGTAAGATTTCACAGTTATGAGTTTCTCTTAAGTTTATCATTTTTGTCATTTGAAATAAATTAGTACCATGACAAAAAATTGATAAAAATATATAGAGTAGGTGCTACGTATTTATTAGTTCATCGTATATCTATACATATATTCACCAAGTTTCAAATATACTCTGTACAGTAAATTATGGTTTCAAGTGTAGTATTCATTAGTAGAGTGCTTACTTTTCTCTTAAATGTTTCTATGGATGATTACTAGTTAAAAAATAATGGGGACAGGCTATGTATTATATCGTTGTTTCTCGCTAGTTAAAATGGAAGGTCAAAAATTGGAGAGTTGACCAACGCTTCAAGTAAAAAATAGCCAAATAACAGTGAGATCTGATTCGTGTTAATATCTTCAAGGATAATTCTTCGAAGGATTGTACTTTAAATGTTAGGGAATATCGTCTGAAAAATTTAACCGTGTGGTCAACAACAGTTTTCGTCAGCCCATCGTTCTGTAGTACCGATTTCCGTTTCATAGTTATCAGTATGTTTAATTTGATTCCCATCATTTTGTTTTGTATTATGTTTTATGTTTTTTTAAATCCTGAGGAATACAATAAGAAGAACTGTTAGACGGATATATTAATCTTGAAGTGAATAAAATAAAGCTAATTACAATAAAATTCTAAAACGTTTTGTCACAGAATCTTGCCATTCAATATGTAATATATATAATGCATCTCTATAAATAGTTAAAAAAAGGTCCGTGATATTTTGTTAGCTGTAAATTTTGTTGCATATCGTAGACAGTGAGATGTCTTTATAAGTTCAAAGTATTATTATACTGGTTTACCCTTTCTTATCGAAATTCTGTTTACTTTAAAATTTATTATTTCAGGTTTCAAATAAATTATACTGACTAAATTGGACAAAGATTAAAAATGTATTATTAACAAATTAAGACAATTCTAATTTATGGTGAGAATCTTTGTGTGTTATTTCTAAAATTATTCAGAAAATATGTTAATTAGATGGAAATAATTTATTTTCATTTAAGTGCTACAAAATATATTTATCTAGACTGACAGTTCTGTATATCCCTCTTTATTACATCTGACTTCCTCACAGTTATGGTGTTCAATAGTTTTCAAGTAAAAAGTTGATATTCTAGTTGAATTTATATTTTAATAAAGCCATTAAGTCTTGTAAATGAGGTTGTTTTATGATTTTATGCCTAAAAAATGGTGAATCAGGGATTATCAGCTCCCACCTTTTCGTCTGCTACACATCCAGTAAGCAACAAGATATTACATTAGAAAATGAAAACTAATCTTCAGATTGGGGTTGTGATGATTGCTGAATTTCATTGAAATCGTAAGCCAATCAATGCTAAACCACCATTGAAAACCTTGAATCATTGGATGACAGTTTCGCACTTGTGTGCGACTCCTCAGCATAGAGTTAGTGTAGGCAATGATACATAAGATGTCCACCTATTCAGCATTCAAACTGAAGATCATAATAATTTATGATCACCTAATATGTTAGCTGTCAAGATACAGTTCAATATGATAAATTTAGTTGCAAAAATATTTCTTAATCATTTTTACTAGTTGTTTAACTTAATTTTGTTAAAATTTTCAAGAGATTAGCTTTTTGTTATTCACTCATTCTGGCATTTTGCCATATTTAAGAAACTTAGTTATTGCTCTTGTATTCTATCCAAGGATTGGGAACTTATTCGAAATGTAAACTTGTTTTGAATTAAAAGTTTTTTTCTCGATGTAATTTTTGTTGATTCACTTGAAATTTATAAATAAACCCAACTTGGAATCATTTAAGAGGTTTAACTTAATCAGTTATAAGCTTCATATGTTTTTAAAGGTTTTTAAAGGAGTCGAAGGTATGAATTTGTATATGATGCCTTTAACTGCGCAAAACTACTAGCTGAATCTTCCCTTGAATTATTATTCTTTATTTTGTAATTTAGAAGCATATTATCATGGTTTTTAATTTACTTGGAAATTTTTAGTATTAGAAGTATTAGGAAGTAATTTAATGAACTGAAATAATTTTATTCATTCGTTATTGTTTGAAACAAGCAACCAAATTATTATTTTCAGTTTTGAATGCATTTATATCTTTGCATAAAAATTACCTATACATTTTCTAGCTTATTTTATAGATTTTTCTGCTGAGAAGGTATCTCACATTTAGTTCTAATTATGCTGATTATCCTACAAGTCCAAAGTAGTTAGACTTCAACACAAGGTTTTTTGTATCATAAATATTCAATGATCAGTTGTTTATCATGGTGTTTATGGGTTACTTTTTAATGAAATATTACGAATTGTAAAATGAAATAGTAGTTCATAACTGATTAAATTTCTTTATATCCTACCTTTAATTTCAATGAACTTCAACTGAATTATGTTTATTGGTGTTGTTTGTTTATTTTTCACGCTGAAACAAAATAGGCGATCACACGTTAAACTTGCTTTACTAGATTCCTTAATAAAGTTAAGTTAAAAGAATAATGGGTGCAGATCCGAAGAAATGGGTCAGTTCACGAAGCAAATGCCCATTAGTCTGAGCGATCCAGGAAAGTGCAGACTTTCCGGTCGAAACGATTAAATAGTCTTTGGTTTTAATATGTTGAGTGATGCAACGCAATGTACGTGATAGTGCTGCAGTTGTATTCCTTCTTTTCAAGTCCCATGACATCTTGAGTTGTTTCAATCCTAAAAACCTTTTTTCAAAATAACCAACCAACACAGAATCCAATTTTTCAATTAGTTTTTTGTGTACTAATACAACGATTAATAGAAAATGAATGCCATTGTTGCTCTATGATATTAAGATTTTTATCATTACATCTGAACTTTTAGTCTAAAAATTCAATAGCAACTAAAACGTTTTGGTCACTATTGTCCTCTGCGGTGGCTAAATAGTCGGTCATTTTATACATATGAAATTTAAAAACGTCTAACTAGTAATCCGACTGGTATATATATATATATGTTGGGGCGTTTAGTCCGAATGTTCTATGATATCTATGCTTAAGAATTTCAAAAGAATTTTCAAGTTGGACACTAGGTTAACCGTTGTAAAAATGATGTTCTTACATTAAGTGTGGCAGCAGAAGCCACAGCAGCAGTACGTCTCAATATAAACAAAAGTTAAAGCAAGACTCTCCGATACAATAAAGCATGCACCAACCGAATTACATTTGACTGAGAATCTTTGGAGGATGTGAAAACCTTCACATATCTGGGGATCATCACTGATGAACACGGTGGGTCTGATTTAGAGGATCGGCAAAGCAAGAGCAGCATATTTACAACTGAAAAACATCTGGAACTCAAAAAATCATCACCAACACCTAGATCAGAATTTTCAATGCAAATGTCAAGACAATTCTACTGTATGGGGTGGAAACCTGGAGAGCTGCGAAATCCATCAACCAGAAAATACAAGTGTTTATCAACAGTTATCTACGCAAAATACTTTGGATCCGTTGGCCAGACACTATCAGCAACAAGTTATTGTGGGAGACAACAAACCAGATTTCAGCGGAGGAATAAATGAAGAAGAAGAGCTGAAAGTGGATAGGACACACATTGAGGAAAGCACCCAACTGCGTCACATGGCAAGCCCTCACTTGTAATCATGAGGGCCAAAGGAAGAGAGGAAGACCAAAGTATATATTATGCTGAGAAGTGGAAAGATATGAGAAGAATAAACAGCAACTGGATAGAACTAGAAAGGTAGGTCTAAGACAGAGTGGGTTGGAGAATGCTGGTCGGCGGCCTATGCTCTACTCGGGGTAACAGGTACAAGTGAGTAAGTAACATTAAGTTTGATCTCACTGATAAATATCTATAATTGTGTGTCAATTCATAATGAATAGTCTACTTAATTGGTAATTGGTAATAAATCCATGACTTAATATTTTTGAGATGCAGTCTACATAAATTTCAAATTCTATGCCATTTACATCTATCGTAATTAGTTTTGTTACGAAGGAACGATTTATTTGTCCAGTGTGCATGGATTAATTTTGCATAATAGTTAATTACAGTGATATATAAAATCCGTTGCTGAAATGTTACTATTTTACACGATGATTTGATTGGTTAGTTGTAGATTTGCACAGTATTTGTAAATCTCCATTGGATTATATGTTAATGTAAAGAAATGAAACCAACAAATGAGGCAAAAAACACCTCTTAAGTGTATAGAACACTCCAAATTATAAGTTCACTATAAACGGTCTAAAAAGATTACTTAACTTAAAGTTCAATAACATGAAAGAGATACCACCCTTAATAATTAACCATATTGTAAACTGCTGCTTGTGAAACTACATCTTTAGCTTAGAGCTTCCACTTCAGGTTAAATCATTAGAAATGTTACCGTTTAACGTAATATGATAATGAAAATAAAATTCCGATGGATTAAATGGTATTTTACTATTTCCGTATTTCAATAGATACTTAGCAACCAGGTCAGAAAACAACGACTTGCTAATTATTGAAGAGTTTCTTTTAGCATATTTAGTAGACTTACTATACATAAGACTAACCTTCAATTAAAGGAAATATATTTTTACGTATTAGGGCGTTTTAAGAATCACGGAATGTATTTATTTCCTATTCATTGTTAAAAAATCTTTTCAGTGAATAATAAAAAGCCATATATTGTTCAAAACATTTAATGCTATCGCTTTTTATTATAAGATTCTATAAATGTATGTTTATTAATCCTTTGGACTGAAAGTTGTTTTGTCTTCAAACTGTTTTTTAAAAATCGATTATTCTTTTTTGTCATTAGATATGAAGCGAAAGCATAGCTTTTTGAAAACTAGTAAATACATGACTTATGAGGTAATTGATGTAAAAGTTTCATCTATAACAAACCAAGATGATTAAATGGAATTAATTTATAAGTGGCATTTGTCAATGATCAATATTGACTAGAGGTGTCATTAAAAACCATAAGTCCATTAATGGCTTTTATTTTACATTAGTACTGGATACCTGGGCAATGAACCCACACGATCAACCAATGTACTTAGATTTCCGAGTTAAAATCTCATGACACGGATTTTCAATGTCAATCAATTAGCGCTATGGTGTGATGATCATCCAATACCACTGGTATTGACTGTATATCTTTTAAGATGACTGAATTACGCTATTCATAACTATAAATCCTCTTTATCAGGAATCCAATAAGTGGAAAATTATCAATGTTAACAGATCCTCTAATTATGAAATATTAAAACCTGGTGGACTTAAAAAGAAGTATGCATATTTTGCCATATCTAGAGCTGGTAATCAAATAATGACTAATTGAGAGCATTATGCAATAACACTTCTCCAATTATTTAAATCATTTTATCAAGTAGATTGTCAGTGTGTTAGCGGGACATAGATTGGATTCAAGCATGTTTCACGCATGATGTTGTTGCTACGCGCTGATTGGTTAATTCTAAACCGATCATTGGAGAAAAATCTAGAAGCTTCTTATGTATACTATAAATATATGAAAGTTATTCAAGTCAGTGATTGCTGTTCACTTACTATTGTTATTTTGAATACAATTTGATTCCTGTTCAACGTGTTCTGATTTTGGGGTCTTGTCGAGTGTCATTGTATAAGAATACTAAGCAATACGAAAAGCTGGGTCATATATCAGAAAAATACAGTTATAACACAGTGATATCATGTAGAATAATAATTATTTCACGATGATTTATATGTATGAAAGTTGACGTTACTTGTACTCGTATATCAATAGAAAATTTACAAAAATTACTTACTTTGGATGGCTTATATCAGAGGTATGATAGGTGAGTACTTTTGGATCACTTTATTTTGTGATAAATTAATTTCATGCATATAAAATGAAAATAGGAATAAAAAAGTTAATGAGTTTTTTCAAATTAACATAGGAGATGTAATGAAAAGGTATATGTATGTTCCATGATGTTCCATAACGTATACTGTTACGATTAATAAAATTGAAAAACAGAACACTCAAAGTAACAGTACACCTATTATGATTATGATTTTCGGAGAAAAAATATATATTAGATATTTCAACTCAGATTTTGTATTTATTATTATAGTTCAACGAAGTGCTTACTAAAATATTAGAAGTTTCACCTTCATATATGAGATAAAATCAAGTAGCTTAAAATTCATTTTAAATTAAATGAGGTTAGATTTTGGAATATGCTTCCTGACTAGTCTATATTTCTAAAAGTTATAGTATAATAAAAATTTGCTTTATGTAATAATAGAAGATATAGTCAACTTATACAGTAGTATTGTGTGTAGTATTTTAACTTCTAGTCAGTTCTTACATTTTTTCGATTCAAACTAGTAAAACATGATCTATTATTGATTGGTCAAGTGTAATAAAAGGTACATTATAAGTACAGCTATGTACAAATATCTATTTATCAAATATTGGAATACAGTGTATCTTTATTTATTCTCGTTTCTGCCATTATTTTGATCATTAGTAATGAATGTTTTTTCCCATACAGTTTGATGTATTTACTTTCATAGCCATGTTTACATATTCTAGATGTAAAGAAAATAAACAACCTCTGTTAAGTTTATGCTTACACTAAATCCATATAATTATCAATGAAAAAAAGTCAAAAAACTTACAGAAATTGTAAACATTATCGATATTATCACAAATAAAAATAAAATAATTACAGTTTACTTAATTCGGTTGAAAATAATCTAATCATAGGAACGTCAAGCAGATTAAAAAAATTATGGCGTTTTAAACAACTGTTGTACATGAGATCTTCATCCTCTATTTTTCATAAAAAGAAATAAAAATTAATCCATAAAACCAAAATTTTAATTATTTTAATTTTAAAGATAATTTTTCGTTAAAAAAAGAAAATCAACAGGTGCTTATTTACTATTCTAGAATAATAAAAGTAAATAACCTAAAATTATATTTATTGAATTTTGTATTCTCATCTATTTTGGTGTTAATTAAAATCTTTACTTAACAACATTTTATTTATTCACATTCATTATCACAAATCACAATGAGTTAACATAACAACACATAAAAATCCCCCTCTTTTTGATCAAATGAACATGAATTCATTAAAGATTAATTAAGATAATTTTTTTAGTTAATTGTTTTCTAATAAAAATTAAATGATGTTATGTTAATTTTATTTGACCTTTCAATTTTTATTAAAAATTAAAACTCAATGATTATTTTTTTATTCACAACAAAAAAATATTGTCGATTTCAAAACTTAATGTAAATGAGGAGTCCCATAGTAGGACGAAACGGTCGTTCAGTGCTTCCAGGTTTTTCATGGTGGTCCAGCTTCAATTGACTCATGATTTCAACTATGAAAATACTGAAATCTTCATAAAACTCCTTCTGGGTAAATGAAATGATTAGTTTTCTTCCTACGTATAACAATTGTGTTTATTGTTTTACGGTGATTATTGAATATCTTTGTTCGGTTTGTTTTTTCTCTCATCAACTTTAAACTTATATGATTCCTATGGTAAACCTAATTTTTTGAAATAGATTTTTAGGAATTTCACTATAATATCAAAAGAAAATAACAATTTAATCATATAATTTTATGATAGGTTAAAGATTATTTGTTTTATTAAAGTGTAAAATATACTCCTCTTAATATTTGAATAAAAATTATATGCCTTTTAAAAAAGAAACTGAAAGTTACAACTCCATTACTATTTAATTAAATGTCATGATAATTTATGCCTACATATGAGATATATATAGTTATTCTGATTATATCTAAGTAGATCATTAAACATTTATCATCATGACATCTTTGGGTCATTTGGCAAGCATATCTTACTTGTATTATAAATATAAAATCACTTCTGTGCTACTCCATTTGTCACTTATAAGCTAAGTAATATTTCATTATTTTAAAATGATATTAGGTAATTACTGACTTGATTTTTTATCGAGATCATTAGTCGATCAATGCTTGACTACCACTGAGAAACTATAAAGATGGATCGGTTTATAATCGCAATAAATACTCAACAATCTCCACAACCCTATAATGATAACTTGATTTTATGCAAAATCTTATCCTTTCTAATACGTTTTTCTAAACTTCACTATTCATAGAGAGTAATGTTGGATTGTAAAATTTAATTATTGATAAGTAAATCACTTAAAAAAATAAATAAACGATTAATAATTTACTTCTGAAATCTGTAGAAAATCACTTATGTCCTGTGAATTATAAAACATATACATATATACATATATATAGAACATTACATATAACTCAATTAACTTTTAAAAAATCTTTGGATAAAACATACTGTTTAATATGAGATATTTATGCAATATTCAATAATTCAGATTTCACAGAACTTGGTTAAAGTTAAAAATAATAAAACGCATAACTTAAATTTTGATTTTACACTACATCAATAAAAAGCAACTGACATGGATGGAGATGTAGAAAATCAGTAGCTGAATTATTCAGTAAGTATTTTTTGAACTGGTAAAAATTAAAAACAAGAGTGATGGTATACAAATAACAGTTGAAGTAGTGATTTGTAATAGTACATTTGCAAAATTTTCAAGTAACAGTTGACATATGTGTTCGTTGCTTGCATTGTTGAAAATGGTTGGAGGTCCAATAAACGTTTTTATTCACTGCTATTTCACAAAACCCTAAGGATAATAGTCAACTGGAGAAGTAATTAGGAACGGATAAGTAAATCTTTAAAATGCCAAAAGCTTTTCAATATCCTTCAAATGAGAGAGATATTACAGCGAGACTATAATTTATGGACAAAGCACTTGGAATTAAGATAACAGGTATTGAATTTGAGTGACAAATTCATTTGTCATTTGGCTAAATAGCATTTTGACAATATAGCTGATGTTAGCTCGTGACGAAAACCCTAAACTTAATTCTTTGTCCTGATGTTCGACTGTAAATCTTACTCCTGATTACTTACAATAATTTATAATCATCATTTAATTCTAGTAAGAAGGTGGAGATTCTCAAAGTCGTCCATAAATTATAGTCTCCTGATATCAGTAAAAATAAGAGATTAGCTGGAAACTATGTAAGGAAAACTCAACTTGAAACGCTTAATGATATCAAAAGGTCGACAACAGACATAAATAAGTTGTTTATTGTCACCGACAGTGATATAAAAGGTAACATTTGAAAGCGATAAAATGTAATAAATATTGGTCACAGCTCAAGAGTTCTACTCTCCACATCTTTACCATAACTTTTGTTTAGGAAAACTTGTGCGTTACATGTATTTATTCTACTAGTTTAAAATAATTACCTGTATGTTCGCTAACATTTAAATTCCTTATATGTCATTCACTCAAAACTTACAATAGTTAATTTTGATAGACAGCATTTTTTGGCAGTTGAAATGTTCCACAATACTTTACATGTCTATCACTAAAAAATGGTTGATCGACTTAAACATTTCAGAAATCTAGTATGCGTATGTATATATATGGAAAACATTATTTGGTGTTTAAATCATACTTAAAATCATTTGAATAAATTTAGAAAATTGAAATGTCTTTTAAATTTTTGAAATTGCTTTAAAAACCTACGTCAACTTAAACAAACAAGAGATATGTTTTGATTTTACTAAATCATTTATATTGCTTTATTTAATTTTCATACGATGTATCACGAAATTACTTGTGTTATCCGACAATAAAAGTACTGATAATTTTCATCAATTCATTTTTATGTCTTTACAATCATTTAGATTCAACTGTTATTTACAAATCAACATAATATAATTTGTGACTAAAGGTTACATCAAGACAATCTATTTAGGATGCATATGTAGTAATAGTTTCAATCCTAAATATTAACAAAGCAAACTTACAAACCTTTAACAATCTTTTTAGATATGTTTTTGGTTATGTGAACTTAGTTGTTCAATGGTAACACTTTAGAATTTGCAATGAAAGGCTCTGTGTTTACGTTCCACTGCGAAGATCAACATTGGAATGCAGTCACATTTGTCCTAGACTACATTATAGTCCATATACCGAGTATACTATAACTTGTGACATGAACTATAATTGGGTAATACGCAAAGGAATTGAATATATCAACAGAGACTGATTAATTACTTTCTTGAATAACAATAGAAATAAACTTTTATACTCTTACAAAAACCGTTTAAATAATATCTTAATTGTTTTATTCTGTTGTAGATTAAAAATGAAAGACATATGCATTTCTTAAAATTAAATGTTAGATAATAGTTCATTAATATGTCCTATATTAGGGTATATTCGTTGTTTCTGAATTACATTCATATAAGCAGAGATGAATAGTGGCTAGCAGTGGAGTCCAGGACGCGCGTTTCGTCCTATTTGTGACTCGTCAGATAAAAGTACCTGCATCTCAGAGTTGATATTCATTCTGCGACTCGAACACAGTATCTTTCGCTTCAAACGCCATAGCATTATCCACTCAGCTTCTGAGTCCTGAGAGCCACTTGCTTGTGCGATGGGGTGAAGTTTATATTCACTTGGTACTGTTTGTTTGAATCTTCCATTAATGCTTATAACTGCAACTGGTCAGTCTCTTATTGGCATATGTGTATACTGTGCGTATTGCCTCGATATTAGATCCCATTGCTAGCTACTATCCATCTTTGCTTATAATGCTTAAGAATTAAGGCTATATCAAGGCAATACGCACAGTGTGCACATATACCAATGAGACACTGACCAGTTGAAGCCCTGAAAATCAATGGGAAGATTCAAACAAACAATACTAAGGGAATTCAGACTTTCCATTATATTTCAAATGAAAGGGAAATTCAATGTTCTCTACAATGTTTCATTTTGAATCATTTCTCGTAATAGTCACATCGTTTTTTTGTTATACCTTTCTTCTTAATTTAATTATTCCTTTTTCTTCTTGTGTTCAGTTTCTTTCATATCTTGCTTAAGTTTCGAACAAATAAACAAACTAATAAAAAAAGAGAGGTAATTAAAACAATCTAATTGATATGTTACTTGAAAATGAATGTCATTTGTACTGTTCTCATTATTGTTTCTTTTTTTGACAATAAAACTATTATTATTATTATTGTTATTATTTCACTTGAAATAACTTGAAATGATAAACAATAAAATCAATAAAACATGAGTTTTCTTTTGTTTATATCAATAAAATTAGAAATGTTCAATAGTTTAATGCTCAAAATAATATTGATTATAATTTTTTCTAAGATAATTTTAGGAATTATAGATTGATTCAAATTAACTTTTTTTCAACGGCAAACGTTTCCCTATGAACTCCTCATTACATGAAAAATAACCTATGAACCATTTTTATAAGATAACCATTTGAGGATGTTAAAAGTTATAATTCATCCGTAGATAAAAGTGAATCTTTGGAGGCAAACAGCTCAATGTTATACATATTGATTGTTTTCCTACTGATTAGAAGGCCTTGAATTCGACACCCCTATGGTAGGGTCACGGATGCGCACTGCTGTGAAATATCACAGTAGGACAAAACACCTTCCTACTGCTTTCTGGTTTCATTGGAGGCCTAATTAAGATTAGTTTGTAATTTTGAATATGAAGATCTAAACTTATTGATTCCTAAAATTTATTTTTAACAATTTTCTAATACCGTTTCAAGTCTATAGAATTATTATTTTAGTTATAACTTTAAATATCTTTAATTATAGTACTTCAAAATGGTGTAATTATTATTTTAAATCAGGAAATACATTACTCAGAATTTGACTTTACTTACCTTCAAGTAACAGTATTTTGAATAGTGTTAAACCACATCAAGATGAAAAAATTTTAGAAGTTGGATCATGAACTAGTCAAACTAAATATGTTATTAAATCTACCAGGTGTTAAGCTTTACAATTTCAACTTGTTTTTTCAATAAATATGGATTCCATTTAATGTGTATCTAAAGTATTAGTCCTAATTTATCTAAATGTAACAGGGTATTGCATTTATAATTAGTAAATATTTTTGTATTATTAATGTATTAAATTTTAAAAACAGGGATATTTCCAACATTAACTTTTACAGAAAACTTATTTCATAATATATAAAACTGCAAAGTTTGTCCACTAAATTCTAGTGTAAATGTATATCCATTTATTTACATTAGACGTTAGTTTAGATATGAATGTCTTTGCATTACTGATGTTATTCATAATGTTGATGGCATTGAAAAACAAATTATTTCTTTGCTATTTGTTCATCTAATTTTGAATATCATTGTAAGCAACAGTAGATCAAGAATTCACAGAAAACTGATTACTTTGGTGTTTCAATACAGGATTGCAAAAAATTACGAAACCTACTTTAAACAAATTTGTGAAATAACGTATTGATCAGTTTGTCTATATGTATTCACATTCTGAAACTGCTAGGTCTATATTTATTAAAAAGTTACATGTATTATTAAAAAATTTAAGACAATATTTCTGGAATTCTATTTAAATTTATCCTCTGCTAACTGGATGTTACTCATCTAAGGTTAATTGATAAGATAAAATCTTTATAGCGCTATAAAATATGAACTCATATAGGTATGTTGTTTTGTAACAGTAGGCTTCAAGTTGAAAAATTTGATGGTTAAGTTGATTGAATCAGTTAAGATAGTAGTATCTTAAATGCTGAATTCACGACTTGATTTTAGATAGACCACCGTTGAAAACCTGGGTCCACTGGACGGCCGTTACGTCCTGGCATGGGACTCCTCAACGGTGCGCATCCACTATCCAATACGCTGGACTGGAACACGTGGCCTTCGGTCTCGAGCGCGAACGCTTGACCTCCAGACCACTATCTCGGCATCTGATAGTGTTTTTGTCTACGTTCACTCGATGGATACTGACTGTTGAGGTGTTTCATACTGGGACAAACGGCCTACTAGTACTTTCAGATTTTCAATAGCGACCTAGCTTAGATCGACACGAGAGTTCTATTGTTAAAATAAACTAATTTCTTAAAATATTTATAAACCTCTTTAGCGATCTACCTATGAATTTATTTCTTTTAAACCTTAAATTTAAACACAATTTTGTTAATACGATATTAAAGTAATTCTAGAAAACAATGGTTTTATCTAAATAAAATCATAAAATATTAGTAAAAACTAGTTTTTATAGCTTTATCAGAAAAGAAAAGTATTCATAAAAAACGAATCAAAGAAACTTTTATTATTGAAAAAGTGATTTCAAATGTATTCATGTACACAAGAATCGAAATGATCCACTGCTAGCCACTATCCATCTCTGCTTACCATGCTTGTGAATTAAGGCTATATTGAGGCAATACGCACAGTATGCACATATGCCAATTAGAGACTGACCAGTTGCAGTCCTAACAAATCGATGGTGAGATTCAAACAAACAATACTGAATGAAAGTGAAATAATTAACAATTTACAAAGTAACTGACCAATAAAGTTAGCAATAAAATCAGTTTATTTAGGCGGTAAATATATAGGATAGCTATCATTTCTTTAAGTAAACTTTCGTTGCCAGGAGTTGCTATTTTATGTTAGTTTATCAATTTGACTAGTTTATCCCCAGTAACATAGAGTATCTCAAAAACTAATAACATGTTTAATAATATTTTGATCCAGTTATTAAAGATTCTATTTTGACAATGAATACATTTTAATTCACTAAAATATCAATGCATTATTTCAAAATTATTTTTGCAGCATTTTAAGCATTCCACTTAAAAAAAGACAATATAGTCCTTTAATAACTAGTAACGAAAGCATGAAAATGGATAGTACATAATATTTTATCATAGGAAACCGAAGCAGTTTACTGTAGAAAATTTGTGACAATACTAAAAGGAATCCCTGAAAGTTATTTTTAACCTGTGTTTTACCACAGTAATGGTCTGGAAGCCACTGTAATGTTCATTGATGTTCATATTTTTTGAGTGAATGATCATATGTATTCATGACGAAAGAAAAAGATTTATTAGATATTTCTTCAGGATGTTTAAATGGTGGACATACTGATGAAATTTCCCGTTTTAGGAGATAAATTTCATCATGATTTAAACCACTTCCACAATAAATAATAGATTTTAGTCTAGGAAAACATTTTTGATTCAGAGAAACATTACTAAAAGCAAACTAATCACAAATCAGGAAATTTTTGTTGTAATAATTTGAAAAAGAAATTTATGTGACTGATGATATTTAGAAATATGGTATGACTTTGACTTGTTCAATCTAATAATGTAGATGCATAAATATAAGCTAGTGGATCTTTTCAAAAAAATTTTCAGGAAATGTTTTGGTAAAGATATTCACTATGTAATCGTTTGATAATTTCTTGATGCTCTAATGTTTACAACTGAGTAGATTCAATTTTCGATAGAGAGATTTCAAGTAAACCTATGTGTTTTCAACATAGGACGTTCAGAATGTACTTTTATACTTTTATATATTTAGCACGAGTAAGATTAGATAACGTATGTTAAAAGCAGAAGAATGGTCTTCGGTTTTTAGTCCAAGTGTTTTGTTTTATATCATCTGACATTTGTATCAAAACGTATGTGTAACTTTGTTGTGTTCAGTTTTCAAATCAAATGTCACACTTTCAAACATGATATCTTGGGTTGAAATAATGCATTGTTCAAACCTTATAAATTCTAAAAGCAGTAAAAGATTACACATAGTTTTGGTTACTTGATTAAGGCAAGTCATTTGATCTAAATGATCAGGGTGATGTTAGCTGAAGTTGTTCCTCGAAATTTTATTATGTTCATAGAGACGCCTTTAACGTTCTTGAACTAACAACTTCTATCAGCTCTTTCTCTCGATTACTTAATTAGTAAAATAAAATAAATAAGGAAATAATTATGTTCTATTGCAAGTTTGTTTTCAAACATTTATATGTATATGTCTATATTCCTGTCAAACAATGAAATTATTTCAAACATTCAACAAAATAATTCTTATAACACAAAATAACAACAATTCATATTTACAAATCTAGTTAAAACTTTCATCCCTTTTTTCTCTTCTAAAAGTAGCTTATTGCTGTTTAGGTTCTTTTTTACTTTATGACTATTTTGGTTTCATTTTTGATACAATTAAAAGTTTATTAACATAATTGCTTTTAAATCTTTTTGTAATGAAGAAATTTAGAGACCTTAATAACAAAACCTATTAGATTAGAAAACATTCGAATGACGTTGTGAAATGACGCATATTATATTTTGAATTTGAAAATTTAGCTTTTAAAATATTTTTAATGAACTACGACAAATTTTGTGCTTGATTTGACTTAAATAAATTATATATTTAAATAAAATTTCTTATAAATCATGTACTCAATTATCCGAAGATGTTGAGATGATTTTCCTTTAAGTAAAGTGATAAAAACAGAAAGTATCATTAATTTTAAGACCAAAATTACTAGTTTTACATGGTTTAATTGATGTTTCCTGCTTAGTCGTTTTAGCGAGATGGTGTTGATGACATCACGTCTAACCATTTTCTTTTACATGAGCCCGGGATAGGTAGCAACTCGAGAAGGGATCCAGGCGAATTTAAAAAGACTAGTACCGATAAATATATATTGAGAGAACACATTTCCTTAAGAAATAATATTTACAAATACAAAGGGATAGATTAGTGTAGCTACTTGGGTGTACAGGCGAAGCTTTTGTCTTACAGAAATTTATTCGAGTAACACGATTAGTAAAAATTTAGTAATTTAGTAAACAATTTGATTTTACAACTAACTGTTTTCACACAATGATACATTCATCTAGGCATTTTTGATAGAATTAAATTATTTTTTCCATAAAACTATGTCAAAGGAGTATGTTTAATCCAGAGCTTTGTGTACAAACTATTTGTGAATATTGATAGCAGAATCGGATCGTTTTCTTTTTGTTCCATTAATTAGTGAATAAAATGGACAGAAAACTCAGGCAGTTTAGAAAAATGTTAAGTGTCATTTTCTTGGTACAATAACTAGCTATACTTTGTATTCATTGTGAACAGTTGATTTATGATAGCCAAAAATTAAGCAATCAGTGCAAGATTAACAAATCCTTTTTTGGTGTAATTCACTTGTTAAATTACATTTACTAAACATTTGAATAAATTTTCTGGCTAATTTCTACCATACTTCTGTTTAGAGTTAATTCAATTAAAGCAGTTTTTCTGAGATAATTAGTGAATTTTTCTCTCTCAGCAAGCTTAAACAATAGATGAAGGTACAATATTTATTGTAATACTTGTGCTAATTTTCAGTCAACTGTATTCGGAACCTATTCGGATTTGTAGCCAAACAGCTGTCTGAACTTATACAGTTCCATTCTGACTTAATTACAAGATTTAATCATTTAGTTATAAAGTCATTCATATCTTTGGTTATTTCTCACCTAATAAATATGTATATATTTCTTGTAAGGCGTTTATAGTAAGTTTTCTGGTGCCATAAAACTGTATTCAGTTACATGCAAATCGATTTGGGCGTGCTCGTATTTATAAATGTGCAGTTAGAAGAATTGATTCTCTTTTCATGTAATCTGTACATTATTCAACTGTTTTCCGTATTATGAATGTAAATCAATTGTAGTAGTTAATAAAGTAAAACATGAATTTCGGTTAATTTGCTGTAGTTGTACAGTAGTTTGTTGAATTAGTAGAAATATATACAAATAGTACGGTAAATTATTCAATTGTTTTATTTTTTATATTAGGTCACATCTGTTTGGTTAACAGTTGCGTTTGCTGCAGATCGCTATTTAATGATATGTCATCCGTTCTGGGCCAAAAGATGGTGCACTATGAAACTTGCCAAAATTATAATTCTTTTAATTTATGTATTTAGTCTGATTTATGGAATCCCACGTTATTTTGAATATAAAGTTTTTGAAATGTATCTACCACTAAATCCTACCTTATTAGAGTTTCAATACGGTGATCTCACAAATAGTGATTTATCTGTACAGAATTTATCAACTTTTACATCTGTAATATCCGATAAAGGTATGGTTGGAAATGGTATTACCAGTGATTCTATGACCAGCATCTCAATAGTTTGGTATCAGTTAACCAGTTTCGGTGAATCAGTTCAATTTCGTAAAGCTTATCATCTATGGTCATGGGTTTTATTAGTTGTTGGGATACCATTCACTCTGATCGCTATTATGAATACATTTCTTATTTTGGAAGTACGCAAATCAAGTCGAAAGTGTGTTGATCAAACCAAACGATCAGAATATCGACGACAGGATACAAACATTATGCTTATCGGAGTAATAATTATATTTTTCATATGTCAGGTAAGAATGATGAAACATTGTTTCATGATGTTTTTTTCTAAATAATAATACAAATCAAAATAGTTATATAATCAAGCTACGTTTTGCTTCATTCTGTAGTACAATAATAGCATGTTGTTCCAATTCTGATTAAGATTAGGAAAGTGGATGAAAAACAACATGTTATTAATAAATGAAATGTTTAAGTTAAATAAAGTTGTGTCATTTGACTAGTAATCTCTCTAACAAACTAATGATGATGTAGAAAAACCAAGAAACAGTATATTTGACTTCAATGTGGCTGAAAATTTAGTTAACTAATGCTTAAAGTAGCTTTTAAAGGATCTTTTTGTCTACTGAACCTACATAATTATATGTAAGTGTTATCATTTTTGCAGCAATAATTAATTTTGTGTTTTTTCTTCCAATATTATCATGAAAATTTGACAATATTTGTAAATTTTTAGCTGAATGAAATCAAAAGTAGACTGTTTTTTAAGAAAAATAATTTTAAGAATGGTTATTTTATTTTCACAGAAAAACAGTGGCTAATTGGTCTGGAAAATATGTGTTTTATACTTCATAAAAAAACAAACTGACTTGCACGTTTTACTAATGTTAGATAAAAGTGTTTAAAAACAGTGGTAAAGCATTTCGTCAAAAGTACATCATTTCTTTGTATAACTCAAGGAAATAAGTTTTTGTCAGTAATATGAGTCTTGATTGCTTATTCATAAACTAAAATTAATGATAAAAGTTTAACGTTTTCGGTTTTGAAGTGTAGTGTTATCTTACACATCCAAAAAAATCCATGTAATCATACATAAAGTTAATAATTATTTCTTAGACATTCCTTAATAAGTGATATCCTATAAAAGTACTGAATAAGCTCTACCTTAGCCAAGGAATCCGCGTTTCTTGTAATTCCGATTCAATCGCAGTTTTAAACTTTGTAGATACACTAAAATCAAGTTAAGATGTAAGTGACTTCGGTTGGCATATCACCAAAACATTTTAATTCAGATAAGGATTTATCTGCAAACTTAGTATTGATTCGTGCTGATATAAAATATATGCAAATACTAAATTCGTTTCATAGTTAGCATATACGTAGCTTATTTAGAATCATGATACCGTACCCTGACAGATTTGGAATTAGAAATATTGGTTTTTTCGAAAAAGCGCTAAAGATATAGTGATGAATCTTTTTTGCTATAATAAGTTAATATATGCTAAGTTTTCCTGTTAATTAATATTTTTTGATTGTTGAAAACTTTGTTTACTCTTCCATTAGCTTCCAGCTGCTGTGAGTCATATAGCCTGGGGCCTTATCACAATAGAATCTAGCAAAAAAATGTCATGGTTCCTTTTAAATGAAATCGGAAATTTACTGATTATTGTCAATTCAGCGATAAATCTTCTACCATACTACATATTCAGCCGCAGATTTCGTCGACATTTTATACGAACGTTTTGGCCCTATCGATGTGTTCGAGATAACGGATTACATTGCATCTACATTCCGGAATGGGCTACGAGGTCTTTGAACAATAATGATGATGGAGAAGAATCTGAGTTAGCTGGAACAGCAACACAATATGGATATAATCCTAGAATGAATTTAAGAAATCACTCAAACTATCGTTTAAGTATTTATCGTAATAATAGTTCCAGTTCTCGTTCGAGGCCTAGTCTTCCATCAAATAATAGAGCAAGCTGTGAATCGCAGAAACTTTTTTCTCATATATTCAGACCTATATTTCATATGAGACAAAAGCAAACCAAAGCCTTAAGTATATCCTCTGAATTAAAACCAATGCCTGTAGATAAAGGATTGTTATCAAAACGAATACTGCTTGATGATTGTAAAATAATTGATGACATTAAATCAAACAGTCATAACTTGTTGAAAGACATAACTTGTTCTAATAATATTAACAGTAGAAATTTAAAATCATCTAGTTCATATACACTACCTTATCGTGGATCTAATTCATCGCATTGTTCTGTAAGCTTTCTAGTTCTTACAGATAAAAATTTAAATGCTAAACATTTAAAATCAATACGGAAGAAAAAGTCAATCAGTGATTTTAGATTTGATAAAACTAGGCAATGTGATCATAAAATTGATACCGATTACGAGACAAAATCTAAGACTTGCACAACTATCATTAATAGTAGTAACATTAATAATACGAATGTAGATAAAGATAAAAATCTTTCCATCAATAGTAGTTATAATCACAATAACAATAATCTTAAAAAATCTACTTTAATCTACCTTCAAAGTTTAGAAGAAATATCAAGTAATCCAGATATAGAAAGCTCTTAAACTGAACTCAAGCGTTTAGTTCTCTATCATTTTTCTTTTTTCCCTTTCTACAACAAATAATAAATAGAAATTATTTCTTGTATAGTACAAAAAAAATATTAGTGAAATTACTTTTATTGTAATTTTTTGTCAATTATTTAGGTATATTAACATGACTTATTATTACTGTGATTAATCTATACAATTTCTTTGTTTCATTTTCTCTTTTTTTGATAAAAAAAACAACAACAAACCAAATCTGTGATTGTCTATTCTTTTAAATATACATTCAATAATTTGTTAGTTTCCTGATCTTCATTCTGTTTTTTTCTTCCTTTTCTTTTTTTTTATCTGATCTAATCATGAAACAAGTTTCAAATGTAAAATATACATTAACGAAGAAAAAAGATTTTTACATTTGTATTTTCCTCTGAATGAATGTTTATTTAAAAAAATACAATACAATAATGATAACTGAATAATTAAAAATGATAGACATGAGGGGATAACATATTTTTGAAATATAAACTATTAATAGTAATAATAATAATAGTGTTATCAACATTATTGTTTGTATAAAAATGAAGAAAAGAAAGAAGAGAATAGTAATACATATCAACAAGAATTGTACATTTTTTCTTTTTTTTTCAATGTTCTTTTTAGTTGTAATCAGATATGTAAATAAACGAATGATTTTATACGTGATTTTGTTATCTATAAAAAAATTAGGAGTATAGATAATTATCAGAAAGGGGTTTCGTGGAGATTTAAGTAATTTTTTTTAATTTAGTTGAGATCATGAGTCGATTGAAGCTAGACCACTATGGAAAACTTGGAAGCATTGGACAACCGTTTTGTACTATTGTAGGAATCCTTAGCAGTGCGTATCGACTCATGATCTCAACTATTTAAAAAAGTTACTAAAATCTCCACGAAATACCTTTTTGATAATGATCATATGCTCACTAGTGACTGGCTCCATGACTTAATTTCCGGAGTTCTAGTAAGAAGTCGTGACTAGTGGAGCTGATCCATATCAGGTAGAGACAGGTATCTACCTCAGTACAATGGAAGTTGATCGCGCAATTTTGTGGGCTGGTTGAGGTTTGACGTTAACACCGTTGGATGCCGGCTCAATGGTCTATCAGTTAAGTGCTCTGGCGCAAGACTGGTAGGCCCTGGGTTCGGATCACACAAGGCGGGATCGTGAATGCGCACTGCTGTGGAGTCCCACAATAGAACGAAACGGCCATCCAGTGTTTCCAGTTTTTCCATAGTGCTCTAGCTTCAATTGACTCACGATCTCAAGCATATAAAATTTCTGAGATCTCCACAAAACTCCCTTCTGAAAATTAAATATTAACACAATTTCAAACGTATACTGATTGGCTACTTTGTTACAAATTTGGAAAATCATAATAACAGTATACTTTCGATATCATAGTATGCCTATGGAAACGTTGAACTGCCTGTTAACAACTATATACAACACTGTCATTTAGGGATTATAAATAGATAACGAGTAAAAATCTATTCCGTCAATCTGTCTGCATTCTCACTCTTTGTATTTTAGACGTTAATTGCTAAATTACGCCTTATTCCATTGCTTATTCAGGTTAAAACTGATTAATATACTGGGATTTATTTAAAAAATCGCACATGCTACTCATTTCCATCAATTATCAGGAGATACAGAAAAAAATTGACTTGGTATTCTATTTGAAAAGTAGGACAATGATATGAATGAAATTATTTTATCAGTATATCTGATGGTGATACATATAGGCATAGTAACAGAACCACTAAGACTTCAATGAAGCAAATTAGTTTACTATACACATCAAATTTTTAAAAAAACATAGATTTGAATGATGTTGAATACTATTTAAAGTAACCACATTATTTATTATACCGAGAAGTTTTAAGGACATAGTTTAAAAGGACCTGAAATCAGTGTAAATCAATAAATGTTCTGATAGAGGGAGATTTTTTAATTTATACAATTTCATTTCATAACTTAAAACACTACAGTTGTTTGTAAACTAAAGTACAAATCAAAAGTTCACATATTTGAAAATAATCTAACCTATAAGTGAAAGTAATTAAAATAATCTAACTATATTCCAAAGGAATGAAATGTTTTAAAAAGAAAGATTTATTGAAAGGCAAAAACATGGAGAAAAATAAGCTTACTAACTATAATATAACTATACAACTGAAATCGCGGTGGTGAATAATAGAATTGAATAAGCCAAATACAAGAATGGATTTTTTTATTAAGTATAGTTTATACAATCGTTGATCTGAACAGACACTTAGGGAAAGAAAGGGAAGAGGAGAGAGCGAACCGAAATGATATGCAGTGGAGAAGGTGAGTGTGTCGACTCAATTTGATAAAGCGTGACTCAATATTTATATTCAGAGAATAATAAATTACAGACAAATAATGAATAGGGTAAAAAATTACCGCACACACACTCAAATAAAAACAGTCAGAGTTAATAAGAGAATAAGTGACAAAGTCAAAATATGGCTATTATCATATTGAGATTTTACTAAATTCTTAATATCGATACTGATATCAAAAGGTTATGCTTGGATATATACATTTTTTGCCAGTTTCAAGAAACAATTATTTCCATGATGCACATTTTAAAAATCATACTTAAAGAGTTTAGTGTAATAGTGAAAAGAAATATAAAGTTTCCTTTTTCATTGGAATGATAAATTTACAATTTTGGTAGGAAAACAGAGACGATTTCTAAACTAATTTTTGCGTGGATAAATATTTTCGATAACTAGTTTTGTGGTGCATGTTACTCATGCTGACAGATATAAGTAGTAAGTAACATCAATCGGGGGTGCAACGTCTGCCATCATATGATGGAAGTGAAGAGAACAGTAAGGAAAACAGAGGGTAATTGAAATAATAACAGAATTGAAAGAATCATGAAGTATGTAGAAGGCAACCTAGCGTAGATGTGCAGATAATGTATTTAATATATTGTTTTCATATTTTACAATGGCACTTTGTAATTTTGCATCAAACAATAAACTGGTCTTCCCTAACTGAGATTTTGTTTACTACAATATGTCTATACTTTAGCAAATGACCAATTTCGTTTACCATCTACGTCTCAACCATATTTTTTCACTGATTAAGTCGAATATATTGCTAAGAAAAGCGGAATCTTTTGAATAGAAGTTTTTAGCAGATTACGTTGTTTGACGGTAGTTTACATCAAGAAATGATTTCAACTTTGTAACTATTGAAAGCCAGTATGTAGTGAATTTTTAGTTTTTAGGTCTTTTTATAATTTATAAAGAATCCAGGAATTAAGTTCATGATATTCAAACTCAACTAAACTTTAATAGTCTACAGAGTATGACGTTTCCGTATTACTGTTCTTCAGTATGCAGCTATATATTTGACTGCACAACGCCTAATGATTTTGACGTTAAATTTTCAAAATATTCACAAATGCATTCATTTGCAACGGATTAAGAGATGCACTTCATAGACAGAGCATGAGATTATTTTGTACGATATGTATTGTTTTTTACATTTTTCAATAGCATAACAAATGTACGCTGTTTTTATTCTGAAAAAAATCAGTCAGAGAAAATATAAAACCGATTTGTGATAAGTGGAACTGAAGTATTGACTTCATAATACAAATTCAACTGCCCGTGAAAGACACTACCAGAATGAAAAAAATAGGTATTTTCTGTAATTTCTAATCAGCATATACTAATAAAAATAGAAATATTCATCCACAATATTTTAATCATTGTGGTTAAATGTATATATATATATATTCAATAGAAAAATATATGAAAATTTTTTAAGCGTATAACTGATGAAAAAATGTTATCAAAACTGTCATGTTCACATACTCACACCACTTGAGGATGAGTAACTCTTGGGTACCGATGGGATCGAGGAGGAACATTTCATCCTATTTGGGACGTGTCAACGAGATTCCAGTGTGTATAATCACATTAAAACTTCAACCCAGCTTCCTTCATTTCAAAAGTCAATTCACTATTAATTAAGGTAAATATATTTATAATTATTGTGTTCTACAGCTGTAAATCAAGGTTAGGTTTCCGAGACAAATAACTATTATATACATTTATAAATTCAACTAATCGTGTTAATACAACTGCTTAAGCGTCGTCTTCAGTCTGTTAACAACCCACTTTTCCATTAATTTTAGAATAGACTGGGAAGTAGTATAGATATCAAGTTCAAACCCAATCAGTCTATAAGTTTCCACGAATTCTTGAACTAATTTAAAATTCATTTTATGTTACATAATTTGAGTCAACATTGTGTACGCGCAATCCTTCAAAAATTCACATTTCCACATATTGGCAATTTATACGTATCTATTTAACTTTGAAGAACATGGTTTGGATTGATAAAGTAACAAACAGCTAACTGCTTTGTATCAAACCCATTCATACAATCATCTTATTTACTCAACATATGATCTAAATGTATGAATTTATAGTTGGTATATGTATAAACTTTATGAACTTAGAACTGTGGAACTTATATATTCAAATGAAAGTCATTATTTCTTCTTATTTTGAGCTACCATGAAAAAGTTTGACATTGATAAATCACTGGGAGTCAATTCTTTACTTTTTGTGCTTTTTTTCCAATTTTAAATGTTTATGATCTGTTCACCTTAATGTCATTTGATCTATTGAAACTTACCATTTTTCTTACTTTATTGACCTGATTTTCTTTTCTTTTTTTGGTGACCTTGATCATTTCTTATACAACAGTTCTCTTGTTTATTATATATGCCCTAGTTATATATTTTTTTTCGAAATTCAATTGTATATACAAAGAAAAATTTCTATAGTGGATAAATAAACCAGTAGATGATATGCGTATCATCAGTAAATATCTAATCGATTTATAATAAGAAATGGATATAAACATGGAGTGAGAGAAAAAGTAGAAGAAAAGTAAAAACGATAACCGAAAAGTTTCATCGTTCTTTTTAATATACATTAAGTTTTTATCAAGTAGTAATCATCGTCATTTTGTTTAGTCCTTGATACTGACAGAATACCATCTATCAAGTTACAATGTGGCTAATACTCTAAATGATTCGTTATCGCTTGTACTATATTTAGAAGTTTGATAATTGGGAATAACAACGAGAAAACTTTGGGCTTACATTTCAGGCAAATTGGTGCTGATCACGAATGGGTACCTGGAACCACTACCAAGAGATCAATCAATGTAGATATCATAATGCTCTGGAGATCAGTCGCCATCTAAATAGCTCAGTAGTAACTTTGCACATTTTTAAACTAGATGAATTTGGTTTGAACCTTTCGATAAATAACAATAACCTTAAGATTGAACGTATGTCTTTCTGTAGAGGCTTAACAAGTACAAAAATTTGGTTCATGGTTTTTACCTACTTCATTCTCAATTTCTTGGTTGAATAACTTGGAGAGATGGGTCCTTTTCGAATACCAGTATTTAGATACTATGTGGAGAAACTAATTCATAGGATTGAGGGAGTATTTTAAAAAAATAAGCTGATATATAGCCATTTATTTCATGTATAAGCAATTTACTGATAATATAAAACTCTTTACGACATTATACGTTATTCGCTTCTCAAATAATAATATTCCTATATTTGCGACAATAATCAACGACTTCGGATGATTTTACTGCGATACTGAAACATAGATAACTTGAATACTGGCTTCTGAACTCGTGAATTTAAACTGTTATGTTTTATTTTTTAAGAAAACGAGCCTAATTTCATTTTTAGTCGTGTGTGAACCGTTAAGGAACCAAAACTAGAATGAAACAACTATTTAGCGTTTACTGATTTTCAATTGTTCTTAAACTTATATCAGTCCATGATGAAAACTATATTGAATAGAATGGGGATCGATAGCTACAGTTAGGAGAGTTGATCTATTTCGTTGCTATAAAGTGTCAAACCGATGAAGCAGTTAAACTGTATTTTCTTCTAAATGGATTTGTCAGCGTTATAGTAGTGAGTCAAATTTACTTAGTTAACTAAGTCAAGTGTGACACAGTCATCACTAATGATGTCACTTAGAAGTCAAATTGGTTCGTGGATATATTTTTTTAAAAATTTATCATGTTAGATACAGGATTTAAAAGTTTCCGGTTCGATTTTGAATGTTTTCATTAGTACAAAGCTGGGTTAACATTACATTCCATTTTATTATTTTTAGACATTCAACATATTTTTTCTAGATGATAACTGTTTTCTGTTTATTCATTGATGAACTTTATTCAGTTTTATTCAAAATGAGTTACTCAGTGGTGGGGATTTCAGAATGAATGGAAGTAAGTTACTAGTGAATAACTGAGCATTTATGTTAATGAAGTACAAATAACGTTTTGAGAACTGGTTTACTATATTTCTCTCAATCGGTTTAACAACTTGTACAATAGTATTAGCAAATGTAAAAGAATAAGTTAGCTATTTTAATTCTCCGTTTGAACATGAATGAAAAAACAATTCTGGATAGATAGATTATACACAGCAGTGGAATCTAGGACACATGATTTATCCTATTCGGGACTCACCAGCTGAATGTATCTGTATTCCACTGTACATAATTACATTGGGACTATAACCCACAATCCATCTTTTCCTAAATATTAACAGTGGGATAATCCAAACTTTTACTTATGATGATATGAAAACAAACTTTTATTTTCACATATTTCTTCTCCTAATTTCCTCTTCAGCTGGAACCTGCTGGTTTGTCCTTTCCCATAAAATGCTGTTGCTGATAGTATCCGGCCAGTGGATGTTGAGCATTTTGCGTAGACAACTATTTATAAATACTTGTACCTTCCTGATGATGGCCGTAGTAGTTCTCCACGTTTCAGCTCCATACAGTAGGACTGTCTTGACGTTCGTATTAAAGATTCTGACTTCGAAATTGATTGAGAGTTGTTTTGAGTTCCATATGTTCTACAATTGTAGAAATGCTGCCCTTGCTTTGCCAATCCTCGCCTTTACATCTACATCCGATCCTCCTTGTTTATCAACGATGCTACCCAGGTACGTGAATGTTTCCATCACTTCAAGAGTTTCACCATCAAGTGTGATTGGGTTGGTGTTCTCCGTGTTGCATTTGAGAATCCTGCTTTTTCCTTTGTGAATGTGGAGGCCTTTTGATGCAGATGCTGCTGCTGCTACATTTGCTGTCTTCATCTGCATTTGTTCGTGTGTATGAGAGAGGAGGGCTAGGTCATCTGCGAAGTCCAAATCATCTAATAGATTCTGAGAAGTCCATTGTATCCCGTATTTCCCCTCAGATGTCGAAGTCTTCATAATCCAATCAATCATTAGAAGGAAGAGGAATGGGGAGAATAGACAGCCTTGTCTGACTCCGATTCTTACTGGAAATGCGTCTGTCAGCTGTCCTCCATGCACCACTTTGCACTGTAGGCCATCGTATGAGTTTTGGATAATGTTGACAATCTTTTCAGGAACTCCATAGTGTCGAAGAAGTTTCCATAATGTTCTCCTATCCACGCTGTCAAACGCCTTCTCATAGTCAATGAAGTTGACGTATAGTGATGAGTTCCACTCAACTGATTGTTCCACGATGATCCGTAGTGTCGCAATCTGGTCCGTGCACGACCTATCCTTACGGAATCCAGCCTGATGATCCCTAAGTTCGGCGTCTACTGCGTCTTTCATCCGATTCAGCAGCACTCTGTTGAAAACTTTTCCTGGTACTGATAACAAACTGATGCCTCTGTAGTTCTCACATTTGCTCAGATCTCCTTTCTTTGGTATCTTGATGAGGTGTATTTCTTTCCAGTCCGTTGGCACTTGCTCCTCTTCCCAAATCTTCTTGAATAGAAGGTGAAGCATGTTTGCAGTTACTTCAATATCTGACTTCAGTGCTTCAGCCAGTATGTTGTCAGGTCCTGCAGCCTTCCCACTTTTTATTTGTCTGATGGCCATCTTGACTTCTTCGATCGTTGGTGGAGTGACATCTATAGGAGGACTAGTGTGTGCTGCATCGATGTTCGGTGGATTCAATGGGGCTGGTCTATTCAGCAGTTTCTTGAAGTATTCTGCCCATCTTTCCTCTGTTCTTGAATCTGCGTGATCGTCTTTCCTTTTTTGTCCTTGACTGGTCTCTCTTGTTTACTATATCTCCCCACCAATTTCTTCGTTGTATCATATAGTTGTCTCATATTCCCTTCTCTTGCAGCTTTTTCCGCCGTCCTTGCTAGTTCTCCCATGTATTTCTGCTTGTCGGCCTCAATGCTTTTCTTCACTTCCTTGTTTGCTTCTGCGTAGTCTGTTTGTGCTTTGACTTTCTCTGCTCGTGTTCGACTGTTGTTAATTGCTAGTTTCTTGTTCTTTCTTTCTTGAATCGTGTTCAGGGTTCCCATAGGGATCCATTCCTTATGATGATGCTTTTTGCAACCCAGAACCACCTGACACGTTGAAGTTAGTGCTTCTATTATCCCTTTCCAGTTGTCCTCCAAAGTAGTTTCTTGTTCTTTCAGTAGATCCTGTAGAGCTTGGAACCTGTTGTTGAGAGTTATCTTGAATTCATGGAGCTTGTCAGTATCTCGAAGGAAGGCTGTATTGAACCTTTGTAGTGCTGTTTGTCCAGTTGTCCAGTGTTTCTTTAGCTTCAGTCTCATCTTGGCCACAATCAGGTGGCGATCTGAAGTTATGTCAGCTCCTCTCCGGGTTCTCACATCTTTCATTGACCTTCGGAATTTTTTGTTGATACAGATGTGACCTATCTGGTTCTCTGTGGTGTGGTCCGGCGAGGTCCATGTAGCTTTGTGTATGCGCTTGTGTGGGAATATTGTGCCGCCTATAACCAATTTGTTGAATGCACATAGGTTTGCAAGTCTCTCCCCATTTTCATTTCTCTCTCCTAGTCCATGTCGTCCAATTACATCTTCATATCCTGTGTTGTCCACTCCAACTTTAACATTTAGATCTCCCATCAGGATGGTCAGGGCCTTTCGTGAGCACTTCTCTATAATTGATTGCAGCCTTTCATAGAACTAATCTTTATCATCGTCGTTGCTATCATTGGTGGGTGCATAACATTGGATGACGTTCATTGTAATGCCCTCTCTCTTTGTTCTGAATGATGCTTTGATTATCCTGGGTCAATGAGAATCCCATCCCACAAGTGCATTTCGTGCTTCATTGGACAGCATTAGAGCAACTCCCTGAGTGTAAGGAGCATTTTCCCCTTCGTGACCGGAGTACAGCAGCATCTCTCTTGTACCTAGCCTTTGTTGTCCAGTTTGTCTCCAATGGGTTTCGCTAATTCCGAGTACTGCCAAGTTGTATCTCTTCATTTCCATTGCAATTTGTCTGGTCTTTCCTGTCTCCCACATTGTCCGGACGTTCCATGTACCTATAAAGAGTGTTGCTCTGGTTGTTAGAAGGTGCATCGGTATCGTGACTTCCGAAGAATTTTGGCTTTCATCATGTGACGTCATAATTATTCCTTCTACTCCCAGGGCAGAGTTTAAATGGTTTGAATTATTTTTTCTGGTTAGCGTTTTTTTAGCGACTTAGCTTTTCTACGGGATGGGGTCTCTAACCTCATGCCCAACCCTCCTCCTTTACCCGGGCTTGGGACCGGCAGTAACTCTAGAAGAGCTACAGAGCTACATTTTAACTGTAGCCACAATTTATGAGTTTAAATTCACTTCGTGTTGTTTACTTGAGTTATATGAAGCATATGTAATATTTTTTAGTTATATGAATAACTTCAGTTGTTTCAGAACTTAGACCTTGAACTAACACAATGGAAACAGAGTCTGTATTGAGTTAGTTGAAATTTTATTAGAATTTTTTTTACTCTTAAATAATTTTCTCTATTCACTGATCAATAATTCATTGTCTTTACTTTCAGTTCTTTTAAATATCTATTATAGTATATTTGTCATTTAATCCTATTAGCATATTATGTAGATAAGCGAAATGTGATAACACCCAATGGCCTTATCATATTAGACAAAAAAATTATCGAGTTGGATTTATTTAAATCAATGGCATTAAGACATGTACTATAGGCGTAAGCACTGTTCAGGGGAAAAGATTTAGGCAAACTATAGTGAACGAGAATGTAGTGACTTTGCTTCGTTAATCGATCACATTGATGACCGTTATAATATAAATCTCAACGGTGTTTGAAATCAGAAGGCAATGAGAAGCGGCAGTTATAGTTTATTAGTGAATAGAGCAGATCATAAAGCTATAGGCATATCAAGTGAATTTGGAGTGGAAAGGCGAATAAGTATATATGAGCAAATACATTGGCGAATTTATATTCGAATACCATAAGGGTGCAGCAAGGCAAAGCAAAACTAATAATAGGATTTGAGTACATATATACATTGGGTGGAGGATGAATCATCAAGTGATACTTAAACAGTCAACATTTTAGCTGGGGTCTGTCATGTAATTTAGTGATCATAAACGTGCAAAAAAATATGCTAGTTGTTAATGTTCGAATAACATCGTTTATCAAGTATGCTAATAAAAGGGCGAACCACGATCGAAATCGGTTCAAGGATAGTCGTTGTAAAAACACTAGTGGGGACAATCGAATGTATTTGATTACAAAATTACAGAATCTCTTGATAAAATCTAAGATCCATACAGTAAATACTTCATTTGAGAAATGTCAATCAATTGTCGCAAACTTCACTGTCCTTTCGTTTCCGCGTCAATTATTCTTTGTTCTGGTTCTTTTTCATTGGATGTTTTAAACCTTCTGCTTCCAGGCATTTCACTTTTTACTGACGATACATACTACTTATATCTGTCGACATCAGTAGTATACACCAGAAAAATAACGTGATAGTTTGTGTTTCATAAAATTAGCAATTATCTTTTTAAAACTGTTTTTTTAGATATAATAAATTGGCTGATGAGTACTTTATACTAACACTGTGTTTCTTAATTTTAATAAACGTCTTACTTCTTACTGTTCCACTTAATCTTTAAATAAGCTGATGATAATGTTTATTTCACTATTAACAAGTTTAGTTGACGATTTTTTAAAAAAAATAAAAAAGTGATTACATTTCATCACTCAGTAAATAGATAAATCATAGATTGCGTAATTGCTATTAAGTTTAGTAATTTAACAGTATGTTCCTACTAACAAGTTACTTCATTTGTTACGAAACGTTTCATTTTGCTGAACCAAAGAAGAGAAGCATATCAACTTCTCAGCACCTCAAATAATTAAAAAAGTGTGAAAGAAGACTGATATTATTACGGTTAAACCTGTTAAAGAATCAGGTGTTGTTATTATGAATAAGTCTGATTACAAAAATGGAATGGAATCCATTCTCAGTGACGAAAGCAAATTATTGGCTGATAATGACTCTGGTGGGTTATGTAAATCAGAAAGGAAATGAATGCTATTGACAAAAAGGAATTCAATTCATTAGGACCTTCAGGTACGTTGTATCCTACTTTCTATGAGCTATCGGAAATTCATAATTCCAATAACCCCTTACGTTCAGTTTTATCAATGTGTCAGTCACTTGCAAATAACCTAGCAAAATGGTTGACAAAAGTATTAAACTCTATCCGAAACCTATTTTGTAAGTATTCTTTGAAAGACTCATTCGAACTAATTAGGTACTCAACGGATATTAATATAAAAACGAAGACACTGTGCTCCTTTGATGTTAACACATTATCTACAAATGTACCTCGTAGGATGATTATTTGTATTTTGTATGGTCTCATTGAATGATCTTTCATTGTCACTCCCTGTAAGAACCGTCAAAGATTTTATTATCATTATGTACTAACAATGTGAAATTCACTTTTTAGAATGAATATGTTCGGCAGATTGATAGCGTAGCTATCAGCTGTCCTTTAGGACCATTGCTAGCTGATGTGTTTATGGGATACGTGGAAAATATTTCCGAAGGCTCAATTCAAAAGATGTATCTATATAAGCGGTACATGAATGATATCATAGTCATAGGTGGTAAATGTGAAGACGTGAACCGCTTATTAAAAGAATTCGACACAAGTCAAAAGCATATTACTTTTAAATGTGACGAAGAGATGAATAACTAGCTCCCTATTCCAGACATACTGAATAGTAAAGGATACGATGGTTCTATCAAACGTTTTGTATATAGAAAGCCAACATAGACAGGGTAATATCTTAGTTTCCTTAGCTACTGTTCAATCCAGTACAAACGCGGATTAATAAAGAGCTCATTCAATAGAATCAATCGTATTGGCACTAGCGATACTTTTTGGGGAGACACAATGATTTTAAACTAAAACATTATAGAATAACGGTTATTTATTAAAGTTTGTGGACCGTTTGAAAGATAGCGATACGATAAGATCTATGATGTTTTCGGCACTCGAAAATGAGTCTCTACTACCCTACCACTCAGGGGTGAAACGAATATTTCCACGTTGAAACGAAGATTTAATTTAGCTATGGATTGGATATTTTATGCAACTCAACTCATCGTTATGGTAAAGTCAAGGTCTATATTTCACCAAAACCTCAAACAGTATGTATACAATTATGGCATATCCCACTGAGTTTAGTAATTTACATGTGTATGGGGAAGCCCATACGTAGGGAGGAGCAATCTTGAGCTGCGAATAAGGGTTGCTGAACATATACCCAAATAACTGAAAAAAAGATAATTTCAATGGTCGAATGTGATCACAGAATATACAAATATCTTCCTCCACTGAGAAACATTTGTTTGACTACTCATTAGGTTGATATCAAGTCCGCCTTTGTAATTTTGTACAAACATTTTTAAGGAAGTGTGTCATGGTTTATTGAAGCTTTGGGTATATGAAAACTAAAACTGCCTTTATGTATATGTGTGATCAGACTATTCAACATATATTGCGCAAATAATAATCTTTATCTTCTGACCATATTATTCTAATTCCTTCATTATGGTGTTTAAGTTTAATATACAAAGTTAATCATTAGACATAACGTATTATGAATATAATTTATACACTGTTTGAACACTTAAAGTAGTACAACGAGTCTGTTGTACCCTATTTATAATATTTTCGTAAGGTGGGGCAAATGTACGTTGGTCACTAATGAAATTATTCATAGTCATTCTGTCATCTAGTAATTTGTCACTCTGATATGTATTCTGTGCAATGTTAATGATTATTGCTACTCGTAGATAAATGTTCTCCACGATATGTAACCTTAAAGAATGATCAAAATGTTATGGATGTAATAAGTTAATTACAAACAAGAACTAGACACACAATCTTTAAAATCGCAAAATAAGCAAAATTACCTGATACTTCGTTTCATATTGAACAGAAACAGGAACTTTTCTTGTACCATCACTGTAATTGACGTACTATACCACATTGGAAAGACAGTTCTCTAAGACTTTAATCTGAACGGTACATTTAAACAATCAAAGCTCTTTTTAGTGAAATATCAGTAACGATTTTTTATTTCGAGTTCTTGTATGATTGACAAGATGTACAGAAATCAAACGGGCAGATTATTGCAGAACGCTTATGTAGTAATGACAGAGAAATAGTAATTTTCTAATATTTGAACTTGCATTACTATTTGCGATACGATAATAGTAAATGGTCGTGTACTCATGTAACACACCTTAAATAAATACTAAGTTTGAACAATACATATTCAACAGATGAAAGGAAATATGAAAATTTATTCAGCGTATGACTGATGAAATAATGTAATCAAAACTGTCATGTTCACATGTTCACATCACTTTAATATAAGTGAGTATTGAATACCAGTTTGATCGAGGACGAACATTTCGTCCCATTTGGTTCAGGTCAGCTAGATGTATTTCCATCCCGTTGTTCATAATCACATTAAGACTCCAACCTAGCTCCATTCATTTCAAAAGTAAATTCACTATTAATTAGGGTATTATAGTGATATATATATATATATATATATATATATATATATATATATCGTATGAGAAGTAACGTATTACATCAGTGATAAATAATAATGTGAATAATATGTATTTATTTGTGGAAATCGTGTAACAGCAGTATAGAATTGAAACAAAGTAGACGATCTATAAATATACAATTCTAACATTATTATTTGGCTTGTAATTGTTTGACCACCTGTAACTAAATAATATCATGTATCTCATGTCCTTCTTAGTGAAGATCGAGTTATATTGATCAAGTTGTATTGAGGAATAAACGATAAATTTCAATAATGAAGCTTACATAAGGATAATATTTCAGAAACGAAGATAGTTAAGTAATTTTAAATAAGTATACGAAATAGAAATCTTACTTAATGGCTAAATACAGACTATACAATTACTGTATGAAATACATCAAGCATACTGTTAAGTTTCATATTCTAGTGGAGTTTTGTGTAATCTACATTAACGCTAACTTATGTAATCATTTCTTGCAATGAATGTGTCTAACGTAGGCATAACAAATTGTTTATCAGAATATCTGTTTAATGAACAACTAATGGTTATAGCTAGAGATACTTATCTGTAATATAATAATTTATGACACTGTTCATTGTAATATAATTTATTGAAATACTGGAAAGACGTTTCACCCTAGTATGGAACCCTTCACCAATGCATATACATGACCTTGTGGAGATAGGCTTAATAAAACTATTTTGTAAATAGTTTTGTATACCCTTTGCATTCATTTTGTCAATTTTCACAATCTGTACACATCAATAAAAACGATTGTACTTGCTGTTTAAGTGTATGACCTTGATAACTTCCTTCCTTCCGTTTTTGAATCTCACATAGCACGACACTGTTAACTGTTCATAAATAAATACACTCTTATACACACGCCTATCGTTCAACAATACTTGTGAGTATGACAACTGAACTATTAATTAACTATCATCTATATTTATAGACTGTTGTAACATTCCCATTGTATTCTACGTTTGGCTATATTACTGGAGCCATATCAACCTCACTGGGATTATTAATTATCTATAATTGTGGATTCTGGTACCATATGCAAAAAAACACGCACCAGCCAGCTGATTTAACTAACGTCCCTTAACTTTTATTTGTATTTATAACTTATAAGTTGTATATTATTATATTAATTTTTGGACGTAATAATGTTATTGCTAATTTTCAGTTGGCATACAGTTTTGATCCGCCACAACCTCATCTTATGGGACCATATACAGGACCCTCAGTCTTGCACGCAAACGCCTAGTGTTTTGAATACTGAGCTGATGTCCAAAGACTACATGTTTTAATCTAATCAATTCGCTACACTGCTCGACCGTCTTCCACTGTTTCTTTACTGAAGATTTCATTCAATACGCAATTTCTGAATTTCCAGTAAGACGTTATGGTTAGTGATATTCAACTAAATTGGGTGTGAGAAAGTTGCCTAACTCATGCAATGAAAAATGGTCACTCAATATTATGAATTCATTGGATTTTTATATGAAAATCACCATTTAGCTACACAATAGTGTGGAGGCTGAGCGCTAGAGCGCGAAATCGAAGGTCTCAGGTTTTATTCTTATGGCGTTGTTCTGGAAAGAGACCAGTGAAGGACCTCATAGTAGGACGAGACAGATATCCAGTGTTTTGCAGTTTTCGATGTTGTCAAGCTCAGATCAGTTTTTGATTTGAACTGAGAAAATTCTTTGATCTCCACGAATCGCCCTACGTTAATCTATCAAATCTATGAGGCAACTCGTATATTTCCTTAACTTATGTAGGAAGGAGGAATTAAATCTAATTTTTAGACCGTATCATCGTAAATTGGAGAATAACCTGTGAAATCATTATTTGCTAGTGACCTCAATCTTTAATAAATTGTAGTTATCTTTATTTTGGTGCTGAATATTTTGTGTTGCTTTAATATGTACAATGAATGTTTTTACTGGTGAACTATTTGGTTTATTTATATTTTTTACTGAGATTTGCATAAGTATTTCTGTTTTCATTTGTATCTATCAATCGGCCACACCTTAAAGGTCAATCCAGTCTATCGATCACACAATCACAATTACTTCGGTTTATTATTACATCGTCTAATATTTATCTATAATCCATTGTTTATAATACTTATCATGGATTTATACATTCATGTGCTCTAAACTATAATGCTAAGGCTATTACAGAAGAACAAACTGGAATACCAGTAGTTTCCAGTCATGTAATGATAAATTCTCAGTAACCATTAACATGCGCGGCTTGTAGCAATGGGTTCATATCGCAACAAGGGTAATAATATAGTTGATTGAATGTTTAGTAGAGATATCATCCCACTATCTGTACAGGTATACAATGAAGTTGAAAGCAATGACCATAAAATAGTGGTTTGTGCTCTCCCTATCTGTCCCTTTCATAACCAACTAATACAAAAGACTCGTCAATATAGAGGCTATAAGCATGCTGACTGGGGCCTCCTGTGCTCACTGGTCAAGTTCTAAGGCTGGGATATCTTCTCATGTAATAGTCTCGTGGATGCCATTGACAAATTCTATCTGATCGCTAACTATTGTTTAGATTCTTGCGCATCTCTTACAACGTACAGGTTTAATAAACCTAACGAATTATTTATACCAAGTGAATACCGTAATAATTTAAGATGCCTACAAATGATTTCAAATGATTTCACGGTAGTTGTACTGGTTAACAGCCATTATTGAGTAGCTGTTAGCACTTAATACTAGATTGAAATTACTAAACTTAATTCTCCTTTTCGGTAAACGCGTTATAGCAAGTTAAAATGTTGATATACCATGCATCTTGCATAATGGCATTTTTATATACGACTCTAAAATCATAGCAGACCTTTTCAGTGGTATTTTCGCGAACGATAATGAATTCCTAAATGACACTGTTTCAAAAGTCATGTATGTGACTTGTAACTCGATAAAATTTATCTACACATACCTAAAATTTTGTAAGGTTATAAATTCCCTTAAGGTTTCGAGCAGTCATGAAGTAGATGGGATTTCATCTTTTCTCTGCAAATATAGTGGTATAGATATTCCACTTCATCAAAGGTTGTTCACTCACTCTCTCTCTCTGGAAGCTGATACTCTTAATGTTGGAAATTCGCGTATATCGTACCACGTTACAGATTTGCAGATAAAACTTACATAAAAAGGTTATCAGCCTATAAATATTACTCCACTTATCTCTAGGATTCTGGAAAAAGTTGTTAGTGACGAACTCTTCAATTATTTACTCACTGAAAAATTTAACGATGATTCTCAACATGGATTTCTTAGAAATCGATCCTGTATTAAATGCCAGACTAACTTCTTTAATTTAGTCTTTTCTCAACATAACCAAAGATATCCAGTCGTAATGCTATACTTTGACATTTCTAAAGCCTTCAACTTGGTTAATCTCCAACTTCTTATAGATAAACCTCCATCTTATGGGATCCAGAACCCACTGTTTGCTTGTTTTGATTCTTTCCTCAGTCACCAACATCAAATAGCTAAAGTTAACTCTTCCTTTTCCAACACTGTTCATCAGACGTGGTGTAATACATAGTTGTATCTAGGGGCCTTTGCCATTTTTTATTTTTATCAATGATATTTGTGTGGGTAAGTTACTTCTGTATGAAGATGATCATAAAGTAGTGTATTCATTTTCTTCTCATCAGCTGAACAAGATGTAAAATTACATTTAGATGGTGCTTAACAAGGTAGCTCAGTGGTGCTCAAAATGGTAACTGGAGCTTAACACAGCTAAGTGTGGATATATATGCTTCGGTTATACATCGCCCAACTTGGATCTTACCATAAATATTGATGTGTTATCTAGGTTACATATAGTACTAGGCTTAGATACTTCTACGACTTGTCGTTTACAGAACAGATATTGAAACAGACTTCCAGGTCTCAACGTCTTCTAGGTTACCTTTTTAACAATGGATCAAGTATTTTGATGTACAAAGTATGTGTTCAACCACTCCTAGAATACTGCACGTTTATTCTTAGTAGTATGCGCATAAATTATAAATTAAAGTTGAAATCAGACAGAGACGATTATATAATAATAATATATTCTGAAAATAATAATTATAGAATTCACGCCAGTTTACAGGCATGATCAATTTTATATAAATAGTAACATTAGATGTAGAGAACAAACATGTGATATAAGATTGTTTTAAGTTTGCTAGTTCAGTAATTGTTAAGTAATTAATTTATGACATGTATCACAGCAATCTAATGCATCAGCAGGGAACTTTTAATTTACACTTCGGATTCTTGGAACTGATTGCACCTTGACTTAAAATTCCAGATGTAATAAACTTGGACTCAACCCTTTATAGAAGAGAAGACTCAAAATAAATCATTTTCTTCAAAACACCTAATGAACCATCTTTTACATCCAGTCAAGTAATTCAATATGCAGAAACTTCTAAATACGACATCCGTAACTCCTTATCACTAGTAAAACAAACCCATTCTAAATCATCTGTCTATATGATTTATTTGACTTGCAAATTTTCCAGATTCTGGAATAATCTACCACAATCTATCCGTAATATAAAATCACTTCCACCCTTTGTTCTCTGCCTTGATGCATACTTCTCCTCTGAAAATGCGTCAAATGTTCTAGCATCTGTACGTGTATTTTATTTCACAAGTACGACTATAGGAACTTTAAATGTTTAGCCATTCCTATCACTAAATGCACCGAGTAAAACCACCTGCCTGCTGTCACTTTACGTTAACACTGACCCTAACAACCCTACCTAATTTAAATGAATATCTAACATGAACATTATATCACTCAGTCACATAAAACATGCATTATGGCTGACCTGACTGACATATTTTAGTAATTATTGCTTTGCTGGTTCGTGCTCTTTGCTTCCATTTTACTTCCTCTAGTTGTAGATGATTATATTTAGTTCGTTATGGCACAGGAAATGACCTTAAATTCACTGTTCATAAACCAACAGGATTTCCACTTAAGAAGAATTAAAAGTTCCCGGTCGGTGCATTACATTGCTGTAGTACATGTCATAAATATACTACCTAAACAATTTTTAAACTAGTAAAATTACAGCATATCGGTTCTCTACATTTGATGTTATTATTTATATTAGGCTGACCATGCCTGTAAACTGGCATGAGTTCTGTGATTATAATTCTCAGAAAAATATGTATATATAATATCTGTTTGACTATGATGTAAATACATGTGATTAAATTTAAGTCTATTCGAACGCACGAACTTAGAAATTTACCTTATTAATTCAATGAATTCTAAAGCAAACTGTTGAAAGTTAAAGGCACATATTCTCCCTTCCCTAGTGTTTGAACATTTTTTCGGGATTGGTAGCTTTTGACTATACACTGACATGTATGTCGAAATGTCCAGTTCTCTTTCAATTTATCTGTAAAAAAAACTTTCTGTATATTTAAAGAATCGTATAATTCATAAATTTGCGATATTTACGAAATTATATAAAGATTTTAAAACCATCAGTCATAAAACTCTGTTAAAAACAATTATATGACTTAAATTGTTTGATCTGATTACTTGAATTAGAACATATGAATTCAACACATATTGAGAATTTTTAAATGGTGTACTGACTGTTACGTAACATAAAGAATAAAACCAAAAAACGTCAACGTCTGTTTTTTCCTTAATTCACCGAGCTATATGACAATTCGATATTTTTATGTTTTCATGCCATGGACTGATGTCAATTAGACAATCATCGAAAATCGAGAAACGTTAGACTGATGTTCCGTTTTGTTATAAAATTCATAAGCGGCGTACATTCATAACTCTACTGAACAATCGAACTCAAGACCTTGTTTTTTTATTTAGTTCAATTTAAGTAAATATAAAAAAATACTTTTAAATAAATTTTCTATTGTGTTAGAAAATTTTCAAAGTGTGTGTAAGTGAGCATTCAGCTAATACATTTCTTTAGTTCTTTCTTAATCTTTGTTTCTTTTTCTGAACCCTTTTTAAGATTTTCGTTCGTTTTCATTCTTTTTAACATAACACATTCATCTGTTTGGTTGGTTCACAGATTGTACTTATATTAAATGACATTTATTGACTGTCTTTTTCATAGTTCTGAAATGTTTCTCTAAAAAAAACTATATATTCAACAAAAATTGAATAATAAACAAAACGAAAATCAGCTGACAATAATATTTGCTAAAAATTATCTGATAAAATCATGAGTCAGTTGAAGCTAGACCACCATGAAAAACCTGGAAGCACCGGACAGCCGTGACGTCCTATTGTGGGATTAAGTTTTGTAATAAAAATGATTAATTAATTTTTACGTGACTTTTTATTTTTTTGTTTGAAAATACTAATCATTTGTCTTTCTTTCATATAACAAATGTTCTAACATTTAAATATGACCTTAAATTAAATTCAACTTAGTATTGTTTGTTTGAATCTTCCCATCGACTGACCAGTTGCAGTCCTAACAAATCAAACTATCTTTCAATTGTTCTATTTAAGGTAGCAACCAGGTGCTGTCTATTTCTATTGATAGTCAAATTTCAACTAATCCTTTATTTGTATAAATTAAATTATCACAATTCAAAGAAAAATTACAACTTTAGTCAATAATTTAGTATTTAACAATCACTAGATGTTTGAACGAACAATTTAAAGAATTGACCTGACATTAAAGTAATGCAAGTTTATGTTATTTAAAATTTATGAAAATGTGGACAATTATCTTGTTAAGATGTAGTGTAACCTATCATTCTTCTCTTTCAGAAATAAACATACATTTGTGTTTTGCTCGTGAACTATTTTATTTCCATTTCATGCTATTGTGAAATGTCTTTTTCTAAAACATCAGATAAAACATTATTCACTTAATACACCTATTATGAGATGGTAGTTGGAGGTTGTGAACAAGGTTTACTGTCGACTACCTCCAACCACTATTCTATTTCAATATAATGCATGCAGTGTCAAGTCACCTAGATTAATGGCCACATTGCAACTTGGTGGATAGGATTTGATCTGCTCTAAGAAGGACCAGACACACATGACATTGGTCATCACCCAATGATCAATCAATTGTATATATTATCTATTTTAAACCGATGATGATGACATTTTAACAGGTTAAACACTAATGTTGAGTTATCTACACTTAAATCTGAGGTCATGCTCCAAATTAGAAGTCTGCAATGTTTGTATACTATATGGCCTTTGAAGAGATAGGTTAAGTGTACATGAGTGGAGTATTTTTAAGGTAATGGATTAAAAATGAATGACAAAGACGGACATACAATAAAATCTTACAATCTAATTTTCGACTAACAAATTATTCGAATTTCATCAGTTTCTCCATCATTTCTACTAGTTTGTTATTCAAGATATGTATAAAGTGGGAGGGAATAACATTATTTGCATGTCCAAAAGTTTAATTAAAATGCAAATTTTATTCAACCTCTTACCTAGTTTATTAGGTCAAGTATAATTGTGTTAATGGGTGAATACTGAGTTTTTATTTTATCTCTTAATAGTAATATAAGAAAATAAATTAATAAGCAAACAATGAGATCGATAATTGTAGATGAAGATGTAAAAAAAGCCGATACGTACATATAAAGTACTTATATATTTAATGAGCAAAGATAGGAAATAGAAATGCATCACAATGTTTGTGACGATATATTATATGATGGCAATTTTTATTTCATAGTTACTAAGTCTTTAGTATAATATGTAAATACAAATTTAATATAGAATAATTAGTTTAGTGGGTTCGTACTTGTAGTTATTATTCTATAGAAAATTTTAGCCGGAATTATTCTTAATTATACGCTCCATATAGCTGTATTGATTAACGCTTTCTGTTTATGTATAATGTGTATGTAACAAATAACAATCTTAGCCATAGGGAAGCAGAAAGAATGATAGTCAGTTTTGTCTTTGTAATTGGAGTAAAACACTTTCAATCAGTGATCCAGTATGACAATCTAATACAACAGTATCAAATGAAGGTAGGCTTGACAACTAAAATTCTCTGCAGGTACTGTAACCTTACGAAAAGGTATATAATACATCAAGTTGTGCGAGGTGGCTGTAGACTACGGAGAGTTTGATTTTCTATTACATGCCACTGCTCAACAAAGTGTAGGATCATTCTTGATTAATTAACGTCTTCTTACTCAGAGGAGTTAACGGTGAGTTATCCAGGGAGTGACATAATTCCTATTAGATTAAGATATTCATGCTAATGTTGTAGATAATGTTTAACAAGAGTCTGTTAATCAAGTTGTACGAAATTACGATGTTTAGTGTTTCTGGAGTGTGACGGGATTTCTTGATCCATATTTCATGATTCCTATTATACATCAGTAAAAAGTACCTACCAACCTGAGGTAACTAATCTCCCTTAAAAAGTATATAAAGAGCTAGAAATATTTATCTGCTGTTTCCTAAAAAGATTTTTCTAAAACGAAGCATGTCAAATATTCTTTACTTCAGGTATTATGGATATTTCTAGAAATAGAAGTTATTTTCCAGTCAGAAATAAAAATAAAAAATTGTATGACAGAACATCTTAACTAGTTACAGTTACTGTACATAAAATCCTACTGTGGTGTACAGTATAATGAATATAGCAAGAAAAAATCCCACGAAATCTTTACAGAGTTTAGATATTCAGTTTGTGAGAACGTTTTGAAATCTAGAAACGTTTCCGTTAGAAAGTGCTTTTAATTGTTAAGCAAACCAAAAACGAAAGAGGATTAGGCAGGTATTTTTTACTCTTGTTTAAGACGACTCACTAGTGCATATCTACGAATCTGCAAATGTTTGGAACCTCAAAAAATTTATGGTAAGCAAAGATGGATAGTGGCTAGCAGTGGAATCCATACCTATGTGGGACTCGTCAGCTGGATGTACCTCTGAGACGCAGGTACATCCAGTTGACGAGTCCCAAATAGGACGAAAAGCGCGTCCTGGATTCCACTGCTAGCCACTATCCATCTTTGCTTACCATTCTTGTGAATTTAAGCTATATCGGGGCAATACGCACAGTATGCACATATGTCAATAAGTGACTGACCAGTTGCAGTCCAAAAACAAACAATACTAAGTGAATTTCATAAAACATTTGGTTACAAAAAGATTACGATATAATGTTTTAACACCAATTCACAATGTAACTGGACGAAAAAAAAAATCAAACATTGTGTAGCTCTCTGTTTAGAACGACTAAAGCTCGTAAAATACTTCAGATTTTATTTTATTAGTTAGATTTTATTAGTCATTGGAACTGTAAAAATACTGCTTGTAAACAAATATAAATAATAGGGGGAAATATTTTGAAGGGTAGGAGATTGATCATTTACTTGTAGCCTATAAATGAAAACAACATATAAAAAATCATTTTAACTAAAGAATAATTAGAAAGGAGTTTTGTGGATATTGTAGTAATTTAATAGTTGAATTCATAAGTCAATTAAAGCTAGACTACCATGGATCGCTTGAATTCAGATATTAACACCGTTAGATGCCGGCTCAGTGGTCTAGAAGTTAAGCATTCGCGCGCGAGACTGATAGGTCCTTGGTTCGACCCTCGCGAGCGGAATCATGGATGCCCACTGCTGAGGCATATCAAACTAGGTCGGAATGGCCGTCCAGTGCATCCAGGTTACAGTGGTACAGCTTTAATTGATCCATGAATCCAACTATAAAAAAGTAATTTTTGGAAAACAACTTAATGCCAATGTTTTCTGGGTTCGAATTTACGATCAAGTAATTTAAATAGTAAAATTCATTATTTAAATTTAGTGTACTGTTAGTATATACCACAATAATTTACAGTATTTTATTGACATGGTGAGATTTTCCTCTAACTTATTGGATTAACTATTACATATAACATACCGATTAATATGAGCATTGTTTTTGTTGGAATCGTTTATTTATTATTAACTTAACCCGTTTGAAAAATTTGAGTTTGTCAAATATTGACAAAATATCTTTATAAGTAATAAATTAAATTCATCCTATACATTGTGTAAATAGAACGATGCATAGATTATAGTTGGATAATAACAAGTGAAATCAACAATTCTTATTTGTAACAGTTTTTACTATGAAAATACAAATGGAAATTTGAAAGTCCACAAAGCACATGAGTATATTATAATGTTATGTTTTCTTAATGAATTCATAAAATTTTTAAAGGTTCTTCGAGGTTTAGTAAAGAATACTGTTCCTTATTAGTGTAGTGAATGATAACACAGATGAGGACAACCGATTATTATTGTTCATGCATTTTCATACCAATTGCGTCCCGTCCCCATCACTGCTTATCGATCTTCCACTGAATTACATTCAATGCTCGACTATTGTTATATACTACTTCTGTGGATATAAGTAGCCCACACGGCATTAGTATAATACTTAATGTTACTAGTAATACGATAATATGGAAATGATAATTATTGATGGTAAAACGAATGAACAATATTACTCACTTACTTACGCCTGTTAATCCCAATGGAGCATAGGTCACTAACCAGCATTCTCCAACCCATTCTGTCATGGGCTTTCCCTTGTAGTTTTATCTAACTTTTGTTCATTCTTCTCATGTCTCTCTCTATTTCTCGGCGCGATGTGTTCTTTAGTCTTTCTCTTCTTCTTTGGCATTCAGGATTCTATGTGACGACTTGTCTTGTGACGCAGTTGGGTGATTTCCTCAATATGTGACTTATCCACTACCAGCGCTTCTTCCTGATTTCTTCCTCCATTGGAATTTGCTCTGTTATCTCCTACAGTAGGTTGTTGCTGATAGTGTCTGGTTTAAAAGATCCGAAATACTTTGCGTAGACAGCTGTTAATAAACACTTGTATCTTCTGGATAATCCCTTTCGTAGTTCTCCACGTTTCCGCCCCATACAGTAGAACTGCCTTGATATTTGTATTGAAAATTCTGACTTTGCTGTTGGTTGACAATTGTTCTGAGTTCCATATGTTTTTCAGTTGTAGGTATGCTACTCTTGCTTTTCCGATCTACGCCCTCACATCTGCATTTGATCCATCGTGTTAATCAATAATGTCCTCCAAAGCTTCTCCGTTAAATGTGATTCAATTGATGCATGTTGTGTTGTATCGGAGAATCTTGCTTTTCCCTTTGTTTAACTTGAGACCTACTGCTGCTGAGGCTAATGCTACACTGGTCGTTTTCTCTTATATTTGTTGTTACGTGTGTGATAGAAGAGCCGGATCATCTGCGAACTCCAAATTGTTCAGCTGCTTCCTAGTTGTTAACTGTATCCCGCTCGAAGTATATATCTGATAATAAATCATTTATCTAGAATGGAAAATATTCATAAAGAAAGTTAATGATACATAAATGTTTCGTTTTTTTTGATTATTACATAATCATATTTTTAAAAAGATAATTTACTATTTTCCATTTATCATTCAAAGAATTTCCAATTTATTTTTGTACACATTATCATGGTGTTCAGTAATGAAAGTTTCATGTTTTATAGTACCTTCATAACAATATTCAATTACTTGAAAATAAAAAATTACAACCAGTCCTCATCAAACACTAGGAGAAGGACAGTTTTCGTAATTATTTCTTTTTCACTTTATTACGTACTTTAGAATGTATTTACTTTGACCAACAATTTTAATTATGTTTAATTTATTATAAATTCCTTTTAATGATTGGTCCAATGAATATATATTTTATTAATGAAACACTATAAAATCAGTTTGTATCCTTTAATGAATAGTTTATATCCTTGAGTGTCTAGTTATCTTTTTTTATTATATACCAATAAAGTTTTCTGTTCATTATGTGATTTCTCCGTAAGCTACAGTTCATAACATCTCTACACTAAACATTACCCTATAATGGAGATTAAATGCTGAAATGTTTAAGTCAAAAATGTCAGATAGCATGAAATCATAGCTTTATACACTGTTAAGTAGTTCAAAAACTAAATAGGTTCCATTAATCTTGGACAACCAAGACATGTTTTCAAGGATCAAAGATGGTTGGTAGTGGCGAAAACTTTCTTTAAGCCTCATTCTGTAAATCTGCAAAGTTAGTTGATTTAAGCTTTATTCACGGACAAACAGGTTGTAAACACTATACTGTCCATTAAATGTCGTATATTCTTTTTATTTCTTCTCTATAAATATATACGCTATTGCTTAAACCCGGGTTGTCAAACATTTGAGCGATTTTTGTGTTTCTTCATTCGTCGTTTTGTTTTCAGTGACATTCCACCATTAGTATTTCACTAGGGAACTAAAACTAAACATCATAAACTATGATTATCATGCTGTTAGTATTACTGATTATCGTAGTGGAAAGATGGGTTTAGTTCCACCAATCAGAATATTTTTGTTTGAACAAGTCAATCAAAAGAAAATCATTTTCCGTATTAGCTTTTCTTTTGATGCTTTGACAAAGTCATTAGAACATTTATATAATTTTACTAATATCTCAGTTAGACAGCCACTGAAAACTTGGAGAGACCGAACGGAGGGTCCGTCCTGCTGTGAGAGTCCTCAGCAATCAGCATCTACAATCATGCAACTGAGAATCGAAAATAGAACTTTCAACATCATGCAAAATTCTTAACTTTCAGATAACTGAACTGTCTACTTAATGATGTATTAATATAGCTTCAGTCTTTACATGATATTGTGTAACTATCTTTCATTGTCTTCAGTTGCTACATCTGACAGGGTTGAACTTCACTGATCACGTCTCCCTACTAGAACTCTGATAATTCCCTCTCAAAGCTAGTTTCTTGACAATTATCAGTATAGAGTTATGGAAATTTTTCAACTTTGTAATATCAATAAAATTCAACAATCTCCACAAACCTTTACTGATAGTTATATAATTATTTCGTCGAAATAATCGAAGGTATAAGTAATGTATTTAACTAATATATACCACAGTCTATATTATTGAATAGACAATGAGTTTTGAATGATCATTTCAAACAATTTGACTTTCTTTATTGATTACTCACTTACTTACATACGCCTGTTACTCCCAATGGAGCATAGGTCACTAACCAGCATTCTCCAACCCATTCTGTCATGGGCTTTCCCTTGTAGTTTTATCTAACTTTTGTTCATTCTTCTGATGTCTGTCTCTATTTCTCGGCGCGATGTGTTCTTTAGTCTTTCTCTTCTCATTAGGCCTTCAGAATTCAATGTCAGGGCTTGTTTTGTGACGTAGTTAGGTTATTTCCTCAATGTGCGTCCTATCCACTTTCAACGGTTCTTCCTGATTTCTTCATCCATTGAAATCTGATTTGTTCTCTCCCATAGTAGCTTGTCGCTGATAGTGTCTGGTTTAGAAGATCCGAAGTATCTTGCGTCGACAACTGTTGATAAACACTTGTATCTTCTGGATGATGGCTTTCGTAGTTCTCCACGTTTCCGCCCCATACAGTAGAACTGCCTTGATATTTGTATTGAAAATTCTCACTTTCGTGTTGGTTGACAATTGTTCTGAGTTCCATATGTTTTTCAGTTGTAAATATGCTGCTCTTGCTTTGCCGATCATGGCTCCCACATTTGCATCAGATCCGCCGTATTCATCAATGATTTGATACCGTTAACAAAATTATTGAATATAATGTCTATATAATATTTCGTAGCAATTAAATTTCACTTGGCCTTGTATTTACCGATAATAATCAATCATAATTTAATTTGTTGATATTCTTGTTTTAATCGAGACTAAATTATTTGTGTTATTCTGAAACTTGACCTTTATTCATTATATTCATTATTATATTTAACATCAATAGTATATGAGGTCATAATTATCAAGATAAATTTATCACAATTAATTCATTCAAACATAATAATAAGTTGCATTATATATCGATAAATATCTATGTACAGTTATATTTCCTTAATAATAATACAGTACTACTGTAGTGAACAAAACATGGGCGGTGACAATCCAATATATTTAAGCACAAATTACAAACTATCTCACTAAAGTCTGATAACCACATAGTAAACAGTTAATTTGCGAAATAACAATCAATTGTCGCAATCTTGATTGTTCCTTCTGTGAATATCAGTCCATCTTCTCTAATTTCATTGTTCATGCATTTTCGTACCGGTTGCGCTTCATTCCTGTTCTTTCCGTATCGATCTTCTGCCAAAATACATTCTATGTCTGACCATCACCACATACTACTTATGTAGATATAAGTAGACCACACCACACTAATACTAACAACAATAATATTGCTCAATAGATTATATGAATAACTATTCTTAATTGTGAAATACAATGATAACTAAAACCCATAGTCTCATTTGATAAAAATTAATATGTAAATCATCATACTTAATTGAAAATACACTTTAGTTTACAAACAAATATTCATAGTTTAGTCAAAGAAATTTAACTTTACAGTATAACTAGTTTAGTAATTGTTGGATATATATATATATATATATATATATATATATATATAGAGAGAGAGAGAGAGAGAGTTGATTTTTCGATTATAAGCCAATTTTAAGTAAAGAAATAGAATTAGAAAACTATTTACCTTAGCTTAATAATCTTAGGCAGAATGAATATATAAACAATCAAATGAGTTAATTCCTTATGTTAAGCTCTTGTACTTACTTACTTACGCCTGTTACTTCCGAGGGAGCACAGGCCGCTGACCAGCATTCTACAACCCACTCCATCCTGGACCTTCTTTTCCAGTCCTGTCCAATTTTTGTTCATTCTTCTCATGTCTGTCTCTATTTCACGGCTAATGTGTTCTTTGGTCTTCCTTTCCTCCTTTAGCCTTGAGGATTCCAAGTGAGGGGTTAAGCTCTTGTAATGAACACTAAATGTTTCAACTTACTGAGTACAGTGTAAATGCTTAAGATAATAAACAGAGAAAATCATACTGTACTTATAAAAAATTAATGTTCAGTTTAGTGTCATATTTTCGAATTGTGTAACTCTACTGATCTTGACATCTCATTAAAACAAAACTTAGGCTCACTTTGTGATGGTAATTAATTTTTAATTACAGGAATAGGTTGAATAACTTGAAAATTTAAGAGCAGTGTTTCGCCCGTTAGTGAATGATCTACATACATGCCTTTGAAGGTTTTCGTTAAGATTATGACTTCTAGAGTTTGGCATGTTCATGTTGTTACATATTATTAATAGCTAAAAATAAGGATCACATAATTCTAAGTTATTTTTCAATGCGATTGTCATGGCTGCAAAACCTCAAAATGAAATTCTTATGTTTATCATCTGTTTCTATTCCTTATTTATAGATACAACTGATAGATAAAAGAGGATTTTGATAATGTAAATTGTGATAAACAATAATATGTTGACAAAACATTTTGTTGAAATCGTGGCAACAAATGACATATGTTTACTTTTCCCGTCATTAAAATAAACTGGTTTGAATGTGGGCCAAATTTTACAGATCAATCCAAACTAAAACACCAAATATTTATTGAATAACTGAAACAATGTGAATAAAAGGTGAGGACAAACACTTGTTTGTTATCTTGAGAATATTTAATATTGATTTACCTACTTAAGAAACAATAGTTGTATCTTAAATATTGAAATTATTGTCAAAAAATCAATCAGTGCAAGACCGATTTATCATGAGTTATAAATTATTCTTTATTATGTTTTTAACAAATAACACGTACAATTCGTGATCCGTCGAAAGCATATCAACCAATCAGATTTCTTTAGTCTTTAGTCATTCTCCCTAAATTTGTAAGTCACACTGAATAATATATTTTAATTTGTTTACTTTCCCGATACCATTGTAATTTTCTTGGAATCGTCGCTGTTTCATTGTGGAAAAGGTGAACTATATATGTTACGGCAATAGCGTGGACTTCGACTTCAACTACTATATCAATTTTTTACAGTTTTCTGCTATTAGTTTATGTGTATAAATTTTAACCTGACACATATTTGTAAATATTTGTAAATAATATGTACTTTGTTACTAAGTGGTCGAGTTGATTTTGATGACAGGCCATATTTTTTTAATAAAACTTAATAGTTCTCATCTTCAGGATCAAACGGTGAGAGATCACTCTATCTACCTACCCGGATATATTTGGAATTACATCAAGGTATAAAGATGTGACGACTAATAGGTTTATCAGTGTATCTACATAGTTTAGAACCCCATAACAGTGAACATCACTGATTTCAATTAAGATAAATCCGAAACTAGTGTATAGAAACGGATTAATATTTCCTCACATTTAGTGAAGATTCAGCAATAACTTCCACCAAATAATCTCACTTCAAATATATGGATTGTATTAATGAATCAATTCAGGTAAAGAGAAAATTAAAAGATATGAGGTTGATAAGTAATTTGGTGTTATGTTAAAGTAAATTAAGGGGATTATATTTTTATATAATCGTTGATGGATTATATTTAAGATCAAATTACTTGTGTTTGAAACGTGACAGAATTTAAAAATTACTTTTATGACGATGAAAAATGATAATTAATGACTGAATTATGGTTATACAACCAAATTATTGTTTCATTTATTTTAAATTACTTGGAGAAAAATTTTCATTTGAATCTCATTTCCTGGAGAAGCACATTAAACAAATATCAGTAATTCTTTATTTATGACTTATATAATTTGTGAAAGTGGAGTTTAAAGTCATTTGGTATTATTTGTTTACATCTTCTGATTGGTGTTAAAGTCTTCAATTGATCAATTTCTTATTGTCTTATGTACATCCTGTGAGGACTGCTTTGATAACGCCTTATGTCACAAGTTCTATAAGCAAATATGGATGCTGGCTAGCAGTGGAATCCAGGACGTGTGATTCGTCTTATTCGGGACTAGTCAGCTGGATGTACCTGCATCTCATAGTTGATGTTCACTCTGGGACTCGGATACAGTACTGTTCGCTTCAAACACCACCACGTTATCCATTTAGTTCACTTAGTCCCGGATTGAATAATAACTCTGAGATGCAGGTGCATCCAGCTGACTAGTCCTAAATAAGACGAAGCACACGTTCTGGATTCAACTGCTAGCCACTATCCATCTTTGCTTATAAGTGGAGTTTGTTTTACATCGGCTACGTAGATGTATGCAAGATACTCAATGCCCGTTTGCCATATACCATCAGCAATACCCTTCCGTGGATGAAAACAAACCAGCTTCGAGGTGAAGAGGAAATTAAGAAAAGTCGTTGGAAGTGGATTAAAAGTATATTACGGAAATCCTCAAACTGAATCACGAAGCGAAAGCTAACTTGAAATCCTGAATGGAAACGGTAAAGAGAAAGACCAAATAACAGAATGTGTAGGGGATTGGAAGCAGACACGGAAAGGATGAATAGTAACTGGAAAGAACCGGAAAGGATTGCCTAGGACAGAGTTGGATGGAGAATGTTAGTGTTCGGTCTATGATTGTTTACGAGCGCTGACAAGCGTAAGTAATATAGATATGTATTATATTACATAGGTAACTAAACGATTTATTATTCGGAAACCACACATCCTTTACATAAAAAATGATTCAGACATTTTAAAAAATTGGGTATTTGACCATGAAATTTGTCTTCTCAATGTACTTCGGGATTCAAGTAATTTCAAATTGTTTAAAATGGTTTTTCATTTTGGTGAAAATAATTTTAAAGTTTTTCGTAATATTTTCCATTTCAAAATGTATCGTAATACTTATAAGTGATATTAAATTCATAATACCGTAGATTTATTTATCATTAGAGTCAAGTTCCTGATGATATTTATTTGTCAAACTATTATTAACTAGTCAAAATTGTACTTTTCAGTTCTCCTTCTAAATATTTTGACAGCCAGTAAACAATCATTTCTGTCTTGTTGATGGTATGACACTGATGATCAAAGTATTGAATCACACATTCATTCGGGCTCTGTGAATATCAGATATAAATTTTTTGAAAAAATTACAGATTTCTCTTGCTTTCTTGGTTATCATGTATCACAACATTTCATTTAGTAGTCATTTAATCTATAGCTATTTACTACTTATATACATCTATTAACACTCTTTTTTGTTTATTAAATAACAAATGTCATCAACGCACAACTAAATATTGCTATATATTAAATGTAAACATCATTTATCAAAACAATATGAAAGTAATAGTGAACCGAATAAGTTAAAATTTTCATTAAAATCAATACTGGCCAAAGTGATAGGTTTCATACTATGAAGAAATAGCTGTTCAATACTTCCTGATTTTCCATAATTGTCAAACTAAGGTCAATTCACTAGTTTAATATAATCCATCTTTGACCTGCATGATTTCTCTAATCTGAATATAAAAGTTATTAGAATAGTAACACTGAAAAATGGTAGGAATGTTATGATAATATCATTTTTCATTACGTATTAGGTTTCTAATCCATAATGATTTGACGTTATGATTTTGCAGTTAATTTTATATCTGTTGAACATGAACATTAACTTGCTAATGATGTAGTGTAATAAAAAAAACATATTTCAGTTGTAAACAACTGATGGAATGTAGCATTTACGATTAAATGTGCGTTTTACATTGTACATTGTAGTACAGTAATTCGATGAAGAAAAGATACGTAGCTGTTTTTTTAATCTTGGACATTACAAGTACTTTGATTATCTAGGTCATAAGGTAATAAATGACGTAAATATATCGTAATAATATGTACTTGTGTTTTTTAAAATGTTTGAGTGTACGGCAAGCGTAATTGCTTATAAAAATGTCTAACACTAAAGTCAGATTAAAAAACATTAATTAATAGCCTATTTCCTGGAAATTACAAATGAAAATATTACATATCACTAGATGTACATAAGAATGTATATGAGTTCACTGGGTATTTATATCCAGAAAAGTCAAATATGTACATGTGTTAGGGTGATAGTTAAATATATTTCGCGCAATTTTGCTTTTTATCTAGATGCTTTAAATAATTAGAATCGTCGAATTATTACGTAGAGGAAATTAACTTACAGAATGATTCATATGCTCATCTATGAGTTACATATGAAAAGTATTATGAGTTGTCTTCTCTAATTTATCAAACAAACCAAACACCATTGTATTGCATAGGATTATAAAAAAAGAATGCTATATAGAAGCCTTTTTTGAAGCGTCAATACCTGAGTTACGCATGACACGATAACTGACAGTGAATCGTTCTTGATTTAAAGTAAAGATGAATAGATTTCTTCCTTAAACATTTAAAAACAATTTACCTGTAATTTTTTCTCTATGATCTTAATAAAACAAACTTTTCAAACTGTTTTATTGTAAGAAGATTATTGTTTATTAGTTACATGAGTATCTTTTCATTTAATTTAAAAACACTGTAACGAATTTCTTTAAAACTGAACATTGTACTATGATTAAATTACATTTGATTATAAAATTTGTTTGTTTTTCTTTTCATTTAATTTAGTAAGATGAACCAAGAAAAAGAAACCCTATTTGTTTGGTACATACTTTAAATTATTTATTTGGTTACAATTTGGGTGTATATTTGTAGATCCATAAATATGATTTAGAGTTACGTTTTTAATAACATAACTATTAGACATTAAATAGGAATAATATATTTGTTAAATCTCAGCGAATGAATTTGAAGTTAATCCAACGTTTCGCCTGAAAATCTGCTCCAAGCATTTTCAAGGCAACAACGTTGGATTTATTTCAAATTCATTCGCTGAGATTTTACAAATATATTCTTCCTATTTAATGTATTACATCAACTCGGCGCTCAAATACTGTGAAACTATTCGCTCTAATTTAGACGAAAGTTCTTGCATGCTATAACTATTGGGTTGACATTATTAATCAAGTTTTCCAATCTTAACCAATTTAAGTGCTCATCAATAAATGATTTCTTTTGAAAATTTACTTATTGTATAATTTAGATTGAGGTATAGTAAGGACATAAGATGAAATTTTAATTTACAATATTTCATGTGTTAAGTTGCATCGATGAAATGAAAATACAATGTAATTCATCAATGATAAAAAATTAGTTTTAGAAATTATATCTTCATGTAAGCTTAGAAAAATTGTTGGTTTTATATTGAAAGACAGAAAAATTCACTTCAGATAAATATATCTATTGAGTGAAGATAATATACAAAATAAGTAAATAAGTTTTATCTATTTATTTATTTATTCGAAAACATAAATATTGGTACAAGGGGGCACCAGATATATATGCGTCACACAAAATATTGTCATTTCATTTTAATTTTGTAAGGACTATGATACTGCTCGATTTCTTAAACCGAAACAGGAAATTTTCTTAGGGGGCTACACACGGAGCCTTTGACCTGAAGGTCTGACCCACAAGGCAGTGGAGCATCTTAAAGAGATGCAGTCCCATGGTAGCCGGTGACCAACGATTGATTCATACGTCATTTGTTCCCTCAGGATCCTGGAGCCCATGTGCACCATTAGTTTGAAATCATGGTTTTCCAACCTCCCCAGGTGGACGTTCCATGTCCACCGGCTCCATTAAAGCGCTGGACATTTGCTTTTCGTCCTTTCACTTTTGAAAATGACACCCCCGTCACGAGAAGGCAGTGAGTAGGACTTTCCTGACATAAGCTGTATATGCGTGTCCGTGTGAGAGCATTTTGGAAGAGAGGGCTGGCCCTCCTCACTCTCGATCGTATGAGGACATTTGGAGGCAGCCTTATTCAGTTGTGATCATAATAAAAACTTTAACATCCGTTGATCTCTTTTCATAAACTACTAAAAATTGGGAAGCAATGTGTAGCGTTTTTATGCTACGTTGATATTTAATAACAATGTAGATTCACACGTAATTATTTTTTTAATTTCAGAATTCGCTCAAAAGTCATCAACTAGGACAAAACTATTTCACAGATCTAAATGATATTAATTAAGTTTCTAGCTAATGAAAGCATGCAACAACATAATATACATAAAGTGTTTTGTCTTAGAAAATAAAAAATATATATAGAAAATATATAATGTGAATTTCTTAAAGTCATTTATGAGAAGATATTAAATAAATTCGGTTTTCTATATTGATTCAGTTATTATGTAGTAATATCGTGTTTTACAATTTCTCATTATCAGTTTAAAGTAATTTGTTGCCATTTATTATGAAGATATCATTCTTGGATAATGAAGAACTAGCATTTTCGTAGGTATAACTCATTTGCGAAATCACTTTATGAAAATCTGATCAATAAATGATCTAGACTATTAGATATTATGAATATGAACTTGCATGATGATGTTTACAAAAGTATATACTGCCTTCTCGTGACGGGGGTGTCATTTTCAAAAGTGAAAGGACGAAAAGCAAATGTCCAGCGCTTTAATGGAGCCGGTGGACATGTAACGTTCACCTGGGGAGGTTGGAAAACCATGATTTCAAACTAATGGTGCACATGGGCTCCAGGATCCTGAGGGAACAAATGACGTATGAATCAATCGTTGGTCACCGGCTACCATGGGACTGCATCTCTTTAAGATGCTCCACTGCCTTGTGGGTCAGACCTTCAGGTCAAAGGCTCCGTGTGTAGCCCCCTAAGAAAATCAGCTTCTTCAGTTTGAGCACCCGAGAAGTATAACTGCCCTCACACAAAGCAAATGAGATTTGTGCGGCGAATATATATCTGGTGCCCCCTTGTATCAATATTTGTGTTTAAATAAATAAATAAAATTATAAAAATGAGAAAAGAAAACCGTCAATTTTTTATATTGGTTCTTTATGCATCAATAATCTATTAACTTTTAAAGATTAACCATTTTAATTTTATTATCATAGTAATTGTCCATAAACTGAATGACTTTTACATTCAGTGTAACAATCTTAATCAATTTCCTTATACATCTTAGGATTTATACGATCAGTTTATCACATTCTATTTCAGTTAATGCATTCATCTTAAAATGATATAAACTAAATAGTTTATAATGAATATGTTTATGATGGACAATGTTAGCCAAACAATTAAACAGTTGATATTCGACCAGTGAACTAAAAGTTTAATCTATCTTGGTTCGGTTGCCTGATTAGTACCTTCATTCCAAATACATATATTGTAGCTAAACGTTTTGTACAGATTACATAATTTCTATTGAACCACTAAATTCCTTTCATAAAATGGCAACGGTTTTTTTCTTAACCAAAATTCTATTTTAATTGTGCACTTGGTAATATAGAAATAAAATTGCCTTTGGTATGTTAGGATACAATTTAAAAAAGGGAAAAAAATTAATATTCAATGTTCTAAAGTTTACTGCTTACTAAAATAATCGACCAAGAATTATTTTTTATGGTAATTAGGATAGAAAAAGAATAATCTTCATTCAAACTTAATCTTAATAAATTGCCTTTTTATTTTAATGATAAAAAAAACCCAAGTATTTATATCCAGTGAATCTTTATATTTGCTCTAGGATAGAAGGTATATATACTCATAAATGTATGAATGTATGAATAAATGAAATTTTAAAAGAATTCTGATCCGGTCAAACAGAAACAATCATATTAATTATTTTATTTCATTGACATTTGAATTAACAGATAAATAAACGAATAAACACGCAAACAAACAAACAAAATAAAAGTTTTTTTCTTTCATTGTAAATACAATAAGAAAGATAAAAGTTGAAATTCAAATAATGTAAAATAATTGAACAAAAATGTATCATCACTTGAATAAATATAATGAATGTGAAAAAAAAAACAAATCAATATTGAACATTGAACATAATTTAATATGAACAAAAGTCCCATTTAAATTTGTTCATTTCCAAATATTTATGTTTAACATTATAATAAAATGACTAAGAAGAATGATAGGAGATAATGGTCAATAAACGCAGAGAGAGAGAGAAAGGGCGAAAGAAGTAATTTTTCAGAAAGACAAACAAACAAATATTTTGAAGGATTTTTTTTTGAATAAGAATATCATCTATTAACAAGAAATTAAATTATTTTTTAAAACAATAATCAATTGTTTACTCATCTATTTATAGGACATCTGGAGATATCTAAATAAACCATGTTTATCATTGAGATGTCCATGTAAAAAAAAAATTTTTTTTCAATATTTTAATATAAAAAATTGTTTTTTTGCTTTTTAAAAAATTAATTTAATTCATATGTTTAAAGCAATTGGTCCCTTTAATAATGTTAGCTTATTATTAAGAGTAATTGAGTTTCAAATTGATTTCACATTATTATTATTATCTTTGTCTCCTCTTACATCGCTTTCTAGTCCAGTTGACTTTTTATTTTAATATATAAATGTTCTTAACAGGTATTTTTATGGAGTTTTGTTCTCTGTGCTGGATGGTTTAGTCGTGGAGCATTCATTGTTCTTCAGAACGACACCATCGTCACAAACTTATTTGATATATATTTGATCAGATTGTTCTAAAAGTATTACAGTAATATATCATACAGTTCTGATAATCTTTATCTTCTTATTACACTAACACATTTTCAAATTCTCTAATTAATTTTTAAGTATTTTAATGTAAAAATTAAAATATTATTTTATCACACTATTAATTTATTTTCAGAAAGGGCTTTGTGGATATTATAGTAATTTTAATAATTGAGATGCCGTTGAATGCCAGCTTAGTGGTCTAGTGGTTAAGCGCTCGCGCGCGAAACTGATAGGTCCTGTGTTCAAATCGCGCCATGCGGGATTGTGTATATGCATTGCTGAAGAGTTCTATAATAGGATGAAAGTCTGTTCAGTGCTTCCAGGTTTTCAATGATGGTCTAGTTTCAATTGATTCATGATTTCAACTATTCATATTAATTTATTTACTCATTATAATTTACGATAATCAACAATGTTCAAATTGTGGTATGGGTTACTTATATCCACATACCTAGTATACGACGATGATCAGGTATAGAATGTATTTTGGCAGAAAATCTATTAGGAAAGAATAAGAACGAAGCGCAATCACTATGAAAATCCATGAACAATGATATCAGAGAAGATGGATTGATTTTTACAGAAGGAACACTTATGATTGTGACAATTAAGAGTTTTTATGCAAATTAACTGTTTACTGTAATGTTATCAGATTTTAATGAGATAGTTTGTTATTTGGATTTAACTACATTTGATTGTCTCCAACTCTTGTTCTTGTTCACTACAAAGTAATTGTAATTCTCTGCATCATACTTCTTAAACAGAATACTTGTACAATAGACTACAATAGACTATACAATAATGTCTAATCGATTTATATTTATAATTTTGTAGAACTGTCAAAGGAATAATGATGTATACATCAATCATAGAAAATATTGATTTAAGGAATCTAACTTTTAAAATAGATTCTTTTTTATAAAAATATTTAAAAAAATTTTTTTTAGGAAAAAACTACTTTTCATTCATGGTTATCAAATCAAATTATCATTAACATTTAATAATTTCATTCTCTTTTTTTAAAAATATCTAGGTCTTTTCTATCAATCTATATGTGAATATATATTTGTTAATGATTGTCAAAAAAATAATAAATTCTAAGCAAAAATAACTATAATAGTTAGAATTGAAGAAAAAAACTGCTTATGGTGAGATAAAAAAAATAGATATTTTGAGTGTAGTCAAACAAATAGAAGGACAACTAGTATCATTTATTAGTTTGTTAAAGGAAACAAAATTTTTCTAAGAATAAAAAAAGTCATCGTAAGCAAAGATGGATAGTGGCAAACAGTGGAATCCAGGACGTGCGTTTCGTCCTATTTGGGACTTGTCAGATGGATGTATCTGCATCTCAGAGTTGATGTTCACTCTGGGACTCGAACTCAGTAACTTTCGCTTTAAACGCCATCACGTTATCCACTCAATTACTGAGTCCTGATAGCCAATTGCTTGCGCAATAGGAAGAAGTTTGAATTCAATTAGTATTGTTTGTTTGAATCTGACCCCTTAATGCTTATGACTGCAACTGGTCAGTCTCTTATTGGCATATGTGCATACTGTGCGTATTGCCTCGATATTGGATCCCACTGCTAGCCACTATCGATCTTTGCTTATAATGCCTGTGAATTAAGGCTATATCAAGGCAATACGCACAGTATGCACATATTCCTATAAGAGAATGACCAGTTGCAATCCTAAACATAAATGAGAAGATTCAAATGAGTAATACTAAGAAAGAAAAGCAGTTTACATGACTTGTAGTATAAATTTATTGATTAACAATATTTCCAATGGAAATATGTTTATCTACATTTTAGATTTTTGACTATCAAATTTCAATTCAATGCTTTATGGAGATCGAGCTTATCTCATGACTTTTTGATCTTATTTATTCATAGTTGATAAGTAACAGTTATGTTATTGCTTCATGGTTCATGGTAGGTACATTTAAACGACTAAGCATCTAGTGGAACTCTTATGCTTGGTACTTTGATAGCTTATGCGTTTTTGAAAAAAAATTATCATTTATTATATAAAACTAAACAGTTTAGCCAAATTTTGAAGCCTTATTGTCCCTTTTCATTATTCATTAGGTACAAATTTATGAATATATCAGGTTTTTACATCTACTAGACGGTAACGATAACCACTTTGCACAAATGTGATTACAGGTTGATGTTGGCCTAACTCGTATGCAGAGCATCAGTAACCTTGATGATGAGCACAAATTATCAAAAAAAACTTAGATCCAAGGCTGACTGACATTTAAATATTATCTTTTTTTATCAAACGAATTGAAATTATATTGCATCTTTAGGACGATTGACCTTGTTGTAATCTGTTAGATAAAATTTGATCAGCTCTACAAACAACTGCATAATACCAATCGCTACTCAATAACTAATACGTTTAAACTCCTCTTTTCAACAGATTATTTATGAACTATCTTTGTGATAATTTCCATGAATCTGACAATTCTAAATACGAATTTGGTTCCCTAACCGCCTTTAGTACCAGTGAAGTTGAATATACTGTTTACTGATAGGTAACTGTTGTGACATGCGGTGTCCAAAACCTGATATTAATACATGATATGCTACGCACTAACTCCCCACTTGTCTGCTTGAGAGAAAACACAAGAGTGAGCGAGAAAGTGTATTGGACTCCCAAATGAAATGCTCAAATACTCATTCATACACCTACCACTCTATCCATAGGCAATTGACCTGTTGATTTCAATGAAATTCACTTGACCTTTAGGTTACTTGTGGTTGCCATCAACCAACCTTTTGTTACTTTTGACTTGCTCTCCATATCAACAACAAAGAGCACAAGATCAAAACTCATGAATTCTTTACTAAATTATTATAACAAATTTTTTTTATATAGGTTAGTACAGTTGGACGTGCATTAAGATAGTGGTAGTGATAATAATAATCTTTTTATTAATTTCCACAGATTTTATATCAGTAAGTATTTGTCTATGCGAAAAAAAATTGGGAATTATCACAAATGAGTTCCCATGTGAACAATAACTCCTGGACTCAAGTATATCAAACTGACGAGCTTCAAGTGAGATGAGACCTGCGTTATGAATCTTACTGAAAACCGAAAAAAAATTTTTATCAGGATATGTAACATACTGAGATGTTGAGATAATTTGCTTATGACGCATATATACCAACAGATATGGTTAAAATTAAGTCCGTATAATCAACAATAAAATAAAACTAAGACTCTTATACACAAACATCAATATTATGTTAAATAAACTCTTTTTTTGTTTTATGGAATTTTAATCCATTGCTCTTATGTTCTTATCCTTTCAAGCTATAAAAATTTCAATAACATGTTTAAGGTCATGTTTGTCATATAAAAAGATCAATTTTACTTTAATAATAGTAATTATTATTATTATTACTATTAATATTAATATTATTATCATTATTGCGTGCTCTATGATAAATATCATGTACTATTGAATAAGGAAATGTAGAAAAAAAACCTAATGAACAACATAGTTTAAAAGTTAAGAGAATTAGAACGAATAAAAATGTTCCGTTGTCTTTTTTAAAAAAAAGGGAAACATTTAAAGTTCTAAGAATTTTCGTATGTAATTCTTTCGTTGAAATAAAAAACTGATAAAATATTCTGCTATAAGATCATCGGAGATATGAGTTCAGTGACAGACTACATCTATCTATCTATCTATCTATCTATACCTATATCTATCTATCTATACCTATATCTATCTATCTATCTATACCTATATCTATATATCTATATATATATCTTTATATATATATGTCAGTGCATGCATTTATTAGGGCATGAACAATCATTTTGAAAGGAAGAATGATTAAATATGACCGATGTTGAATGAAAAAATAAATAAATAAAAATGACAAAAAAATGTTTATCTATGTTGAATACTATAAAACATTTAATTTGATGATAACATAACACCAGATGGTCTGAAATTATTTTAATTTTCTTAGTTTGTTTTTTAGTTCTTTTAAAAAAAAAGGGGGGGATGTTCTATTTCGGGAGAATTTAATTCTCAATGAGTTGATTTAGATAAAATAACTTTAATTGTTTACATGATGTTGTTATCTTTAACCTTTAATAAACAGTTATTTATGTATTATTTATTTATTTGTAATGACAAATAAGCATTTTTTTAAAAAAACTTTTTTATAAATATGAAATAAGACAGAAGTCATATTCTGACAAATATTTTTTCAAAGAATACAAATATTATAGTGATTAAATCACAATATAAAAGAACTCATCAGATACTTACTTACGTCTGTTACCCCCAATGGATTATAGGCCGCCGACCAGCATTCTCCTACCCATTCTGCCATGGGTCTTCCTTTCCAATTCTATCTAATTTTTGTTCATTCTTCTGATGTCTGTCTCTATTTCTCGGCGCGATGTGTTCTTTAGTCTTTCTCTTCTCATTAGGCCTTCAGAATTCAATGTCAGGGCTTGTTTTGTGACGTAGTTAGGTTATTTCCTCAATGTGCGTCCTATCCACTTTCAACGGTTCTTCCTGATTTCTTCATCCATTGAAATCTGATTTGTTCTCTCCCATAGTAGCTTGTCGCTGATAGTGTCTGGTTTAGAAGATCCGAAGTATCTTGCGTCGACAACTGTTGATAAACACTTGTATCTTCTGGATGATGGCTTTCGTAGTTCTCCACGTTTCCGCCCCATACAGTAGAACTGTCTTGATATTTGTATTGAAAATTCTCACTTTCGTGTTGGTTGACAATTGTTTTGAGTTCTATATGTTCTTCAATTGTAGATATGCTGCTCTTGCTTTGCTGATCCGCGTCTCCACATACATCGAGAAAACTCATGAAAAAGAGCTCAGCAAAATAATCTACAATTTTGTTGTTTATAACTCACATTGTAAACAGCTAGTGTTCAGATAGATACTACATAGTCAAATAATTTATTAGTAGAAACATGATGTTAACGTGATATTTGTTCATAACTGGACATTTTAGAGGGTAAATAAGAAAATTCTCCAAAATATTTTACTTTAAACCCATATGAATTCTCAGAGACGTTGTTTATCAAACTGACTATTATTGTAGTGAACAAGAACATTGATGGGAAGAATCAAGTGTATTTAAACAAAGAATTACAAAATTTCTTAGTGAAATCTGAGAACAATAAAGTAATTAGTTCATTTGCAAAATGTCAATTGATTGTCTCAGACTTGACTTCTCTTTCGTTTCTTCTTCAAGCACTCTCTGTTCTCATTCTTTTTTCTTTGATCTTCTTAACCTGCTGCCGCTAAACATTTCACTTTCGATTGATGATATGTTCTACTTATATCTGTCGATTACAGTAGCACACACATTATAATATTCAACTTACTTTTGATGAAACATTTTCTACAACATTTCTTGATGATCATCTAGGCAGATTTGTTCATTTAGATTTAATTTAGACAGTCCAAGCGAATAAAAAAGCAAAGACAGAATTTTATGTAATTATTTTTCAATTAAGCTGAAAAATTCGTGTTTAAATCTAAATTATAGTTAGATTTTGAAGTTTAAAGTCCGATTTCTAGTGTTCGTTTGCGAAACGAATGACATCACTTTATGAACAAGTTTAGTGGTTAAGTTAAGGTTCAGTACTAAACTTATAAATGTAAGTATGATCCCTTTATGCACCAAAATGTTTCCCTTCCGTATAGTCTAATGAAACATTTAACATTGATTGAATGAATTATAATAAAAATGGAATGAAACAAAGTCAAATGAACATATTATTAATTCATATAATTTGATGTTCATATCAAAAAACACTTACAAAGTTGTATTAATATAATTATATATATAAGATTGTAGGCAATTATTAATTTTCTAATAAATTATGACAGAGTGAAAAAGAAGAAGAAAAGAGAAAAGGAGTAAAAGACTCTATAAACTTATTATTGACATTTATTACTATTAAAACAAAAACAAAAATGAATCAATGAAGATAATAATAATAATTTTGAAACTCAAAACTGATGAAGATAAACAATATGAAGAAGTAAATTGTAAAACATATCAAAACCCCCAAATGCCCTGATACAACCGAGAGTGAGGAGAGTCCGCTCTCCCTCTCAAAATGCTCTCATATGGCTACGCGTATACAGCCTCTGCATTACTGTTGTTTACGAAATTAAGAGGACGAAAAGCGAATGTCCGACGCTTTACCCTGGTTAATAGACACGGAAAGTTCACCTAGGGGATTTGGAAAATCCTGATTCAAAACTAATGGTGCACATGGGCTCCAGTATCCTGACGGAACAAATCGCGTGTGAATCAATCGTTGAGCACTGGCTTCCATGGGACTGCATCTTCTCACGATGCTTCACTGCCTTGTGGGTTAGACATTTAGGTCAAAGGCTCGGGGTGTGGTCCCCTAAGAAAACCACCTGCTTCGGTCTGGGTCTCCAGGCTGTATCATAGCCTTCACTTAGATAAAATGAAGTGACAATTTTTTGTGTGACGCATATATATCTGGTGCCCCTTTGTACCAATATTTATGTGTTAAAATAATTAATAAATAATATTTCAATGTGAATCAGTATGATAATAGGATAGAATTTATATTGAAATGATCAATATAGGTAGTTGTGGAAGGGATTGTGATTTAGCTAAGACCAGCTTATGAATTCGATTGTGAAAATTATAATTCATTTGAGTCATGGGTTTAATTTATGAGATGTTGTTGATATGTTTGAAGTCTGGATGATTGAAGTTGATGAAAAGGAAATTTTGTTTTAGTGATGGATATCTTAAGACAAAGTTTTCAACCGAATTCCAACCTAAATTACATTGTTTTCTTTTTTTTTAACAATTTCAACGTGGATGGTTGTAGTGAAATAATTTACCAAAAAACAACGTTATGAATTTGACTATTTTTTTCATTAACTGCAGAATGTTCTTATATTAATTAGAAATTAAAAATACATGAAAGGTATCTACTCTTTGCAATAATAAATCATTGAAATTAACTTCAGGGCATTTTGAAGTGACCAGTTTATGAAAGGATATTTCGGTAATGTCAGTCAATCAGTCAGCTACAACATACGACCAGGCACATATATGTATCGGTCCAATTTGCTACACCTTATTAGCACAACAAGATGAACACCAAATTTATAGAAGTAGTTAATTTAGTGATGGTAATATATAAAAGAAAGGTTGTATATAAGTATATAGTACAGGAAGAAAGACAGATATGAAGCAATTTTAATCTCACGGTTTAAGGTAAGACAGAGAGTGTATACACCTACGCCATTGTGATCGATTCTGAGCCATGTCACACACAGTCCCCAACCTTTCATTAAGATAATCACGCGGACCCCAACAAACTAATCGGCATCTACCAACATGGTTCAGACTAGAAGTTAGTGATCTCAAGGACTGATGCCACATTTTGGTTTGACCACCCCTAACACTCTTGCAACCATCGCCAATACTAGTCAGCATTGTGTGTGATGGTAATCGGTGTTCAGGATTACGTAACATGTAGCTTGACCATCCCAGTCGATGAAGATTCACAACATCATCAACTGATTTACCATCATTCCCTAATACACTGTGTCTAATCTCACTATTACTTACCCGGTGATCTCAGCAGATGCGAGCAATATTTCTAAGGCATCTGTGGTCAGATACTAGTAACTAACGAGTATCTTCTACTCTGAATGGTGACGTTTGTAAGCCGTAAAGTAGAACAGAGTGAACTGTTATGCAGTATACTAGTCCCTTAATTAATAGACGGATATCTCGTCTTCGCCATAGATGACGTAAGTTGGCAAAGCCAAACAGTGATGTAGGTGAAAACATTTAACCATCTCATAAGCAAGAGATCTACATATTGGATGACTTTCAAAATGTTTGATAAACTGTTTAGATTATATCCAATAATCTAAGTTGAAAAAAATACCAGATGTTCTTCTACAGATGCAAAGAAATATGAAAATATTTATCAGGGGAATCAAACTGATTTCTATTAAATGGGCTTTTGATTGGATTCGCATATTAGTTCATAACTAACTTTTGTTAGTTGCCGGTCCGAATGTATTTTTAGTAGAGTAATTTGATCTACAAATTTTTATTCTAAATGTGGGTTTTATGCATGATACTTGATGCCATCTAATAAACAATACAACTCTGCTTAGATGTATATTTTTTAGGATATCGATTACAAACTGTCTCTCATTCCCAAAGTGTATGACTCACTTACCTAGTTGGACATAATTTATATCATACCGCTTTTTGACAACTTCGATGACATCAATTAAAATATCTTTTGCTGTATGGGAAATCTTTGGCGACCTACTTGAACCTCTGGGCTACCTGTTCTTGCCATCTAAATATTTCAACAAGTTACCTACTTCTGTTTGTTTAAATATAACCTTTCGTTGTACAAGTTACAAAATGCTCAATCGGAGATATCGGGTTCGCTGGCAATATGCAGCGAAAATAATGCACATTATTTGGATGTCGATTTACTGGACTGCTAACTTTTAACTGGCGACCACTCAATATTTGTCGTCAGGATCGACCGACAAGTAAAAAAAACGAAGACGTATTGAAATATTATGTGCTGAGAATTCTATATTGTACAAAAAATATAATATTGAATAATAATAAACACTATTACAGAATAAATAATTACATGCATCTTAAGTAAACATTATAAGAATGAAAGTATGTTAATTAATTCATCTATCTTCATTGAAGCGCTTTTCATAATTATCCTACAGTTCAACCATAAATCAAATCAGCTACCTTTGGGTTGATTACTTATCAACCAGTGATTAAAAGAGATTTAATAATGCAATGAGAAGACGAAGTTTATCAGAATGATGTGACATATTTGAGCAATACGTTTCGAACAATCTGATCACACATATACTTGTTAGCCATTTTTATGTGAAAATTAAAAGGTCAACTGGACAGGTTTAAGGTAAGCCGTAACAAAGAAAGAAAATAAATAAAGTACACAAAAACTATGTGATAAACACTCTGGATAATAAATCAGTATTACCGAAGCACGTTAAGGGTAAGAAAAAACTGCTTTTGAACACATAAAGAGGGTTTCAATTTCCATATAGCCAAGGGTTCAATAAACCTTAGTATACGTCCTTGAACGCTTTTGCACAACACTACAAATGCTGACTTGATGTCAACCTTATGACCAGTCTTCATCAAATGTTTCACAAGAAAGAAGATGTCTGTTTATCCTGTGATCTTATTTGACCTTTGAAATTGATTTGTTCGTGTAGCCATTTGGGTATGTGTCCCGCCACCCTTTTCATGTACAAATGTCTTAACAAGTATATGTGATCAGATTGTTCGAAATGTATTGCGCAAATATATCACATAAATCTGATAAACTTCGTATTCTCATTTTATCATTGAAATTTATCAAAGGGACTAATTATTTTGAAAATTTAATAGTTTATATATATATATACATCTTCCATCAATGTGATTAGTGAACACCTACTTCACTCTCTATATTTTCGGCACTAATAGTGTAGTTCTATAAGACTAATAAATCATTTTTTCCTAAAAAAAAATTTATAACTGGAAATTTTTACTTATCAGAAGGGGATTGTGGAGAATTTAGAATTTTCATAGTTGAAATCATGAGGAGTCCCATAATGGGACGAAACGGCCGTCCAGTGCTTCCAGATTATCCATGGTGGTCTAGCTTCAATTGACTCATGATTTCAACTATGAAAACTTTTAGTTACTTTAAAACAAAAGCAGCATATCTGATTTCAGAGAAATGAATTTTTTCACTCATGTTTATCATAATTACTCACTTACTTACTTACGCCTGTTACCCCCAATGGAGTATTGGCCGCAAACCTGCATTCTCCAACCTACTCTGTCATTGACCGTCCTTTCTAGTTCTATCTAACTTTTGTTCATTCTCATATTTGTCTCTATTTCTGGGCGTAATGTGTTCATTGGTCCTCCTCTTCTCCTTCGGCCTTCAAGATTCCATGTGAGGGCTTGTTTTATGACTTAGTTGCGTGCTTTCTCAATATATGTCCTACTCACTTCCATCACTTCTTCCTGATTTCTTCCTCCACTGGAATCTGATTTGTTATCTCCCACAGTAGGTTGTTGTTGATAGTGTTTGACCAACGGATCCGAAGTCTTTTGCGTAGACAACTGTTAATAAACACCTGCATCTCCTGGATGATGGCTTTCGTAGTTCTTCACGTCTCCGCTCCATACAGTAGAACTGTCTTGACATTTGTATTGAAAATTCTCACTTTGTTGTTGGTTGACAATTGTTTTGGCTTTCAAATGTTCCTCAATTGTAGATATGCTGCTCTTGCTTTGTCGACCCTCACCTTTACATCTGCATCAGATCCACCGTGTTCATCGATGATGCTGCCCAGATATGTAAAGGTTTTCACATCCTCAAAAGGTTCTCCGTCAAGTTTAAATTCGATTGATGTTTATCATAATTAATACTAACGAATTCACTTACTCAAACAAAATATTTTGCATCTATGCTTAATTTTCTCATACGGCAATTTATCAAATAAAATGAATTAATAAACGTAGAAAGAAGAAAACAAACTTAAGAATACATAATAAATGAAAATTAATATATCATAATTATTATTATTAACTCTTGTGAATTGAATAATAATATAAGATTTAATAATGATTTATATATATACACATTTTATACTACCTTTGAAAATATTAATAATAATAATAGTAATAATACTAATAAAGGTAGGAATAATATATTTGTAGAATCTTAGCGAATGAATTCGAAGTAAGTCCAACGTTTTGCCTAATAATTTGGTCTAAATTTTTTCAAGAAAATATAATCAAACATCAAAATTATCGAATATTAATAGGTACATGTTTCTTCGTTTCATCGTACACTGAATAGGTCATCCAATCAGCGTTAAAAAATGTCTAAACTAGGTATATGTATTAGTGTGTAAAAGATTTGTGATGTGAAATGATATGTGTTAAGATAAAATAAGATGGTTATTGCATTCTTTTTTCTAGCCGTTTAGGTCTTATCAATCTAGTGATCTGTGGTTTTTTTAAGGGAATAGTTAAAAAAATGCAGTTTTATCAGCGTCCATACTTTAGTGTGAGGTATTGGTAGTTAATCGTTATATAAGTGCAAACTTGAATCACTTCTATACATTTTTGAGTTAGTTTGCATCATAAACATATGTTAATAAGAAAACCATTCAGAATCAGAATGTACTTGGTAGCTGTTTCGTGTTATTTTTAATTCTTCAACACCACATATTAGCTCATCTACGCAGTATCAAAAAGTGAAGTCTTAAATTTAATAGTTAGATGAATAAAATAATTTGTTCAAGCCAATATTTATAACATTTAACAACTGATTAATAAAGGTATCTTAATTTGATTTCAGTGAAAATGTATTGACTTAATATCCATCTTGTTGGTTGGGCCTTTCATTTTGAAATCAATTTCAAAATAATTAATTGGGAAGCATCGGATGATTACTGAGCTATATCTGAAATTTAAAAAATCTTGTAATTATATAAAATTGAACTACGACTAAGTACTTTAATGTTACCGTGCTTTGCAAGCGATTTGTGGATGGGATAACATGTGATATACTTTGAACAGTACTACATCGAAACCCAACCACTCTATATGTGATTTGGGATTGTCAAGGGTTCGTTTAATGAAGTTACCTTTTCAAAAACTTTATTTGAAAGTATAGGTTTATTTTTGTATGGATTACAGAATCTACGGGGTTAGAAATAGTTAAGAAACAAACACAAGACGATTCATGTTTATTAATACAATTACAATATTTCCAGACACATAAGAAAAATTGTAGAACTTATGCATGGAAACCTAATCAGATTAAGCTGTGAATGCAAGTAATATAAAGAAGTCATTAATAAGAAAGTTTCAATGAAGTGAATGCGTATCAGTTTATTATGTTGATTTATACTCAATGGTAATATTTGACAGAATGCCAAATGGTATTTAATTATGAATAAGATTTAAAGAACATTTTCCATGCCTAAGTGCTCAACAATTTTTTCATTAAATCTAAAAACAAGACATGTATTTTTGTAGCCTGTTAGTAATAATGATAAAGTAACTTTGTATTTCACTTCATCAAATTATATGCAAAAATGAGGCCCTTATAACTAATTACATCGGTCCTAGATGATTGTCCATATAATATCAATTTTTTCAAATGTAAATAAATCTTGAAACTTGATCACATACGGAGATATATTGTAGTGATCAGAACACGGGTGGGGACAAATTACAGACTATCTTACTAAAATCTGATACCCATACAGTAAACGATTAATCTGCAAAATAACAAACAATTGTCTCAATCTTAACTGTTCCTTTTGTAAATATCAATCCATCTTCTCTGATTTCATTGCTCATGCCTTTTCATACGGATTGCTCTTCGTTTCGGTTCTGTCCTTATCGATCTTCTGTCGAAATACATTTTATGCCTGACCATCACTATATACTACTTATGTGGATATAAGTAACTCACACTACAATATGAATGTCCTGATTTTGCCCCCTGGTTAGATCATGGATATGCACTACTGAATAGTTCCATGCTGGGAAAAAACACTGTCCAGCGTTTCTTTGTTTTCAATGATTCTCTCACTAAAATTAATCCATTATTTAAAACTATTTATTTAAAGTTCATTTAAATTCATATCACTATATTCCTTTGTTTTATGAAAAATAACTATCGAATTGAACAAATTTACATAACTTTGCATACTTTATCAATGTTGTTCAATTTCTCATAAAAGTTGCATTACATTTCTATGAATAGGATAATATTTTTCAACATTGTCGACAATCATAATTATTAAAGTTGAAGCGAAAGTTACTGGATTCGAGTCTCAGAGTGAACATCAACTCTGAGATGCAGGTACATCCAGCTGACGAGTCTTAAATAAGACGAAACGCACATCCTGGATTCCACTACTAGCTACTATCCATTTTTGCTTATAAAGCTTGTAAATTAAGGCATTATCAAGGCAATACACACATTATACACTTATGCCAATAAGAAACTTCTAAACATCAATATAAATATTCAAGTAAACAATACCAAATAAATAAAGAAAATAGCTATTATTGATAATAGTAAAATTCCCAGATTTCTTATTCTTAGGTATGAATCAACCATTAAAACAATTCTAAAGTGTAAACAATAATTCATCATATTTTCTCTTCTATATCACAAAAATAAATTAAAATTGTATTATATAAATGAAAAAACAAAAAACAATTTCTGTTACGAAATTAAATAATTTTTAAAATAGGAATAATATATTTTTCAAATCTCAGTGAATGAATTTGAAGTTAATCCAACGTTTCGCCTGACAATCTGGTTCAAGCTTTTCAGTATACAATGAAACGAAAAACCATATACCTAATTATATTCCATAATTTAGATATTTGATTAGGTTTCCTTGAAAAAGCTTTGACCAGATTGTCAGGCGAGATGTTGGATTTACTTCAAATTCATTCACTGAGATTTTACAAATACATTCTTCTTATTTAGTGTCTTACATCAACTCGCCGCCCAAATACTGTAAAACTATTCGTTCTAATTCAAGCGAAAGTTCTTATAAATAATTTTTATAAGAATTTATATACTACTTAAATGAATGACAAACCACTCATTTTATTTGTCACGTGAAAGATGAATAAATGAATGAGAATATTCATAGATAAACTACAAAGTTTCATTTTTTGTATACACCATTTTGTTTATTTATTTATTTAATTTTACAACGTATTATTCTCTTGAGATTATAAATTATTCATTGATTCATTCAATGAAAGCCGAACTAGATCAATTTTCAATAATAATAACAATAATAGAATAAAAACTAAAAAAATTTGTTTTTTGTTTTTTTTCTAAAAAAAAAGAAAAAAGAAACGCAACAATATAACTAATTCAAAGTGTTTATCAGGAGTATTTTAAATGAACATGACTTTTATATTCTTATTTGAATATATATTGAAATTTGCGTGTTTTATATAATTAACCGTTGAAAATTGTGAAATTTTCATTCATAAGTATGTTGAATCATCAATCTGTACAAAAAAATTATGGTTGATAATAAATAACTAGAGTTTGTTTTCAATTCATATATATTGATAATAAAAACTTACAGTATTCAATGGTGAGTGTTTAGAGTTTTTTTAGAGAGTTAGTTATCTACAGGATGGGGTCGCTAACTCCATGCTCAACCATCCTCCTTTATCCTGACTTGAGACTGGCAGTAGCCCCCGGAGGAGCTACAGGCGGAGTTTACAGTATTCAACATTTATTATTAATTCTAATCTACGTAAATTTGTATTATTTTAAGTATTTTATGAAATAGAGTAACATGTTAAAAATTAAATCTGTTAGATGTAGAATAATGGATCAAAGGAATACAAAAGATTTTCGTTCAAAGTATCTGATTTAAAATATGATCTTATACAATAAACAAATGATTGAAATACTGATGATGTGGGAGATGTAGAAACAAAAATACAGAGTATTAAAAAAAGTTGAGAAAAAGTTTAGTAGATTGTCTTTCATCCAGAGAACTCATCTTAGATGAAACGTCTCTTATGAAATTAGATACGATTTACTGTCTTTGAGTTTCCTATAATTAGATATTGAATTTAATTTTTATCTATTTAAATGATTGGAGTAAGTTCTTAAACTTCCAACTCACCTGGACACCAATATTCGAAAACTTTTATGGACAATTAAGCTAATTACACGTTATTTTTTCTTAAAATTAATTAACTACATTTTGAAGAATACAGTGTTGTCGAGACTTTATCATTTCTATAAAAAAGGTGATGATATAAGTAAAGAATGCTACGATCCTTTGAATTGTGGTTGATAAACTGCAGAAAATCATAATTTGTTATTTAAAAAAATGATTCTGTTAAAACTGCGGTATTCAATTATTCGAGAGTGTTCTTTCTTAGTTCAGAAAATAGACGGTTCTTTAATCGAACATACTAGTTATTAAAATATTTATTTGTTTTGTATACCATCAGTTTGGAGTTTGTCATATTTACTTTCAAAGTGATTTATTAAACACACTATTTACCTGGAAGAGATTGCTTATACCAACTATATTTATAAATTCAAATCATCAGTAAACAGTGTTGTTACATGATGTCATATGATACAAACTACCAGAATTCCAGTCTTTTGTGGAGAATTTTATCTCCAATATGTTAAGCAGATATCTTTCAAAACTAAAATTTTTGATAAGATTGGGTATCAAAATATTTGACAACAAAACAATAGGTAAAAATAACTGAATATCAAGACGATCCATTTACAGAGAGCTGAAATGGGAAAGTCAGTGAAAAAGCCTCTGTAAACGAATTTTTTAGTCGAAAGAAGAGTTTGGTTATATTTTCCATCATTCAAATTCATTGGATTAGTAGTTTGAATGTTATCAAAAACGAATTACCTTTTTTTAAAAAGTAGTAGTCAAAAATGTTAATCTATCATGTCTTGCAGGTGAGAATATAAAATGTGATCATTCCAGGTAATCACTAAATTGTGCAGTAAAAATATTATATGAGTTGTCACCGTCAAGATAATACATCTTTCAAATAAATTTTAAGAGGAAAATCTTCGAATTCCACACAACAGATTTCTTTTTTTACAATTAAATTTTAAGTTATGTAGTAGGCCTACGTTTTTTAGTAACTTAGTGAATAAACTTCTCTTATTAACATTCAAATGTAGGTTTATCGGTGTAGGCAAGTATCAAGTTGGTTCTTTATGTGTTTTACTGAAAAAATTTCAAAAATACTACTATGAGTCTGAAATCGGAAGACAAAATAAAATATGTATTCTATAGAATATGAACTTTGGGAGTGATGTTTAATCTCGGGAAGTTATTTTATTACGAAACATAAAACAATATTACTGTGGTATATGCTACTGATGTCGACAGATATAAGTAGTGTGTATGATGAATCGAAAGTGGACTACCTGGCGGCAGAAAGTTAAAAAAATCGAAGAGGAGAGAACGAGAACAAAGAGTGATTGGTATCGAAACAAAGAAACAACAAAGCCGGTGACAATTGATGAATATTTTGAAATCAAGTATTTATTGTATGGTTCTCAAATTTCACTAATAGATTCTGTGATTTCCTATTCAAATGCATTAGTTAGTCCCCGCCTGTATTCCCGTTCATTACATTATCATTAGACTACATATATATAATAATTTATATCACATAGTTTAGTATTGTGACTAAATGAATACATAAGCATTTTCATGAAACTAATGAAATTGATTTATAAGCGCCTAGTTAAAAATTATTCGACATTTATTCTTGTAGTCTTAAAAATAAATAATGATAATGACGATTGATTAAACAAATGTAGATGAATATATCATCTTGTTATATAATATTAAACCATTAAAAATAGAGAGTTCATCTACGGGAAACTAGCTGAAGGATAAACCGAAAGCTAATAAATCAAAATAATCCTTAATGTATTGTCCTCCACATGGCAGTAAGGATAAAGTGGACAAAGATATTAGAAGTAATAAAACCTACTATGAAGTATATATTAATGCAAATAGGTCTTCTTGTGCAAAAAGGCTTTATTACGTACTATTTACATTAAAAGTTACACCCATTTGCAGTACTATATTGAATGAATATTCACAATGGACAAAAATAATTTCTACTATATGCCAATAATCAAAGAAAGAAAATATTTTTATTCAGTTCATAAATATAGTCTAGCCAAAAGTTTTACCGGTTAGTTACATCATTTGCTTACTTTCGCTCGTCACCCTCGTGGAGGAGCATAATCCGCCCACCAGCATTTTCCATCAAACCCTGTCCTGGACAATCCTTTTCAGTTGAAATTCATCCTTATGATATCTACTTTCGATTCCCGGCACAGTCCATACTTTGGTCTTCCTCTTCTGCGTTTCCCTTCAGTATTTTAAGTTAGCTCTTGCCTTGCGATACAGGTTGATGATTTCCGTAATGTATGTCCCATTGATTTCCATCGTCTTTTCCTAAATTCCTATTGAGATGAAAGCTGATTTGTTCTCTGTCATAATGAGTTGTTGCTGATGGTATCCTAGTCCAATCAACACCTTTATAATAATCAATGAAAACCAACAGATGTTTGACTAATAATAGGAAGGGAAAACAAAATTATAAAAATATACATGTTTCGTGGAGAAATCAGTTTATACCAATTCACATACAATAATTAATGTAAACAAAGACAAAAGAAAGTAGATTTCTTTCAAAGGATTCAACATAATAAATAACTGAAAGATATAAAGTTTTTATCACCAGGCATTTGTTACGCTATGCACTCAATATACAACGAATCAAATTTATTTTCGCTATAATTTTCTAAGAGAACACCAACTCAATCACACTTGGCGGTAAACTCTGGAAGAAATGGAAACATTCACGTACCTGGGAAGCATCGTTGATAAACTAGGAGCAGTTGTGAAGGCGAGGATTGGCAAAACAAGTACCTCATTTTTACAATTGAAGAATATATGGATCTCAAAACAACACTCAACTAACTTCAGAGTGCGAATCTTCAATACGAATGTCAAGACAGTCAGTTCTACTGTACGGAGCTGAAACGTGGAGAACTACAACGTCCATCTTCAAGAAGGCACAAGTGTTTATAAACAGTTGTCTACGCAAAATACTCAACATTCACTGGCCGGATACTATCAGCAACAGCGTTTTATGGGAGAGGACAAACCAGCTTCCAGATGAAGGGGAAATGAGGAAAGAACGTTGGAAGTGTATAGGACATACATTGAGGAAATCACCAGACTGCATCAAGAGGCGATTGCTAACTTGGAATGAGAAAGGGAAGCGAAAAAGAGGAAGGCCGGGAAATAGAAGCAGATATGAAAAGGATGAATGTTAACTGGAAAGGATTGCCCAGGACAAGGTTGGATGGAGAATGCTGGTGTACGGCCTATGCTCCTCCACGGAAGGTAACAGGCGTAAGTAAGTAAGTATAATTCTCTAAGCAGTTTTTATCATTAAATAATACTGATTAATCTCTTTTATATTCTTGTAAACTTCAGTTTAAGTTGGTCACTGAAAAAAACGTCGAACTGAATTACTGTATTTTATTTCAACTATATTCTTTTCATAAAATTAACAGTCTATCAACATAATCCAATTCTATTCTTCATTGTATTATTAATAATTAAATAGTGAACCTATAAAAGATAAAGATTTATATATATAAAGTTAAAAAATAATTAAAATCACTAAATTATTTTAATTAATAATCATTAAATCTTAATTTATAATATTCAATAATCAATTAAAATTGCATAATATCAAAAATCAATCAAAAATTATTATAAATATTATTTATTTAAATAATTTATAATTAACTAAATAAGTGAAATTAATTTATTGAGTTGAATATTGAATTATATATTTCATTATTGATTATTGATATTGTTTATTTCAAATATAACAAACTAGATTCTAATAGAGGAAGAAATCAGGAAGAAACTCTGGAAGTAAATAGGACATATATTGAGGAAAGTACCCAACTGTTTGACAAGGTAAACCCTCACATGAAATCCTCAAAGCTAAAAGAAAGGGGAAGACTAAAGAACACATTACGCCGAGAAATGGAGACAGATATGAGAAGTATGAACAAAAGTTGGATAGCTTTAGAAAGGAAGGTTTATGACGGAGTGGGTTGGAGAATGCTGGTTGGCGGCTTGTGCTCCATTGGGAGTAACAGGCGTAAGTAAGTAATGTGTTATGGTATCATTTTGCTTCTTGTGTACATGTATACATTTGAAATTACTTTTTCAACAATAAAAGAGTTTCTTTGATTTGTCTTTTTATAAAATGAACACTTTTCTTTTCTGATAGAGCTATAAAAAACTAATTTTTACTAATACTTTATGGTTTTATTCAAATAAAACCATTGTTTTCTAGAAATATTTTAATATTGTATAAACCAGATTTTGTTTAGCTTTAAGGTTTAAAAGAAATAAATTCATTCGCAAATCGCCAAACAGGTTTATCGTTATTGCAAGAAATCAGTTTGTTTTAATATTTGAACTCACGTGTCAATCTAAGCTAGGTCGCTATTAAAAATCTGAAAGCATTGAACGGCCGTTTCGTCCTAGTATGGAACACCTCAACTGTCAGTATCCATCGAATGAACGTAAACATTAACACCATCGGATGCCGAGATAGTGGTCTAGAGGTCAAGCGTTCGCACAAGAGACCAAAGGCCCCGGGTTCTTGTCCGGCGTATTGGATAGTGGATGAGCACTGTTGAGGAGTCCCATGCCGGCTGTCCAGTGCCTCCAGGTTTTCAATGGTGGTCGATCCAAAATCAAGTCGTGAATTCGACTGTTAAAATACTACGATCTCCATTTTCAACAAACGTGCTTAGTCTCAATAAAAAGAATTCAATAAACATGCATTTCAACTCATCATGAATGAAATTCATGATCTGTATAGACATTTGAACTCTACTAAAATATGTATAACTCTGTGAATTATCTTTAGCGGGACTTGTCGAAATACTTGCTTTGAACGAAAACAAATTAATATTTGAGTTACACACAATCTAAATCAATAGAAATAAGCATTTATTTTGCTTTGATTTATAATTATGTCGTTCTGAAAAACGTTTCCCTACCAATTCTAAGGTGTTTAGGGAATATAAAAAGATATTTTCGACAAAATTTTGAAATTAGAAAACAGTCATCTTAAAGTTTCACGCAAAAAAGTAAACATTTATTCACTTGTTCGTGATTGAATTGACAGTAAAACAGTTTCGTCACATGCTTGATGTCAATCTTTAGGGTAAAGTGTTACTGTTTTATGGGTGGAAGTTGAACGAGTAAGTTTGGATTGAAACTCAACATTCGCATCCGACATTTTAAAAAACAATTTCCTTATAGTTCTGTTGTAATACTCGTAATTACAACAAAACTTCACACAATCTAAATTTTAACTGATTCAATCAACTTAACCATCGAACTTTTCAACTTGAAGCCTGCTGTCACAAAACAACATACCTTTGTAAATTCAATTTTTATCGGGTTATCAGTTAACCTTAGATGAATAACATCCAGTTAGTAGAGGATTAATTTAAATGGAATTCCAGAAATATTGTCTCAAACGTTTTAGTAATATATATAACTTTTAATAAACATAAACCCAAGTGTTTGGAAATGTGAACACATATAGGCAAACCGATCAATACCTTATTTTACAAATTTGTTTAAAGTAGGTTTTGCATTATTTTACAGTCCTGTATTGAGACACCAAAGCAATCAGTTCTCTGTGAACTCCTTATATGGTTATCTACTATTGCTTACGATGATATTCAAAATTAGATGGGCAAATAACAACAAAATAATTTATTCTTTAATGCCATCAACATTATGAATAACATCAGTAATGCAAAGACATTCATATCTAAACTAATGTCTAATGTAAATAAATGGATATACATTTACACTAGAATTTAGTGGACAACCTTTGTAGTTTTGTATAATATGAAGTAAGTTTTCTGTAAAAGTTAATCTTGGAAATATCCCTGTTTTTAAAAGTTTAGTACATTATTAATACAAAAATATTTACTAATTACAAATGTAAACCCCAGTTACATATAGATCAATTAGGACTAATTTTTTAGATACACATTAAAACAGAATCCTTATTTCTTGAAGAAATAAGTTGAAAGTGTAAAGTTTTATACCCGGTAAATTAAATAACATATTTAGTTTGACTAGTTCATGATCCGACTTCCACAATGTTTTCATCTTAATGTGGCTTAACACCATTCAAAATACTTTTACTTGAAGGTAAGTAAATTCAAATTCTGAGTAATGTATTTTCTGATTTAGGATAACAATTATACCATTTTGAAGTACTATAAGTAAAGATACTTGAAATTATAACTAAAACAATAATTCTATAGACTTGGAATGGTATTAGAAAATCGTTAAAAATAAATTTTAGGAATCAATAAGTTTAGATCTTTATATTCAAAATTACAAACTGGCCTTAATTAGGCCTTCAGTGAAAACCAGAAAGCAGCAGGAAGGTGTTTTTTCTTACTGTGGTATTTCACAGCAGTGCGCATCCGTGACCCTACCATAGGGGTGTCGAACTCAAGACCTTCTGTTCAGTAGGGAAACAATCAATATGTATAACATTGAGCTGTTTGCCTCCAAAGATTCACTTTTATCTACGGATGAATTATAACTTTTAACATCCTCAAATGGTTATCTTATAAAAATGGTTCATAGGTTATTTTTCATGTAATGAGAAGTTCATAGGGAAACGTTTGCCGTTGAAAAAAAGGTAATTTGAATCAATCTATAATTCCTAAAATTATCTTAGAAAAAATTATAATCAATATTACATTGAACATTAAACTATTGAACATTTCTAATTTTATTGATATAAACAAAAGAAAACTCATGTTTTATTGATTTTATTGTTTATCATTCCAAGTTATTTCAAGTGAAATAATAACAATAATAATAGTTTTATTCTCAAAAAAAAACAATAATGAGAACAGTACAAAATGGCATTCATTTTCAAGTAACATATCAATTAGATTGTTTTAATTACCTCTCTATTTTTATTAGTTTGTTTGTTTGTTCGAAACTTAAGCAAGAGATGAAAGAAACTGAACACAAGAAGAAAAAGGAATAATTAAATTAAGAAGAAAGGTATAACAAAAAAAACGATGTGACTATTACGAGAAATGATTCAAAATGAAACATTGTTGAGATCATTGAATTTCCCTTTCATTTGAAATATAATGGAAAGTCTGAATTCACTTAGTATTGTTTGTTTGAATCTTCCCATTGATTTTCAGGGCTTCAACTGGTCAGTGTCTCATTGGTATATGTGCACACTGTGCGTATTGCCTTGATATAGCCTTAATTCTTAAGCATTATAAGCAAAGATGGATAGTAGCTAGCAGTGGGATCCAATATCGAGGCAATACGCACAGTATACACATATGCCAATAAGAGACTGACCAGTTGCAGTTATAAGCATTAATGGAAGATTCAAACAAACAGTACCAAGTGAATTTAAACTTCACCCCATCGCACAAGCAAGTGGCTCTCAGGACTTAGTAGCTGATTGGATAACTCAATGGCGTTTGAAGCGAGGGTACTGGGTTCGAGTCCCGGAGTGAAAATCAACTCTGAGATGAAGGTACATCCATCTGACGAGTCCCAAATATGACGAAACGCGCGTCCTGGACTCCACTGCTAGCCACTATTCATCTTTGCTTACAGTGGAATGTCGTTTATTTTAAAACAAATTGAATGAAATTCACACTTCCGAATATTAGGAATACTTTAACATGTAAAATGAATACTAACATTGATTCATTGTAACATTTCATGTTTTTTATAGTTTAAAAAACATCACAATTAAACCCGTTATCAGTTAACTGGATAATTTATTTATGTCATGCAATCTCTATTCATTTTGACAGACACTTTTCAATGAGATTTTACAAGAACAGACGAAATAGAATTTATTCATGACAAAAATTATTTTCTTCAAAATACATTTAGTGGATTATCGTGCTTCAACACTTATAAATTATTTTATGTATCATTCGTTAGGATCAGTCTAGAATATATCAGAATAAGAATAACAATATCGTGGATGGGCGCTGCTGAGGATTCCATACTAGAACAAAACGGCCGTCCAGTGCTCCTAGGTTTTCCATGGTGGTCTAGCTACAATTGATTCATGAATTAAACTACAAAATTAATAATAGTATAGGTGTATTTCTATTTGCAAGTAAAAATACTTTCAAACAACTCATTTATATTTCGTATTTTGCTTCCATGGCATAATTTTGAAATATGCCTCAAGAATATCTTGTTACTCTTTCCAACATAATAAAAGACTATATATATATATATATATATATATATATATATATATATATATATATATAATTACATATGTAGTTCCCATTTTATTTTATATAGGAAATACTAAGTAGTATAATTAATATAAATTCACCTTATAAATAAACCAATCCTTCATTTAGAAAGTTTCTTTTTTCATTTACAGAAACTTAACGAAGAACTAATTACAACTGACTTAAGTCGAACAGACAAATCGGTCATCTTTATCACTTCACAGAAGTGTTCATCTGCCACCAGTACAGTTTTAAGTTCGTGCTAGTTCACATTTGTCCGGTTTGTCATCCCTTCATATTCTTAATAACTCGGCGATAATACTTTATTATTCTGGCATTTTGTAACACAGTTTGAACGTCAAGAAGAACATCAATATCCATATGACTATAGATGTACCTTGCTAACGAGTTCCGAATGGAAAATAACTTAAACTGAAGAATTCTTTTTAGAGTAAGCCATAATTGGTATAAATTCCCACCGTGTTTTATACATAACATTGTTAACTTCAGTCATAGATTACATTTTCTTAATGTTTTGACCATTATAATACAATGATTACAGATTTGAAACTTTATAGTTTAATAATAGAGCCCTGAAAAATAACTGGTGCAAAAATATTCATTGCCAAAGTCTCAAACCATATCTTAAATACTAACCATATATTATGTACGAACAAGATTGAATAAACTACTCAGTAGTATTCTTACTAATGTCTGTTAACTATTACTTTAAAAAAAAACATTTCGTATTATAATTATTATATCCCGTGGAGATTTATGAATAGTAACTTTGAGAACTATTTATGGACCAATATGATATGTTTATTTCCTATTGTATGATTGTTAAGTAACTAAACTATTCGTATTCGTGTTCCTCTTATCATAAGCTTTATTTTGACCTATGAACTATTATTATACGATTTACCATTCTTGATTTATACCCAGTCTATTAATTACTGTTCCCCCTATTCACAGCCACATTTGACCAAATCTTGTACAAATGTTATTTTATATTTTATGGTACGATGTGGTCAGTCCGTTTGGTATATAAACCCAGTATCTCTTTGAGAATAATGAATCATATTGCAGAAGCTGTTATTGGTGTTCTGGACTTGACAAGCTGGGCTAGGTAGATAGGAGGACTGATAAGTGATCAAGACTGCTCACACGGCTTTTTGTATCATTGCTCTGATCGATAATTCACTCCTCTCTAATTGTCGGGAATTAGCACGTTCATATAACAAACAGGGCACGCGTACGCACGCACACGATATAACAATAATAATTAACATTTCATTGTGCAACACACATAAAACTGTTTCTAAATAATATGTGGAGCAAAATCTAGAAAAATCTAAAGAAACAATACCCCCCCCTAGTTGTTTCATAATCACAAAAAACGTTTTCCAAACATGATTTATCTAGAAACGTAAATGAGATACCTTAAGTCAATAAATTAATCAATGGTTATAATCTGTAAAAGGATAGAAATTAACTAATATGATCAAATAAATTCATTCATATTTAAAACGGATAATTTCTGACTAATAACTTGGTGTAATTCAAATTGACATTTCAACTTGACGATTACATAAATCAATGTTAAGTAGATTGTAAAGGTTATAAATGTAAATAAGATAAATAATAAGCAGAGTACACAATCTTAGCTTAAATTATACTCCTTTATTGAAGAAATAAAGATAATTCATCGAAGACAACTTAATTTTCATTTCATGAAGCCAAACTATCTATATCACATCTCCAATGACATATTTGATTTATTTTGTAATTAGATGATTATGACATATTCATTGAAAAAATAGAACTGGGTTATTCGTGATGAATAATGACTTATGAGGATAATTTTGAATCGACTTGATAAACTTGTATGTTGAAGAGAATTCTCGAAGTCTTCATGAATTTTTTTCTATTTGTATGGAAATTAACCAGCAAATGTTGAAGCGGTGAGATGAAATCCTTAAAACAAAAGAATAATCAACTCAAAATCGACGAGTGCATAATTATAAGATGCCCATTTTAAAAATAGTCATTTTCGCAAACATATGTAAATAAATTCAATGAAAACATAACGATAGAGTTGTTCTTGGTAAATATGTTTTTGACAATTCTAACGATAAAACTACGACTATAGATTAAAACAAGGTTTACGAAACAAACACCACAATAATTATTGTCATGAATTCGGTGAGTGTTCAAGTTTTGTTTTGAATTGAAGTTCCAAACTTAACAATTTTTTATTATGATAAGTTATTCTTAATTGAAGATTCCCCTGAGAGACATTTATACATGTTACTGTAAAATGTGTAACCAGTTGGTGGATATTTTAAAACAAATAAGTAGTTGTGTAAAATCCAAACATTTATTCAGTGTCAATTGTTTGACAGATTTGTTAGTGGGAACAAGCAGACAGTAAGCAATCAGGATGTACTTGACCGCTAATCAATCAGTAATGTGTGTTGAAATTAAACAATTTAATGTTATATAAAAACGAATTATTTTTCAGTAGTGGTAAATATATAATATAATATAAATAAAAAATTAAGGGTAGAAAATGTAATGGAACTTATTCACAGTTCAAAAAATGTAACTTCTTTGAAGTCCAAATAGTCCTGTTACTCATGGATTCCCACAATTAAATAACAAAATTTATGTGGAAATCAATCTAAAATATTTGAAATAACTTGGTGATTGAATTCCGATATCGACCAAGAATTTCAGTTTACAATTCGTATAAAAATGAAATAGTCACATGTCATATGCCTTACATACTACAGAATAAACATTAGCAAAACATATTGAATTTACTTAATTAGTATCCTATGTATTTCTATGATGAACGCAACTATTATTGTCAACATATGATATACTGTGTAAAGATTTTATCGTTTATGGTAATTTATACTAAGAAACTAATATGAACACAACCGTAATTTATGACGTTATATATATTGCTTATTACGCTAACTGTAAATTAGAGGCTAATGTAATGGATCTAGTTACACAAATCTAATTTATATACTTCAAATTGTCCTAAACGAAAATCTAAATCAATTCAAATTAAAAAGCTTTCATTATGAGTCTAATAAGATATTGATACCTGAACCGGCAAGTAATTTATGATTTCATGCAGTTAGTTCCCTTTATGAATTTAAATAAAGACAGAACAATTATTGATGCAGAATAGTATGAATTCATCATATTTCGTGGTTTCTCATCAGCTGTTTACAACCAAATATGCATTAGAGTTTTAGCATTGGGGTAATAAATAGGATGGAACGACTGACATAAGTGAATGTAAAGGATTGGAATAACAGAAGGTCATCAATGATAGCTATATATATATATATATATATATATATATATATATATATATATATATATATATATATATTGTTATTCCAATCCTTTACATTCAATCATGTCAATTGTTCCAAACTATTTATTACCCCAATACTAAAACTAATACATATTTGGTTGTAAGCAGTTGATGAGAAACTACGAAATATGATGAATTCATACTATTCTGCATCAATATTTGTTCTGTCTTTATTTAATTTATGATTGACCAATTCTTATATTTCTCAAAATAATGGCTATATCACGGTCGAGTTAAAAAAAGTGGAAATAGATACGAATACATCGCACATTACCATAAATGCTACTTGAGAACATGCAGACTAATTAAGTAGTATTTATTGTGAGTCAGAAGTAGAATATCTGGCAGCAGAAGGTTGAGAAAATCCAAAAGGGCAGAACAGAAAGAGAAAGTAGCTGGTATGATGATAAAGGAACAGCAAAGTCTGAGACGACTTGTTGAAATTTTCAAAATAAAAGCAGTCAAGTTTGATTGATATTTTGCAATATAAGTATCTACTGTTTGGTTCGAGTGTGTTGAAATACATTAGATTGTCCCCACTAATGTTTATATTCACTAAACTAACATCAGAATCCAGGTACAACTAGACGAAAAGTCCCAAACATGATAAAGTGCCTATCAGGCATTTCACTCCATGGCACCATTCAATTATTCACAAGAAAGATTTTCTGTTGAACTACATATGAAAGTCCTCACTGGTGTTTATATTCACTAAAGTAACATCAGAATCCAGGTACAACTAGACGAAAAGTCCCAAACACGATAAAGTGCTTGACCAGTATTTCACTTCCTTGCTCTTATTCAATTATTTATAAGAAATATTTAATTTAACAAAACTAAATTATTCAATCAAAATTAAATTAAACAAGATAATATTCATTGAAATGTTATCACGTTCATTATATTTAACTTAATCACGAACAAATGTAATATTTTAATGATAAAAATTTTTTTATCGAAAAAAGTAAATTATATATTTTATCTATTAAATTTTTTTTAGGTCAGTGAATTTCACTTTGAAATTAATAGTTACACTTTATAATAGAACTAAAAAAAACAGAACGACAACAACAATATACTACTTAAAAAAAAGTTGTTCACCTATTGAAAATATGTTTACTTCACGATGAAAACTAATTACATTCATACGATCAATCAATATTTATAGATTTTTGTTAATTGTTACCCATTATTAATAGTCAGTTTTCATGGAATTTAATGAAGCCTATGGTTTTATTGTTTATGACCTTCTTACTTACTTTACTCATTTACGACTGTTACTTCCAACGGAGTATAGGCTGTCGACCAGCATTCTCCAACTCACTCTGTCATGGGCCTTCCTTTCTAATTCTATCCAACTTTTGTTCATTCTTCTCATGTCTGTCTCCATTTCTCAGCGTAATGTGTTCTTTAGTCTTCCTCTTCTCCTTCGACCTTCAAGATTTCATGTGAGGGCTTACGTTGTGACGCAGTCTATTATTTATTAGCTATGATAAATTATATGAAATTATTTATTTATTTATTTTTGTATATAATTTAGCATATCTTGTAAGTAACCATATTTCAAATCCGATTATTTTAAATCATAAAGCATTTTTCATTTGGGTTTTGATAATTTGAATGCATTTTGTTTCTTCTTATATTGAATAATACGTATGATAGCATTAAATCAATATAATCACTAATTAATAGACGGAATCAACCCTCAGTAGTTAGCTGAGTTGAAAGTCTATGAATATAATGTAACCGATATGCATTTGGAAAATGGAAACAATACTGAAGATTAACATAAATGCCAATCGTTGCTTTTCTAGATGAATAGATAATTACAGTAAAATTATGGTTTGAGTGAATTACACTTGAGCTGACTCTACTGTCTTACATTTCGAATACCTTTCAATTTATTATAAACTAACCACCTAGGTAAATAATAAACTGTATTTTCCTTCGTTTTATGCATAAAAATCAATTAACACATGTTTTCATCTTATATAAAATGGCAGAAGTTTAGAAGACATTGACAACTAACAAAGTACTGGCCAAACTGTCTTATCCGCATTTTTCATGTGATAAACTTTTCTGCCATAGTATTACTTTGCTTTCTACAAACCCCCAATATTAGCTACAATATTCTGTGTTCATTAATAGCTATCTTTAAGATATCACCTATAACAGTGACATCTAGAATTATCCTTCCAATAATGAGGCAGTTGTCGAGCAAAGGGATTAAACTAGGATTATGCCACAACGTACTTACTTACTTACGCCTGTTACCCCTCGTCGAGGAGCATAGGCCGCTCACCAGCATTCTCCATCCAACTCTGTCCTGAGCCTTCCTTTCCAGTTCTTTCCAGTCGCTATTCATCCTTTCCATATCTGCTTCTATTTCCCGGCGTAGTGTGTTCTTTGGCCTTCCTCCTTTCCGCTTCCCTTCAGGATTCCAAGTTAGGGATTTCCTTGTAATATACATTGATGATTTCCTTAATGTATGTCCGATCCACTTCCAACGTCTTTTCCTAATTTCCTCTTCAGATGGAAGCTGGTTTGTCCTCTCCCATAAAACGCTGCTGCTGATAGTATCCAGCCAATCGATGTTGAGTGTGTTGCGTAGACAACTGTTTATAAATACTTATATCTTCCTGATGATCGCCGCAGTAGTTCTCCACGTTTCAGCTCCATACAGTAGGACTGTCTTGACGTTCGTTTTGAAGATTCCGACCTTGAAATTGGTTGAGTGTTGTTTTGAGATCCATATGTTCTTCAGTTGTAGAAATGCTGCTCTTACTTTGCCAATCCTCGCCTTTACATCTGAATCCGATCCTCCTTGTTTATCAACGATGCTACCCAGTTACGTGAATGTTTCCATCACTTCCAGAGTTTCGCCATCAAGTGTGGTTGGGTTAGTGTTCTCCGTGTTGTATTTGAGAATCTTGCTTTTTCCTTTGTGTATGTTGAGGCCTTTTGATGCAGTTGCTGCTGCTGCTACATTTGCTGTCTTCATCTGCATTTGTTCGTGTGTATGAGAGAGGAGGGCTAGGTCACCTGCGAAGTCCAAATCATCTAATAGATTCTGAGATGTCCATTGTATCCCGTATTTCCCCTCAGATGTCGAAGTCTTCATAATTCAGTCAATCACTAGAAGGAAGAGGAATGGGGAGAGTAGACAGCCTTGTCTGATGAGTTCCACTTAACTGATTGTTCCACGATGATCCGTATTGTCGCAATCTGGTCCGTGCACGACCTATCCTTACGGAATCCAGCCTGATGATCCCCAAGTTCGGCGTCTACTGCGTCTTTCATCCGATTCAGCAGCACTCTGTTGAAAACTTTTCCTGGTACTGATAACAAACTGATGCCTCTGTAGTTCTCACATTTGCTCAGATCTCCTTTCTTTGGTATCTTGATGAGGTGTATTTCTTTCCAGTCTGTTGGCACTTGCTCCTCTTCCCAAATCTTCTTGAATAGAAGGTGAAGCATGTTTGCAGTTACTTCAATATCTGACTTCAGTGCTTCAGCCAGTATGTTGTCAGGTACTGCCGCCTTCCCACTTTTGATTTGTCTGATGGCCATCTTGACGTCTTCGATCGTTCGTGGAGTGACATCTATAGGAAGACCAGTGTGTGCTGCATCGATGTTCGGTGGATTCAATGGGGCTGGTCTATTCAGCAGTTCCTTGAAGTATTCTGCCCATCTTTCCTCTGTTCTTGAATCTGTGTGATCGTCTTTCCTTTTTTGTCCTTGACTGGTCTCTCTTGTTTGCTATATCTCCCCACCAATTTCTTCGTTGTATCATATAGTTGTCTCATATTCCCTTCTCTTGCAGCTTTTTCCGCCGTCCTTGCTAGTTCTCCCATGTATTTCTGCTTGTCGGCCTCAATGCTTTTCTTCACTTCCTTGTTTGCTTCTGCGTAGTCTGTTTGTGCTTTGACTTTCTCTGCTCGTGTTCGACTGTTGTTAATTGCTAGTTTCTTGTTCTTCCTTTCTTGAATCGTGTTCAGGGTTCCCATAGAGATCCATTCCTTATGATGATGCTTTTTGCAACCCAGAACCTCCTGACACATTGAAGTTAGTGCTTCTTTTATCCCTTTCCAGTTGTCCTCCAAAGTAGTTTCTTGTTCTTTCAGTAGATCCTGTAGAGCTTTGAACCTGTTGTTGTGAGTTATCTTGAATTCATGGAGCTTGTCAGTATCTCGAAGGAAGGCTGTATTGAACCTTTGTAGTGCTGTTTGTCCAGTTGTCCAGTGTTTCTTTAGCTTCAGTCTCATCTTGGCCACAATCAGGTGGCGATCTGAAGTTATGTCAGCTCCTCTCCGGGTTCTCACATCTTTCATTGACCTTCGGAATTTTTTGTTGATACAGATGTGATCTATCTGGTTCTCTGTGGTTTGGTCCGGTGAAATCCATGTAGCTTTGTGTATACGCTTGTGTGGGAATATTGTGCCACCTATAACCAATTTGATGAAAGCACATAGGTTTGCAAGCCTCTCCCCATTTTCATTTCTCTCTCTTAATCCAATGTCGTCCAATTACATCTTCATATCCTGTGTTGTCCACTCCAACTTTAACATTTAGATCTCCCATCAGGATGGTCAGGGCCTTTCGTGAGCACTTCTCTATAATTGATTGCAGCCTTTCATAGAACTAATCTTTATCATCGTCGTTGCTATCATTGGTGGGTGCATAACATTGGATGACGTTCATTGTAATGCCCTCTCTCTTTGTTCTGAATGATGCTTTGATTATCCTGGGTCAATGAGAATCCCATCCCACAAGTGCATTTCGTGCTTCATTGGACAGCATTAGAGCAACTCCCTGAGTGTAAGAAGCATTTTCCCCTTCGTGACCGGAGTACAGCAGCATCTCTCTTGTACCTAGCCTTTGTTGTCCAGTTTGTGTCCAATGGGTTTCGATAATTCCGAGTACTGCCAAGTTGTATCTCCTCATTTCCATTGCTATTTGGCTGGTCTTTCCTGTCTTCCACATTGTCCGGACGTTCCATGTACCTATAAAGAGTGTTGCTCTGGTTGTTAGAAGGTGCATCGGTCTCGTGACTTCCGAAGAATTTTGGCTTTCATCATGAGACGTCATAATTAACCCTTCAACTCCCAGGGCAGAGTTTGAATGGTTTGAATTATTTTTTCTGGTTAGCGTTTTTTTAGCGAGTTAGCTTTTCTACGGGATGGGGTCAATAACCCCATGCCCAACCCTCCTTGGGACCGGCAGTAACTCTAAAAGAGCTACAGGCGGAGTTATTATGCCACAAGCTTTGAATTTATTCGTTTGAGAGTTTGTTAAAGCTCAAATAAGAAGTTTAAAAGTACAATGAAATAACAATTCATTGATTTGTAGTCTCCAACATTTTCTTCAGCCGTTATCATTTCATAACGAAAATTATTGCCAACATACACAAGTTATTTAAGTACCATTTCATTAAATGCCCATTCTTTTTTAAGTTAGTTTACAAATTGTTATCGACTGCGGTACCAGTAACAATTGTGAAGAACTGAACGGCTGTTTTATTCTCATTTGAGACTCCTCAGCAGTGCGTAATGATTAATGGGGTTGGATGATTTTCGCGTGATGAATTGAACTGGTTGTAGTGTCTGGTACTATTTTAAACCCATATGGGTTATTCTAGCTCCCGGACAGGCTAATTTCTTCATTCTATTCATATCACATTTTGACATTGTTATTCATTCGCCAATTAACCTAAACTTTTTATATGAGCGTATGTATATGCATTGCTTATCCTACTCATCACATGTCTGTGACTTATTTTTCTCTGATTATAAATACTGAGTTACATTTAATCAAATTGAATTGGCTCACACCCCCTCTGCGCGTCGCTTTGTTTTTCATTTTTCCAACGACATCCTTTGGTTCGCTCTGTCTCATTTCGTTTTACTTACTCCACTTCATTTCGTTTACAGTCTGTCCGGATCAACGAGTGCACAAAATACACGTATTTAAAATTCATTCCCGTATTCGGTTTATTTTATTCCGTTATTCTCTAACGTTAATTAATTCGATAATTATGTACAAGAGTAACTGGAATGTGTATATCGATAACATCATTATCCGTTCTAATTGGAGTCAAATTAAACTGCTAAAAAAGATGGTAAAAAAGGAAAAAACAAAGCACCGGAATTTAACTGACTGCACTAAAGGTAATTCATTTACCATTAAACATCTCCATGTTTTTTACTGCTTCGGAGTGGTCGTTAGTACTCACCCTTAAGGAATTCCAAACTAAGACGAAACAACTTTAGTATACTTTCTGGTTTAAAGTGATCTCGCTAATCGGAATCAATGCATGATGAAAAACAAACTGAACTCATATTGGTTTCTACAAACCTCTCGGCTAAATTATGTAACCTCCGGTCAATTTTATTGTTCCAAGCCTTAATGGAATGTGAACTGTAGAAAGTAAGATATTCTTTATTCTACAGCCAAGGCATAAATCGTTATTCACTTTTTATGGATTTGTTTTTTATGAAGAAATAGGTAGCAAACAAACATAATAAATTGACCTTGAAATGTCACATTAAGACAAACAAGCAAGTAGCATTACAAGAAATAACAAAATATTAGATGGTCAAGTGAATAAATATCGTTAGGAAAAAAAACACCGATCGATTTCTTAGGCCTGACTTATTTGTCATTCTAACTTTCTTGTACTGATGACATTTACTGAATAAACAGTATTCGTGAATGCGTAGGTGTTTATACATTTGTGTAGGTACTTATATATGTTGATTACTTAATAAAAGTGAATCAAAACTTTTACTTAACACATAAATATTGTTACATTTACTTTTCTGTTTTGTTTCATCGAATAATTTCTACACGAATGCTGATTTGATTCATATTTAATTCGATTGATGCTATTGAATAAGGCAAGTTCAAAAAAGATTTACATTACATTTTGTGTTAACTCAGTAACCATTGAAAATTTTAATTATTTTAACATATTTACAAGTTTTATTTAAACACTATGTATTCTTAAGGAAATAAAGCAGACGAAATAATAATGAATAACTAATGATTTAAGCTAGAGTTCAGAAGATAATATTCACTGAAATAGCGAAATATATTTATATGAAATGTTTGTATACATAATCCTTAAGCAATAAGGTGGAATTATTTTAACTCGTTTATTACAGTCACTAAAAGATAGCTCATTTCTGAAAAGGAATGAGTAGAACAATTGTTAGTCCTTGATTTTTCGGGATAGTCATTAGGAATTCATCCATCTAGATCATCGCCACCTTAAAACAATAGTCTTAATTATAAGCAAAGATGGATAGTGGTTAGCAGTGAAATCCAGGACGCGCGTCTCGTCCTATTCGGGACTTGTCAGCTGGATGTACCTGCATCTCAGAGTTGATGTTCACTCTGGGACTCGAACCCAGTATTGTTCGCTTCAAACGCTATCGCATTATCCACTCAGCTACTGAGTCCTGTTAGCCGTTTGCTTGTGCAATGAAGTGAATAGGACGAAACGCGCGTCCTTTATTCCACTACTAGCCACCATCCATCTTCGCTTATAATGCTTGTGAATTAAGGCTATATCGAGGCAATGCGCACAGTATGCACATATGCCAATAAGAGACTGATCAATCGCAGTCTTAAACGTCTATGGGAAGATTCAACCAAACAATAGCAAGTGAATTCAATAGTCTTTATTGGTTTTTTATGCGATCCACTCATACTTTCGTGGGCTCCAGTAAGGGTTACAGTAGTAAAATGGTGTTCGTAATATAGAATCAATGGAATATGTCAAGCAGTGGGATCCACGGGAACGTTTCGTTTTGTTTAGGACTCGTCAACTAGATGTATGTAATACTTTGACGAGAAGAAAAACGTTTCTTCAGACAAACTGTCACTGTTTTTTTGACATTGTTCTTACAACGTTACTGTTTGTTCATTATTAATCAAAAAAAAATTATCTGTAAATTAACAGTTAACAGATTTAACCGCTAAGAAAGATTATCTTTCTGAAATCCTAATCATAAGTGTATATATATGTTTTAATTTGAACTCGTTAACCATTCATCAAAATTCAAAACAACTAAGTAGTTAATGATTATAATAACCTGAAATAATCAACAAATACAATTAAATAAGATCTTCAATTTTGTTTCTTTTTTCGCATCATTAATTTTGAAATGATTATTTAATTTGATTCATTTAATATTTTACTTTCCTATTCATATTATCATGCCTCAATTGTAAATCTTACCTCATATTATCGTGATATTATAAATTATACAAAACAATCATTTAACAAATAAAATAACAATATCCTGTTCACCTTGATTAATGATTGTTTTTTTATATAAGCATAATGACCTGAATTTTGTTTAAATTATTCTTTTGACATTATAAAACAAATTGATATAACCATCTTTCGAGTAAACATCCTTTATATGAAGTAACAAACAATGATCTGAATTATTTAAAAAAATAATTTGACTGAATAACAGCCTATTAATTTCTCATTTTTATTCTAATTTAAGCTAAATGGATGAGAAACATCCTATGATTTTTAAAAAAGAAAAACCATTACTAGTATAGATACTAGTATTAGATTTGTTCATTTTTTTAAAAATCTAGTAATTTCCCCTAGTTTGAATAAATCTTTATTAAAATAAATATATTCTTAATATTTTCATGGTTGATTTCATGAGTCAATTGAAGCTACACCACCAAGGAAAACCTAGAAGCATTGGACGGCCGTTTCGTCTCATTGTGGAACTCCTCAGCAATGCGACATTAACACCATCGGATGCCGGCTCACTGGTCCATCGGCTAAGTGCTCTGGTGCAAGACTAATAGATTTTGGGTTCGAGTCTCGTGAAGCGGAATCGTGGATGCTCATTGCTGAGGAGTCCCACAATAGGACGAAACTGCCATCCATTGCTTCCAAGTTTCCCTTGGTGGTCTAGCTTCAATTGACTCATGATTTCAACTATGAAAATATTGAAATCTCAACAAAATCCCTTCTGATTATATTCTTAATCATTCGTGTATTATATTCCTCTTAATGAATATTAAGTTTGGAGCTAAAATTAGTTCATTTAACCTATATTATCAACATGAACTTTTGTTATGATACTTCTATCTTTCAAACAAAGTAGTCAGAGATTTATTATCTCATTTTTTGTGTAGGTTATTGAATTTAAATCAAGTGGATTAACTTAATAGAAATATTGATATACTTGAAAAGCATTGAATCTACCAGTTAATGTGACTTTTAGTTACCTCAAATTAACCCGATTAACTTATATATTTAAATATATCTGTTTAGAAATTGTCATTAATAGTGAAAGAAATTATTTTATATACAATTCAACCGCAGCTATTAATATAAGTCAATAGATAAGACTGAACTTCTCTAACATGACAAGTGATATTTTCTACTTGAAGTAATAGGTATTTTTTAGATAAGTGTGTGTGTAGAAAGAAAGAAGCGAAAAATCGTTTATTCTTCCGTTTTGAGCAGTTATAAGTTTTTCTTATCTGTGATTAGGGAACTTGTTGATGTTTAAGATAACTTTTTATCAAAAATAATATCATACTCGTAATCCACTAAGTCAAAATAAATTCGATGTATCTCAATGACTATTCAAGGTCAAAGATTCTTACATACAATCTGTTCAACAGAAGACTGATAAAAGTTAACGTTAAATGTGGACGTTTGTGTTTTCAAAGCATGTTAAGTATGAACATAATTTTTGTAAAAAAAGTGAATAGATCAACCATTCGATACGAATCAAGTCAATCTTTCATTCAAACTTTCGTCACAATGATCACTATTTTAGGCTTATATTTGTTAATTATCTATTGACTTTCATATAATAAAACATAACAATAAGATTAAAAAAACCGAATGAGAGTGTTATGTAATGGTTCTGCGTAAGCAGTGCAAAAACAATTATCCCACCCCGGTAGTTGTACCGTGATTGGATGAAGCACTCTTCTCCAGGGGGGCCTACTATCATATTCCTATAACTAAGATCAATTTACTAACTCAGTTTTGTCTATTTTCTAATAAATAAATAAATGACATGACTATAAAGTTAAGTATATAAACAATGAATTACTTGATAGTTCAGGAAATTCAGCTTGATGAGTAGTTATCAATTGTATAAACAATTTTATTTTATATCAAAATCTGTACTTATGTTATCAATTGTACTTCTAACATTTTATGTAAAATTAAAACTACTATGTGAAATGCTAGTAAAGTAGGAAAAATGTAATTATTACTAACTGCGCTCTGAATACTGAATGAAGTGTTCTAAAAGCCCAAACTATTTGCGAAAGTCATAGCCATGAAATCAAATATCTCAATACGAATAAGTAAAATGATATACTGACTAATAACTAATACTGTGGTGTGGGCTACTTATATCCTCATAAGTAGTACATGGTGGTGGTCAAACATAGAATATATTTTGGCAGAAGACCGATAAGGAAAAAAACTGAAATGAAGCGCAATTGTTAGAAAAATGCATAAAAAATGAAATAAGAGAAGATGGATTGATATTTACGGAAGAGACAGTGAAGATTGAGACAATCGATTGTTATTTGCAAAATTAATTGTTTGCTGTGTGGTTATCAGATCTTAGTAAGATAGTTTGTAATTTGTGCTTAAATACGTTCGGTTGTCCCCTCCCGTGTTCTCTTTCACTACAATACTATTGTATAAAGTGGAAAAATTTCCCAGTAAATTAACTGAAAAAGGAAAATTCATTAGGTACACATAATAATATTGTCTTCATGACAATTTTATTCTTTAAAAAAGAGTTTATTTAGTGTTAACCTATATCAAATTAAGTAAACACTACAAATTGTGATATATTTATCTAATGATCAGTCCAACAGAACTTTTTTAAAGGTACATAGTCAATAGTACTCTTTGAGTTATATATATCAGAGTCTAGTTTGAATCTTGTAGAAATAATATTTATAAACTGTTTTATATATATATTTTAATGACTTAGCCAAATAAATACATGCAGAATACCAGTCACTAGATAGAGAAAGTTTATCATTAGTTATAATTCTATAAAGTTACATTAGTCATAGAATTGAATGGCTAATTTGTTTCACGTTGAAAGTCTTTAGTATTACGATACTAAATGAACGCCATCGTTCAATGTTCTCCGAAGTTCACTAAATTATTAAGTTAGTACCTATTAGTAATAATTATGAATAAAAAGTGAACATATTAATGAACCAATAAACTAGGAGAACATCTTTTTTTTCTTATGACCTTTTATATTTTAATAATCAATATACATATAGTTTGCAAAGAAAAGTCAATCAGTAGATGATTAATTCAATTGTCTATTAAAATTGTCCAATCAATACAAATTTATTTAGTGTCCCTAAAATAAACTGTTGTATAATAAAAGTAATCGAAAGTAATAATAATAATAATTATAGTACAAATATTGGAGAAATAAGAGTAGAAATTATTGACCAATGGGTGTTTACTTGTAGAAAGTAAATTACTCTCATCAAAACTTGTTACCATTTAAACTAGATTAACTGATTAATTTTCAATTTTTATGATTATCATCATCAAAAGGAATACTTTAACTTGATAAGAAACATGGTGATATGTTATAGAAGTTTTATTAATTTAGTTTTTTTTATAAATTACCAATTATTATGTTAACTCCACCTGTAGCTCTTGTAGAGTTACTGCCGGTCCCAAGCCCGGGTAAAGGAGGAGGGTTGGGCATGGGGTTAGAGACCCCATCTCGTAGAAAAACTAACTCGTTGAAAAAACACTAACCAGAAAAATTTCAATTATTATGTTACAAACGGATGAATTGGATAACACTTATTATCATTTTTTTCTAATCCTTATTTATGATCAAAAGCAGTGTGATTACTGACCTGACTGACTAAGCATTATGATTGACTTTATTTGGTGTTTCGTTGCATATCTAAAATTAAATATGAGTTGTTGTAATGTAATTATTGATTCAAAAAGATTTAACTGCCACCTAATAACTGTACACAAACATCTGTGAAATTCGTTTGCTTTTAAAACGTAACCGAACTTGTTGTTATTGACAAATTTTAGTTTCCATCATTAATTGACTTTAGTTAGATAGCCACTGGTCACCAAGAAGTTCTAGATAGGTTTCTCGTTTTTGTGTGAAACTATTCAGGAATACATATTTGTGAAGCCGTCTCGGATAGAACCCAGGAGACTGAGGTCTCATATAGCGTGCTTAACCTCAAGATCAACATGGGGGTTTAATGAAGATCGTTCAAGTTTATAGTTCACATCACTGCGAGTTCACGAATGCTTACTGGTGAGATATCTCATACTAAGAAGAAACAATTACCCAGTGGTTTCTGATTAAAAAAAGATTGTCTAAGGTCAGTCGGTGATGTAAACTATGGAATTTATTTTAATTACCACTAGCTCTTATGATATACAGGACTGTATAAAGATTGTAGACAACAATTATCAACCTCTAAGTCTATAATTGGGGAAATCTCCGAATATGAGTTAATCTAGCAAATGACTGTCAGCTGGTTAAATTCACCTAACCAATGCTCCCATCACAGCAAGAAACGATATCCACCGAAAATTAATGGGATATTAAGATCTACTCGGTTTAGTACTGCGAGTAGGAAGAGGGTGAAGTTAACCCATTGCAAGTAACACAATTATTAATTGGATTCTTTTCTATAAAAAGGTGAAGTATTGTATTTGACTCATATCAGTACCTTATGAACTAATTGTTATTATTATTTTTAGCTCTGTTCAATATTAAATTTTTCGTACAATATAGAATTCTCATCACAAATTAATGGCGCTATGACAATAACAGCCATTATAGTGATCTTTCACGCTTCAGGTTTATTGAAATCATTGCAACTATAAGATATCACGTTATTCCTATACATTTTTAATGGTTAATGAGGCCTATATAATATTATATAAGCTTTTTTGATGACTCAAAAAAATTCTCCTAAGACATAATAGGTTTTTTAAAAGTTTATATGTTTATTCTCTTACGGTTCTCATCGATACGCAAATAAGTATAAAATGCCCATCCTCGGTAGTTCAATGAAAATTCGCGTTCATATTGTGAGTATATTCAATCATCCTGATTAAAGACATCAGTCAACTTTTAGAGTTCACAAATAATGAGGAGGAAGATTTTATCCATATAATATATATATATATATATACATATAACCCTTTAATGCCCTTTAGATATTTCTGGTTTTATTTGTGTCACTCGTGTTGATTGAGACAGTTTAATAAGAATAAGAAGTAGTTTTGAACTAAATACTTTAACGTAGATGACGTCAAAATTATATTATCTAAAGTTAAAGAATCGAATAAAGTCACATTTATAGTAAAAGTTATACAGACACTTATGTATACATCTCAAAACTTTTAAAATGATGATGAAAACGTTTTCTGTTACCATAAAGCAGAAACAATAATGTTAAACGTATCATTTCCTTAACTCTGTTTGTGCAGATTGCGTATGACAGACAAGTTAACGCTATTTCTGAATCATAAATTTAAACCTATAGTCCAGGAACAAACTTTAACCTGATGGCACCATATATTATAGACAAATTACTCAAGTAACATATATTCGAATTTTGTGCAAAATTTATCTATCATTATGGCAACAGAGCAGTTTCACATTAGAGTTGATAACTTACCGTGTCTATAAACATTGTAGGGATTCGTTTAAATGTATTTATTTCTCTAATGTATTAGAGAAAACAGAAAGTCTGTATCTAATAAGAACTTATTTGTCAGTTTTTCTTGACTTACAGGTAGAATAACTTGTAGAAGACGTTAACATACCTACCAATTGTGTAAAATATGTATACATCTGCAAAAGTCTTTTTTTCATGAATTATTCACATTTAGGTGTTGTATTCTGATTGGCTAGGAGTTGTATAAAAGTTTATCACCATTATTTCGAGCCCTTTCGTATATTACACTTTCCCCAATTATTCCATCGTATTTTGGACAATATACTATTAGCCGTAAAAACCTAACTTTTGTTTCAGATTTAAAGGGTTGATATGTCATTTGATAGTATTCAAAGTGTAATTACAATTTTCGAGTTTAAAAACGAACTGAATCGGGGTTTTTTATGAACTAAAATTAATGTTGGTGTGGGAGCTTGAATATTCAATTCATGACCGTTTTTTCACTTAACACTATGAATCCTTTTTTTGATTGTTAACTAGTGAATATATCTACCTATATTTTGCTATCCCTCGAGTAGTATCCGAACCTACATTATTCATTTATTTTGTTCTAAAATAAAATATTCACAATATAAACAAACTAAATCCTTTCCAGTTTTGATAATTATTACTATTTGACTTCCTAAATAGTAATAATAATAATAACTAACTCATCAAAATCGACTTGACCAAACTACATCTTGACCATTTTTAACAATAATAAGTCAAACTTATCTAAATGTATCTTTAAATTACTTACTATTGGACAAATTAATGACAATAAAGCTTAGTTGACAAAGTATGGTGCATTGATTTGCCCATTCTGAGAAAATACATCCCATTTCATTTGTGTTACATAATGAAAAGAATCAGATTTATTGCTTTTTTATGCAATAACTTTATTTTGCCTATTACATAGATTATATATACTTCTTAATCTGTTTGCTTCACAAGTTTCCAGACAAAGGCCTTTGTTTAGTTGCAAACGCCTTTTTCTTATCAATTTGTTTATTGTAACACGTTTCTCTTTTTCCTTAAAAAGAAATTTCAAACTAAAATATATTGGAATAAAGTACAACAACTTTCTTGATCCGTTGAAATATAGTTTACTTTTGATCTAAGAATTACGTTGATTGACAACATATTAGTGGTTTAATATATTCATAATCAGTAAATAATATTCAGGAATAATGTTTCGTTCAAAAATAACTGAATGATGTAATTAATGATAGATACTATTGGTGGATTTGTTAAGCAAAAATTTGCGAAAATCTATAATACTGATGAACTTTTATTAGTACTATGATTGAATTATATATATATATATATATATACTTACGCCTGTTAGCCCTCGTCGAGAAGCATAGGCCACTCACCAGCATTCTCCATCCAACTCTGTCCTGAGCCTTCCTTTCCAGTTCTTTCCAGTCGCTATTCATCCTTTCCATATCTGCTTCTATTTCCCGGCGTAGTGTGTTCTTTGGCCTTCCTCCTTTCCGCTTCCCTTCAGGATTCCAAGTTAGGGATTGCCTTGTAATGCACATTGGTGATTTCCTTAATGTATGTCCGATCCACTTCCAACGTCTTTTCCTAATTTCCTCTTCAGATGGAAGCTGGTTTGTCCTCTCCCATAAAACGCTGCTGCTGATAGTATCCAGCCAATCGATGTTGAGTGTGTTGCGTAGACAACTGTTTATAAATACTTATATCTTCCTGATGATCGCCGCAGTAGTTCTCCACGTTTCAGCTCCATACAGTAGGACTGTCTTGACGTTCGTTTTGAAGATTCCGACCTTGAAATTGGTTGAGTGTTGTTTTGAGATCCATATGTTCTTCAGTTGTAGAAATGCTGCTCTTACTTTGCCAATCCTCGCCTTTACATCTGAATCCGATCCTCCTTGTTTATCAACGATGCTACCCAGTTACGTGAATGTTTCCATCACTTCCAGAGTTTCGCCATCAAGTGTGGTTGGGTTAGTGTTCTCCGTGTTGTATTTGAGAATCTTGCTTTTTCCTTTGTGTATGTTGAGGCCTTTTGATGCAGTTGCTGCTGCTGCTACATTTGCTGTCTTCATCTGCATTTGGTCGTATGTATGAGAGAGGAGGGCTAGGTCATCTGCGAAGTCCAAATCATCTAATAGATTCTGAGATGTCCATTGTATTCCGTATTTCCCCTCAGATGTCGAATTCTTCATAATCCAATCAATCATTAGAAGGAAGAGGAATGGGGAGAATAGACAGCCTTGTCTGACTCCTGTTCTTACTGGAAATGCGTCTGTCAGCTGTCCTCCATGCACCACTTTGCACTGTAGGCCATCGTATGAGTTTTGGATAATGTTGACAATCTTTTCAGGAACTCCATAGTGTCGAAGAAGTTTCCATAATGTTCTTCCATCCACGCTGTCAAACGCCTTCTCATAGTCAATGAAGTTGACGTATAGTGATGAGTTCCACTCAACTGATTGTTCCACGATGATCCGTAGTGTCGCAATCTGGTCCGTGCACGACCTATCCTTACGGAATCCAGCCTGATGATCCCCAAGTTCGGCGTCTACTGCGTCTTTCATCCGATTCAGCAGCACTCTGTTGAAAACTTTTCCTGGTACTGATAACAAACTGATGCCTCTGTAGTTCTCACATTTGCTCAGATCTCCTTTCTTTGGTATCTTGATGAGGTGTATTTCTTTCCAGTCTGTTGGCACTTGCTCCTCTTCCCAAATCTTCTTGAATAGAAGGTGAAGCATGTTTGCAGTTACTTCAATATCTGACTTCAGTGCTTCAGCCAGTATGTTGTCAGGTACTGCCGCCTTCCCACTTTTGATTTGTCTGATGGCCATCTTGACGTCTTCGATCGTTCGTGGAGTGACATCTATAGGAAGACCAGTGTGTGCTGCATCGATGTTCGGTGGATTCAATGGGGCTGGTCTATTCAGCAGTTCCTTGAAGTATTCTGCCCATCTTTCCTCTGTTCTTGAATCTGTGTGATCGTCTTTCCTTTTTTGTCCTTGACTGGTCTCTCTTGTTTGCTATATCTCCCCACCAATTTCTTCGTTGTATCATATAGTTGTCTCATATTCCCTTCTCTTGCAGCTTTTTCCGCCGTCCTTGCTAGTTCTCCCATGTATTTCTGCTTGTCGGCCTCAATGCTTTTCTTCACTTCCTTGTTTGCTTCTGCGTAGTCTGTTTGTGCTTTGACTTTCTCTGCTCGTGTTCGACTGTTGTTAATTGCTAGTTTCTTGTTCTTCCTTTCTTGAATCGTGTTCAGGGTTCCCATAGAGATCCATTCCTTATGATGATGCTTTTTGCAACCCAGAACCTCCTGACACATTGAAGTTAGTGCTTCTTTTATCCCTTTCCAGTTGTCCTCCAAAGTAGTTTCTTGTTCTTTCAGTAGATCCTGTAGAGCTTTGAACCTGTTGTTGTGAGTTATCTTGAATTCATGGAGCTTGTCAGTATCTCGAAGGAAGGCTGTATTGAACCTTTGTAGTGCTGTTTGTCCAGTTGTCCAGTGTTTCTTTAGCTTCAGTCTCATCTTGGCCACAATCAGGTGGCGATCTGAAGTTATGTCAGCTCCTCTCCGGGTTCTCACATCTTTCATTGACCTTCGGAATTTTTTGTTGATACAGATGTGATCTATCTGGTTCTCTGTGGTTTGGTCCGGCGAGGTCCATGTAGCTTTGTGTATGCGCTTGTGTGGGAATATGGTGCAACCTATGACCAGTTTATTGAAGGCACATAGGTTTGCAAATCTCTCACCATTTTCGTTCCTTTCTCCCAGTCCATGTTGTCCCATGACGTCTTCGTATCCAGTGTTGTCCTTTCCAACTTTAGCATTGAGATCTCCCATCAGGATGTTCAGGTTATTGGTTAGGCATTTCTCAAAGATCGATTGCAGCCTATCGTAGAATTAGTCTTTAGCGTCTTCATCGTAGTCATTGGTAGGCCCATAGCATTGGATGACGTTCACTGTAATGCCCTCTCTTTGTTTTGAAGAAGGCTTTGGTGATCCTTGGTCCATGAGATTCCCATCCAATGAGTGCATTTTGTGCTTTTCTGGACAGCATCAATGCCATTCCTTGTGTATGTGGGGCATTTTCTTCTTCATAACCGGAGTATAACAGGAGTTTCCCTGAAGAAAGTCGTTGTTGTCCAACCTGTGTCCAATGGGTTTCACTGATTCCAAGCACTTCCAGATTGCATTTTCTCATTTCTACAGCAATTTGGAAGACTCTTCCGGTCTCCCACATTGTCCGGACATTCCATGTACCTATAAAAATTGTCGCTCTGGTTGTAAGAAGGTGCATCGGCCTCATGACTTCCGAAGGAACTCGGCTTTCATTATGAGACGTCATAATTATTCCTTCTACTCCCAGGACAGAGTTTGAATGGTTTGGATACTTTCTTCTGATTAGCTTTTTTTAGCGAGTTGGTTTTCTATGGGATGGGGTCGCTAACCCCATGCCCAACCCTCCTCCTTTACCCGGGCTTGGGACCGGCAGTAGCCCCCGGAGGAGCTACAGGCGGAATTATATATATATATATGCTATTAAGTTAATAAACATATTTTTTACAGGAGGTATGTTGCAAGAGAGCAAGTAGATATTTCTTTGTTTATTCTGAATGTATTATTTCAAGTCAACTCGTAGTGTTTTTTAATCACTTTCGAATTCCAGTGATTAATAATATTAAAAGGTACTGATTTAATCTGTTTTTAGATCATTTCCACAGACACTGTATGCTTAAAACTCGCGTGACCACGAGTAGCTAACTTCAAAATCTAATTCCTGGAGTTTTGGTGAGAACTCAACCACACCGGCTATGAGACAGTTATCCAACTCAAACAATGGACGATAATCGCGTAAGAATTATAATTGTTTGAAACTAGACAAGTATACCCTTGGATGCTGACTCACAAGTCTATACGTTGTGTTTACACGCCAGACTGTAGCGGATTAGTTAAATCCCTGCTCGGTTCATGGGTCTCCACTGCTGAGGAGCTTCATACTAGAACGAAACAGCTGTGCAGAGCTTCCTGGTTTTAAACGGTTATCTAACTTAGGTCATTTAGTGACGTAATTATGAGTATTGAGCGATCTTTACTAACCTCGATTACTAATATTAAGCAATGAATAAATTTATCTAAATTATATAATAATAAGATACATGATGATAAATGTTGCACTGAAAAATCCCAATATAAGACAGAATATCCAACCACTGACCATAAGTTCCTTACAGACTTTACTATAAAACAAAAGTCAAAGTTTTCTTGAGAATAATGATAATATTAAATTCTTCAGGTGTACCACAACCAAGATTTACTATGACAATTTCAAATAAATTGAATATTGAGTGGAATGTTTACAGTAATGAAATCATACCGTATTTATAATAAAGTAATAAATAAAAAAGAGTTTCTGAAGTTAATTATACTTTGAAGAGGTGACCTCTCACAATTCATAAATAGTCAGAAAATTAATATTTTACAAATTTATTCACTCTATATTTGGTAAGTCATACATCTGGAATGAATCCTAGTAACTATTCATATGCAAGTATAATAATCATAAACTTCATGAAGTGGGTGTTTACATATTGCTCTAGATAAATTAATTTTTTTAGGTTTGAATATATATATGTATACTGATTAATTTACCTCATTGTTCAGGTTACCACAGAAACTCTATGACAACAGCTCGTGTTTTAATTAAGAAAGTAAGAAACTAAGACAGAAGAAAAAGAACAAGATGCAAATAAGATTTTCTATAATGTTTACTGAAGGTCATTCAATAATAACTAGATTCGTTTATTTAAACGAAAAAGATACTTATCTTTATAGTAGTTATGTTTGATTACATTCCAATATGAAAGTTAATTGAAACACACACAAAAAATGAAAGAATGAATTAAGTGATTAGCAAATGAAAACTTAAAAAGTTGATGTTTTTTTCTGGTTGTTGGTCATTTAAATGTTAAAGAAATAAATAAACAAGTTCATTACGGAAATCACAAATCAATGATATCCACATAAATAATGTAAATTATTGATACAAGTTTGTAAATCCCTGAATGTGATTTCCTTTTATGATAAGTTGAAAAAAATGATATTTTTCAATTCATTTATTTAGCTTAGAATAGTCAGTGTATTACAGTTTAATCTAAACTTTGGTTTGTAAAAGCAGTTTCAAGTTAGTAGTCAGTATATATTGTGTTATAATGACAGATTGTTCATAGAGGTCATTCGAAAGAAATTCGGAAAACAAAAAAAATGAAGTGGGTTTTTTTATGAATCCATGTTCAATCATACAACGTTGAATGAAATTTTCTTTTAAAAATAGGTAGTTGTTACATAATCTAATTTTATTCTGTTTATAAGTGGACAACAATAAGGACTATAGAAGTAATCGGAAAATAAAATATAGATTTATGTATAATACGTGACGTGAAATGTTTTGTCACACTGCTGGTGATTCCACTCAACTGTCCGATTAAATTAAGGTAGATTGCGGTGTTATAAACTGTAACTTATTGAATGAAAGCTTAGTGTTTAAATTATTAAACCATTGTCAGATGTCAATCAACACATAACAATCAGTCTATCGGTAAAGTGACAGTTAGTTAATCGGAAACCAACAATCGTTTTACAAGAACAATAATGTTATTTAGCTTTCAACTGTAAACGAAAACAAATTTTCTTCAAACGACTGATTGTTTGTCAATTCGGAAGTTTTTTTTGTTAGCAACCTTTTCATACGGTTTTTCATAAACTTCAAGATGTTTAAATGATTGTCACTCGTCAGCATCTGAAGTTTGGAAAGAACTGATATTTTTCATGATATTCAAACTCACAGTATTCTGTATCATAATCGTAGCCACTCCCAGTGACTCATTTGTGAATGGTTGTTTGTTATTATTATTTAGCGATCAGCAACGACCATAATCAAAGCTTAACGTCGCTGAGTAGTCAATAAATTACAGATGATTTATTCTTCTACTATACATGAGAAAACAATCTCTAATCATGTGAATTTTTCGTTATGCAGTTTGTGTACACGTAACTGTGTGCTCCATCATTAACAAATGGATGGTAATAATTTTATCCTTTGATATTGTGGTATGTTAAGGTCACTTAATCAATTTGTGTTCACATAAGCGTTTTAATTACCACTTATTAATTAACTTTAATGAACAACAATATTCCAGGGTTTTCTAAAGGTTTGCATCCAAAATTTACTAAAATACTTGACTACACTTTTAGTTTTTAGCACAATGAGAAACAAATATGTGTTCCTACTGGGACCCAATATTTCATTTCTTTAAATACATATTTATCCAGAATTATCAAAGGACACTGTCTATATTAATCGAAACTAAACAACATATAAGCTTGCAATGAATATTACTAAATGGACTGTTTAATTCATAAGGTATTGAATGAATGAAAAACTGCACAATGAAAAGGGGGTTTTGTGTAATTTTATGGATGAAATCATGAGTCAATTGAAGCCAGACCACCATGGAAGCACTGCACGGCCGTTTCGTCCTATTGTGGGACTCCTTAGCAGTGCACATTCACATTACAAAGAAAGGAGAGTAGCTGAAGCGTTCCATATAATGCTTAGCCCTACTTCTGGACGGCCATTTCGTCCTATTGGGATATTACAAATATATTATTTATTTATAAAAATCCATCCAATGCTCAATTTATTAGAAATTATCAAGTCAAAACTTGGTAATTTTACCTACGAAAAATTTTTATTGTTATTTACTGAATAAATTTTTTAGCAAACAGTTTAAGAAACTTATTTTATCGATTTTTTTATAAATAAAAACTTATTCATTTTAGGAAACATAGGAACAATTGATCCAAGAATATAATGACAGGTTTATAAAAATCGGAAGAGGATTTGTGGAGATTTCAGTATATTTCAAAGTTGAAATCATGAGTCAATTGAAGCTAGACCACCATCGAAAACCTGGAAGCACTGAACGGCCGTTTCGTCCTATTATGGGACTCCTCAGCAGTGCGCACCCACGATCCCGCACTCGCGAGATTCAAACCCAGGACCTACCAGTTACGAGCCAGAGCCCTTAACCGATAGACCACTGAGCCGGCATCCAACGGTGTTAATGTCTAACTTCAACTGATCCACGAATTATGAGCGACCATTCACCAATTGCCTTCAGTGAGTTGTTATCTCACAACAGACGTGGTTGAACTCCAAAAACTTGGATGCCGGCTCAGCGGTTTATCGGTTAAGGGCTCTGGCTCGTAACTGGTAGGTCCTGGGTTTGAATCTCGCGAGTGCGGGATCGTGGGTGCGCACTGCCGAGGAGTCCCATAATAGGACGAAACGGCCGTCCAGTGCTTCCAGGTTTTCGATGGTGGTCTAGCTTCAATTGACTCATTATTTCAATTATAAAAATCATTAAATTAAGCCTAAATAAAGATTAAAAGTTTGAGTACAAAGACCACACTTTACTATAATTGGTTTTCATGAGGAATTAACATCAGTTGAATAGAATTTTAAGAAATAAGATGAAGTGGACAAACCTTCGTTTACGTTTAGAACGCCTCAGCAATACGCATAGACTATTACACGAAATCATCTTAAAATTGAAGAGCAATACGAATTGAATGTACTAAATTTGCCTCTTAGCTCCGTATAAACGTAAACAAACGGTTATATTACGCTAACCGGATTCGAGGACAACATGGTAATAATTATAAAAAGGTTTAAAATATGTGCAGAAGTTTTTGAAATCGGATAAGAACTGAGCAGCGGAGACAAATTCATTTCAAAATTGTATGAAGTGACAAATAATTAAGTTAAAACTGGAAAGCCTCAATGACTAGAAGGTAATCATGATGACGGGACCCAGTGGGATTTTAAGTCATATCATCAAGATGTGATTAGTGCAATGACAGAGCGTTCTTCCTTCGAAAGTAATCCAAATGTATACTCTTTAGCACAACCAATGGTATCCGGTTCCTTTGCTTAGTAACTGTTTTTTGTAACAATGCACGCAGAGACGTGTATATAAAAGTCAAGGTTAGTAGGCGAATGACTAACGATGTCATAATGTGACGTGAATAGTATGAAATCGGTTTGTCCGGGAACTTGAATGAGCCATGCGGGCTTGACTTAGGTAATAGACATTATGGTTTTGAAGGGATTAAAAACGTGAAATACGTGGTTTGCGCACTGTTAGAGGCAGCCAAATCAAGTAAGTTACTAGCATTTGACCACAGATGTCTTAAAAATATTGCTCGCATCTGCTGGGATCACCGGGTAAGTAATAGTGAGGTTAGACACAGTGCATTAGGGAATGATGGTAAATCTGTTAATGAGGTTGGGAATCTTCATCTACTGAGATGGTTGGGCCACGTGTTACGTATGCCTGAACACCGATTACCACGACGCACAATGCTGACTAGCATTGGGGATGGTTGCAAGAGAGTTAGGGGTGGTCAAACCAAAACGTGGCACCAGTGTTTGAAGTCACTAACTTCTAGTCTGAGCCATGTTGGTAGATGTAGACTACTTTGTTGGGGTCCGCGTGACTATCGTAATGTAAGGTTGGAGACTGTGTGTGACATAGCTCAGAATCGATCACTATGGCGTGGGTGTATACACTCTCTGTCTTTCCTTAAACCGTGAGACCAAAATTGCTTCATATATGTCTTTCTTTTTGTACTATATTCTTATACACAATTTTTATTTAATATATTACTACCATTAAATTAACTACTTCTATGAATTTGGTGTTCATCTTGTTGTGCTAATGATGTATGGCAACTTGGACTGATGCATATAAGTGCCTGATCCTACGTTGTAGGCGACTGACTGACATGGGGGCCATCAAATAACGATGGAACTAGTACACCGTTGTGAACTTTAGCATCTATCATCAACGAGATCTTGCGGGTGCTATCAGAAATGCAGACAGAAATTCATCTCACTGTGATTATATATATATATATATATATATATATATATATATATATATATATATATATATCGATTGTTTTGACCCGTCAAGGAAAGCACAATTTATAGTTCGAATTCGTAATACAATCGTAATTTATGACTGAAAATCTTTAACGGGATAAACAAAAGTAGACAAAAATGGTGATCTACTTGTTTATCTTACGCTACATGACGGTCTTATTCAAAAAAGCTAAGTCTACTGAACTTTTCGTAGCCAGGTTAATATAATAGTTGTTTTATAACCTAGCACAGTAAAATTGTACAGTAAGTTTGTGAAATATTGTTTTGATCAGTATAATGATCAAACAGTCGTTTGAATAAACATAAAACCAGAAGAATAACTGATTATTTAATTAACAAAACAAAAAATATCCACATTTGACAAATATACAAATGAGTTAAGATGAAAATAATACATATGTAAAAAACAAAACAGAACAGAATAAAATAATGGTTTTCCTTGATACATTGATAAACAATTAATCTATACGAATAATCACAATAACAACACTAATAAATAATTTATTCATGCTAGTTTAGATTTCCCTTTAGCACTGTTAAAGCTCGTAACATCAGAAGTAGACTTTGACTGGAAGCTATCATCAGACATTTGATTAAATTCATTGACACGTGATTTGTCTACCGGATAAAGCCTGAAGAAAAATAACAAATAATTTAGGACGAAACAAAAAAGAAATGGTTACATCTAACAAAAAGTGAATATTTTACTATTGATTAATTAATTATGTGCAAAAAATTCAATAAAATTACCAATGACTTTACATATTTGACATGACCTTAGATCATTAGAATTAGTAATATCCTTTATTACATTTAATATTATGACACGGATCAATAAACTAGATTAACCTGATAAGAGTCTGCTCTAGGGTTATCCACTGAATCTGATATACTCAAAAGTAGAACTTAAAAAAGCTGCTTTATTACTGATGGGTCGAAACTTGAGGTACTAAACTACTGTTATGAAGGATAGGTTAAGAAAATAAGTGAAATGGTAAATACTTAAATTCAATTAGTATTGTTTGTTTGAATCTTCCCATTGGTGTTTAGGACTGCAATTGGTCAGTCTCTAATTGGAATATGTGCATACTGTGCGTATTGCCTCGATATTGCCTTAATTCACAAGCATTATAAGCAAAGATGGATAGTAGCTAGCAGTGGAATCCAAAATCGAGGCAATACACACAGTATGCACATATGCCAATAAGAAACTCATCAATTGTAGTCCTTAACATCAATGGGAAGATTCAAACAAACAATACTAAGTTGATTATTAATATCATTATTGAAGCGAAAGGTAGAGTTCGAGTCCCAGGGTGAACATCAACTCTGAGGTGCAGGTACATTCAGCTGACGAGTCCCAACTGGGATGAAACGCGCGTCATGGATTCCACCGCTAGCCTCTATCCATCTTTGGTAAATACTTAGTTAAAGAAGAGCGTTATTCAAATGCAATATACAAATTCATCTTCATTTTTATTGACAAATTAAAAACTTATCTCCCACAATACCTAGTTCACACTAAGTTTTATTATTAGCATCATATAAAAAATAACCCAAAAAATCCTAATATGAAAAATTACCCATTATATCGAATTAAAAACAAATAAATATAAAGCATAATAAACTGACATACCATCGTTGATATAAATAAATTAAAAATATTAAATCATCACGTAAACAAGCAATACGATGTGATGTAGGCATTACAATAATGAATGCGAAAAAGTCATCAATGAAAGTATTGAATGCCTAAAAAGAATAAAACCATGGAAAATAAAAGCGGAAAAATTCCATTTTTTAGGAGAAAAATAATTAAAAAAACTAATAATAGTAATGACAAAACTTTAAAAATTGTAGGACATATGAATGAAAAGTATATTTAGTCTGAAATCGATTTCAGTTAGAAAATCAGTGAAAACCAAAGTATTTGGATAACTATTTTGTTTAATAGTTGAAAGCATGAGTCAATTGAAGCTAAACCACCATGGAAAACCTGGAAGCACTGGACGGCCGTTTCGTCCTATTATGGGGCTCCTCAGCAGTGCGCATCCACGTCTCATAATAGGACGAAACGGCCGTCCAGTGCTTCCAGGTTTTCCATGGTGGTTTAGCTTCAATTGACTCATGCTTTCAAACTATGAAAATACTAAATCTCCACAAAACCCCTTCTGATAATTAATATTTCATTTAAGCTTTATGAACTTGACACCATTTTGTATATATTATTTCATATGGTAAGTGATGAGCAATGTATGTTTTTTAAAAAGCTCACTGAAAGGATGACAAATTTTTCGAGGATGTAATCAATTAATTTTATTTATTTATTGAATTTAACTTTGAAACACACTTCTTATGAGAAGATTGGTGATGTTGTTTAAGTGCTAATACCGAATGAGACTGATTGTACGACAAAAAGCTATATACGTAAAATAAATTTTGAAAAAGCAGGAAAAATGCTTTGCAATCCTATGAAAACTGCTACTTTGGAAATTATAGGATATTTCCAGTTATTAATAACACTTACTTTGTAAGTCATTGCTTTCCATGGTAAATGTGCTACAGATTTTAATCGATAGTTGAGGAAAAGCTGAGGTGTCATTAATAGTAATCCGAAAGCGTAAACACCTACAAAAAGATGAAAACGTTTTATTGATTAACAGATGAGAACATTAAGTTGCCGACAAAACACTGGAAATAATAATGATGCTCAGAAAAAAGGAATACGATGAAGTGGCATACCTTACTACGTTAAGTGACTATTTGGTTAAAATATGATAATTTCAAATCTGGAACGCGATCGATCCAAAGTGCACTAAATAAACATAACATGAAGCCACTTCCTTCTGTATCTATCAATTCAACTGCTCCTGTGGAGCAAGTTATATAGGCAGATGTTCTAGGAATTTGTATACTCGGGCTCGTGAACACCTTCCAGTGTGGTTAAGCAAAGGTGTAGTCAGAACGGTTAACAGCTCTGTTTTAGCCCATTTAGTTCAGACGGGACATAGAGCCGACATCTAGCAATCCTTCACAGTAATATATCGTGTTAATAGTAGTCTACCTAATTCTGTCAGACAGAGAATCCTGCAGACGGCTGAGGCAATCGCTATTCGGATCAAAAAGCCAGAGCTCTGCATCCAAAAGAAATATGTACAGCCGCTCCTTTTACCCTGGCCAACTTCAGGGTCAACTTGTTAATGATCAATTTTGTAATATGGTGACATTAATTTGATTAATGTTCACTTCTATATCTCAAACTTAGTTTATCTACACATCTTATCAGTCATTATTCTTATTATTATTATCTTTATTATTATTATTATTATTATTATTATTATTATCACACCTGCTAACCTTTTAGAGAAATTTATTCGTCATCCACCCCCTATCTACTATATCTGACCTAATTTATATAATTCTACATATTACGTAATTTCTGATTTGTAATCCCATTTTTCTATCTCTCACCCCCATGTCAACTATATATATTCTGACAATTTATCTTACGATTTTATTTCACTTATAAACGGATTCAAGTTAACGCATCATATTAGTCATCCCAAAAACTAACGATTCGATCTGATTTTCATTTTATATGACAAACAATCCTTGATTCACATATTACAGTTTCTTAAATTGATGTACTCCGCCTTAAACTTGGCCAATCTTCTTTTATGGATTATTAATTTATAATTGTAGAACCTGATGAGAAATTATTGAAAAGAATATTCTTCGTTCATTTAATTGTGTTTTAATATGATGGGAATTTTTCAGCGAATAACATGAAGTGAAGAAAACTGACTTTCATGCTTAAAATTAAACCTTTAAATATGGAAAATTTGCAAAACAAGTAATATCAGCTCACAGCATCTAAAGTGTTAGTGTCATATTTCACGCAAAAACTGGCGAGATACTAATTAAATTTACTCCCGTTATCGGCAACTCGTTCACGTCTTGTTGTGATAGGATGTCTACATTAAGTCAGAAGTGATTAATAGTGGGGAACAATATCATTTCGTTAACTGTGGAAAGCTGATAAATTATGGCCCAAATGTGAAAATATACAGTAAGACCCACTTACTGTTAAGACTTCTATACTGTGCGTTCGATAACCGATGAATACAGATCAACATAAACAAACAGGAATTCAAAAACAACGCCTAAGTGTTGATCCATCGGACCACAAATTCACTGGATAGTTTAAAAGGAAGCAGCAATTTGATAACTTATAATCACTTTAGATAGAAGCCACTGTATCACTCATCTTCATAAATGACTTATGTAATGTACGCAACAACCATTCGAATGTTTACAACCTAATGAGTCTGAAGAATGGCTCGAAAAAAGCAAAATGTTTCGTTCTGATCTCAAGTTAAAGAGATTGTTTTATTTATTTATTTAAACACACAAACATTGGTACAAGGAAGCACCAGATAAATATGCGCCTCACAAATCGCATTCGATTTGTGTGAGGGCTGTGATACTGCCCAGGTGCCCAGACTGAAGCAGGTGGTTTCCTTAGGGGGCCACACCCGGAGCCTTTGACCTGAAGGTCTGATCCACAAGACAGTGGAGCATCGTGAGCAGATGCAGTCCCATGGTAGCCGATGACCAACAGTTGGTTCATACGCCATTTGTTCCTTCAGGATACTGATTCCCATGTGCAACATTGGTTTGGAACCAGGGTTTTCCGACTCCCCTAGGTGGACTTTCCGTGTCCACCAACCCGGTTAGAGCACCGGACATTCGCTTTTCGTCCTCTCAATTTTGTAAACAATACCGCCGTCACGAGAAGGCAGTGAGTAGGACTTCCCTGGCAGAGGCTATATATTCGCGTGGCCATGTGAGAGCATTTCGAGATTGTGGATCTAAAGGATTAATATACATATCTCAAAATCAAAATTAGTTGAAATCTTGTCCACAAAAACAGTAAAATATACTTTCAGGAGTAAGTAAAATCTCCCATGATTACGTTTTTCTAAAAATTATTTTCACATATAAGTTTCATTTTCGTCATTAAAAATATCCTTTCTACAATCTCCATACTATTGTAATTCCTATCAAAGAGCCACATACATCAACGAGTTTACAGTTCAGAAAATATGATAGTTTTATTGATGATAACAGAGTTCGAAAAAGCCACTAGAAATATTCATATGAATATTTATCGACTCATCATTAATGATAACTTAAAATGAATGGTTACTAAAATCAAGCACAGTACTAAAAAAAACTAATTTGTCAATTTTGATTTAGTAGGCAAAATGAAACTTACCATTAACCATAGTCTCTAAACACCAAGAATACCAGCTAAAAAGAAACATGTTAAAAGTATTAATGAACATAACGTTAACATTCAAAGAACTATGAAAAAAGTATCACAAACGTAAAATATAATATTATTTTTACATTATTCACAGACTAGATTAAAAGAAACAAATGGATAGGCACTATAACAAACATTTAATAAATATAAAACCCTATCTATACAGTTTAATGAGAATATACTAAAAAAGGGATCGACAGTAATTATCGAATTACCTACCTTCGATGTGGTAAGTAAAATAAGGAATAAATTGAACCACCAATACAAAGAGGAATCATAATATACATCAGCCAACGCATAAATTGTGCATCTAATTGATCAGTTGCTTCTTCTTCCTTCGACCGTTTACCCCACCGGATGCCATGATGAAAACTAATAGAAAATTTGGTCATTCGACCTAACTTCCACAATTCTATTAAGGCAGATATTCCCATTGGAACAGAAACTAGTAGGCTACTTTTCTCTTCCCATAAATGTAGAAATATAATTAAGGAACTGAGGAACCTCCAAACAACTTCATTTCATCAAGTAAAAAACAAAACGAAGCAAATATAGCGAAATTATGAACTGAGTAGCAGAGAAACACAAGTTGAATTGAAAAAATTTTTATACCCCCACGTATAGCCAATGGTGGCTAAGTGGTTAAAACATTCAACGTTTAATTATTAAGTCGCACATTGGAAACCCGCTACACTGAATTGAGTTTGACTTGGATAGTAAAGTTGGTATCATTGCCTCACAGAAAATTAGTGGATTACTTAAATATGTAATCAGTGGGTGAGTCTCATTAGTTCAATGTAGCATGGCTCGAACGAACTTTGTTGATGAGAATCGTGTTTTTACGATGGGTGGTGCACTCAATAACATTTCTAGGAAATGAAAACACATTCTGGCTACCTTTAATCTATTAAAACAACACGAAAAATAAACTAAGAGATACAAACGGTTAATCCTACTCAGTAAGCAATAGCAGGTTAGTAGTCTTCTGAAAGCCATATATCAGGTTTGAATGTCACTGGCATTACTCAACAGCAAAAACCTAAGTAGATGGAGTGAGGTTTGCACCCCTAAACCAATAATTGAGATTAGAGTCCCTTTACGCTGATAATATACAGATTTTTCTTTTCAACACTACCCCAGTATATCAAGTAGTAATTGTTATGTCTCGTATAACAATCGTTATTGTATATGAAACGTGCAATGATACAGAAAATACGTACGAGCAGTCTTGATTGCTATTCGGTCCTTCCTAACTGCCTAGCCCAGCCAGTTGAGTCCAGAACACAAATAACAGCCTCGGAAATATGAATCATTATTTACAAACACACTGGGTTTTTATACAAACCAAAGAAATCAATAAACTGATTATAACTCAAGAATCGTATGATCATAAATCAAAGATCAAAATAAAGCTAATGATAAGAGAAACACGAATATGAATAGTTTAGTTACGTAACAATTGTACAATAGGAAATAGGCATAATACATTGGTCGATAAATAGTCCTTAGAGTTACCATTCATAATTCACCAGGGGATATAACAGTAATATATTTTTAATATGCAGAAACTCTGTTCAATTGAATCCTACTACAGTAATTTGGTGGAGGGTAATAATGCTGATATAGTTACTTCTGTGTTATCGAAAATAATCATAACCTGAGGTAGAAAATGCATGAAATGTAGCATATTTTACTCAATTTCTATTTCACCAGTAATTAGATTTTAGCAGTCACGTATCGTGTACAAAACACATAAAAAGAATAAAATTATAATGTACTTAGTTTTCTGCTGTACCAGAAGGATGGACCCACCAGAAATTAAAATTTAGTTGCTATACTACCTCCTACTTGATACTAGTTTTTTATATAAATACCACTACGGTATGTTATCCAGTGTCGCAGAGTAAAAACTATAATCAATTAGCCTTATTTGCTAACCAAGAATTAATTTACCTGCATATGGACACGAATCAATTGTCAGTGAATAGTGTGACGTTAAATTGTTTTCATAAATTGAGAAAAATCTGGAAGTTGATGTAAATATATTCTAAAACAGCCTTATAAATTCAATTCAAAAATGCTTTTATTATTTCTTGGGAAAAGGGTGAAGGAACTAACAAAATGTGTGACAAAAAATACCTGTAGTATCAAAAATATTCTGCAGTCTAAATGTAAAATAAACAATTGTAACGTTGGAAAAACTCAGTAAAATTGTTTTCAGGGGATGAAATTCCACTTGGATTTTTGAAATACTTAAAATAATTAACAGGACATACATTTGTTTACTTACTAGTTCGTAAAGAAATTCCAACTGAATTATCTGACCGACGCCAAAACGAAATATCATTTTTAAACGCCAGAAAACTGAACAATAACTAGAATCATTTAAGGGATACAAAAACTTATTTGCAGGAACATTTAGTGCACAACTCAAATTATGAAAAGTATACGACAAAAGTGAGATAAATAATCACATTAAGCATACGCAAATGATTTATTAATAAAACAATCTATCATCTCCCACTAGAAGCTCATAATGTTAGTTAATTCCATCATCAATCAGAAAGACAAATGACACTAAAACTTCATAACATTGCTAAACAATATTTAATGGGGTTAACGCAAAAAAACTTCGCTTAAAAGTATATAATTCTGTATACGAGTTATATAAAAACGGTAACAGTGATTTCCTTAAAAACCTGGAAACTGATAAGAATTAATATGTATTACAGATTTATACTACTTCCAAAAAATAAGTACCAAAAGAAAACGTTTTGAATAAACACGGACGAGGATTTACATAACAATAGCATAAGATAAAAACTGATGAAAGAAGAAAACCAACAGATAAACAGGAAATGCATATAGAGGCAAAAATGAAAGAAAAGAACAAAGTATTTACAAGAAAGATCTTTAGTGATAAATTTAGATCAACCTAAAGATCACCCTAGAAATAATATACCTCATTCCACGAACTTAAGAGCCCAAAAAAGTCAGATGGAGACATTTTCACCTCTAGAAGCATGCCTATAACAAACTAAAAGAATAAAGAAAACAGGTATCCCTGACGAATATCACTCGATTTAAACGAGTGATATGGCTCAAATAGTAGTATTTTAGTGAACGATATTCAACAGGTTTGTACATCTTCTTAGTATGCTTCTCGATAACAAACGCCCCATGACCTATAGACTAACGGATCCGAGTAAAGTTGAATGTAAGCAAGCGAAGGATAACTATTTGATCGACACATCAACGTTCAGGTCTGAACCTTGATCATTTTTGTCGGGTTCGGAGTTACTAATCTTTAACCAAGCGCCCAATGATTAAAGGTAATATTTTAGACATTCAAATAACCAAAGTGATTCGTTCGTTTTTCTATGAGATTATTGTCCTTTTGTATGTATCGAGGCAACTTTTCAAATGAAATTAAGTCCTGCTAACAAACTAGTTGATATCCTAGTTAATCTAACTGACAAGTGTGAACCACTGACCTTACAGAAAGCCAGAGTTGACTAAACAGAGCCTATTATTCTACCTTACCTTGTGAAAATTTCATAAAACCACTAAGAGATAAATGTTAATGTAGATTTTCCACTGTCTAGTTGTGGATAATAGCCGATAGCAGTGTAATTGTGAACACATAGATAATAAGAGGGATGATAATAGAATCAAGGTGCTCAAATATTGGAAGTTGATGCTAATTTCAAAATAATGACTTAATTAATTACTGAAATAATATTGCCGAAACAATAAAGCTATGGTTTTAATAAAATAGTGACTATGAGCATAATGAAATCTATAGGAGCCTAACAACTTACAAAGTTTCTAGAAGCTTGTAACTAAAATGAACTGAAAGTGGGACAAACTAGCTGAACCATTCCTCGATATGATCAAAACAAACCTCACAATAATATACAATAATCTAGGAGCAGCTTAATTTACTAGATTGATTCCAAGAAAAAGTTTTAAGTTGTGTGAATCAGTAGACGGAAGATGCCGAGAGTAGCTGAAGTCGCTTGCATTTTAACATTTAACAATCTTACCTAGATATAATTTATTCCAAAACTAACTCAATTTAGATTTTGTGAACAGTCTATATTTCTGTAGGAGTGTGAGAATAAGAAAACAAACACTTAGATTATAGTTTTGTAAATTACTTAACTCGCTCAATAATTCCCATTATATTAAAACACAATTATATGAACGAAGAATGTTCTTTCCAATTATTTAACTATAAATAATATGCGATTTTAGGATTTCGCTTCCGTAACTCCACCAGCTAAAGAAAATTATACGAACTGAACTTACATGGAAAATGGAAACAAATAATGTGGTCAGCAAGAGGTATAGATTAGTGTCGAGAAAAATACCACGTATCTCGTCAATCTCCTTTGATTTAATACCTATAAAAATGATAAAACATTACTTACATTAATGGACATTATTAAGGATATTGAGTCACATGTAAGTTATTAAAAATACATCTGAAAGCTGTCTTACATGTACAGGTCGACAGAAAACACTTCAAAAAAATTACGATGTCAGCCCCATTTAGATGCAAAATAACAATACCAATCATATGATTTCATAAAACATTGGGTCGGAGTTAACTTGACTGGTTTTCCTTCAACAAGGGGATGTAAAATGAAGATCAAAACGGCTATTCAATAGAACGATAATGGCGAAAAAATATATGAGCCAGACACAATAAATCAAGATAGAGCCCTAAAACGGTGATTTATTTATTTATTCAAACACACAAACATTGGTACAAGGAAGCACCAGATAAATATGCGCCTCACAAATCGCATTCGATTTGTGTGAGGGCTGTGATACTGCCCAGGTGCCCAGACTGAAGCAGGTGGTTTCCTTAGGGGGCCACACCCGGAGCCTTTGACCTGAAGGTCTGATCCACAAGACAGTGGAGCATCGCGAGGAGATGCAGTCCCATGGTAGCCGATGACCAACAGTTGGTTCATACGCCATTTGTTCCTTCAGGATACTGATTCCCATGTGCAACATTGGTTTGGAACCAGGGTTTTCCGACTCCCCTAGGTGGACTTTCCGTGTCCACCAACCCGGTTAGTGCACCGGACATTCGCTTTTCGTCCTCTCAATTTTGTAAACAATACCGCCGTCACGAGAAGGCAGTGAGTAGGACTTCCCTAGCAGATGTTATATACGCGTGGCCATGTGAGAGCATTTCTAAAACGGTGACCTGTTAACTCAAGGTGGATGAAAATATTACTTTTTGTAATCCTTGTAACACAACTTAGAAAACCTAAATAAGCGAATTCAAATTGTATGCCACTCCACAGTCTAGTACATATTTGTTTTTATAATGTTTTACCATCAGTGTAATGAGTGCTAATTTTTCCTTTTGGTTTCTTTATAAGTGATTTTTCTGTATTCTTGCAACGAATCGTTTGATTTTCAACTCATTCTGACTTTGTTCTTTTTATTAGAGAATCAGTAAAACTGATGAGCTGGATAAAGCCTATACACCGTTTCTTCAGTGTATTTTTCATTTTAGGAAGATCTGCAACAGAACTATGGACGCTCTACAGTACAATTTAGAAAAATGAATAGCCGCAGCCTCCGTCTTTCGTTGGTTTTCAGATTGTTATTTTTAAAAGATTTTGTCAAATCTTAAGTTCCTCTTTTCTCTACGGAGAATATTGACTATTAAACTATTACATCCTGTTGTATGTGACCGGCAAAAAATAACGCTGACAAATGACGGATCTCCAAAGCAAAATTATTAACTGTCTTATAACGTCATTGAAAGTTTGGTGATCGGTGTAGTTTCCACCATATATATTGGCTCAGATGGAACAAGTAACCTGGTGGTTCAGCATTCGGATATACTTTTCGAAATGTTAATAAGACTGAATATTCTTAATCGGTTATGACAACTGATGAACTTAAAGCCAAGAGCAGTTCATTTAATTCGTTAAACGTGAGCGAATTCGTACCTTTGTCGTTGATTAGAATATAAAATAATGGAATAGTCGTATTAAATTCCATGGTAAGTATGCAACCTAAGTAAACGAAGGTGGTTGTTTTGAATGTTATATTGGGAATACCACTAAAAACACTTCACCAACTATTCCAGATTCCGAACAGCCAAAAATTTTAAAATTTGTTTTTTATCCGGTTTGTTATGTACAAGGAAATTCCCCCTTCTCACAGCTGTCTTACACCCAAATGGTATTTAATAAAGACGACTAATGGTGATTGTTTGTTTCACTTTGGCTGGAAATTCAGCTGACATTAAATACGACAAACCGGCAAGTACCACTGCTACGACCTGATGAGCCGATTCTGTTAATGAAGCTATTTAGTCTTATGCTTTCGATTACCTTTAGCATCTGACTTGTCTTTATCTAGAGCGAAACTGTATTTTATTGGCTACTTCGTAATAACTTCATACTTAGTATGACAAGGTGACCTGAGTTTGCCCGTACGATATTCCATACCCTTCAAAATCTTACAGTGAAGCAATTTCTCTTTTCTGAAGGTGTCGCCGTCCACTTCCAAGAAGCTAGGGTATTTTGTCACTTTTTACACCGTCTAACTACACTACAACGAGGTATGAAAAATTTTACCCTGAATGTAGTTAAGTATCTTTAAATACGTTTTGCATCACTTCGAAAACCTCTATCGATGTGGGACTTTTTCATGCTTGGTCTTACTTCATGATATTTGGTCAAATAACATAATAATGGTATTGCCTTTCAATGCTCGTTATTATTGATATGCGCCATTTCCCATCCCTTTATTTATTTAAATAAAATTCATTAATGGGGACTAAACTTAAATAATCTGATTTAATCAAGTGGTTTTTCTAGTAAGGGATGGGGAATGGCACATATCAATAATAAGGAGCATTGAAAAGCAATACCATTATTATGTTATTTGACCAAATATCATGAAGTAAAATCAAGCATCAAAAAGTCCTCATTAATAGTCTCATGCAAAGCAGTGACTTTGAGAGAAATGTAAATACCTGTGATGATACACGATTTAAAACCGAATTTAACTACAGTAATTTAATTATTATCAACCCTGTCTACCAGCTACAACGTAGGACCAGGCACATATATGTATCGGTCCAATTTGCCACACCTTATTAGCACAACAAGATGAATACCAAATTCATAGTAGTTAATTTAGTGATGGTAATATATAAAAGAACGGTTGTATATAAGTATATAGTACACGAAAAAAGACAGATAGGAAGCAATTTTAGTCTCAAGGTCTAAGGAAAGATAAAGAGTGTATACACCTACACGCCCCCAAATGCCCTGGTACGGCCGAGAGTAGGGAAAGTCTGCTCTCCCTCTCGAAATGCTCTCATATGGCCACGCGAATATATAGCCTCTGCCAGGGAAGTCCTACTCACTGCCTTCTCGTGACGGCGGTATTGTTTACAAAATTGAGAGGACGAAAAGCGAATGTCCGGTGCTCTAACCGGGTTGGTGGACACGGAAAGTCCACCTAGGGGAGTCGGAAAACCCTGGTTCCAAACCAATGTTGCACATGGGCTCCAGTATCCTGAAGGAACAAATGGCGTATGAACCAACTGTTGGTCATCGGCTACCATGGGACTGCATCTCCTCGCGATGCTCCACTGTCTTGTGGATCAGACCTTCAGGTCAAAGGCTCCGGGTGTGGCCCCCTAAGGAAACCACCTGCTTCAGTCTGGGCACCTGGGCAGTATCACAGCCCTCACACAAATCGAATGCGATTTGTGAGGCGCATATTTATCTGGTGCTTCCTTGTACCAATATTTATGTGTTTAAATAAATAAATAATTTTGATCGATTCTGAGCCATGTCACACACAGTCTCCAACCTTACATTACGATAGTCACGCGGACCCCAACAAAGTAGTCTACATCTACCAACATGGCTCAGACTAGAAGTTAGTGACTTCAAACACTGGTGCCATGTTTTGGTTTGACCACCTCTAACTTTCTTACAACCATCCCCAATGCTAGTCAGCATTGTGCGTCGTGGTAATCGGTGTTCAGGCATACGTAACACGTGGCCCAACCATCTCAGTAGATGAAGATTCCCAACCTCATTAACAGATTTACCATCATTCCCTAATGCACTGTGTCTAACTTCACCATTTTATTTTATTTATTTAATCACATATATATTGGTACAAAGGGCACCGGATACATATGCGCCACACAACCTCACTATTACTTACCCGGTGATCCCAGCAGATGCGAACAATATTTCTAAGGCATCTGTGGTCAAATACTAGTAACTTACGAGTATCCTCTACCCTTAATGGCCACGTTTCGCAGCCGTAAAGTATAACAGAACGAACTGCTGCGCACTATACTCATCCTTTCATTGATAAACGGATATCTCGCCTTCTCCACATGTGACGTATGTTAGCGAAGCCAATCTATTGCCGTCCTGGGGAAGAGTTAGTTATAACACCTTTATCATGTCGTCCATCCGTAAAATCTAATCCCTTGTTATAATAATTCATCTTCATGAAGCAGGTAAATCAAGAAATACCTCCATAAAACTTTTTGAAGTCCGATTAGGCTATTAATCTAAATTCTAAGCCTTTTCAGACTTCGTCTTTGTGACAGATTTATTAGCGTCATTAATGATCCATAAACTGAAATTAACAAACGAACGAGTAAAACGTGACTGAATGCTTCCCATACCATTTATTCGATGTTAGAGGTCACTTGAGCATACAGGAGTCGACTAGAGTATTTGTATTTCTATGGCTCTGATGTCAGGTAAGTGATATATTCAAGTTATATTTCAAAAGGTTTAGGAGACTTTTGAACGACAAGTTCACATCAGCTTTTAAGATAGCCGTATGCAACAAATAACTTTCATCTTTCAAAACACTAGTCTAATTTCTCTTAGCTTTGAACCTACGCTTCTTCGAACAAGAACTGAAGAAACGAAAGACTTTCGATTGAGAAATATTGTGTTTGAAATATGTAACTGAATTTTAAGAATTATGAAACAACTCACCATAAGAGATTAACTGGTCAGCCACTGCCTCCAACATACACCGCAAACGCAAATGGCCTATCGAAAGTGGCTCAATGGATAGGATCATTTCTAATCGACGATTTTCAGGTGATTGGTTGACTTCTAACCAATCACTTGAGGCTTGGAAATTAGGATTGACATATGTCACTGGCAAATATCCCTTTGAACTAAGCTGAATACGCCGAACTATTTCAGAAGGCACATTATATCGACTGAAGGACACTGGGGTTCGAAGAACATACACACGCAGTGTTGATAGCCAAAACGGTGCAAGCAAACCATGATCCTCGTTTGAATTGTTCGGTGATACCTGCGGAAAAATTTGCACAAACTACTAGCTAAGAATTTATTCAAACTCCAAGTAATATATTTGAATTACTAAGAACTTTACTTCTGAAAGTGAAGCACGAAAATATTTTACATTGCAAAGTACCAAGATTAGCTAGCACAATTTAACAACTGAGTTTGATCAACACACTGTAAGCTCTTGAGTAAAACTCTTAGATAAATACCAAACTTTTGGTCGGTTAACTGGATTCCAGTAAACAGCATTAATATAACAAGTTCATACGAACTTACACTGCTCGTCATCAAGTTGAAAGTTGTTCGAGTAGCCTCCTTATGAGTCAGCAGGCTAAAATCATTGCTCGAAATGATTGAACCGGTACTCGTCAGCAAGCGTAAGCGAGCAGTTACAACAGAATCACTTGTCAAAGGTACGTCGACTATGCAGTTATATTTCCTTCAAAAGCGAGTTTAGCGCATGAAAAAGTTACTTTACTAGTCCAGTATTTATTTTAAAAGTCTCAGTCGTTGAAATAGCTCCAACAAAATCCCCTCCTTTTATGAATTGTAAATGTATCTTCAGGAAACATATAAAGATAAATAACGAATACCTTGAGTTCATCATCTGGCTTCCATCCTGGTGTTATGCATCCTGACGGTCCTTTACAGCTCGAAGGGAAAAATACTTCAAACAACGACCATGACACAAAGCAAAAGTAACCGAGAGAAAATGCTAATAAAATGTGAGAAAACTTGAACATGTGCCAAGACGCGCTTTGCCTTGAAATGACCTTAGACAACGCGACAACCTGGAGTATGTTAACGACGTTTGAAATCCGAATACTGATTTCAACGTTAAGGAAGTTGGAGGGCCTACTGGTTACTTGCATAGCATTTCAGAACAGCTAAGGATGAGAATCGTGGTTGATCTTTGCCAAAATGTCTGTATCCATTTTTCTGTTATTGCTCTAGCAACCGTTTGAGACAAGTTATTCTTCAATACCTTGAAAACGTTTTAGACAGGATGAAAGGAGACTGTTTTTGAGGGGCTTGACTAATCACTTGAAGTTAAAACCGTATTAGTCAGGCGGTACGTTTTTATATGATAACAAGTTGAGACCTCGAGAAAATTCTGGTAGAATTGTGAATAGCTCAATAAGTCCCTATTTGAACATATTCAAAGCCGTTAACTTTATCCGTTATAAAATTTTACTGCATGGTTTATCTCTATATAAACTACAACAAACTTCTATTCTTCCGTAGTGAAAGGACTAAGTCACCATACTATGAGTGGCTATAATGATATTTATTGGAAAATGGGTGTGATACTTTACAGACTAACCATTATCATATCCTTATGTCAAAAGAGTTAGATAAGGTCTTGATGTACTTTTTTAATTTTCAATATGAAGTATGAGATTACATGAATGCATGATATTCAGCAGCTTCCCTCCTCACCACTACCGGATTTTGAATTGGAAAAGTAACGATTGTTCGTTGGACTGCATCTTCTACCGGTTGTTTTATCCTTGTCAGTATTACAAGCTACCATTGTATTTGTATTATATAATCAAGCGACTGAATGAAGTCGCAAACAGTGATATTTAAAACGAGGAGACCTAACTGATCGACAACGGTTAGACCAACTCCTTAACAATATCGACTTGCAACATGGTTCTGCGACGGACATGTTGCTTAGAATGAGAGAAGTCATCGGCCAACGAACTTTCGATGATGGCCTATTTAGACAACTTTTCTTGTCTAAACTCCCTCAACAGGTGCAGGCAGTGCTTGTTTCATTTCAAAACAATGCCATAGATGAACTAGCTGCATCTGCCGATCGAATCTTGGAAATCACTAGATCTTCTAAGGCCGAGGTTTTTTCCGTCAAAGAAAAACCCCAATCGACCTCGACTGACATGGCCGAACTATGTCACACGCTCACACGATATCTTAGAGTTCGCAATGACCGTAGTCGGTCAAAAACCCCGCGTAGAAGTGCCTCACGTAAGCGATCTGGCTCTCGACCACGAGAGACAGACAATCCCGACTGGTGCTGGTATCATAACCAGTACGGTAAGTTTTCCAGAAACTGCAGGAAACCTTGCAATTATCCGACCCCAAAATCGAGTGACACGAATAAGATTTCGGGAAACTTCCCAGCCGGCACGCGTTAACGGCAACCGTAGCCGGCGAACACAGCCGCCTCTTATATGTCACGGATGTGACCACGAAAGTTCGCTACCTCGTCGACACTGGCGCAGAAGTTAGCGTTCTTCCAGCAAATCTCGACGACAGACTTCGCGAGTCTGTTTTAAGTTTACAGGCGGCAAACGGAAAGCCGATCGCTACTTACGGTAAAAGGTACGTCTACCTTAACGTGGGTTTACGTAAACCCATACACTGGATTTTCGTGGTTGCAGATGTCTCTATGCCAATCATTGGTATTGACCTGTTACAACACCACAATCTACTCATCGACACACGCGCACGAAGGTTAATAGACGGAAACACTAAGTTGTCCGTTTGCGTAACTCCTTGTTCTGGTTGCAGGTTATCCCCAGTCACGATTAAGCACGCCATAGACCCCTTGTACCAAGCAGTACTCGACAAATACCCCGGGATATACCAATCGCAATCGAAATTACCTTGTGTAACCAGCAATGTTACACATCACATCTCGACTACAGGACCACCTGTATTTTCGAAAGCCAGAAGACTCGCTCCCGAAAAACTTAGGTTAGCTAAAAACGAATTCAACCACATGATGGACCTAGGAATAATTCGACCATCGAATAGTCCATGGGCATCCCCATTGCACATGGTCCCTAAAAAGGACAGCAATGATTGGCGGCCAACTGGTGATTATCGGCGTCTGAATGCTAAAACCATTCCCGATCGTTACCCGCTGCCTCATATTCACGATTTGACAGCTACCTTGAAAGGTACAACTGTCTTTTCGAAAATCGACTTGGTTAAAGCTTATAACCAAATCCCGATGGCAACTGACGACATTCCTAAAACCGCCATCATCACTCCCTTCGGTCTTTACGAATTTCTACGAATGCCTTTTGGTTTAAGAAACGCGGCTCAAACCTTCCAAAGGTTTATAGACGACGTCTTCCGAGGTCTCAACTTCGTACATGCGTATGTTGATGACTGTCTAATAGCAAGTCCGGACAAAGAATCGCATCTCAAGCATCTGGACATTGTTTTCGATCGACTTCAAAGGCATGGCATTACTGTCAACATACAGAAATGCCAAATCGGAACAAACTTCTTAGACTTCTTAGGACACACCATTGATGCTCAAGGCATCCGACCCCTTGGGAGCAAAGTGGCGGCCATTCTGGATTACCCAGAACCGACCACGATCAAGCAGTTGCGAACTTTTAACGGACTCGTAAGTTTTTATAGACGGTTCATACCTAAATGCGCATCCCTAATGAAACCGTTGACCGATCAGCTTCGTGGAAATGCGAAATCAATTAGTTTAGACGACACAGCCCGTAAAGCATTTTCCACAGTTAAGGAACACATCGCTAAAGCAACCTTGCTTGCTCATCAGGACAGTCAAGCGCCCATTAGTATCGCCGTAGACGCATCCGACTCAGCAATCGGAGCAGTCTTACAACAATGGGTTAACAACTCGTGGCAACCTTTAGGATTTTTCTCGAGACGGTTGCTAGACGCTGAATCTAGGTACAGCACGTTCGGTAGGGAACTCCTAGCTATGTATTGTGCTGTACGGCATTTTCAACATTCCATCGAAGGAAGAGAATTCACGCTCTTTACCGATCACAAACCTTTTACCTTCTCTTTAAGTTCATCTTCAGACAAGTACTCACCGCGAGAGTCTCGACAACTCGACTACATTTCGCAGTTTGCTTCAGACATACAACATATTTCTGGAGCAAACAATGTAGTCGCAGACGCCTTGTCTCGAATTAGCTCCTTGAACAGTTTCCAAGGAATCGACCTTCTTAAACTCGCTCAGCTTCAAAAAGAAGATATTGATCTTCAGCATGAGTTATCCTCGACAACTCTTAAACTAAGTATTAGGCAGATGGGAACAGGTAAGGAAACCTTACTCTGTGACACATCTACAGGTAGGGATCGTCCAATTGTACCAAAACACTATCGCCGCAACGTCTTCAATACGTTGCACAATCTTTCTCATCCAGGTGCTCGTGCAACAATCGAACTTATAGCCGAACGCTTTTGTTGGCCTGGTATGAATAAAGACGTGAGGGAGTGGGCACGCTCCTGTGTAAGCTGTCAGAAATCTAAGGTAATCAGACACAACAAATGTCCCTTAGGTTCTTTCAAAACCCCTGACGCTCGTTTCGACCACGTCCATCTAGATTTGGTAGGACCCTTACCCGACTCGAACGGATACTCATATCTCCTAACATGCGTAGACCGTTTTACTCGATGGCCAGAAGCAGTACCGATTAAGGACATTACTGCTGAAACAGTGGCTCGCACTTTCGTCGAACGATGGGTAGCAAATTTCGGCTGCCCTTCAACCATCACTACAGACCGCGGACGCCAGTTCGAATCTGGACTTTTCCGTTGTCTGACCACACTTTTAGGAATCACGCGCTTCCGAACGACCGCCTACCACCCACAAGCAAACGGGTTGGTAGAACGTTTTCATCGACAATTAAAAGCTTCATTATCAGCTTCAAACGTTTCACAGTGGACAGACGCTCTAACACTCGTCTTGCTAGGTATCCGCAATGCAGTGAAAGCTGACATTGGATACACGGCATCTCAACTCGTTTACGGAACGACACTCCGACTCCCAGGAGAATTCGTGGATCCTTCAGCTTCTTCATTGAACATGGATCTAAACTCTTACACGAGTAGGCTTACAAACGCTATGCGTTCAGTTAAACCTGCTCACACTCGACCTCAATCAACTGATGTTTTCGTTCAACCCGAATTACGACATAGTACACACGTCTTCGTTCGTCGAGACTCACATCGACGACCCCTCGAATCAGCATACGAAGGACCCTTCAAAGTTCTTCAACGCGAACCTAAGTACTATGTAGTTGATAAGAACGGTACGAAAGATAGCATCAGTATCGATCGACTCAAAGCAGCGTACTTAGAAAGAAACCCTAGCTACGTCGATTTTCCTTCGGTACAAGCAAACGACACAGCTACTACACTCGTAGTACCCTACACGACAACCGACACACAACTTGATACTTCGTCAACGTCGATAGAAAAACCTAAAACAACGCGTTCTGGAAGACGAGTAAGATTTCCAGAACATCTTAACGAATATTGCACGTAGGACATAAGCTTTATCTGGAATTACCCTTTCAAAGTTTATTATAAATTTTTTTTAATATGCTCATTTTTTATTTATGTAAAAAAAAAACAAACAAAAAAAAACATTTTTTTTGAACGTATATATATATATTTATATATTAAAAAAAAACCAAAAGAAAACCTTTTTTCCGATCGCTTTTACGCTGTTTGTAAGTGTATCAGTTTATTTTTTTTCCGCTCATCTTGTGTCCTTACGCAAGTACGAGTGTATTTTTGACATGCACTCACACGTTTTATTTTTCCTCTTTTCCAGGACGGCTGGAAAAGAACGACGAAGTTTCGCAAGGAACAGAAATTTTCATTGTACTATATTTCTTTATTTGCTACGTTGTACATTTTGGTCCCATAGTTTAAGGAAAGACGACCAGACGCTGCTAAACGAAGCAAGCTATCAGAAGAGTGTTTACCAACGACAAACTCGTTGGGTTTAAACTTCTGGCTGGTCACGTCTTAGGGGCATCACTACCTCACTAGGGGGGGAGTGATCTGTAGCTGTAAATAATTCCCCAAAATCAATAGCTCATTAAGTGTTCGACATTGGATGCTGACCACGTTGTTTAAGTGGACTTGTTTAGCTGAAGGCTTTCGGTCATGCATCCGCACCAGATCACGTTTCAATACTGCGTGGGACACAGCTCCTACGTTTCATTAGCCAGCTCATAGAAAAGGTCCTCGATATATTGGTAACGAATCAAATATATCTTTCCTGCCTCTTCTCGTTTGACTTCTGATTTTCTATCTGACTGGTAACAACCGAATTTAGAAGGTGCTACTGGTATCTAGTTGTAAAACTAGAATATCCGTTGCATCATCAGTTCTATGCGTGTGGCCTAGAACAGTCTTTGGGTGTTCACATATTTTCGTAGCCTGTAAATTTCTGAAAATGACTATATTCGTTGCAAACAACCTTAACTGCATTCTCTTCTTTTTCAAGTGTTAATATTCACTTCCTTGTTTCTCAGATGTTTTCAAGGCTGGAATTTGTTCAGTGGTCAAATTAAGGAACCTTAAGGTGTGAAAAAAGTACATTGTAGGCTACTCATACTGATTACACTTATTCTGAAAGTCATATGGGCATAGAATAAAGTTTAATAATTGTTAATCATTTTTGGTATCATCTCACAACTCAAAGAATTTAACGTTTGATCTTTCAGCAATTCGAACATGAGCTAACGTTATCACAATTACCATTTTCGCTTAAAGTGATCAAGCATGTTCATAAACGAACCAGAAACATTAATGTTGACAATGTAAAAACTATGAAAGCAACAACGACTATATGCAAGTGGAGAATACAAAGCTTGTAAATTCCCAGCCAACTTTTCTTGTAAGTTTACAGTGAAATAAACACGTTGAGAATCTGTAGAATTATGGTCTACTTTGTTATTAGTACTATTATACTGATAGACCTAGTGCTAAAACCGTAGATATGTCATGATGTGAAAACCTAATCTATACGATCGTACACGTATTAATTTCAAAATTTTTTGCCTAATTACTAGCACATAAAAGTAAAAATACGCGTACTTATTTAAGCGTTAGACAGAGCGGGTTTATAACAATTAAGGATGGTTTCGTGTAGAGATATATTAATAAGTCACAGTAAGATGCGTAGTAATAGCCGTTGGTTAATAGCTTAACTTACTTCTAATCATCATATTGGCGTCGCGAGCTGGATCCTGCGATTGAACAGTTGAATTTACATTAAATTTCTTAAGTGTAGTAATCTCGAATGCCGTGAAGAAGTAAAACTTCATAAGACTCGCTAGGAAGTCAAGAGTTCCGCTACATTATGTAGTTATCCTAATCCACTTCATGCTCAAGATCATGCACATAAAAATTCATTGAGGAGTTGCAATACAGGTTACACAGGTGAGCAAAAGTTTGGTAAATGCTTATCCTGCGGTAAATTTTACTCACATAATTGGTCATGCTAAATGCTTTGAACGATGTGAAACCGGGCAAAACCAGTCAATCTGTAGAGCAACTGTCCGCTTCATCACTATTGATGATAAACTGTAGTGGCCTGCTTCATTAATCGATCGTCTCGATAACCGTTATTATATCAATCTGAACGGTGTATAATATCAGAAGAAAAAGGGAAGCAGCAACTACATTTTTATTGACAAATAACATGGGCTAAAAGGCAGTGAGCACACTAGCAAATGTAAGTAAGCGAAGGAAAGATGACGAATAGTGGAGATGGCTGGGAAGCCAACTCACTAAGAGCAAGCATTAATCAACATTTATAGTCAGACAAAAATGAATGACAGACATGCGATGAATAAGATACGAAATGTGCATATTCATGCGCTCATATGAAAAATATAGTCAAGGTCAATAAACGAATAATTAACAAGATCAAAATATGACTCATAACATTATAGGTGAATTGGCTTGTCCAGAAACTAGAATAAACTATGTAGGTGTAATATAGTACACGACGTTACACTACTCCCCACAAAACCCTGTAGTTCGAATTTTATTCGGTTGGGTGTTTCTAGTGATCATTTATCTTCATCCACGATTTCGGAAGATAATATAAATGTTCAGAAGTGTTTAAATACCTCCCTCGATTCATTGCATGATTTTATTGTTGACACAAGCGGTTTGATGTTTTATCTCAGTCCATAATTAAATGAGGCCTTGTTAGCCCTGCATAATTCTGAAACTGAACTCCAGCCAAAACAATCTTATACTTCACATGATATTTGTCAAGAAAGCTGAAGGGACTCATATTTGGATAATAATTGAAGCAGCTCACTTTATTGTACCTGAGAAAATTTTCAACATTATCCTGAATTCATACGAAGAAATACAGGGCAAAGTCGTGCATGGAGAACAGCTGAAAGACACGTTCCATCTGAGGGCATGAGTGAGACAAGTCTGTCTACTCTCCTTCATTCTGTTTCTTCCGGTGTTTGACTGGACTATGAAGACCCCCACACATGAGGGAAAGCACGGAATACAATGGAAAGCTTGCATGCAACAAGGCGATTCGGACTTCGCATATGACCTAGCTCCTTTATCTCAGACACACCAACAGATGCAGGTCAAGTCAAACAGTGTAGTAGCAGTCACTCCATCGGTAGCCCTCAATATATTCCGGGGAAAAGCAAGATCCACAAATACAACACGGAAAATGCCAGCCCAGTCACACTTGATGGAGAAGTTCTGGAAGAGATGGAATCTTTCACGCACCTGGACAGCATCATTGATGAACGAGAGGGACCCTGTAGGGCCAGTGAAACGTCACTGAACCCCAGCCAAATCATCCGGCAGTTGGGTAACTGAATATCGAACAGGTCATCAATTCCTGTCAAGGTCAAAGACAATCAACGCGCATCAGTTAATCGTACGCCATGGACTGGCCCATGCGGCAGTGGTTCTTCGCTTGTATCTACTTTAACTAATATATTCCTGTAATAACGTCATTTGTGTTGTACAGTCTTTAGAGCATCCATGGTCCCTTGATACGTCAATAGGACAATCCACGTAAGGTGCTGGTCGCGAGGTGTGACTTCGAAGTTAGCTTGTTTGTTACACCGTTCCCGTCTTACTCGAGCAGGCCTCCAATCATTCAACATAGATCATCAACGTTGATGGTCTACAACCCGAAGCAGATGTAAATACAAGGATTGGCAAAGCAAGGGCCACATTCTTACAATTGAAGAAAATATGGAACTCAAAGCATCTGTCAACCAATATGTAATTCACAATCTTCAATTCTAATGTCAAAACAGTTCTACAGTACGGATCTGAAATTTAGAGAATTACTGCAACCAACATCAAATACATACAAATATTCATGAACAGTTGTCTACTGAAGATACTCATTGTTCGTTTGCCAGATACTATTAGTAATAGCCTACTGTGATAGGAAACAAACCAGGTTCCAGCTTAAGAGTAAATTAAGAAAAGATGCTAGAAGTGGTGGGTGGGACACACATTACGGAAAGCAACAGATTTCAGCACGAGGCAAGCACTCCTTTGGAATCCTAAAGGGAAACGGAAAAGGGGAAGGCCAAAGAACACACTACATCGGCAACTGAAAGCAGAAATCAAAAGGATGAATAACAACCGGAAAGGATTGTTCATGACAGAGTTTGGTGGAGAATGCTGGTGTGCAACCTATGCTCCTTCACGAAGGCTGACAGGCGTAAGTGAGTACGATCAATACAAGTATATTAAATGAAAGCTAAAATTACTGTGAGACAAGAGTCTCTTTTCAATCACGTTTTAACCAGATTTTTCAAGTTATTCTACCAAATATCGTTTGTTCCAACGATTCACATATTTTTGATGAAAATTCTCATAAAAATAAGGAAAATATATCGAATGAATCAAATCATGATCAGAAATGTGATGCAATTTTGATAGATGATGATATTTTTAATGATCCACTATTCTCCAATGAAAGTTTTAATAAATTTGAGGAGACCATGTCAGAAGAATCAAATCGTAATTACGTCACATCAAATGTTGTGTGTATTTGTTTCTAGGGGATGTGAAGCGCAAGTTCTAAGTGAAGCCGGACGTAATTACAGTCCGGACGATCACTTATCAAACGTTGTTTATCCTAACCATTCAGTCACTTCCAGTGAATCCTCTAGTCAATGCGAGAAGTATGTTTTCAATAAAGCAACATTATTTGTAACTTGGAGACATGAGAATTCAACATTATTTCATTGGTGAGGATAGTGTCAGAAAATCTATGATTTAAACTTAGATGTAAATGATTCCAGTTCACACAATTGACATGCTGACCAAATACGATTCTAGGAACCAGTTGAGTCCGTTCTTATTTCAGTTGTTAATTCCAATACTAATGAGTATATTCTAGATCATACAGAGTCTACATCCAACAAGTAGTCAGACAGATACGTAATCAGCCTAAGGAGACGAAGTGCAATTCACTGCAAAAATTTGGATTCTCATTTAAGCTGTGGTGGTTGTGGTGTTTGTATGAACTAATGATTCTTATGTAATCTTTGACTTCAATATTTCGAATATCTAATACAACACGTTTAATTGGGCTGATTTAGTCCTATTTGGTATAAATTGCACTATTTCGGGAACTCCTAGTTCTTATAATAATTCAAATACTTCTAATTATCACATAAGCACTAGATTAAAATTCTTGCATGTAGAGAATAACGACAAAGGAAAACTTTTACTTATTGTAATGAAATACGAACTATTAGAGTGTAAAATCTGCGAAACAACAAACATCTAGCTCAAATGTGAGGAATAAAAGTCGCAAAACTACAATGAACAGCTCAATATTGAACTTAGCATTGAGCAATCAGATACTTCCACGCCACAATGTCTAGGGTTATCTGTTTAATTCAAACATTCTTCATTGTTGTGATAACGTTTTAAAATTATGTGTGTACCATATTTACTAAATGTAGACAAGTTTTCGGTCTTCGTTAGCATTCAGCATCTGAGTCAGCACAATGTTTTCTGCTCGCCAGTGACTAATGAACATTATGTATGGTTTTTCACAATGAATCGTCAACATCATCAAATAGAACTGCTATAACTGAACAATTGTGAAATATAACTGGCACAATAACTGAAACCATAAATGAATACTTCATCGATAAGTGGACTAGTATAATTGTCTAATAAAGAAGTCGCTACTGTTATCAAACCGATATTTTCGGCACTTGTCTTTTTTAGCCAAGCATTTACAAGACAACTGGCAATCCTGTCGGTTGGAATGGTTCACTCGCAACACTAGTTTTTCCAGGAAACACCATTTTAAGCAGTCAAAATATCTCTCAGGGGATATAACAGTAATATATTTTTAATATGCAGAAACTCTGTTCAATTGAATCCTACTACAGTAATTTGGTGGAGGGTAATAATGCTGATATAGTTACTTCTGTGTTATCGAAAATAATCATAACCTGAGGTAGAAAATGCATGAAATGTAGCATATTTTACTCAATTTCTATTTCACCAGTAATTAGATTTTAGCAGTCACGTATCGTGTACAAAACACATAAAAAGAATAAAATTATAATGTACTTAGTTTTCTGCTGTACCAGAAGGATGGACCCACCAGAAATTAAAATTTAGTTGCTATACTACCTCCTACTTGATACTAGTTTTTTATATAAATACCACTACGGTATGTTATCCAGTGTCGCAGAGTAAAAACTATAATCAATTAGCCTTATTTGCTAACCAAGAATTAATTTACCTGCATATGGACACGAATCAATTGTCAGTGAATAGTGTGACGTTAAATTGTTTTCATAAATTGAGAAAAATCTGGAAGTTGATGTAAATATATTCTAAAACAGCCTTATAAATTCAATTCAAAAATGCTTTTATTATTTCTTGGGAAAAGGGTGAAGGAACTAACAAAATGTGTGACAAAAAATACCTGTAGTATCAAAAATATTCTGCAGTCTAAATGTAAAATAAACAATTGTAACGTTGGAAAAACTCAGTAAAATTGTTTTCAGGGGATGAAATTCCACTTGGATTTTTGAAATACTTAAAATAATTAACAGGACATACATTTGTTTACTTACTAGTTCGTAAAGAAATTCCAACTGAATTATCTGACCGACGCCAAAACGAAATATCATTTTTAAACGCCAGAAAACTGAACAATAACTAGAATCATTTAAGGGATACAAAAACTTATTTGCAGGAACATTTAGTGCACAACTCAAATTATGAAAAGTATACGACAAAAGTGAGATAAATAATCACATTAAGCATACGCAAATGATTTATTAATAAAACAATCTATCATCTCCCACTAGAAGCTCATAATGTTAGTTAATTCCATCATCAATCAGAAAGACAAATGACACTAAAACTTCATAACATTGCTAAACAATATTTAATGGGGTTAACGCAAAAAAACTTCGCTTAAAAGTATATAATTCTGTATACGAGTTATATAAAAACGGTAACAGTGATTTCCTTAAAAACCTGGAAACTGATAAGAATTAATATGTATTACAGATTTATACTACTTCCAAAAAATAAGTACCAAAAGAAAACGTTTTGAATAAACACGGACGAGGATTTACATAACAATAGCATAAGATAAAAACTGATGAAAGAAGAAAACCAACAGATAAACAGGAAATGCATATAGAGGCAAAAATGAAAGAAAAGAACAAAGTATTTACAAGAAAGATCTTTAGTGATAAATTTAGATCAACCTAAAGATCACCCTAGAAATAATATACCTCATTCCACGAACTTAAGAGCCCAAAAAAGTCAGATGGAGACATTTTCACCTCTAGAAGCATGCCTATAACAAACTAAAAGAATAAAGAAAACAGGTATCCCTGACGAATATCACTCGATTTAAACGAGTGATATGGCTCAAATAGTAGTATTTTAGTGAACGATATTCAACAGGTTTGTACATCTTCTTAGTATGCTTCTCGATAACAAACGCCCCATGACCTATAGACTAACGGATCCGAGTAAAGTTGAATGTAAGCAAGCGAAGGATAACTATTTGATCGACACATCAACGTTCAGGTCTGAACCTTGATCATTTTTGTCGGGTTCGGAGTTACTAATCTTTAACCAAGCGCCCAATGATTAAAGGTAATATTTTAGACATTCAAATAACCAAAGTGATTCGTTCGTTTTTCTATGAGATTATTGTCCTTTTGTATGTATCGAGGCAACTTTTCAAATGAAATTAAGTCCTGCTAACAAACTAGTTGATATCCTAGTTAATCTAACTGACAAGTGTGAACCACTGACCTTACAGAAAGCCAGAGTTGACTAAACAGAGCCTATTATTCTACCTTACCTTGTGAAAATTTCATAAAACCACTAAGAGATAAATGTTAATGTAGATTTTCCACTGTCTAGTTGTGGATAATAGCCGATAGCAGTGTAATTGTGAACACATAGATAATAAGAGGGATGATAATAGAATCAAGGTGCTCAAATATTGGAAGTTGATGCTAATTTCAAAATAATGACTTAATTAATTACTGAAATAATATTGCCGAAACAATAAAGCTATGGTTTTAATAAAATAGTGACTATGAGCATAATGAAATCTATAGGAGCCTAACAACTTACAAAGTTTCTAGAAGCTTGTAACTAAAATGAACTGAAAGTGGGACAAACTAGCTGAACCATTCCTCGATATGATCAAAACAAACCTCACAATAATATACAATAATCTAGGAGCAGCTTAATTTACTAGATTGATTCCAAGAAAAAGTTTTAAGTTGTGTGAATCAGTAGACGGAAGATGCCGAGAGTAGCTGAAGTCGCTTGCATTTTAACATTTAACAATCTTACCTAGATATAATTTATTCCAAAACTAACTCAATTTAGATTTTGTGAACAGTCTATATTTCTGTAGGAGTGTGAGAATAAGAAAACAAACACTTAGATTATAGTTTTGTAAATTACTTAACTCGCTCAATAATTCCCATTATATTAAAACACAATTATATGAACGAAGAATGTTCTTTCCAATTATTTAACTATAAATAATATGCGATTTTAGGATTTCGCTTCCGTAACTCCACCAGCTAAAGAAAATTATACGAACTGAACTTACATGGAAAATGGAAACAAATAATGTGGTCAGCAAGAGGTATAGATTAGTGTCGAGAAAAATACCACGTATCTCGTCAATCTCCTTTGATTTAATACCTATAAAAATGATAAAACATTACTTACATTAATGGACATTATTAAGGATATTGAGTCACATGTAAGTTATTAAAAATACATCTGAAAGCTGTCTTACATGTACAGGTCGACAGAAAACACTTCAAAAAAATTACGATGTCAGCCCCATTTAGATGCAAAATAACAATACCAATCATATGATTTCATAAAACATTGGGTCGGAGTTAACTTGACTGGTTTTCCTTCAACAAGGGGATGTAAAATGAAGATCAAAACGGCTATTCAATAGAACGATAATGGCGAAAAAATATATGAGCCAGACACAATAAATCAAGATAGAGCCCTAAAACGGTGATTTATTTATTTATTCAAACACACAAACATTGGTACAAGGAAGCACCAGATAAATATGCGCCTCACAAATCGCATTCGATTTGTGTGAGGGCTGTGATACTGCCCAGGTGCCCAGACTGAAGCAGGTGGTTTCCTTAGGGGGCCACACCCGGAGCCTTTGACCTGAAGGTCTGATCCACAAGACAGTGGAGCATCGCGAGGAGATGCAGTCCCATGGTAGCCGATGACCAACAGTTGGTTCATACGCCATTTGTTCCTTCAGGATACTGGAGCCCATGTGCAACATTGGTTTGGAACCAGGGTTTTCCGACTCCCCTAGGTGGACTTTCCGTGTCCACCAACCCGGTTAGTGCACCGGACATTCGCTTTTCGTCCTCTCAATTTTGTAAACAATACCGCCGTCACGAGAAGGCAGTGAGTAGGACTTCCCTAGCAGATGTTATATACGCGTGGCCATGTGAGAGCATTTCTAAAACGGTGACCTGTTAACTCAAGGTGGATGAAAATATTACTTTTTGTAATCCTTGTAACACAACTTAGAAAACCTAAATAAGCGAATTCAAATTGTATGCCACTCCACAGTCTAGTACATATTTGTTTTTATAATGTTTTACCATCAGTGTAATGAGTGCTAATTTTTCCTTTTGGTTTCTTTATAAGTGATTTTTCTGTATTCTTGCAACGAATCGTTTGATTTTCAACTCATTCTGACTTTGTTCTTTTTATTAGAGAATCAGTAAAACTGATGAGCTGGATAAAGCCTATACACCGTTTCTTCAGTGTATTTTTCATTTTAGGAAGATCTGCAACAGAACTATGGACGCTCTACAGTACAATTTAGAAAAATGAATAGCCGCAGCCTCCGTCTTTCGTTGGTTTTCAGATTGTTATTTTTAAAAGATTTTGTCAAATCTTAAGTTCCTCTTTTCTCTACGGAGAATATTGACTATTAAACTATTACATCCTGTTGTATGTGACCGGCAAAAAATAACGCTGACAAATGACGGATCTCCAAAGCAAAATTATTAACTGTCTTATAACGTCATTGAAAGTTTGGTGATCGGTGTAGTTTCCACCATATATATTGGCTCAGATGGAACAAGTAACCTGGTGGTTCAGCATTCGGATATACTTTTCGAAATGTTAATAAGACTGAATATTCTTAATCGGTTATGACAACTGATGAACTTAAAGCCAAGAGCAGTTCATTTAATTCGTTAAACGTGAGCGAATTCGTACCTTTGTCGTTGATTAGAATATAAAATAATGGAATAGTCGTATTAAATTCCATGGTAAGTATGCAACCTAAGTAAACGAAGGTGGTTGTTTTGAATGTTATATTGGGAATACCACTAAAAACACTTCACCAACTATTCCAGATTCCGAACAGCCAAAAATTTTAAAATTTGTTTTTTATCCGGTTTGTTATGTACAAGGAAATTCCCCCTTCTCACAGCTGTCTTACACCCAAATGGTATTTAATAAAGACGACTAATGGTGATTGTTTGTTTCACTTTGGCTGGAAATTCAGCTGACATTAAATACGACAAACCGGCAAGTACCACTGCTACGACCTGATGAGCCGATTCTGTTAATGAAGCTATTTAGTCTTATGCTTTCGATTACCTTTAGCATCTGACTTGTCTTTATCTAGAGCGAAACTGTATTTTATTGGCTACTTCGTAATAACTTCATACTTAGTATGACAAGGTGACCTGAGTTTGCCCGTACGATATTCCATACCCTTCAAAATCTTACAGTGAAGCAATTTCTCTTTTCTGAAGGTGTCGCCGTCCACTTCCAAGAAGCTAGGGTATTTTGTCACTTTTTACACCGTCTAACTACACTACAACGAGGTATGAAAAATTTTACCCTGAATGTAGTTAAGTATCTTTAAATACGTTTTGCATCACTTCGAAAACCTCTATCGATGTGGGACTTTTTCATGCTTGGTCTTACTTCATGATATTTGGTCAAATAACATAATAATGGTATTGCCTTTCAATGCTCGTTATTATTGATATGCGCCATTTCCCATCCCTTTATTTATTTAAATAAAATTCATTAATGGGGACTAAACTTAAATAATCTGATTTAATCAAGTGGTTTTTCTAGTAAGGGATGGGGAATGGCACATATCAATAATAAGGAGCATTGAAAAGCAATACCATTATTATGTTATTTGACCAAATATCATGAAGTAAAATCAAGCATCAAAAAGTCCTCATTAATAGTCTCATGCAAAGCAGTGACTTTGAGAGAAATGTAAATACCTGTGATGATACACGATTTAAAACCGAATTTAACTACAGTAATTTAATTATTATCAACCCTGTCTACCAGCTACAACGTAGGACCAGGCACATATATGTATCGGTCCAATTTGCCACACCTTATTAGCACAACAAGATGAATACCAAATTCATAGTAGTTAATTTAGTGATGGTAATATATAAAAGAACGGTTGTATATAAGTATATAGTACACGAAAAAAGACAGATAGGAAGCAATTTTAGTCTCAAGGTCTAAGGAAAGATAAAGAGTGTATACACCTACACGCCCCCAAATGCCCTGGTACGGCCGAGAGTAGGGAAAGTCTGCTCTCCCTCTCGAAATGCTCTCATATGGCCACGCGAATATATAGCCTCTGCCAGGGAAGTCCTACTCACTGCCTTCTCGTGACGGCGGTATTGTTTACAAAATTGAGAGGACGAAAAGCGAATGTCCGGTGCTCTAACCGGGTTGGTGGACACGGAAAGTCCACCTAGGGGAGTCGGAAAACCCTGGTTCCAAACCAATGTTGCACATGGGCTCCAGTATCCTGAAGGAACAAATGGCGTATGAACCAACTGTTGGTCATCGGCTACCATGGGACTGCATCTCCTCGCGATGCTCCACTGTCTTGTGGATCAGACCTTCAGGTCAAAGGCTCCGGGTGTGGCCCCCTAAGGAAACCACCTGCTTCAGTCTGGGCACCTGGGCAGTATCACAGCCCTCACACAAATCGAATGCGATTTGTGAGGCGCATATTTATCTGGTGCTTCCTTGTACCAATATTTATGTGTTTAAATAAATAAATAATTTTGATCGATTCTGAGCCATGTCACACACAGTCTCCAACCTTACATTACGATAGTCACGCGGACCCCAACAAAGTAGTCTACATCTACCAACATGGCTCAGACTAGAAGTTAGTGACTTCAAACACTGGTGCCATGTTTTGGTTTGACCACCTCTAACTTTCTTACAACCATCCCCAATGCTAGTCAGCATTGTGCGTCGTGGTAATCGGTGTTCAGGCATACGTAACACGTGGCCCAACCATCTCAGTAGATGAAGATTCCCAACCTCATTAACAGATTTACCATCATTCCCTAATGCACTGTGTCTAACTTCACCATTTTATTTTATTTATTTAATCACATATATATTGGTACAAAGGGCACCGGATACATATGCGCCACACAACCTCACTATTACTTACCCGGTGATCCCAGCAGATGCGAACAATATTTCTAAGGCATCTGTGGTCAAATACTAGTAACTTACGAGTATCCTCTACCCTTAATGGCCACGTTTCGCAGCCGTAAAGTATAACAGAACGAACTGCTGCGCACTATACTCATCCTTTCATTGATAAACGGATATCTCGCCTTCTCCACATGTGACGTATGTTAGCGAAGCCAATCTATTGCCGTCCTGGGGAAGAGTTAGTTATAACACCTTTATCATGTCGTCCATCCGTAAAATCTAATCCCTTGTTATAATAATTCATCTTCATGAAGCAGGTAAATCAAGAAATACCACCATAAAACTTTTTGAAGTCCGATTAGGCTATTAATCTAAATTCTAAGCCTTTTCAGACTTCGTCTTTGTGACAGATTTATTAGCGTCATTAATGATCCATAAACTGAAATTAACAAACGAACGAGTAAAACGTGACTGAATGCTTCCCATACCATTTATTCGATGTTAGAGGTCACTTGAGCATACAGGAGTCGACTAGAGTATTTGTATTTCTATGGCTCTGATGTCAGGTAAGTGATATATTCAAGTTATATTTCAAAAGGTTTAGGAGACTTTTGAACGACAAGTTCACATCAGCTTTTAAGATAGCCGTATGCAACAAATAACTTTCATCTTTCAAAACACTAGTCTAATTTCTCTTAGCTTTGAACCTACGCTTCTTCGAACAAGAACTGAAGAAACGAAAGACTTTCGATTGAGAAATATTGTGTTTGAAATATGTAACTGAATTTTAAGAATTATGAAACAACTCACCATAAGAGATTAACTGGTCAGCCACTGCCTCCAACATACACCGCAAACGCAAATGGCCTATCGAAAGTGGCTCAATGGATAGGATCATTTCTAATCGACGATTTTCAGGTGATTGGTTGACTTCTAACCAATCACTTGAGGCTTGGAAATTAGGATTGACATATGTCACTGGCAAATATCCCTTTGAACTAAGCTGAATACGCCGAACTATTTCAGAAGGCACATTATATCGACTGAAGGACACTGGGGTTCGAAGAACATACACACGCAGTGTTGATAGCCAAAACGGTGCAAGCAAACCATGATCCTCGTTTGAATTGTTCGGTGATACCTGCGGAAAAATTTGCACAAACTACTAGCTAAGAATTTATTCAAACTCCAAGTAATATATTTGAATTACTAAGAACTTTACTTCTGAAAGTGAAGCACGAAAATATTTTACATTGCAAAGTACCAAGATTAGCTAGCACAATTTAACAACTGAGTTTGATCAACACACTGTAAGCTCTTGAGTAAAACTCTTAGATAAATACCAAACTTTTGGTCGGTTAACTGGATTCCAGTAAACAGCATTAATATAACAAGTTCATACGAACTTACACTGCTCGTCATCAAGTTGAAAGTTGTTCGAGTAGCCTCCTTATGAGTCAGCAGGCTAAAATCATTGCTCGAAATGATTGAACCGGTACTCGTCAGCAAGCGTAAGCGAGCAGTTACAACAGAATCACTTGTCAAAGGTACGTCGACTATGCAGTTATATTTCCTTCAAAAGCGAGTTTAGCGCATGAAAAAGTTACTTTACTAGTCCAGTATTTATTTTAAAAGTCTCAGTCGTTGAAATAGCTCCAACAAAATCCCCTCCTTTTATGAATTGTAAATGTATCTTCAGGAAACATATAAAGATAAATAACGAATACCTTGAGTTCATCATCTGGCTTCCATCCTGGTGTTATGCATCCTGACGGTCCTTTACAGCTCGAAGGGAAAAATACTTCAAACAACGACCATGACACAAAGCAAAAGTAACCGAGAGAAAATGCTAATAAAATGTGAGAAAACTTGAACATGTGCCAAGACGCGCTTTGCCTTGAAATGACCTTAGACAACGCGACAACCTGGAGTATGTTAACGACGTTTGAAATCCGAATACTGATTTCAACGTTAAGGAAGTTGGAGGGCCTACTGGTTACTTGCATAGCATTTCAGAACAGCTAAGGATGAGAATCGTGGTTGATCTTTGCCAAAATGTCTGTATCCATTTTTCTGTTATTGCTCTAGCAACCGTTTGAGACAAGTTATTCTTCAATACCTTGAAAACGTTTTAGACAGGATGAAAGGAGACTGTTTTTGAGGGGCTTGACTAATCACTTGAAGTTAAAACCGTATTAGTCAGGCGGTACGTTTTTATATGATAACAAGTTGAGACCTCGAGAAAATTCTGGTAGAATTGTGAATAGCTCAATAAGTCCCTATTTGAACATATTCAAAGCCGTTAACTTTATCCGTTATAAAATTTTACTGCATGGTTTATCTCTATATAAACTACAACAAACTTCTATTCTTCCGTAGTGAAAGGACTAAGTCACCATACTATGAGTGGCTATAATGATATTTATTGGAAAATGGGTGTGATACTTTACAGACTAACCATTATCATATCCTTATGTCAAAAGAGTTAGATAAGGTCTTGATGTACTTTTTTAATTTTCAATATGAAGTATGAGATTACATGAATGCATGATATTCAGCAGCTTCCCTCCTCACCACTACCGGATTTTGAATTGGAAAAGTAACGATTGTTCGTTGGACTGCATCTTCTACCGGTTGTTTTATCCTTGTCAGTATTACAAGCTACCATTGTATTTGTATTATATAATCAAGCGACTGAATGAAGTCGCAAACAGTGATATTTAAAACGAGGAGACCTAACTGATCGACAACGGTTAGACCAACTCCTTAACAATATCGACTTGCAACATGGTTCTGCGACGGACATGTTGCTTAGAATGAGAGAAGTCATCGGCCAACGAACTTTCGATGATGGCCTATTTAGACAACTTTTCTTGTCTAAACTCCCTCAACAGGTGCAGGCAGTGCTTGTTTCATTTCAAAACAATGCCATAGATGAACTAGCTGCATCTGCCGATCGAATCTTGGAAATCACTAGATCTTCTAAGGCCGAGGTTTTTTCCGTCAAAGAAAAACCCCAATCGACCTCGACTGACATGGCCGAACTATGTCACACGCTCACACGATATCTTAGAGTTCGCAATGACCGTAGTCGGTCAAAAACCCCGCGTAGAAGTGCCTCACGTAAGCGATCTGGCTCTCGACCACGAGAGACAGACAATCCCGACTGGTGCTGGTATCATAACCAGTACGGTAAGTTTTCCAGAAACTGCAGGAAACCTTGCAATTATCCGACCCCAAAATCGAGTGACACGAATAAGATTTCGGGAAACTTCCCAGCCGGCACGCGTTAACGGCAACCGTAGCCGGCGAACACAGCCGCCTCTTATATGTCACGGATGTGACCACGAAAGTTCGCTACCTCGTCGACACTGGCGCAGAAGTTAGCGTTCTTCCAGCAAATCTCGACGACAGACTTCGCGAGTCTGTTTTAAGTTTACAGGCGGCAAACGGAAAGCCGATCGCTACTTACGGTAAAAGGTACGTCTACCTTAACGTGGGTTTACGTAAACCCATACACTGGATTTTCGTGGTTGCAGATGTCTCTATGCCAATCATTGGTATTGACCTGTTACAACACCACAATCTACTCATCGACACACGCGCACGAAGGTTAATAGACGGAAACACTAAGTTGTCCGTTTGCGTAACTCCTTGTTCTGGTTGCAGGTTATCCCCAGTCACGATTAAGCACGCCATAGACCCCTTGTACCAAGCAGTACTCGACAAATACCCCGGGATATACCAATCGCAATCGAAATTACCTTGTGTAACCAGCAATGTTACACATCACATCTCGACTACAGGACCACCTGTATTTTCGAAAGCCAGAAGACTCGCTCCCGAAAAACTTAGGTTAGCTAAAAACGAATTCAACCACATGATGGACCTAGGAATAATTCGACCATCGAATAGTCCATGGGCATCCCCATTGCACATGGTCCCTAAAAAGGACAGCAATGATTGGCGGCCAACTGGTGATTATCGGCGTCTGAATGCTAAAACCATTCCCGATCGTTACCCGCTGCCTCATATTCACGATTTGACAGCTACCTTGAAAGGTACAACTGTCTTTTCGAAAATCGACTTGGTTAAAGCTTATAACCAAATCCCGATGGCAACTGACGACATTCCTAAAACCGCCATCATCACTCCCTTCGGTCTTTACGAATTTCTACGAATGCCTTTTGGTTTAAGAAACGCGGCTCAAACCTTCCAAAGGTTTATAGACGACGTCTTCCGAGGTCTCAACTTCGTACATGCGTATGTTGATGACTGTCTAATAGCAAGTCCGGACAAAGAATCGCATCTCAAGCATCTGGACATTGTTTTCGATCGACTTCAAAGGCATGGCATTACTGTCAACATACAGAAATGCCAAATCGGAACAAACTTCTTAGACTTCTTAGGACACACCATTGATGCTCAAGGCATCCGACCCCTTGGGAGCAAAGTGGCGGCCATTCTGGATTACCCAGAACCGACCACTCTCTGGCTCTCTGAAGGCATTATTATCCTATTTACTTCAACCCTGCTGTTACCGTTGATACGACAGGTATGAGTTGGTTTCATTTCATACTCGTTTCAATAATCATACACATGTCACTCACTGCCTACTAGTTAGCACTGTTTTTTCGCGAGTTTGCACCTGGGAACATCCAGTCAGCCTACAAATACAGATGAAACCGGAACCTAATACATTATCTGAAGCGTCTACTAGCCTACTAATTCAAACCAATTACTGTTATAATCAACTTAAGTTCATTATGCGCTTGTGACGGTAAATAAATCCCCAAAATTAATGGCATTGTAAGTGTTCGAAATTGGATGCTGACCACATTAGCTTTAATGAACTCGCCTAGCTGAAGGTGCTCGGTCATACATCCGCACCAGAACACAAGTGGAAATGCCGTACTCAACATCCCCTGCAATTTCTAGCCAGATTGGATCAGTCGATCCACGATATATTGATAACCTATCAAATGTATCTTCCAACCTTTTCACTTCTGTCTTTTGATTTCACTTGGTGGGTACCATTTATAATAGGTGTTACTGGTTAAAGCGTTATTAAACCTCGAATACCTGTGGCACTTCACGCTGATTGTTTTTTCCATCTGAGAGTTATTAATGGAAATACAAAGTGTTTCAGTCACTTTTATGTAAAACTGATAACCATCTGTCAACATTATGAACGTTTGTATGATTTGTTAAAGTATTTTTCTATCAAATCACTTTAGTACTAATTGACGACATCCTTAAATAACCTGTGAATTATTTCTCTTGCATGCTGACAGCCGACCAAATACTTTCAGAATTCCTAAATATTTTTGGTTTCATATCAAACTCATCGTCCAAACAAATAGTACACGGATGATTTTTGTTGATCACTTATTGACCTCGAATGAGTGATAACTCGACCGGATCATGCATCAAATTCAATATGCGTCAATTCTCGCAACAGAGCACTGTGTGATGAGTACAGAGACAAATTTCTGGCGAAATTACATATCGTTATGAACGTATCTCTATCTTCGCGGATTCACCACAGGACGTTGGATGCTTGATAACAAATTTAAAAGGTTAAATACGACTAAGGCAGACTGATGAATCAACAGACGAATCCACCCACAAGACAGTGATTGAACCCGGTAATTCTTCGAAACATTTTTTAGATATATATTGTAGTGGTATTGGTTTCCAACCACATGATTCTTAAGGTTGAAAATATAACTACTGAAGTTTACATTCAACATATGACACTTAAAGGTCGAAAATGGTGAACGCGGGAAAAATTGTTCGGTAAGGCATGGTCCATCCTTCGAGGAGTAATCATTCTATGTAACCTCTTGCTTTTCGTATTGAGTATTAAAACTCTCTCTAGTCGAAATGTATTCTTCAGAAGTGCTAGACGTCATACTGGTGATTGTCACGACAGGACGAGTCAGTGTAGATTGTGATTCGACTTCCACGAAAGACCACATAAATAGGGTGGTCACAAGATGAATCTACGATTCTGGGATTGCGTCTATTATTATAGTAACGTAGATAAATGTACTTATACCGAAATAGACAATAACTCTACAGTATAACATTATGTAGATAAACTTCTATCTACTTCCTAATGGTACAAGATATTAGCAGAATCTGGATTCTGGGGCAAGTCGAGCTAGACTAACTCATTAGATGATGTAATTGACGTAACACACATTGCGTTAGACATTCATATGATACCCGTCCATCTGAAGCAGACTAAAACTATAAACTGAATAATGTTGTCAGGCTTGTTGTCTTGCTGCAAACACATCATCTACAACTGGACACTGACCTTACCGTATCCTTCTAAAACCTAGTGAGACTGACGTAGAACAGATGTAACGTAACTAACATTGGAAGGCAGGACACACGTCTCAATCTACTTGGGACTCATTAACTGGATATACAAAGAACCATCAAGTTTCTGATAAAAAAAAACAACGGGATAATTCAAGCCATGTGAAATTGAATTAATGAGACTGCACCTCTACCACTTATTTGCTTGACATCAAGATCCATGAGGAATAATACATTTAAACACGAATAACTAAAGCTAGTTTTCAACAAGGAACTCTTCCAACCTTCTAGCACTTCATTGACGCTGACACAGAAACTCTGGCAGTCGGTAACACTGGAACGGACAACTTGATCTCCGGGTGGTATTAGTTGCTGAGAATTCAGTTGTTTATACATTGCTACGTGCCGAAGCACAAAGAGAAGCTTCACATTGCTCATGTGAAATGGTACGAACTGTTTTTTCAACACTATCTCTGACACTATATGGATGGCACTCATACCTATGGTCTGCATTGGGGCGAATTCCTTTGAATGGAAATAAACAAAACTCCTCGTGTTACGACAAGGTAGAAGATTGACTTAGATAAACAGCTACAATGATGTTACATTAATCAAGAGACACTTCCCTCAAAAAGTGTCACGTGATAACCCGCCCTTCGACTGGTCTAGAACTTTGAGAAATGAAGAGAGTGATTAAGTAAAACCAGGTAGACAGTGCGAGAAAATCATACATAAGAAATCGTAGATTGCTTGCCAGGAAGTAAACAAAGCACTTTATGCTGAACCCATACAAAATCTAGACCGTAGTGCTAACAGCAGCAAGGTCCGAGTACTGTCTTTGAATACATATTTCCCTGAATCTGGACTAAGAGCTTGGGTAAGACGCATGACAGCAAAAGAGTGCAGTTAAACAAAACGATGGAATAGGTAAGAGAACGTAAGTTAACATATCCAGAATATACCTAGGATGCATAGCTCTTGTCAAAATTACTCATAGACTCCATCATACGTTCACTGTTCCAAGTCTCTCTCTGGCGCGAGTTCACTGGTCAGTTTCCTAAGTTGACTGTCGAGTGATAGCAAACACTTTGTGATTCCCAGCAATCTGGATTGGAAATTTGGAGGTTAAAATGAATAATTTATGAAAAAAAGAATTTAAAATGAGTTCGAGATGCTAGAATAGCCTTCTCCGGTCAGATTAATAAAATTGTTACACCATGCGAATTAATCTTGATAGCAGTTGCGTTGATAAATGTCATGCAGAAGTCGAGTGGAATGATTTTCCCTGAAAACCTAAATTCCGTAATTTGAAAGTTCTGTTATTTAGATCATGATATTGTTTAATGTTCAGACAGCCTGTATAATTTGGTCCTACTTCAATAAACGTCAGTTATTTTCTGCGCTTCAAGGTATCTGTTGTAAAGTTAATTGATAAGAACGTATGAATTACAAACATTAGTGAGGACATGATAGTAAACTATTATTTATAAATGCATTACCATCTTATCATTTTTAAAAACTTCAGAATTAGAAAATGTCTACCCAGGGAAATCTTTCAGTCAAACGACTCAAAGGACTCAAGACTCTAGTGTGATAATCTTAATCGCTTCGAACACTTGTCGGTGACCAGTTAGATTTTGGCATTACAAAAATTCTCTTACTGATTTTTGTATTTTCATCTCAGCTAATACAATCTGTTCACTCGAAACAATCAACATTCTATAACCCTCAAAAAGTAACACCTTTACGATGTACACAATCTATTAGGATCTTTGACTGAACAGATAGTAAAATAAACTGAACTACTAGACTTGGTAACTATTCAAAGATGTAAACTAAATGATAATGATTGGTCAAGATAAAAATTTCTGAAATGAAACAATCTAGCCATTTAGCAGTTAAATCTTAAAAGACTTCAAGCTAAGAAATAATGGGTATTATAACCATGCGTATTTCACATCGACCCACATTAGAAATAATGCAAATAATTTCCAAAATATCTAAGGAACGACTTTACTTGAACATCGTAATGAAAATAAAGCAGTAAAATAAAAAGGAGCATCCCAGAATAGAAATTACTTTTATTTATTTACAAAAGAATGTATATACAAAGTGACGTTAATTTCTGATAAAATAAGTAATACACATAAGTACCATTATCTCCAAACGAATTAACTACGAAGCAGGCTTCTCACAAACAGCCTGAAGAAAAACACGCTGCACACACAGGTCTTTAGCTACGTTTCTCGTTTCTTTGTGAACAAAATGAAGGCGATGCACAGACAAACCAGCATTCGAGAATAAATTAGCTAGTTCGTCTTTTGTAAAAAAGTAAGACAGTGTTCCATCTTGTCTAACATAAGATGGTCGATCAGCAAATAAACGAGATCCCCGACCAAATCTCAATTGAGCATGGTCATATTGACCGTAATCACGAAACAAAAGTCGACCGCCGGGTGAAAGGACGCTGGTTGAAAATTTAAAGACATAAAAATAATTCTATGAAATTATCATGATACAAGATTTTAAAAATCTTTCATGCACTCTGACTATGTTTGTGTGTGTTTGTACAGATGGTTACAATCTAACGTTTTATGATAAAATCAAATACAGGAAGCCTGTGTATTTTAAAATGAACTGTGTTTCACATCATCGCGTAAAATATACAATCACTGAAAGAGTTAAGTTCTAAAACGTAACTATCGATTCTAGTAAAAACGAATGCAGATTTGTTAACATATAATAAAAGCATCATGTAAGACAAACTGATATGAAGAGAATAAATGAATGACTTTATTGACTATCGATGAGGAAAAGGGGTATTTCAATGATCGTAGATGCTAGGTTAAGTGATATCTAACGAACTGGTTGGGGAAATGTATCATCATTATTAACAATACTAGCCTATTACTGGAACGTGTATGAAAACGAACATTCAGGAAGGTTCTGTTGCGTAAAAATATAGTATAAACTGTCTATTTATATGAACGTAAACTTCAAATTATAAACAGACTAAAGAATGTAAAACGGAGTGTTCCATAGAAAATTTCCTTTCAAAACTTATTAAGAAGTAATTTACTTAAGTGTAATTTCAAAAACTAACCTTGCAACATTGCAAAGACATGTGAACATTTCTTGTGGGTTTAGTGCAGACAGAACAAAAATTAACGTTACTAGATCAACACCATGTTCAGCATTGTTGAATTCCTGATCACTAACTGAATTCAAAGAGGACAAAGCAGCTTTTAGAGAATATGTTTTGGTCACATCACAAACAAATGCATTACATTTAACTGGAAATTCCTTGAGACGCTCATCCAATATGTCCACAGCACGTTGTGAAATATCGCAAGCATATATCCTTGAAATTCCTATTTTTAAAAAATGACAAAAGGTTATACTAAATTGAACATGTTGAATAGATGAAAGTAGATTAACTAAGAAATTATGAGAATCTCTGACTTAATGTTAATATTTCCATACGAGATAAAAATTTCTATTGGTACCGTAGTGAATAAAGTGAAATTTTATCACCATATTCTCATAAGTCTACTCGTTAGGAAATACAATATAGTGAATATGACAACTGATGGGATATAATACCGTGCTCACGGTAAAAATTTGTGGGGGTAACCAACAATTATGGCTTGAGCCACTGAATAAACATCTAATTTCACGACATAACAAGTAAAACCTAACAATAAGTGCTAAGAAGTTATTAGATAATAAACTTGAAACAACTAACATCTGTTTTGTTCATACAATATGTACAACTATTTACGTTTGGTCAACAACAATTTAATATGCTAAGATAGATGAGAATTCATGATTTGAAATATGTAAACAATAAAATTTTAATTATATATTCTGAAAATCGAAGTAGAGAACTACTGGATATAACAATAATATTTAACACATTCTGATGAAAGTTTACACATCTATAAGATATTCATTAAATTTTTGACTAAATTTAAACACAAGTCTCTATTATACAAATGACTTCTGCTATTATGTCTTTGTGTAAATAAGTAAAGTCAAGTAACAATGAAATTTAAATTGTAGAGTGACGCACAAACCGCAACGAGATAACCAACTAGTTAGTAGCCCCAATGCTGAGTTTTACTTCTATGAAATAATTAACTTACTTGTGTTCGGTACTGACTGAAATTCAGAGCTCAACGACGCGTAGTGCGAACACAGACTGGTGATATGAATTTGTTTTGGGGGTCAAGTAAGTTTGTATCATCAATCTGAGTTCTTACTACGCGTCATCAGATTGTAGGTTTCAGCATGGAGCACATATCATTTAAGCATCCCACAGATATAACGCGACCACTGGATATAGCAAATTTTAACAAAATGTATATCTCCACGCAATAACATCAAAATTACCAACCATATTATTTTACTTGGAGTGCAAACTAATCCTTGATACCTTCCCATAATATGCTTTTTTGTAATAAAGAACTGTATATGAATGTCATGACGAAAAAGTATCAAATAAATAACAATGGTAAAATGGGGCAAGGACTTTATGTTCCAAGATGCGGACGGCAGTTACGAACGGTTAGGACATCTGATCGTGAATGTTATATTGTAATCCTAGGTCGATAAATTGACAACTATGATACTGTCAATAAAATAAACAATCTGACTTCAACTTTTATAATAATAAAAATAAGGGTTGGGAAAAATCAAACGATTGTTATCGATGAATTTTGCAATACAATACTGAGAGTAGATGCACCGTTACAAATATAACCTAGATGTAAGTTGACAGATTCGATAGAGAAAGACTAAATTGTGAAATAAATTGAATGAGAATAGTATTATGCTAAATAAGTTTACTAGCTTCAAGAAAACTGTAATTGCGAAAACATTATTTGATAAATGACTGTTGAACCTAAAGTTGTTTCGAATTCCGAATATTTTGCAGGTAGCGGGAGAGATAAGTATTTGACAGTTTGCGAAGTTTAATAAACGTGTTTTAAATCTGGGAAAAACAAAGGAAAGTAAATTCTCAATAAAAAAAGTATTGCCAAGTTCACAATACGATTATGACCTAATTTACTTGGACAGATTATTTAGAAACAAATAGTAATCACCAAGAAATAATCACCATTTTGACGTCATATTATGTGTAAATTAATGATTACTAACCGTTTGTTTTTGAAACACAAGATTCTTCTGCAATATCTATACCCGCTTTTGAAATGGAAAGCATACTTTCAATTAAAGGGATTAGAAAGTTTCCAACACCACAACCGACTTCAAGAAGAGATCTTGGAGTTCTGTTATGTAAAGATGATAATTCTGTAAACTCGTGTGTTGTCCAATGGCGATCCTTTTAAATTAAAAAACAAAGTATTGTAAAAGATAAAGTACCAACTTAATCATTGAACGAATAGAATATTGCATCAAGATAAATGAACTGTGGTGCAACAATCGGTAGCCTACGTAGGAGATCTGGCAATTAGTAAAATAAATTCACCTTCTTTCGAACTGAAGATGTAAAAGATATTAGACAAAGAGGCTATTTAAAACTAGCGATAATATTCATGAGCGTAGGAAAATTACAGACTGTATCTAAGATTTGACAGGGTTAGATTTTATTTTTCATCAGTAAATGGTTAAATTGGAAATCGATATTCTAGGCTGTTGGTAGATAAGGCTGAAATCTCCCTACTTTAAACCATCTTTATCAACAGTTCCCCACGTCCATGTGCATTACTGGTATAGGATGAAAGTTTTATAACTTCTTTAGACGACCAGTTGTTTTCATTAAAGCAATTCAAGTCTTGAACTTTCATTCAAACTTTTGTAGAAGAAAAAACTCTAGCATGAGAATTAATGAATACAACTTATTTACCATCTTAATATCATGGTCACCGCTGGAAACCAAAACACCTAGGTCGATGTTATGGCGAAATCCATTGTTGACTGGTATTTATTGATCTCCAGTCGTAGGTAACAACGATTTTTGAAATATGTAGGTGATTTATAGTGGTAAAGGAGCAATGAAAGCAAATTTGAACAATAAGACTAGAATCATAAAACTTCGGCACCGAACCATGCATCACATGTAGGATTAAATTAACTATCGGCCAGAACTGTTGGTGAATAATCACCAGACTATTCAAAAACCTCGCAAAATTCACTAGCGTCAGCTGCGAAACCGGTGTCTAGGATGTTCCGCAACATGTTTACGGGATACAATGATTCAGTAGATAATACCCACCACTTTGTGCATAAACTTACGCGGTTTACTGCGTCACTATACTGCATTGTGTAGATCACCAAATGCCTACACGGTAAATGAGTTTCGCACCAAAAATAGCAGTTACATTTTATGATATCCGTGCAGATAGTGTACCTTCCAGTAAAGCTTCGTACTGAAAAGGTATTTCACAATGAGCGAAAAATTGGGTCAACATGTGTGCATCCCATCTTCCAAAAGTTGACAGGCGCGCGGACTTATACGCCTCCATAAGTCTAACATACCGTGAGTGTTACGGATAACTATCGACCGATTAGTGATACCTTGTTTACAACCAGTAGTTACTTCGCAGAAACAAGTGATATGCTCAAAGTAAAACAGTACGCTTCAAATTCCACGTTTTTATAACCCTGTGAGTGACTTCAACGAAGTTGGTATTGGTCTGCAGAAGTAGTTGAGCATGTAGCTTGAACGCTCGAGTTCACTTTTTCTTTGTTATCATGAAGTTGTTCTCCAGTAAACAAAAATTTTTTGGATCTTTTTGTTTAATATACTGACGTACAAATGGAATATAAAAATGATATCAATGGACTAAATACACTTTTTACCGTTCAACGTTTTTTGTGTACATTACATCCAGAAATAGTTGAAACGTATTGGTTGACACTTTCTAAAGAAACAATAGCCACATAATATCGTCTGCTTACTCGCCCAAGAATGTTGCATAAAACATAGCATCTGCACAAAATAGCCTGAGCACTCGGAGAGTTGGTAGACAGAGCATTGCTTGTGGCAGGGCTGCCGTCAATTACAAAGGATTCAATAGGTATGCTAGACAAAACACTGTCGCGGAAAAAAACGCTAAAAACCTTTTTACTGGATCTGAAGCTTTTCTGGCTTTAAATTTGAAGGCTATGTCAACAGCCTTTATAGATGCATCTAATGCTAGTTCCTGTCATAGTGACATCTGTCACAATGGGATATCATAGAAGTTGGAACTTATGGAGTTGGTTTTCGTATTATTACTATCATGTATATTTTTATTGTACAATAAGTGGATTACTAAATCTATATATTGCGTTTCTTTAACACTTTCGTTTAATCCATTAACTATTAGTGAGCTGTATACTATTCCTATTTTATTGCTAATTGATTATTCACAGGAGCTTATGGCTGATATATGTATAATTGTGATTTTCCACCTTACGGTGCGATGCAGTCCAGTGTCTGTAAGTAAACCCACTTGTGTTTGAAATATAACAACAGAAACTGGTTGCTGACTTTTTGGACTCATGGCAGCGTGTAGAGAAAGGTTTGTGGGTTACGGACTAACAGAAGCTTAGAGGTGTTGGCCAGGTGTATAGTCAGTCAAATCTGAAACTAGGATATAGAATAAATAACGGACGTGGAATAAACAAAATTAGAACTTTGACTCGTAAATTTAGCACGTGACATTGGTTGGCGTTCCAAGACAAAACAATTTCTAATATGTCCGTCAAACGGTAAGTTATGTTCTTTTGATCTCACGTACACAGGAAATAATACTGCAATGGACCATCTACGTCATATATATATATATATATATATATATATATATATAATCCACGCTTAATTTTATTTTACAGAATCGTATAAATTAAAATTAAAATTATGCCAAGTAATAAAAACCTTGAAAAATCGAACACCATTACGCTTGTAGAAGCGATCCCAATTTTTGCCACATTCTGTGAAAAGTTTGGTTCGTTCAAATGAACTAACCAATGTATCGATTTGTTTAGTGATGACCTTGTTTATTTCTTCACCTTCAATTACAGTGGAATCCTGCTGGCCAAAGTTACTATCAGCTGTGATGTGTAGATCAAAGAACGAAAGTTTTGTTTACATAACAGAAAAAAATAATGATTTAGTTCAAACATGGAAATATTAACATTTTACAGTATGAAATTTTTATAAGCACCTATTAGTTGGTTAGTAAATTGATTTTAATGAATTTAATTTGGACACTAACATAAAAAAACTTTCGTACAAATAGACAAGAACAGAAATAGTATGATTTCAAAGTTGATGAAGTTATTTTCAAATTGGGGTTGTGGAGATTGTCGAATTTCATTAAAAGCATGAATCAATCAGTTAGACCACCATTGAAAAAGTAGAAGCAAAAGACGGTCGTTTCGTCCTATTATGGGACTGAAAATTATCGTGTGCTCTTTAGTGACTGGCTTTCAGAGGGAATTGTCAAAGTTCTAGTCAGATGCCGTGACCAGTGGAGTCTAACCGTGTTGGCTGTGGGGCAGTTACCCACCGAAGATAGTGGAAAATGGTCGCACGACAACGTGGATTGGTTGAAGTTAGACATTATTAATGTTGGATTTGAATCCAGTGTTCTAGAGGTTAAGCGTTTGTGTGATACCGAAGGTCCTGGGTCCGAACCCCATATGCGGGATCGTGGATGTGCACTGCTATAGTCTCGTACTAGGACGAAACAGATATCCAGTGCTTTCAGATTATCAATGGTGGCCTAACATTGGTCGGTATTTGATTTCAATGGGATAAAATCATTGTGTGAAGGAGGATAAAACCAATTGTATTTTCAAGTTCCATGAATCTCAGAGATAAATCACATTGTTATTATTATTATTATTAATGGCTATTATTATTATTAATGCTCTGATGATTATCTGTTTATTTAGTCTGCCAATATACTTTTATTATTTTCACTTGCTAACTGTACATGGTATTTTAATTGTAAAATTCTGATATTTATTCAGGATACAGAGATTTCAGAACACTTAGTTAACTGCGCAGTTCCTGGGATAGTTATATGTGATACTATTGGATCTTACATGACTATCTTGACAACACAAATCATAGCTGCAATTGATACTGTTGAAACATCAGTTGGCGAAGCCTATTATTTCATGCCCCATGATACTTGAGATTAAAAACACTAGTAAGGATTTTAAAAATTTTCAGTGATCATTGGTACAAATAAGATGTCAGTTATTATTACAATCTGTCAGTTATATAAAGGTAGAAATTGATAAGAATGTTAGTTTACTTCACCATATTTTACATCATTATAGTAAGATAAAGATATAAAACAACAGAAATTATATTAAACGGATTGATGCAAACAAATTAGCAGAACTTTTCATTGTACCAAAATACCAAACCGAGCTAGCTTCAAGGTTAGCTATCAGCCCACTAAAAAGTATGGATAGGCACTAGTTGCAAATACATGACGCCATGAAAATGGCGAGTAAAGTCGCTTGCAGCTTCGCTAAACGCCTAGCTTATAAACTCTGTATTTCTACAGGCTCCTTACAACTAATTGAAGCACGCCTGTCTACTCCGGGTGACCGAGAGTTTGACAATAAACGTAGATTTTTAAGGAATGAAATTGTGCAAAGTTTGGGTAATGACTGAGAAGCCCAGTGGTCAGAGCATGTTAATGAGTTGAGAGCAGTGGCAACATCTGGTAACTGGTGAGAGCTCTCTCAACTGATCTGAGCCACTAGGAGCATGAAGTCTGGTGTGAGTGGAACAGTCTGAAAAGCTGATAGGATGCTAATCAATAATATTTAGTGACGTCTTAGACAATGGTTAGAGCTTATCGAGGAATAATTCATGTGGTCTGCTGCCCTGGTGACATTGATCAGATTATCTTGTTCCGTAAGGCCGATGACGACTGATCTACCTGAAGAGGCAGAATTCCACAAGGAACCCGAACTCCTGAAGCGCCATAAATGACTAGGACCAGACTACTTACTACAGGCCATTTTCGAAGAATGGTGGGGAACTTCCGGTAAAAAAAACTGACTGAATTGTTTGGAAAAGTTTGAGAATTAGAATTTTCCAACATCCTGAAATGAAGCGACAGTCGTCGCTATCTTTAGACAGAGTCTACGTCGTCTATGTAACAAACATCAGGAGGTAGATCTACTCCCTGTTGCGTCCAAACTATTGGCTTGAGTCATACTTGACAGATTGTCCAAAATCCGTAAAAAAACAGACTGGTTTTATTTAGGTCGAGAATGGATCGATCATATCTTCACTCTCGACCGAACGTTAGAACACTACTATGCTTATTCCAAGTCAACAATTGTTATGCTCCTTGAAATAAGAACAGTCACTGATCCCTTAACCAGGACTGTTCTCTGTTGAAGGGTGTGCCAGGGAAACTTAAAATATTGAAGGTTCTGTATGCAAACACCATAGGTAAAGTGGGGGCAACACAACCATCTCCTTCAATTGTTCCATTCTAGCGAGGTTAGAAGGGGTTGTACAGTCGCACCCCTACTAACTTTTTCACTGATGATATTCTGAAAACAGTTATGATTGAAGTATGTGGTGATGGTGAAGATCTGTTACCTGGATAAAAACTTTTCAACCGTGAGTATGAGGATGGCATTGTATTACTGTTTGATGATACTCAGGCTATGTAATCCGCACCTCATCAGTTAGCAATGTGTCCGTAGAAGGACAATAACACTATCACTATTTACCATGTAATTTGGTTTGCTGATGATCGAAAATTAACTACGATTTGTACTTAATGAAGCGATTATCATTACTAAGATATTTTAAACAAAATAGAACTACAATGCCACTGCCAACACATCCATTACTGCAAAGATATGAACAAAATAATGAATTGAACACACACACAAAAACAATATTTAGAAACGTTTTAAAAAGGTAATATTGTGTTGACTTCAAAAGTGAGGACGATCAAAATATTTTGGTATTTCGCAACACAATAAGAAAGTACTTCAGGAATGTGAACCATACAGACAAATATCTTTCTTTCTATCATAACAAAGTACATTTTTGTTGAGTTTCATCTTCAAACGGATGTTTAGAATTAGTTTGTCTTAATTGGTCTTTTCTGGATAGAATGGTTCGTAAACCACAGCTATTGAGGTAACAGTAGCGTTATTGCTTGAATTCCATTGGTTTTCTCTGTTTATCACTGGATTCTCAATTTGTTTCTGTTTTATCACCAAACTACACATGGGTGAACATATTTTCTACTATTACATAAGCCGTTAATGTCACTTTTCTCAAAAGTAAACAACTGGTCTTCACTGATATACGGATATTTCAGCTACGTTTATATTTGAAATTATAATAATTTAGGAGACTAAATTATGCAACTACAGACAAGTTTGTCCATTTGTTTCATTAGGAACCAGATATAAATAACACAAGCAATATTGACACAAGTACAAAACGGGGATGAATGACTTATACCACACAAAACTATTCATTTATACAAGGTATGTCTGCCACCTTACACTAGCCAGTCACAATGTAAATAGGCTGGATATATCTGGGATTAATTCACTTCATACTTTTACTGTGAGCTAGACTAAAGTGAAAAGAACACAGAATACAATACAGTGCAACGAAAATATTGAGACTATTAGCTGCGAATACATTCCAAACTTGATCAACAGAATTCAGTCATTAGTGTGGAATAGACGACATGAAACTGATCATTTTACTAATCGACGAGTATAAATAACTCACTTTTACAATATTTTGATAGTACTGTAAATAACTTGTAACTGTAACAGTAAAATAAGCTTAAATATGTACAAAAGTGTTCGTGAGGCTATAAATAGCCCTTTCTAACTTGTGTGAATTAGTATACAATCAAGATGGACGGTATTCTATCCATTATCTACAACCAACTAATTCAGAATCTCCCAAAAATGGGATTAATCTAGTCGCCTAGATGGAGCATAAAGATCAATAAGTGAAAGGAAAACAACCCATCTCATATAAAATTCTAGTGGTGTTGTTCACGAGTGAAAATGAAACTATTTAGATACCCACAAAGGGGTAACATGGGTAATTAAGTGAGTGGGGATATTTAAACGTACTTGGTGAGTGAGTTTCTGTTCTTTGCTCCGTGAAATCCTCTGATGAACTAGAGCACTGAGAACTGTGCAAGTAGAGTTAAGATTAACGGATAAACAAACCTTGAAGAATCAGCTAAAATTTGGTTATCTAGTTCAGCATAAATATCAGCATATGATTCTAAAAACAATAGTAACTGGTTCCGAAATATGTAAACACTTACCTGTATTTGAACTATCTACACGCGTTATTTGTTCTAGAAAACGATCTTGACAACAAAGAATTTCTTTACTAGTGGAACATTTTGCGTAGGATTGTAACCGCTGTTTATTTAATGTTAAAAACTGATGGCCCCAAGAAAACTTATTTAAGAATTCAGTTGCTTGATTGTGTTCACCAAGAATATAAAGACTTGCAGCCAGAGCCTCAACACATGATAATTGAAACGGTTTGCCGTATTTTACCGGATTAGATGCAATCAAAAGTGGAAGTAAACGTCCGTGATGAAATTTCAACTAAACAATAGAAAATGTAATGATAATAGTTAGGAGTATATGAAGCGAAAGAAAAATAACTGAGAATCAGATTTAGTGAATATTAAAAAAACCTAATCAAGCTTCTATTCACGGGAAACGAGTCGATATCGTTTAGAAATATGAGGTAGTAAAAAATTTTGTATGCAGTTATTGTTTCGCGGTTGAAATAATCATCTTTCAATCAATAAGTTGCAGGTCTGAACTCTACTTCATCTAAATCAGCATAGATAGCAGGATAGGAACCACATTTCCTACACGAATAGTACCCTATACTTGATGAGTTAGCTTTCTTCCGATTTATTCTTATATCAGTCAGCATTTAATGGATACATGAGGACTCGGGTTAACATAGGTTCATGACCTTATTTAGATGGCTTTCCATGATTAATATCAGCATCACTTACTCAGTGTTTTGTGGGATTCTACTTTCAAATACTCGTAATCTACACAGTTTCTACTTTCAACAATCATATTTCACATCTATACTCTCTTAATGGACAAATCTTGCCTGTAGTACCTGCTTCGGTTTGGGCACCCGGACAGTATCCCAGACTTTACACAAATCGAGTGACTTATGTGGCGCATATCTAATTGGAGCCTCCTTGTACCAATATTTGTGTTTAAATAAATAAATAGTACTACAATTGGCACAACTTGCCATATGTTAGATGATCTTTTTATACCCACATAAAGATTTTTTGGAGTTATCAACTAGTCATGGCCAATGAGAATCACAAGGTGAGTGGAATGGATTATGCTCTAGGCAGTTAGTTACCTGTAGACAGAATGTACATCATCAGATTTCCCTCTTGTTCTATGTGTTCATAGAATATATTTTCACATTTTTAGTCAATATTTACCAACTGGTGTCTGTAAACCTATACACACAAGAAGTTACAAACTTCATCAACTCATATACCAAGTACATGTTTATATACTTCCCGACTGTCGAAACCCATGCGGGTAGGGCGAGCTTCGAGTCAATTAGCCGTTAACGTAGAACCTAGTCTAAATGTGAATCAGTTCGATTTCCCAAACTCCACATCAGCACTGTGAGAAAACCAACAGTACATGATACGAATAATTAACGGAACCAAAAAAAGTGCAAGTATGAGAAACAAAGTTCATAGGAAAAATAGACGGGCCCTAAGCCTATGTCGTGTAGGTTCAATGTCATATTTTAACCGAAAAGCACCAAGACCATGTGTGACCAGAGTATTAATGATGATTATGATTCATATAACCTTACCTTTTTGAATCCCGTCTGCTCCAATTGAGCCCAAGAGCAATCCACTACAGCAATCCCACCACTATGCATCAACTGGCGGTCAGTGTCAGGAGATAAGACACAAGTCGCAGTAGGTGTAAGAACAATGCCTCCAAAGCTTTCGTTCAGCCGTAACAATTTTGTCATTCCCAAACGAACCAATTTGCGGCCCGAGCAACGCTTCGGATCGCACTGTTCAAAGTCCCACATAGCTGTTAGAATCTTTCTGGGTGCTTCTAATCGATAAAATAAATATGGACAAACCTACCGTTATTTAAATTACTACCACAAACATGTGTTTCAGCCATACCTCTCTCGTACTTTGAGCTTGACAAATGTTTTCTTTTAGTTTTCATATCGGAGAACTGAAAATATACGAGATTAAAATCGTACTGCTGATAGACTTCGGCGTTTTTAAACCAACAAAAGCAAATAAACAACCGAATGACATTAGATGTCAGGATTACTAGATATACAAGGGCACAGCACTGACCGTGCATCCGATTTACATCAAAACCGTTTGATGTTATTTACGTCATTGATATATTTGGCTGGAGGACACTTTGTGTTGCTGGACAAGACTTGATACAGAAGAGCTCCTTAACAAGGCAGAAGCTTATATCTACTGCTCACTCACTTAGTACAAACCAGTACAAATATGACGTAGGTTACAGTTACACAATATTTTTTCCTGTACATGACTACACTGAGAGCTAATGACTGTTATGTGTTATTTCTGGCTTAATGGGGGTGAAACAGTGTTGATCTAGACCATGATACATCACTCAGGAAACAGAAAAAAAAGAACGTTAGTTGTGTATAAAATATTTGTAAACCGTTTCTCAGTAATCCACACTTTCCCCCCAAATGCCCTGGTACGACCGAGAGTGGGAAGGTCCTGCCCTCTCTCTCGAAATGCTCTTACACGGCCACGCGTATACAGCCTCTGCCAAGAATGTCCTACTCGCCGTTTTCTCGTGGCATTACTGTTATTTACGAAATTGAGAGGACGAAAAGCGAATGTCCGGCGCTTTAACGGGGTTGGTAGACATGGAAAGTCCACATAGGGGAGTTGGAAAACCCTGATTCCAAACCAATGATGCACATGGGCTCCAGTATCCTAAGGGAACAAATGGTGCATGAACCAATCGTTGGTGACCGGCTACCATGGGACTACATCTCTCTAAGATGTTCCACTGTCTTGTGGATTAGGCCTTTAGGTCAAAGGCTTCGGGTGTGGCCCCCTAGAAAACCACCCGCTTCGGTCTAGGAACCCGGGCAATATCATAGCCCTCACACAATTAAATGAAATGACATTTTTCTGTGTGGCGCATATTTATCTGGTGCCTTCTTGTACTAATACTTATGTGTTCAAATAAATAAATTACAGAAACCCTTAGCGTCATAAGTCGGACTACATCGTTAAATATGGATTTAGATGTTATAAAGATACAACACTGATGCACTCCCATCAAATAAACTGGTGTTAAATTTACGGACGAGTTTTTGTTCACAGAGAAATAATTGTTTTATTGCTATGGGTTTCTGTACTAGTGTTTGTTAACAAAAATTTTGAACGTTACATCCAACTACCAACAAGTTCTTATAAGACATATAGGTCAACGAATTAGTGGGTAATATTTGATGCAATATTTTTGTTTACTTAGGAACTGAAATGAATCAAGTAACTGTGTAAATACTTTAAGCCTATCAGTGGAGTTATCTAAAAGTTAGTGAAATCTTGTCTTTTTATGAAAATAATCACAGAGGAAAACAAGATAATGACGATGAGCAGTAGAAACATTTAGTCTTAACATTGTGAACATGAAGATATACATATCCTAGAAACTTCGTGTAACTTAGAGATCCGTTTTTCAGTAATTTCCGGGTTTTCAGTGTTCTAAATGACTAGATTATATCAAGCAATTCGATTATGACATCGATACATATATGCTGGGGTTTGATCACTGAACGTATGTGGATTTCCCCAAAGTTGTTTAAAATTCTGGGAATATCTTAGTAAAAACTCAAATCTTTGGGGGAGTTCCCAAACTATAAAAGAATTATGGAGTTTTAACGAAGAACGTAGACCTATTTCCCCAAAGTTTTAAAAGATTGTGGGCACGTTTCGGGTTTCCCCCGGAATTTTTTATCGCGGCTTCTTCAAAACGGACAAAACGTTTTTCCAACATAAGGAGGTTGGGATATATATCTCAATCTCTAATTATATGATTAGACAATCATTTTTTTCTTTTTGGTGCACATCTAAACTTGGGGAAATTTACCAGCCTAACAAGTTTTGATCAAAAACCAGTGGTTTCTGGAGTTAAAACTACAACGCAGGGATGGTAAAATAAAGGTCGGAGCCTTAAAAAGTCGCCCGCCGTTTCTTTTTAACGACCTTGAATGGCTTGGCACCAGTTGTTAGTTGGAAAATTGCGCCAGATCACTATTTGCAATCGGATTGGATCATCTGTGTAGGTGTTTGGGTGCCATCATCCGTCTATGGGGGTTGCTGAAGGTCAAGTTATCGTAAAACGGTTGGCTCACCATTTCGAGAACCTACAAGTTTTTTCAGAAGACTATTTAAAATATGATTTGACGACACTATGGTTTCATAGTGACAAACAGACGGTGCGCTATTTAAAAGGACAGAAGTATTGTTACTTGTTGAGTTAAATTCACTGTTTTGATCATAAATTACTCATCAAAACTACTGTTTACGCTTTAATAGAATTTATTTCAGTTAATGTGATGTTGCATTTGTGTGTTTTCATCTTTCTTTTGTGTATATACTACATCAAAGCATTCTTGGTCGACTTTGGCTTGATTTATTTGATCATGGTTGAGATACTTCTTACATACCCATCTTGTCTACCATTTTAGTTCATTTTTAAGATGTTCGGCTCTGCTCACAAGTGTAGATAGCCATATTGCTTATTCCCCGTGGGAGAAGGAATGGAATGTGATGAATGTAAGAAGTGGTTCCATAAAATGTGCACACGCTTGAGTACCACTGCCTATAAAAGGTGCTCAAACCCTAATTCCTATTGGCTTTGTATTTTTTATTGTTCGAGCAAAACGTTACTCATTCAAGAAGCAATCAGCTTTCTGGCATTAGCTAACAAAAAAGTGACGACGGTAACATGGATACTGATAACGAAGAATGTGTCAGAGTCATAAATGCTGTCACGGCATGTGCCAGACACCCAACGGTGCAACACAAAACGGAGCTTTCTACCCCGTAACAAATAACGAGCGACACACCTTTAGACATTAATGGACAAGTTGCTACAGCAGCGACTGATGATTCTGAGTAGTTCTAGTCTGGATGCTGAGACTGATGGGAAATAAGTGACGTCTAAACGTAAAAGAGAAAGAAAAATAGCCGAAGAAAGCGACCGTATAATTGAAAAAACAATGTCGGACTAACATTCTGAATATCAGGTTACTTCGCTGAAGTCCAAAAAGAAAGAAAATATTTAGCCCTATTGTGGATAGGAAAAGTTCGGCTTCATCAACTGTTGTTGTGAGACACTCGCTCGACTCGCACGACACTATTGCAAGGAAAGTTAACAGTGAGAAGCCAGCAGTTAACAGGCAGGAGCTGAAAACCGTGAACCCTACTTTTAAAGAAGTTAAACAAGTCCCTAGTTTAATTATTATGAATCTATGAGAGTCGAAAGACAATGACCCTGTTAAGAGAAATGTACACGGTATGCAGTTAGTGGGATCTGTCATCCGAAATGTACTGCCTGAAGAGGCTTCGGGGGTATATATCACGAAAGCAGTAAGATTCGGTAAATATGTTAAAGGCGATACCCAACAAAGAAGGATCTTGAAGTTAGTACTCGGGAATTTTGAGGAAAGGGACGTAATATTGAATAACGCACGCAAACCTCGTGATTCAAATATTCGCATTCGACCAGATTGGCCACTTGAGGATCGGATCAGAGTTAAAAACTCGAAAGCTAAATGGCGGAACGAACTTGAAGATTAAGTGTTTTCGGGTAGTACGTATGGGTAGGACGTATGATTCCAAAAACACCTTAAGTGTGTGCTACACAAATGCCTGTAGTCTTCGAAATAAAATGTCTGAGCCAAGTCTGATGATGGTTGAATTAAATGCCGATATAATTGTTGTCACTGAAACTTGGCTGACTGTAGATATAGACTGTTCTCCTATCATTTCAGGCTACATCTGTATTAGGAGTGATAGAGTTATAAGTCGCAAGGGAGGAGGCATAATGTTATATTTTAGGGACCACTCTAGCATACAATCGATCTTAACGGAGGCGCATGCTAGTGGTACGTGTGAGGTAGTATGTTGTACAATTAGGTCTAGAAACGGGTTAGCGACTATAGGAGGAATATATCGTAGTCCGCGTTGTTTTGCTGATGACATTATCATAAGACACGTCTTTTCTTGGAGTAAGGCAGAATGTTATACCGTCGTTGGAAACTTCAACGCACCCCATATCAACTGGAGAGAGCTCACAGCTTCAATTGGGAGACTCGATAGCGACCTTCCATCAACAATTATCCAGTGTGAACTCGTACAATGTATCGAAAACGGACACATAGTGACCTGGAACATGATTCTTCATTGCTAGAACTTGTCCTCTCACACCACTGTGAAGATGTCGTCGACATTCGACACCTTCCCCCACCGGTGAATAGTGATCACGTTGTACTTTCCTTTAAGTTCCAGATACATGGTATAGAATTTGCATCTGCTCCACCCCGTTATTATATCTGGAGAGCTAATATTCCGGCAATCAGAGACTGTGCTATCTTGATTGACTGGTAGGTCGATGCTGATGGATCGATCGGAGACGAATGGAATAGCTTTAAGTCTACGTTCGAATCCGTAACTCAACCGTTTATCCCATGGTAGACACGCAAGCTATCACATTGCTCTCCATGGATTAGTAAAGAAACTCGGAAGTTGCTAAAGCGTAAGAAACGCTTCTGGGACTTATTCTTGTCAACAGGACAGGTATCATTTAAGTGAGAATGCATAAAAATCCGAATCATATGTAAAACGACCACAACTAAATCCCGTACCACTTACGAACGACAGTTGGTATACGATAGCCGTACCTGTCCGAAGCGACTGTTTTCGTACGTTAAAAGGCGGACAGAACGTAGTGATGGTATTCCGCATTACTGTTAAAAGAAAATTCAGATTTACTAGCTGAATCTGGTCTAGCAAAAGCTGAGACATTTGCAACCTATTTCGGTGAAGTCTACTCTACGTGTAGTGTTACAACTACTTGTCCTATTTACAGCGATATACCAGTCATAGGATCTATACACGTGACTGAGGAAATTGTTCTTCTATTAATAAATAACCTCGAAAGTTGCAATATACGGGGCCCTGATGGGTTACAACCCGGTTTGCTGTCATCGCTTGCGGACATTATTTCAAGACCGCTCACGACGCTTTTCAACATGTCCCTTTCACTCGCTCAACTAACTAGAGACTGGAAAGACGCTATAGTTAGTCCTATATTCAAGGATGATCAGAGACGGATCGTATCTAACTACCGGCCTGTCAGCCTGACCAGCATAGTCACTAAGTTACTTGAAAAGATAATTCGGGCTAAGTAACTGAGTCACATAGATTCGTATAATTTGTCAACTCCGGAGCAACATGGGTTTCTTAGCAAACGTTCATGCTTATCTAAATTACTTATTGCGAGAGAGGATTGGACAGCAACCCTAGATAATGGCCTGTCTGTCGACGTGATATTCATAGATTTTAGCAAAGCGTTTGACAAGGTTTCACACTTAGGTCTTATGCAGAAGCTCTCGAGCTTTGGAATAACAGGTGCTATACAGGAATGGATAGGAAGCTTCTTATGTGACCGCAGACAGAGAGTAAGGGTCAATGGAACGCTGTCCGAATGGAAACCGGTCAAAAGTGGTGTACCCCAAGGCACCATCTTAGTCCCTTTACTTGTCCTTCTGTATGTTAATGAACTACCTCTATTACTTAAGTCGTCGATATTATTGTTTGCGGATGACGTCAAAATCTAGAGAACAATAAGAAGTGAGTCTGATCGTTGTCATTTTCAAGCTGACTTAGACGAATTTGTTAGATGGCCCGTGACTGATGCTTGGAAGTAAGTTCCAGGAAGAGCGTGCTCATACACATCGGGCACGGTAGTAGTTACCATTGTAACATTAATGGTACATCTCTTACACGCCTTCCTGAGCATAAAGACTTAGGAGTGACCATAAGTCACGACTTGAAAACAACTACGCATGTAGTAAACAGAACACTAGTTGGGGACAATCGAATATATTTAAGCAAAGATTACAGACTATCTCAGTAAATTCTGATTACCAAAGAATGAACAGTCAATTTGCAAATTAACAATCAATTGTTTCAATCTTCACTGTTTCTTCAATAATTCCATTGTTCATGCATTTTCCAAACGATTGCGCTTCATTTCAGTTCTTTCCTCATCGGTCTTCTGCGAAAATACATTCTATGCCTGACCCACACCATATACTACTTATATGGATATAAGTAGATCACACCACACTCGTCCCCCCTTTAAAGCATTCGTTCATGCGGTGGTTCTGCTCGCCGTGCCACTATCTTCTTCCACTGCAGTCTGTGCCAAACTCTCCGTCAGAATGTCGAGTCTGCGGCGCGCTGAACTCCATAGCTCCGTCGACCTGCCGGGGCACCAACATCCGCATCCACCCGGCACCTGGGACGTTCAACACCCGTACTCCACCGGCCTGCTGAGCCATCTACATCCGATGTCCGCCCAGCAGCCGCACGTCCCACTGCTCCTCTCCGTCGACAGCACCTGCTACAGCCAACGCCTCCCGCCAGAACACTCCACTCGACGCCAACTCTCCCCACCAGACTGCCCCAACTAGCACCTCCACTCCAGACCCGCAGCGGCGTCCGCAGAACAGCACCCTTCCTCCTCCTGGTTGGCAGCGACACCAAATGTAGTAAACAGAACACTAGTTGGGGACAATCGAATATATTTAAGCAAAGATTACAGACTATCTCAGTAAATTCTGATTACCAAAGAATGAACAGTCAATTTGCAAATTAACAATCAATTGTTTCAATCTTCACTGTTTCTTCAATAATTCCATTGTTCATGCATTTTCCAAACGATTGCGCTTCATTTCAGTTCTTTCCTCATCGGTCTTCTGCGAAAATACATTCTATGCCTGACCCACACCATATACTACTTATATGGATATAAGTAGATCACACCACACGCACTGCAACGCGGCTGCTTCCGAAGGTTATTATGCGCTATGGTCACTTCGCCGAGTATTTAAATACTTTGATGAGATGTTTCGAATTTTATATCCTACCTATGTAAGGCCACACTCAGAGTACTGTATCCCAGCAGCTAGCCCATGTCTGATAAAGAATACTAGCTCACTTGAGTGTGTCCAGCGAGTGGGGACGAAATTAGTGAAGGGTCTTTCTAAACTCCCTTACGATAAGCGTTTAAAACGTCTAAACCTTTCCCCTTGTCTTGTCGTAGGATGCGGGGTGACCTTATATTGGCAATTCGTATCTTAAATTATGATTTGGGTGTTAGTGCGTCTTATCTTTTCGCTCTTTCAAGCACTGATAATCTCCGGGGTCATTACAGGAAGGTTCAGAAACCGCGATCTAGTAAACTGAAGGTGGGGTACCGTTTTTTCATCCAGTGGTCAATAACTGGAAGGCATTACCCGAACAAGTGGTATCAGTCCCATCAGTGAACATTTTCAAGGAGAAGCTGGACCTTCACTGGAAGTCAGTCTGCCAGGATTAACACAGGTTCATCAATCCACTATCTTTATTACTGAAGACTGAAGACCAGTACGTTTTTCTACTCTTTTATTTCTACTGGTTAGACCGTTAAACATCTTGAGTGGTTCTGAATAAATTTGAAGAGGTGGGACAGTTTCCCCAGCACTTATTGATTTCTATACATCAGTACACATAAAGTAGGCCTGTAGCGGTAAATAAATCCCCAAAGTCAATAGCACTGTAAGTCTATGATATTTGATGCTGACCTCATTAGTTTTAATGGACTCATCCAGCTATAGGTGCTCGGTCGTGCATCTGCATCAGATCACGAGTAGGTACTCCGTACTTTACGTCTCCTAAAATCACTTGCCAGCTAATATTGACCACTTATCGATACATCAGTAGACCATCAAATGCAACTTCCAACCTCTTCATTTCTGACTGGGTTGTCACATTCAGAATATAATAGGTGTTACTAGTTAAAGCGTTGTCAAACTCCAACTTCTTGTGGCATCTTTAGGCCTGTGATTCGATTTTACATGAAGTAGTGTGAATCAAGAGAAAGACGCTACGAGTATTCGGAATTTGACAACTTGACATGCAACAACTCTATGATTGAAGGATACCAACCACGTGCAATCAGGAGTCCAAAGATATGTTCGGAGGACTATCGATCCGTTGAGAAGCGTTTGGTCTAAGCTGGTTAGTAGCTGCAAGTAAATCCGTCACATCGGGCTCATCAGATCGTTGTGGTGGACCGAAAATATATTAATTCCAGAAATCACAACAAAGTTATTACGTCAAAAATCGATGTTTCAATTCACAAAACATAAATTACACATACAGGAAAAATATACAGGACGTTACTCAGATTATCAGGACTTGACATGTCCGAGTTCCATTTGGTCTGGTAATCCACAAAGGGACGCGTAGCTCAGCTTACCCAATTGTGGTCTTTACCCCGTTGCACTAGCAAGTGGCTATCAGGATTCAGTGGCAGAGTGAATAACGCGATGGCGTTTGATGCGAAAGGTACTGGGTTCAAGTCCCAGAGTGAACATCAACTCTGAGATGCAGGTACATCCAGCTGACGAGTCCCAAATAGGACGAAACGCGCATCCTGGATTCTACTGCTAGCCGCCAGCCATATTTGCCTAAATCTCTTTTATTGTTTACAGTGATCTGTTGAAACAGTTCTCTCCATGACTTAGACCTTTGGCATATGTATATTAAATATGACCACACGGCAACGCCTAGTTGTAAAAGCGCTCACAAGCATATAGTACTCAGGAAGTATCAGTCACAGACAAGATGCCTTTGTCGTACTAGCGGATGTATTCTCTTGTCATTACACCGTGAATTACACGTAAATTACCAGGTTTCAAGTTGATAAGTGATCGAAGCGCGATTAACAATATCAAAGAACCATGACTCTTCGAAGAAGTCTGACAAGCTTTCAGCTATGAAAGCACCTGGTTCAATAAGTTCTCAGATGACCGTAGTTAAGGACCTTCATCATTTTGCTTTTTACCCTTCTTAATGCAAGAAAAAGGTCGTTTTTAGTGGATTAAACAATTATATTTCGCTCACCTAGTTAAAGTCGTTTTGTATATGTTCTTGACATCACTGCACTCAAATCTAGATCAACTCCCAAAGATTTGTTATGGGCGACAGTATCCTCCATATAATTTTATCGCTCAACTGAAGGACATGTGATATCGTGTAAATTATCAGCTGAAGTGTATAAAGATCTTTCACTTCCGACAGAATATTTAGCTTACTTCACTCTTTTTTCTACTGATTTTCGATGTTTGTCTGGTTTGTTGAGTTAGCCAGAAAATTCGCTTGCCATGTGTCTGGAAGAAAAAGAACAGATTTGTAGGCCGTTTCATAAGACCTAAGCCTGATATATAATGCCGTGTGAGCAATAGTTGAGAAAGATTATACGAATTTAAAGTCCATATGTCCATTATGGTGGCATGTCAAGATAAAGTCTATCGTGAAAGTTTCTTTTCCAGGTTGAAAAGCGTTATACGCGACTAGTAAGGTGTCGGTTGCCAGACAAAATTCTTGAAGTTGTGAGCTCTATCCAGTTGCTGAAAAGATCATCGAAATATCTAACGAAATATCTAACCTTTCTCATCCTTACTCCAATGAAAACCATGGCCTAGACAGAAATCGGCAGAAGGTAACAAGGACCAAAGACCTGTTCTTGGGTTCGAAATCCAGTCATTTTAATAACTCTCTTTTTTCTCTCTAAATAAATATCATTCTTAAGATTACGAAGTTTGTAATTAAGACAATAACTTATGTTGCGCTAAGATGAACTTTTCAGACTCGTTTCTATCTCCATTTCGCATATACAACTCATACATAATGTAGTTTAAAAATCCCCATAGATAATTCAAAAATGAACAATATTTGAGCGAACAATTGTTTTCAATAACTTCATCATCATGCTCTACAGTTATAAGTCCAGAATTATAATATTTTACAAAGTCCAAAATGAGGCATGTATTAATTAATTTGACAATGTTATATGTTAAAAATGGTAAACGTTTGCATCTGTTACGACATATATATACTTCAAAATTGTATTATTTGTAAATTAGAAAGGTCATTTAATAAAGGTCAAAGTGATTTGTAATCAAGTGTCTAGTCACAATTGATATAATAGTAATTTAGAAAAAATGAAAATGCAAAAAAATTGTGTGAATAAAGTGCATAGTAGGAGAATTTCATCTGGTCAATTGAGATAATAATGATAAATAGTAATAGTAATAATAATAATATTGTTGTGTGAAAATAATACGTAATAAAAGGGAATGTTATCAAGATAATTACGATAAAGGAATTGGGAATGATGGATGTGAAGATTAAGATAGAGGTGATCAACAAAAAAGGGAAGAAAAGAAAAAAGAGGGGGAGGTTTATAATATTTAGTTTAGGAATTAGGTGATCCAGTCGTAGGCCAAGGTAAACATAGTGGCTGGATATACGTTTTCATACTTTTCATACATAATGATTATCCTTTGCACTTAACTGAGATTTTCATAGCTTCACTGCAATCTATGACTGCACAAACATTTATTCTAACGCCATATCTTACCTCAATAATAAGTTATTTACTCACTAATTTATTTTGTTTTATTTTATTTTTATTACTCATTTGGCGATACATGCATAGTTGTTTATACTTGTTCTGTGTTCATAAACACACTTATTATCTATTTACGTATTTCGCGTCTCCTTTATTTCTATTTCCTTAGTTCCTTCCTTAAAATCCACTTATTATTCTTGTCAATTACACAGAACCTGATTTATTATTACGACTCCATTATTGATATTTTATTTTCCTTTTCTTTCCTTTCTCAAATATTGTAAATATTATGCTAACATTATTGAAACTTGTGTATTATTGCGTTTTTGAAGGAACCAGAAATGGTTTCTTCACAACACTCATGTACCCATAAGATGTTTGTGAATAATAATAATATTTCCCCTCGCGTTGACATTGTTCTTGGTTCGGACACAGTGTCAGAAAGAATACCAAACGGTTGCAACAACAATATGTTTTTATTTTTCGGTTCGCAAATATAGTTTATTACCGTCATTGTTGAAGTTGTTGTGGAGTGCAAATGACTGTAGTTTGTAATAATTCTCTCGTTTCGGTTTCTGCGGAAGTCGAAAAGTAGATTGCATTATTTGCTAATCTCACAATTGTACCTAACCATAGCAAATGCTGCATGATCTTCTTCGTGGTCTGCAACCCAAGCTATGTTTCCAGCAGAACACACAGAATAGAAGACTTCACTAGATGACAGGCAACGTGGCATATGGCTGGCTGTTGACTTACCAACTTCAAATTGATGTCATCGAGGTTAGAGCAGATAAGAAGTTCACAAGGTATTTGTATATGCCTTCTTGATTAGGTTTTTTCTGATCCCCATAATTTGTTAGTTAAACCCTAGCTTTTAAGTATTTTTCGCTCTTTAGATTGATGTGTGTTCTCATCCTCCTTCCACCATTCAGTCGTTTGTACGTTAGGTACATTTCTTAGAAGTATCATTCACTTATTTGTATTTGTCACTAGCTTAATACTGTTATATGCGATCTTAGTCAGAAGTGGTGTTTTTTCCCATTTAACATTTGACAGAGAAGCACTGGAGGATGTAAGAACCTTTACGTATCCGGGATGCATCATTGATGAACATGGTGGAGATGATGCAGATGTGAAGACGCGGATCGACAAAGCAAGAGCAACTGAAGAGCATCTGAGACTCAAAACAATTGCCAACCAACACCAAAGTCAGAATTTTCAATATAAATGCCAAGACAGTTCTGCTGTATGGGGCGGAAACTTGGAGAACTACGAAAGCCATCATCCAGAGGGTACAAGTGTTTATTAACAGTTATATACGCAGATACTTCGGATCCGTTGATCAGACACTCAACAACAACCTACTGTGGGATAGAACAAGCCAGAGTTGAGCGCAGGAAGAAGCGCTGAAAGTGGATAGGACACACATTTAAAAAATAACCTAACTGCATCACAAGACGAGCCCACACACGGAGTCCTGAAGGCCAAAGAATACATTACGCCGAGAAATGAAAACAGATATAAGAAGAATGAACAACAGCTGCATAGAACTAGAAAGGAAGGATCAGGACAGAGTGAGTTGGATAATGCTGGTCGGCGGGCTACGCTCTATTGGGGGTTAAATGCGCAAGTAAGACCTGTATTGTCATTTCTCATAATCAGTTGGTAAATATTCAAAAAGATTAGACTTCAGAAGTATCCAGAGTAAATAATTTACTGTATTTATTTCCTCGAAGGCTAGTCATTTAGTAACGTACCTCGATAAAAAGATTCTTGTACAAAGATATAAACCACCTTCTGGACATTCTAGCCTTCTAACAGCTGGCATGTTGTTTTTTTTTTAGTCGGTTCTACCAAATCTCTAATATGAACTAATGTGAAACTGTCAAGTTACTAGAATTCGATAATTAGCACGATCTCCAAGCACTTGTTTATATAAGCAACGGAACCTCGTAGATGCCAATTTAAAAGCCCAGCTAATTACCCAAATCTTCGGCCTACAGATTTTAGTGGCCTTATGCTTTTGATGTGGAATGTTTATTTCTATGGTTATCTTTTCTTATCAGACAAGCCACGAAATCTGGAAAAGCAATGCACTGTTTTCAGTTTCACTGAATATCACAGTTTGATATTTTCCCAGATTTTGCCTATTCGCATTTTATTCACTTATGAAACTATATGTCCGCCTGTGGATCTTTGGTCTAGTTCGGTATAAGTATATTTATTTTTGTCACTATAATTATAGACCGTACTTCAAAATTGTAGATGTGTTATGATGTGACTGCCTAATGTATAAGACCTTAATTGAAAGTCATATCATTAATTAGACTGACTCATCGTATCGTGACAATCAGGAGTGTAATTTCTGACCTTCCCTAAGTGTTACACGGCTAATGTAGATCCCAGTAATTATATGTCAAACCTCCAAGATCTTGTGGTTACGAACCAACACAACCACACGTCTTCTTACTCATTTATAGTTCTAAAAGTTCGGCTTTTTAAATGCCGTCATCAATCAGTCCATGGACTTGACTGCTATGTGAATTCACATGCCATAGTCTACACCGTCCACATTATATGTAGCTCAATACTTCGCTGATAATTTGTCTGTTAATTAACAAGCTTGGAATACTTTCTCCCTCGTCACTTTGATCCACAACTTCTCTCTATATATTGCTACGGATCGTTGCAACATGGTTATCCTAGACATCTAATTATACTGGATCACTCGGAATGACAAAACAGCTCACGTCAAAGCGTTATGATATACAAAAAACTATAGGATTCATATCGGCTCACGGTCACAATAAAGCTTATGAATGGTAATCATCGTAATTTTATACTATTCTATATTAAGAAATCGATTAACTAAGAAGAGGATACAACTGCCGAAAGAAAACATTCACCACAGTGAAGGACGGCATTGCTAGGTCAACTAAATTTGCACAACACGACAACAAAGCATCCGTTAGTATCGTTGTAAACGCATTACACTTAGCAATAGAAGAGAATATAGTGGCACTGGTACCTAACCTCACGATTCTTAAAGATGAACATATATTTACTAAAAAGGTTGATATTCAACATGTTTCTTTAGGAGGAGGTTGGCAATGGTGAACGCAGAAGCAATTGATCAGCATTTCATAGCTTGGTCATGCGAGCGCGGTCGCTTTTGTTTGCCTCTTGTTCTTCGTACGAAATATGTCATTCTATCCCCAGCCCAAGTGTGTTCTTCAGAATTGCTAGACGTCATACTGTTGATTATCACTGTCGGACGAGTCAGTGCATACAATGATGTGACTTCCATATGGAATCTTATAGATCAGACATTCACATCAAGACAAATCCACAGTCTTTGGACCAAGTCCATTATTATGGTAGTACTAATACCGAAGTAAAAAATAATTCGGTGAAGTCTCGCAACAGTAGACAAACGAAACCCTTCTTTTCATAATGGTTTCAAAATACTGAGTCTAAATACGGATATCATAAATTTTTATTGTGCCGCACAGTACTTTCAACACTGAGGAAGGCCGATAATTTGTATTTTGGAACTAATAAGGGTTACCCCTTGAGGCTGCGCACGGACGTCCCCGTGAATTCCTTCATCATTAACCAAATCGCTATACCATCGATAAGAAAGAAACATACAATAGCGTCAACATCACTCAACCAAAAGCCATTTACTTAAGAGGCTAGCCCTTTTTTCTCCACCCCAAAGCCTGATAATGAAACGACACAACCCCAACGATTAAGACTCAACCACTGACAGTTAAAGGTCAATGCGAGACTTCGCGCTGTGGAAGAACTCCAAAATTTCAGAAACACTCGGATGTAAGACATTTTCTCAGGTGATTTCTTTTCGTCTCGTTTTTCCTGTCCTATAGGTAACTGACTTCATCGTCAACTTCTATTGCTTTAAAAACGAAAAAACGGATGAAAACGATTTTAAAAACATCCTTATGTAATGTGGCTAGTGGCATCCTCAGAACTCCAGAAGACATGTGTGAGTTCACTTTCAGAACGAACCTTGGGAGAAATGCCTAGAATTTAGTAATGCAACATACCGAAGCGATGTCCCAGGCATCCTTCAGGATGAAGCTTTGCATATATCGGCCACCAGCGAAGATGATCTGTGCCACATGACCAACCACCTAAAGTCAAGGTCACACCTTGCGGTTAGTACCTAATGTGGATTATCCCTTCCCTGTATCCAGGTACTATAGTCACCTTCGTGATCGCACAACACAAACAATGTTATAGTTGAAATACACTAAAAAGAAAAAGCACAATGAACAGAGCGCGACCGTCACCGTATGGGCCAGCCTACAATGTGCAATTAAGTTATACGCGTCGGTTGTTCTTGGACTTGATGGAAATCAGTGGATCGTTCAACATTCATTGACCTGATTGCTGAATGATTTGGTGTGAGCCTTGTAGTTGGCGTCAAGTCGTTATTGACTATGATCACCACTACAGGAAGATTACGTAGCAGATATCGAATTGGATCCATCCGTAGGCCAAAAACCAAGAGGCGGTTGACAGTTGCAATAAGATATATTTGTTGGCGATCTCGTGGTATCGAAAGAATACCAAGACGCACCAAAGCTTATAGGCGGAACTACCAAGCGTAAGCGAGTTCGTGCAAGGTCACAGGCGGCGGAAAAAAGTGTGTCTTTAGTACACTTATACAATCAAGTACAGTAAAACAATCACTGGTACAATTTGTTATATTAATAACTATCTCCATTACATCAATCGTCTTTCCGTCACAAAAGTAGGTCAATACAGCTTAGTGACACTTTACTGGCCCTACTTATAGCCTTATAGGAACCAGAAAAGCATGTAGTGGTAATTTTCAGATGTTTCCCACACTTCTTGTTTCATAAATATAGGCCACTACCTGAAGGCACTAGAAATCTATTCGTACCAAACACGCGTGCTGTGAGATGAAAGCTTGTTCTACTCCATTTGCAACAACCAAGACTTTATCCAGTAGTTCAAGAATCCGTGAAAATTTAAATGAAAAGTCAGGGCTTTATTTAAGAGCGAGCGAAAATCATGCAAATATCTGGAAAAACTTTACTTTCTGTCTTGCACTTTGTTTGTAGAAGTGTGTACATATAAACGAAGACTTGAGAGTATCAACGACTAATCGATACTCCACAAGCAAGCTCAGTATAATAAAGCCATGTACATACAATTTACGACTATTCACAACATTGACTTTTCAGAATTCGTCTCTTAACAAGTCTTATTTCTTTTCAAACTGTAAAATTCACATAAAGGTAGTTGTCCAACAGAATCGAATAGCAACAACAGATACTAAGCATTTTTGTTAGTATCAGTAAGATAATTACAAATGCTAAGTTTCGAGTGCGCACATTTTTAAAACGTTAATTTTGTAGTTATCATTCACTGATATTAACCACAATTGATTTTATTTTCAGTCTTCTCAAATTGTTCAACTCAGGATTTTCCATATCACCTCACTTTTTTTGTTTTTATTTCATATACTGAATCGGTTTTATACAGTTATTTTGTTACCCTGACCGTAAATAAATAATTAACAGTCAGATTAAACCATCCAGCCTTTATTATGAATTTCGAAACCATTGCAAGTCAGATCATCAATCGAAGGAGGTCTTCCAAGCCAAAACCCTGGCAGAGGTTAAAATCAAAATTTGCAATAAGAGGTTTCGGAAAATCCAAAACTTCCTATGATTTTGTTATGTCGGGAAACTTCTCTAATTTACCAAGAATGAACAGCAAATCTGTTCGTATCTTTATCAGCTCAACATTTTCCGGTAGGAACAATAAAATTATACCCTTTACATTATGAAAGACTTAAACTTGGAGAGAAATGTTTTGATGAAGTACATATATCCAAAACTCAAAGTTTACTGTCGTGAGAAGTATGGATTTGATTTTTACGTGAGTTTGGTGATGAAATATAAATATATTTTTGGTGAGTAAAGCCTTAATGTTTGGATAATTTGGTAGTGTATGAGAGGAGAGTGTAAAAACCTCACGTAAGCTCAAATTATGTAGATAAAGGAAAATGGTTGTCGTAGATCAGCTCTCCATATTTTTATAGGTTGGTCTTCTGTTGGTTTTCTAAAGACTTTTTACTTTTTCTAGGTGGTGTTTTTACCCCTGCTTCCGAATTTTTATTATCTAAATGTACGATATCAATTTGTATACTCACTACTGATTCTCTTCATATCTTGTTGGTAACAAATAAAAAGCCGCATAGCTAATCTTACTTTTGGAAAATGGTGCGTTGTTAGTGACTCCGTCATTTCTTAAGTATTTCATCTAGCGAAATACAGGAGGATTTCGTGTAGCGTTCTAGAAATGGTAGGTTTATTTCCGACCTCTAGTTACGTTTCTGTTCACGGAACATTAACTTACGCTTTGAACTCCAAAAACCTGCAACACTAGTAGTGTATGGGCCGACAACTCAGTGAGGATATATCCACCTAATTTTCAAGTAGTTTGAGACACCACAATGAGTGGGTCACTGAAGGCTAGGAGCTGTTTACAAACAGATGGTCGTTGTATAAAACGGCTTTGGGCTGCTGAAATGGTTTTGAAGTAACGTTAGTTACTTTTTAGCTCTCGTATAACTCTTTGTCGCCAATAGTACCTTCTCTCATGCCTAACGATTTCAAGTGGATTTACGAGTAGATTCGGATGCTCGTATTATTATGCGAACATTATTGTTTGAGGAAATTTTATACAATGTTTTATTATTTTCGCTCTAATTTCAAAGTCTTATTTAATACGTCTTGGTCCTGTGACTTTAAAAATGTAAAAATCTGTCTATGCGGTTTTCACATTCAATAACGAGTACATGCGGCTTACAATCTTAATCCACAAATAGTTCGCGAGAGCTTGACGTACTAATGTAACATCTTAAAATTCACCAAATATGTAACTATCATTTAGATCGGGAGCAAAATATAACCAGTTTCCTAATGATACAATAAGTATACAAACCTCCGGTAAACTGAATATTTGTAATATATATTTGCAGTGTGTATTTCGACTTCGCGGAGGATATTTACGACGTATTAGTCTCAAGTTCAAGTATTTTGAATTAATGTGTCCAAAACCAGAACTATTAATCCAAGAAAGTGAATATAAATCTCCGTTGGACTTTTCTGGCCCCTTAATACAAGACACAAGAATATTTTGCACTGTCAGTTTAATCTCTCATTAGTGTTGTAATAACAAGACAATATATTAGCAATATCTCAGTTAGTAGAATATTGAATTACTGACATTTCAAAACTTATTGTAAGTCAGCTCCTAAAAGCAGGACTAGCGAACTTGAGGTTGTCAAGTCAAACCTTCGATAATGTCACTTACAGGTCTATTGCTGTTTTAATTGTTTTGCAGGCTATCGACATGCGCTGGGGTGTGCCAAATGTTACCCAGTTAGATCATCTTGGTCCAAAAACATGCTATGATGAAGTTGAACATTGCAAGTTTCTTTCAATTGGTCCAACTTTTATTGTGAGTTAAATTATAGAAAACAAACATATCAAAACTCTTTAGACTGTACTTGGCCAGCGTTATGGAGAATATGAAATCCCATTTACGATCAACTCATATGAGATGGAACTTATAAAAGACTGGTCAAGAAAGATTCAAGGAATATCTCCTAAATGTTTTGAGGCGCTTGAAGAATGGTATTTGTGTGACAAAAATGATATAAATCAGGCTTACCATTTAAAACCAATAGTAGAAGTATTTCAACTGGTAAGGGATTTTTTGTTTTATCAAAACAAAATTGCATAGTATCACAGCTGATGTGTTTCGCCGAAATCTGGAAAGGTGATAAGGTTATATAGCTCAACAAAACTTAGTATACTCAAGGTTTGGCAAGGTTCTGTTCTTAGTTTTTAAAAATATTTCAGTACCGTATTTCACCGTTGTAGAACAGAAAATATGACTTCATATTTCCATAAGTAATCTAGCTTGTTAATACCAATTTATATGTTCATAAATGCCAAAAATATTTGGTAGTTAGGTGTTACCAACGTGTTGGTTTTGTAGACATCGGTTCAATTCACTTTCACTCGAATAGATCTGAACATATTTGGAAGTGAATTCCCCATTACAATTTTTACCGAGAAAACTGAAAACTTGTTATCTAAATTAGAATGATATACTGAGAAGATGAGCTCTGTGGTCGTGTACATATATAGCTATTACATAAGTAAAAGTTATTCTACATTTACGACATGCTAAAATGAGGTTATTTGGTTGGGTTGGAGTAGAATAACTAGCATATTGATCAGTATTTTGAGTTAGGTCTTCAAATACAGATTTAGCAAATCTGTTTCCTCATTACTGGTGGGCGTCAAATAAAATTTCTTTATTTTTCATGGTTATTAATAATTAATTTAGAAATATAACGAAGTGACATGAGTAAGTTATCACTAAAAACATTTAATTTAACATGAAGAACTGTTCTGAATATATAATTTTATAAGTTATACTATGCTAAGCTCATTTATTAGCTAATGATAAAAGTTTTGCAGGGTTTTTGTTTTACTCTAATTGACAATCAATACAATATACAATATTTTTATTGTCCAGGGAGATAATCGATTTGTAGAGAATGCAAAACAACGGTGGTATGATGATCGTAAAGCTATGCATCTTGGTATTAATCAAATAATTCCAGTGTTAACTGAACAGGGGTTAATAACAAGTCAAGAAGCAATGAAATACTCTCTTTCAGGTACAATTAACTGTTTCATCATGGTGATTTTGTTTACACGTCTTTCATCTCCGTTGGCTGCGTAATATTTATATTGGTGAAGATCAAGTTTTCAGTGTATTAATATGGAGACTCAAAAACTTATTTTTTTGTAATAAGTTTCTTATTTTTCTGGTGACGTCTGATCAGGCTTTAATCAGTTTTGAATACATTAAATAAACCGTTGAAGTCTTAAATGTTCATTTGTTGCTGAGATGCAAAATCAAAACTTTTGTTTTGATATTTCTTCTACTGGTAGGTTTTGTAATGACAAGTCAAAACAATGATAACTGTGTCTTTCAGGTTAAAATCTGTCTTACTAGAAAGAAATCTAGTTGAGTTGAGATAATCGCAATCAATAAATAGATTTTCAGTTTTCGAATCTATCCTTCGATCAAAGGTCTCAAATTTTGCACTTATATGTTTTAAATCCCTTCTAAATTTAGCCTTTGAGAGTGAAATTACTACCTAAATCACTGATTAATGAGGACTTTTATTTTATACAAAATGTCATTTCTACGAAATATATAAACGATTATTTACTTTTCAGTTTCTTTGATAAGTGATTGTTTTCAGCATGGTTGTAAACACATTGAGCTTTCTCTCTCTTTTAGCTGTACTGTTTTCAATACTTTGAAGACAAAAAGCTAAACAAGATATGACACACTTATTAGGAAACATATGAAAACTTAAGACGTAAGCTGTTAAAATGTTGTCTGTAGAATGCACATATGTACAATCATTGCTACATCAAAATATATAAAGTCCTGTGAAATTCAAAATAAAGTCTCACTGGTGCTCAATTATGCTTCAAATATTCTGTTAGCGCGGTCAAAATCTTTCTTTTTCATTTGCTCGTCCATTTGTTTGACTTAAATGTGGTCAAACATTTGAAAATATGGAAATGACTAAAGACGTTTGGGAGATGAAAGATGAAAGCGTTTGTTTTGTTTATATATGTCGCCTATATTCTTCAGTTACCTGATGCAATCATCTGGCGAAACCAGTTGTGGCAGTTTATGTTTAGTGTTTAGTTACTTGTTTAATTGTATGTAAAGCTATTTGCTTTGCTTTTCGTTATTCAGTTACCGAACATGAAATAATACTGGGTATACTTAATGCAGATGATTCAGATAAGCGAAAATGTGCAGCATTTACAAGGACTATCAAAGAAATTGATGAAGTTCTGCAAAGTAAACAAGCAAACAAGTAATTATGTGAAAATATTTTTTTAAAGATGTCTTTTATCATAACATAATATCAACCGAATGTTTATCCGGATTCAGAGAGCATTGAACAGCTGTTTTGTATCTGCGAAAAATCTGCGACAGCCTACATCAGAACTTAATTCATTATCAGACAACGAATTTTCTCGTCTTATGATGAGCAAGACATTAGTTGAACAATGACTTGAAATTTAATGGTCGCCATTTTCAACTTTAGCAAACTACTTATGAACTGTGAATGTAATTCTCTGTCGTCCATGAATATTTATTCATACTCACGACTTAGTTAACTCTTAAATTTCTGGCTACTTGTTAAAAATAAGTAAAACAGATTTGAACAATGTGAAATGTGCCATAAATGTATATATTGGTTGGAGTTTTTAAAACTTATATTGGTAAAACACGAAGAAATTAACAAAAATTCAAATGAGCAAAAGGACATAATAATACCGATAATAGTTTAAAACCAAACATAGGAAAAAATGGTCAAACGACGAAAGCAGAATCAGATGGGAAAAGTAGGAAATATCGGTATCTTTAAGATACAAAATAAATTCATAAGCTCCAATGATACTTAATCATTTTGAGTCATATTACTTGAAACCTTCAACCACAAACTGTGATTATGTGTCTGGCGCAAATCAAGAAGTCTTAATTTGCCTAATCAACTTAGACTAAAAGTCAGTGTATCAATACACTGATGCTGTATCTGGATATGGGCAATATTTGTATTTTTCAGCTTATTAATGTATCAATCTGTTTATCGAATCTAGATAATCAGCGACTGGACCTATTTTACATAAACCCTAGTTGATGCAGATGCTCAACCTTATCAATAACTTCGATAAGTTGGAAGAATATTATACTCACAACCTAATCATTAATTCAAAAACAATCAGATATATGGGGAATACATGCGTGTTTTTGTTTAAACAGAATGCTTCGCATCAGTGGTGTGGTGTAAAACATACTTGAAATGAGAATGAACAATCACTTAAGCTTGAAGAGATCCATCTACAGATAGTTCACTGATTTGACGTAGACTATTTTTCAGTTTTGTGATTTTCGAATATCCCATTAGTTTAATGATAACCTTCATGAAATACTACTGTCCAATATTTTCTTTGCTTTCTTTTGATAGATTTCTAGACATGAATCACAACGGGACATTAGACAAAACACGTTTTGAGCAGATAAATGATTTAAGAAATATTACTTTGGCTGCTGTTTTAAAAGAAAATAATATCCGCAATTATGAAATACCATGGTCAGCGATCGAAAATGATGGTTTAGAACGTTAGTTTGTCAAAAGATTAGCATTTCATCTCTTTGGTTCATCACTTACTGCTTTAACTTCTGTACGCCTCCTTGCGGTAATCACAACTTCATGTTGAGATAACTGGTGGGATAGAATGGAGTATTATCTTATCACATGTCCGGTATACTGTTAATAGATAACGAATGAAAAACTAAAGATAATTCAACAGAGGAAATTTGCAAGTTTCAGAAGAAGTTGATTAGTGACTTCAAGATCAACAAAATCTAGCAAAATGAGATTAGTTTACAGATGCAAAGTATAAAAGTTAATTGTCCACTTGACAAATATGAAAAAGGAAAGAAAATTGAAGGCGACGGTTACAAGTTAATAATAATAAGAAATTAAAAGCGAGTAATTACAACAGACTATTATGCATGAAAAACTAAGAGAGTTAGAAATATACTAGGTTAACAGTTTAAATTTAATGTTTATATTCACAGAATCCAAGCTTGAAACGAGGAACTGTTAATAACCATAATAATGGAAAATTCTATTTGTACACTGAATAAGACGTTTTGTTTATGATTTTGAAAGGTGATTTTGCTTGAACATTATGGACAGAATCGACGTGATGTTCCAAAACCTGAGCTGTTGATTGGCTCACATTTTCTTTTTAATACCGAGGCAGGGTAATACTCTGGCTAAGTGAAGATATTTAATAATGATATGCGTGATTATTCCAAGAACAGTGGAAATAATTTTAAAAAAACAGTGAAAAAAGTTTTTTAAAAGGAAACTATTACTTTACCGAATATCTATTTGATGCAACTTGTACGGTAGTCTACACTAAAATGGTTTAATAAACACTCAGAAACTTATGTTGCTCATATGCTACTTGGAAAAAGTACACATTTTTATTTCATGTTTTTAGGCGTGATGTGTATTTCATATGTTTTGTTTGAGGTTAGAACACTATTATAATGAGGACCAAAAAGCTCCCAACTATTATTCGACCATACATAGACAGTTTGCTCAATGATCAGTATCATTTTCAACCAAAATCATACGACTAATACTCAAAACAGTGGTCAAAGGAAACAAATACTGCATATTTGTTTGATACACCAACATGACTATTTTAAATATATATTTTTACATCGATATGAGTATGACGAGTTGATATACTGTACTAATAAAGGTTCGTATAGGTTTCAGGATATGACCATGGTGTAACAAAAAGCTCTAGTAGTTTTAATCCTTGTTCTGAGCGGTATGACAAGATTTATTTTAGGACTAAAAAACAAGCAAAACAGCAAAATAGAGAAAATAAATATCAATTTTGACCAAAACATTCCATTAGTTTTATAATTTTGATCACAGTATTAGGAAAATAAAGTGATCTCTTTGTTGTATCTAGAGCTTAGATTCCTAATATACTGCTTATAACTTGAGCACTAGAACCCTCAAAGTCGCAAATGAGAAGACAGAAGACAAGTGAAAGAAATCCTATTCCAATCAATGTCAAATACGGTATAAAACTATCAGGTATTTATAGATTTTTAGTAAAAACGAAATCATTATTATAGTCATCCAATCCGCATGCAGAGGGTTTTGGCATTTGCTCACGTAGAGATTCTGGAATATTCATCCAAAAAATGATTGGATGGAATATCTTCGGTTCTTTCTGAGCTTCTTAGATCTTCCTCTAGTTCACCCGTGGGTCGTCCTCGCACTCCTTTTACCAAATATATATATATATATATATATATATAATGCTACATACTGCTTGTTACTTATTGTCTCAGTAAAATATAGTATTCTCTGAAGTGTTCATTATCGCCGGTTAGTCATTGTTACTTATATCGAGTTCATAATTTTCTTTCTCAAGCTTTTTTCCAGAACGGTTAGGATTAGATTCGATGTAGAAAATCTTATCGACTATTCTCTCTGTCTGCGTAGTTAGTTTATTTCTATCCCAGCGTACTTTTCAATTCCAAGAAAAAGTTGATCATGGTTTTCATAAAGAACCGAATTTAGCTAAACAACCACTGGAAACAAGGGAACACTAACACAACTGTTTCATTTGACGCCTCATACTCTCATTTACATTTTATGTAGTTGTAAATGTAATGAAAATCTTTCTATGATTTTCAAAATCCTTTAAATATGCAAACGAGAGCTACATGAGTTTGCTTCTTATAGTTATTGGAAATATGTTTTGTATTTTTATTTCAGGCGCGTTATATCTACGAAAATTTGGTATGGATTTTGAGAGCAAAACCATTTCACTCATTGATAAAGCAGTTTCAGAAATGTCAAATTTTGAAAACGATGAATTGTACGTAGAGGTTTTACAACATCTAAATCATTGTAATGAATTTATTCAAGAATTTCATGGTCGTAGTGATGTATTAGAAGTTGTAAAACGATATATTCAGGGCGATTCCACAGGTATGGTAAAGGTATATTTGTATTATGTCATCATTTTGGTTTACCTGAAACCGGTCTAAATGTTTATATATGGGGACGTGTTAAATATAATTGATATATTATTGCACCATTATGTCTTAACTAAAAATTTTCTTTTACAAATAAGTTCGAGATTAGACTCAGAATTTAGTGATATTTAACCCACTTTTATGTGATCATTTACTCTTAAGGCAGGTCATTATGATGATCAATATATTTTAATCATTATATTTAGTGTGAATACTGATTTGATGATTGCAGATTTTATTAACTCTATTGGTGTCATTCAAATACCCAATATATATTTTGATATCGCAAATGATCAGTCAATAAATAAATCTCAATCTGTTCGTCAATATTTACATCAAAGTATATTCCCCATCTCTTTGATTTAAGGAATGTAACTTCATCTACTCAGTCGCTGATTTCCACCATCTAGAACGTCTTAAGCAAGTAACGTACATTCTCTTAGTATATTTTAGAGTTGAAATCGGTGAATTTCGTTGGCTTAGTTAGCCAACGAAGAAAAAGAGAGATCAGCACAGAAATTCCCATTTCGACGATATAACTTAATTATGCTGTATGATTGTCTTTAAAGTGATTTCATTAATAGATGAGTCTATGAAATTATAGTTAGAAATTAAATCATAAAATGTTCTGAGACTTAAAGTACCAAAAGACGGGTTGCCTAATGATCTACAGGTGAACGAAGAAAAGGAAAAGGAAAATAATTTATGAGCCAGAAATAAGATAGGTGATTGTCCAATTGATAAGTATGAAGGAGAAATGAAAACTGTACAGATTATAATAATTACCATAAAAAATTGTAGTAGGATAGTAATAACTGGTTAATGATTGAAAAAGTAAACTGTAGAGATGAAAAGACAAAACGGTGTTAGGGCCACTCAATGATAAGAGATTGAACCTTTTGCTTCACACCCAGAATTCATACTTGAAATGGTGAATCGTTAAGGCTTCAATAGTCCATACGTTTTTGACTCAGCTTTCGTTTTATCCCACCCGTTTGACTATATAGACAATTTTGATAAGGCAATATACCCAGAGTTTAGATGTTCCTGTATTGAGCTGCTGACTGTTTTGTTTTATATTTTTTTAAAGTTACCCTAAGTAATGTTGCGAGACGTATTTAGAAAGTGTTTGCCTTGTAGGGCTGATATAACTGGCTCCACAAGGGAAAGTAGACTTACGAATGCACATTGACTTGGCTGAAGGCGGGCTTTTATCTTTGACACGTCTATTAATGATAGGCTGGGTGGAAGAGGTAATACAGAGTTTAGAGGCATAAAATATTCTCCTTAAATATTTCAGGAGTTCTGCCTCAGTATCCCTTTTAAACTCAATGTTCATAAAGATAGTTATCTTTCGAACTACAGGTGGTTTTTCAGGTTATAGTTTTGGTTTCAAGTTTCATTCAGTAACCCTGGACGGATAAAAATTTACGATGGGTATTTGGTTGAGTTGCAATAGTTAATTGTTCATCGTGTCTTTAGAGCATATTTTCTGAGTCCTTGAGGATAATGAGTGAATTAGATATTTCTTTCTGCTTAGTGGAACCCAGCTTTGAAAATTCAGGCACTAACCATTCGATATCGGTTTTCTTCATATGGATCTTTGTAATGAACCACCTGGTGTTCTTTTTAATTGAACTTTAAGGAAGTGGAATTTCGAATTGACCTCTGCTTTTAGTGTAAATTTAATCGAACGATGGAAATTACTGCATTTATTCAGGAAGAGATTAATAATTTCTCCAATGATAAATGTGTCGTCCATTTATCTTTTGTATAAATGAAAGATTTTAACTTTTATTTCTCATCGATAGTTAATTATCTTGGCACTTCACCCTACATTACACTAAGCAATTGGATAACTATCGTAGATCCACAAAATATTTACAGCCACCTCAGCTGTTTTAGTTTAATTATGGAGTTGTTAAGGCTTCCTGTTCAAACGATTAGGCTAACTACTTTATAGATGCAACTGACGTTGATGCCTTGAACTGAATGTTCATAAATGCTAATTATACGTGCTCACATACTATTGCAAAAGATTTATGAATTATTGAAATGATAAATCCTGGAAAACTAATACAGAAAACTTGCAGCTGTTGGCTGTGAGTTAGTGAGTATTTCTGTTAATGCAAAAATAACACTACATTACAATAATATTATTATTCATTCAATTTTTAATCTCTTCGCCTTTCTATACTTCAGATCCATTCGTATTATATGGTCAATCTGGTAGTGGGAAAACATCTGTAATGGCTAAACTTGCGGTAACAGCAAGAGACTGGATAAATGAAATCAGTAATACCATAAAGCATACTAACAGCTTTAATCAATTCCGTATTCGATCAAAACATAACAAAAGTAATAGAACAAACCTAGAAGAAAAGGAATTAAATTCAAATCTTGTACCAAATAATTCTATACTATCCAATCCTATTGATTCAGTCATTGTTATAATACGTTTTTTAGGGACAAGTCCAGGTACCTCAACATTACGTCAAACATTGAAATATACTTGCAGACAACTTGTTGCAAACATTAATAGTATTGGAAGTATGAGTAATTCAGACACATTTACATTTATTGACCCAGAAGTTATTCGAGCACAAGATGATTTTCAGGTAAAAATATATGATCTGTTGTTCCGAATATGACAATGTAATTATTATGAATCTATCAAAATATTGTTTTAGTCTAGAATTCACAGTTCACATGAGATCACTAGACCAAACAAAATCATACCACTAATGACAAATAAAAATTAGTTTAATTCAAACACTGGACGAGAATGGGAGATTAAATAGCTCATAAACTCGTCAATTTATATATTTCTAATGAGTAAATGTTCATCTTATTATGTTACATAAGTTTCAACCTTAAATTGACCAACAGATTATTAGTCTTCTTATATAATCATATTCCAGATGATATTACTGAAAGTCATTAAGATTTGCTTGACAAAACAATCCTTGTTAAACGGTTTTATCAGTCAAGAGGAATACAATAATATATCTTGAGGTGTATACTTACTGAAACGCCAACAGTTAACGACACTTTTCAATGCTATAATTAACTGTTAAAGTTATATTTATTAAATGTCTCACACAAAAAGCAGATTTAAATGAAAAAAATAGGGGGTATGTATGTATGACTGGATATCATAAGAGATTTTTTAAGGAGACAGCTTTGTTAAAACAGTAGTTTCTTGTTATATTTGCTTGGAAGGTATGAAATTATACTGTTTTTTTTCTTGATAGCTTACTTCCTGTTAAAAAATTTACCATTTAAACAACTATCGATGAATGCATATTGTATAATGCTTTATTTTTTTCAGTCTATTCTTAATACATTTTACGATCTATTAATTCAACTTTCAAATATGCAAAGACATGTATTAATTTTCTTTGATGCCATTGATCAACTTGAGCCTTCGGATGGTGCATATTTTCTTGGTTGGATACGAGTTCCTTTGCCTAGATATGTCAAATTAATCATTTCAACATTACCACATATTGGAGGTATATTAGATAATTTTCGATCAAATTTTCTATCTCATAGTCCTTCATCTCCTTTGCCTATACATCTACAAAATTCAGATGATTCAGAAAACAATGTTCCAGATTCCTTGACTTATCCGAATTTCATTGAAGTAAAAGTACTTGATGATAGTATGTGTGAACAATTATTAAGAACAAGATTAGCTTCTAATGGAAGGTGTTTACAACCATTTCAATGGAAATTAGTTAAAAGAGCACTGTCACATTGTCAGTTAACATTATTTATTGTTCTTGTAGAACGTGTAGTAAGTTAAACATTATTAACTTCTGTTTTTAATTATATAATTACCTGGAACTGATACATATTTTAATTCTTATTAAAATGCAAGTATTTGTATAATAATATATTAGGAACTAGGAGAATATTGTCTGGTTAGATAAAATTAATGTAAAGAGGACCAATTTCCAGTTGATTTTTATTGACAGAAACTAAATCAGAAGTTAAATCACCCATAAAGTTTTAAATTGATTAAGAGGAATGTTGTCGGTTGTTGAAATTCGTCAACTTCATAAAGGATTGATTGTTTGTACATCATAAAAAAGAACAGAATTATTGTAAGATTTCTTAAAATTCTTTTGTTCAAAATCCTATGGTGATCTATTTTATTGACTAATTATAGTGTTAACTGTCTACTTCGTTCATTCTAATCTGTAAGGAACTGGAGTTACTTTTACAAAGTAAAAATAATTATTTTTCTAAATTTTGAATTTATCCTATGTAACGACTGTACTGACTTAATGGAGACACTTTAGCTATTCAATACAGCTCATCCGCTTATAAAATTCATATGTGAGGAGGAAAGTGGAGGTAGAATGGCTTTTCTAGATGTCCTACTTACAAGGAGAAAAGACAGTTTATTTAGGAGAAACATAAACAGGAAAACATCATGGACGGGTTAGTATACAAACTTTCTTAGTTTTGTTCCTTTACAGTACAAAAGAAACCTGATTGAGACATTAAACTATAGAATCAAGACCATATGCTCTCGAGATAAGGTCGAAGATGAAACAAAAGCATTATACACGACCCTGAGAGAAAACGGATACCCAGAGAAATTTATAAATAAAAACATAGCTAGTTAGAAAGAGAGCATAAAGAATGTTTAACTGTGAATAAAAAGCCTCTGTATATACGTCTACAATTCAGAGGCGACGCACCTAGTGAAATGTTAAGACTGAAGCTACGAAGATCAATCCAAAGGACTTTTAATGCAGGTAAACTACAACTAATGTTTTCCACACGTCCAATGATCACGCCGATGTTGAAAGATAAATTGACTATACTAGCCACTTCTTTCTGTATCTATCAATTCAACCGCTCCTGTCAATCAATCAATCAGCTACAACGTAGGACCAGGCACATTTATGCATCGGTCCAAGTTGCCATACCTCGTTAGCACAACAACATGAACACCGGATTCATAGAAGTAATTAATGTAGTGGTGGTAGTAGTATATAAATTATAGGTTGTATATAAGGATATAGTATAGGAAGGAAGAGAGATATGAAGCAATTTTAATATCAAGGTTTAAAGGAAGATAAAGAGTGTATACACCTACGCCATTGTGATAGATTCCGAGCCATGTCACCCAGAGTCTCCAACCATTGGTTACGATAGTCACGCGGACCCCAACCAGGTAGTCTGCATCTGTCAACATGGCTCAGACTAGAAGTTAGTGACTTCAAACACTGATGCCACGATTTGGTTTGGCCGCCCCTAACTCTCTTCCAACCATCCCCAATACTAGTCAGCATGGCGCGTCGTGGTAATCGGTGTTCAGGCATACGTAACACATGGCCCAACCATCTCAGTCGATGAAGATTCATCACCTCATCAACTGATTTACCATCGTTCCCTAATACCCTGTGTTTAACCTCACTATTACTTACCCGGTGATCCCAGCGGATGCGAGCAATATTTCTAAGGCATCTGTGGTCAAATACTAGTAACCTACGAGTATCTTCTACTCTCAATGGCCATGTTTCGCTGCCGTAAAGTAGAACAGAACGAACTGCTGCGCAGTACACTCGTCCCTTAATTGATAGACGGATATCTCGTCTACGCCATAGGTGACGTAAGTTGGCAAAAGCCAAACGAGCTTTTTGAATCCGTGCTGAGATTTCGTCAGACACCAACCCATTAGGGCTGATCAGACTTCCAAGATAAGTGATGTTGTCCACGCGTTCGACTACTTCACTCACTATCCTTAGTTCAGGTGTTGATGCAGGCCAGTCCAGGAGTAACAATTTACATTTGGATGGGGAGAATCGCATCCCAAACATCCTGGCATTATTACTGAGTTCCAACAGAAGACTCTGCATTTTGCCAGCGTCTTCACCAAACAGGACTATGTCATCTGCGTATTCTAAGTCGATAAGTGAACCTCCTGGTAGGAGATCAATCCCTGAATATTCAGTCGACGAGAGTGTTATTTCCAGCAACAGGTCTATAATGAAGTTAAACAAAAATGGGGATAGTGGACAGCCTTCACGGACACCACTTGAGGTTGTAAAATCAGATGACAGTTCGCCATAAGCTCTCACTCGACTGGTAGTGTTCGAGTAAAGAGCCTTCACAAGGTTTATGTACTTCTTAGGTACACCTTTCAATGATAGACACTGCCACAGAACCTCTCGGTCTACAGAGTCAAATGCTGCTTTCAAGTCAAGAAAAACTATAATTGTCGGACGCCGATAAGCATGTCTGTGCTCTAAAACTTGACGAATGGTGAATATGTGGTCGATACAGCCACGACCAGGTCTGAAGCCAGCCTGATTTTCTCGTGTTTGCAGTTCATGAGTCTTAGGCGCCCGATAATTATTGAGGCTAGTATTTTAGATGCTATGTTGGTCAGACTAATCCCTCTATGGTTATCAAAGGATGATTTTGACCCCTTTTTATATATTGGGACAATCAGTGATTGTGACCAGTCACATGGGATTACATCCGTCTCCCAGATTTTAGCCAGAATATTAGTCAACCTAATCGCTAAAATCGGACCACCATATTTAAAGACCTCTGGAGCCAATCCATCTGGACCAGCTGCTCTTCCTCGTTTCAGATTACCTATAGCCTTTTGAACTTCGAGTAGGGTCGGGGGGCCTACTTCAATGTTCCATTCAGGTTTTCTAGGAATAGTGGGTAGTTGTGCAGTAGCTGAAGGCCAGCTAAACTGCTCCTCAAAGTGTTCCGCCCATCGTTCTAAACGTTTGGGTTGAGAGCAGATAAGGGTTCCGTCCTTTTCCGAGTTTGTCTCACTTACACTTGACTTCTTAATTCCGGTTTCTTTTATTAGTCTGAATAGTCGCCTGATGTTGCCTACAGCCGCTGCCTTTTCCATCTCTTTTGCTTTCGTTGCCCACCACTTCTCACGATCATTCTTTAGACTTTTAGTTAACCTAGATCTAATTTGTTTACGCTTTTCGTCATGTTCAGAGCCTGATGGGATGAGTTTACGCGAATCCATCAGTGAAATAGACTTAGAGGAAATCCACTGGTTTTTTGGAGCCCTATGGTTTAAATGACTAATAGATGTTACTGCTGTTTCCACAGCTGTTCGTATGTCTTTCCAAGCAGCATCTGTGTCAGTCTTGTTTACAGAACTGCCTAGATGTGAACTTAGTTGTTTCTGGAATTCGCATTTGGCTTTCTCATCCTCCAGTTCAATCCTAATGGGTCTCCTGTGGGGCAAGTTAAATAGGCAGATGTTCTAGGAATTTGTATACTCTGGCTAGTGAGCACCTCCCAGGGTGGTTAAGCAAAGGTGTAGTCAAAACGGTTAACAGCTCTAGTTTAGCCCATTTAGTTCAGACGGGACATATAGCCAACATCGAGCAATCTTTCACAATAATATATCGTGTTAACAGCAGTCTACCTAATTCCGTCAGACTGAGAATCCTGCAGACGGCTGAGGCAATTGCTATTCGGATCAAAAAGCCAGAGCTTTGCATCCAAGAGAAATATGTCCAGCCGCTCCTTTTACCCTGGCCAACTTCGGAGTCAACTTGTTAATAATCAATTTTATTATATGGTGACGTAATTTGATTAATACTCATTTTTATATCCTAAACTTATTTTATCTTACCAGTTATTATTATCATTATTACCATTATCACACTTGCTAACCTTTTAGAGAAATTTATTTAGCATCCACCTCTATTCACTATATCTGACCTAATTCATATTTTTCTACATATTACGTAAGTTCTGATTTGTAATCCCATTGTGCTATCTCACCCTATGTCAACTATATATATTCTGATCATTTATCTTACGATTTTATTTCACTTATAAATTGATTCAAGTTAACACTACGTATTAATCATCCCAACATTAACGATTCGATTTTGTTTTACATCACAAACACTCCTTGATTCACATGCTACAGTTTCTTAAATGATGTACTCTGCCTTAAACTTGTGGATTATTAATTGTAGAACCTGATGAGAAATTATTGAAAAGAATATTCTTCGTTCATATAATTGTGTTTTAATTATCATAATACAAATTTTGAACAAAACATCAACCATCATAGGAGCCAGAGTATAAAACAAATGCAGATCACAATTTCAAATATAAATACAGTAAAGACCTCTAAAATTCAGAAGGGATTTTTGTAGAGATTTCAGTATTTTCATAGTTGAAATCATGAGTCATTTGAAGCTATACCACCATGGTAAACCTGATTATAATCATATGCTCACTAGTGACTGACTTCAAGAGATATTTCCTGGAGCTCCAGTGAGAAGCAGTGACCAATGGAGTTCAGACAGGTCTGTTGTGAGATATCAACTCACTGAAGACAATTGGTGAACGGTAGCTCAACTTCGTGGATTGGTTGAAGTGAGACATTAACACCATCGGATGCCGGCTCAGTGGTCTAGTGGTTTAGCGCTCGCACGCCAGACTGGTAGGTCCTGGGTTCGAATCTTGTCAGGTGAGATCGTGGATGCGCACTGCTGACGAACAGCCGTCCAGTGCTTACAGGTCTTCCATGGTGCCCTAGCTTCAATCGACTCATGATTTCAACTATGAAAATATCTCTAAAACCATTAACTTGATAGATATATTAAATTTTTTATTGCATTCCGGACAAATTTAAATGACACAACATTCATTTTGTAACATTTCCTTTATGATAGAAAATATTGTGTCGAAATTGAATGCATTAAAATGATATTTAATCTATTTGCAATAATTTGTACTGTGAAGATTTTTGTTAGCCAAAAGAGTGCCACAGAACCTTGTAAAAAGAAATCAAATCAGCATAGTTTTCCTTTGTATCATTCTGGTTCTTATTACTGATTTTCCTATGCTTTCTTTCCACTTTGAAGACGTTTAGTTTTTAGTCGAAAATGAATTATAGTCTACTTAAAGATTATGAACCTAGTAGCCTAATTGTAATAGTCTGTATCGGACATGATCGTACTTATAAGCACTAATAATTTATCAGATTCTGATATATGTTATTGGCTTATGAATGGTATCAACCACTTCCCATCAGTGTTTGAAAATGAAGGGATTTTCACACATCAGTATCCGAAACCCTGTGAATATAAACCTTTTAAATGTTTTCACTTAGATAATTTCCAGAAAATATCTATATTTGGATATCACTTTAAAACATCTAAGTGGACCTCATAAAGACGTAAAATTTGACATAGTTAACATGCAGTAAGAAAAAGTTACATTTAACTGAAAATTTAAAGTAAAATGTTTCAGAAATTCGAAAAAGATTTCACTTAATAATTTATAAATTCGATTTTCACTAGTTGTGACCCGAACAGAAATATTCAGTGGACGTTTATAATCAACAACTTGTTGGAGATAATTTGGTTCTTTTTTTTATCAAAGACTAACATCATATCCATTGTAAATTGGGAGAGTCATGAGCTTCTCAACAGTTCCACTTAACACAGTACTGACTTTTCGAGACTTTCAAGTATCCTATGAGAATTTTATCTCTAGACCTTTGAGTTAGAACACAATAGTCCTCACAGTCTACTTAATTCAGTTCGTGATATAAACAGTGACCTTCTACTGTCGTCATTTTATAACTGCATCCTTGTGATATGTTTGAAATCCAGCAATTAAAACCTTTCACTAGAACTTGAGGAATTCCTTTTCAAAGTTACTAACTAGTAAACATAAAAACTACTAAGCTAGGAAAGTATATACATAAAAACACGAAATTCGGTGGAAAGGATTTTTTTCAACGAATTGTTTATCAAATTTGAACCAGAAACAAATATGATGTAATAGAATAATTTCAATGTTAGGTCGTATAGTGTAAATAATAACAATAAACGATTGAGCAACTTCTACAGGAACTGTGAACAAAACCATGGAAATATAAGAAATAATTAGAGAGGGCAAACATTGTCAAATGCAAAATCGAAGCAATGAAAATAATAATAAAATGTTAGAGCCAAGATAAAGACAAACATAAGACACTTTTCTTTTGTACACAAATCCCAAGCTTTATGTCGTGGGTAGCAGGAGCTTCTATCCCGACCGTTGCTGCTACCTTGACGTGGTGGTCGGGCTTGCCTATCGTGATAAAGCAATCGAGCTATGCTGGCTGGAACAATCGTTCCTCGAGGTCCTACCATGCCAGACAGGTCGGTTGAAGAGCGGTGAGACTAAAAGCAGCAAACCCAAGGTCCGAAGGCGAAGTCGTACTGCCGACTGTACAGAGGTGTGACGGCAGTAAGGTGTTTCCTTCAGACAACCAGCATGACAGCGATGCTGCCTTCCCACAAGGAGGGGTGGGGTTAGAAAAGGTCGACCCTAAAAATGCACACCTCACCTTATCCCACGGATATCCGTCTCCGGCGGTAAGGTTTTTTTGAAGAACGGAGCTAGCGCAAAAACTACCCACAAAAAGGTCGTGTGTGACCGACCTCAAGCAGTTGTCCCTTGGGCACTGCGGTCACGCTCTCAGGTCATTAAGACCACTTCTAACCCAATTTTTTTTTCAGGTACCCCCAGAAGAACCCTTCCACGGTGTGGGCAACCGGGAAGTGATAACTGCCCTCATACCTCTAACAGCACTCAAGAGGAGCTTCTATTATTTTAAGATGCTGAATATGAAAAATTCTTGGTAGATTTAAATGAATTACATAAATAATCTTAAAGTCAATATTCAAGTTAGTTAAGTGATTAAATTTTGTTAGATGGTCAAGGACAAAACTAATTACTTTCCCCTTGATGAAACATATATGTTTGTCAAGCCATAAATCGATTAATCCCAACAAACTTCCTTTATTACTAATACATGTTTGTTTATTTTAGGTAAGTCAATGGAAATCATGGCACCAACCTGATTATATTTTAAAAAATACAGATGATCAAATTAATGCGGATACACCTTGCACAGAAGAAGAAGCTGAATTAGCAGTTAAACAATGGCCTAATTTAGAACTAGCTTTAACAGTTAGAGGAGCAATTGTACAATTCTTTGAATCATTAGAACATACACATGGTAAATTATTGGTAAGATGAATCTATTTCAAATCATTTCATACCTTTCTTCATAATATCTGAATACTGGTATATTCCTTTAGATAATTTCTTAGTTTCGTGGTAATTATTAGTTGCTCTTACATCATTTATTGTTGATATGCAGTAAAAAATAATTTGTTGAATTCACTTGGTATTATTTACTTGAATCTTCCCATTGATGTTTAGGACTACAATTGATCAGTCTCATATAGGCATATTCGCATACCGTGAAAGTAGCTATCAGGACTCAGTAGCTAAGTAGATAACATGATAGCGTTTGAAGCGAACGGTACTGGGCTTGAGTCCTAGAGTGAACATCAACTCTGAGATTCAGGCACATCCAACTGACGAGTCCCGAATAGGACGAAACGTGCGACCTGTATTCCGCTACTAACCACTATCCATATTTGCTTATAATAATTTGTTAAGATTGTATTAGTTTATTTCACATGTAATTTAAACAAGAGCATCACAATATGATTATGTTACACATAATTATGTTAATATCCAATACAACGTACAAGATGTTGGCAAACTTAAAAGTAGACATACTTTATTAAAAAAACTTATCAACGAAACTTCCACGTCAGTGTTTGATTCATTTTAGTTAATTTTAATCATGATCTGATACATGACTGAAAGATGTATTTTTAAATTCATCCAAACAAGTTTGACTACTATTAAAATATAAGTGATCTGATATGTAGTAAACTGATCAACGTTATGAACGATGACATGAACATACAAGTAGCATATATTTGTTCATTAGCAGTTTTGCATAAAAGTTTTAAAAAAAACTGATTGATACCAAAAACAAAGTTCAAGTTAAGAAAGCAATGACGAAATTGTCCGGTATTGTTCAATTTTCAATATAAGCTTTGAACAATTGTTTTGTTTTGAATAAATGAATTCGGTAGTGGTAAATATTTACTTTTCACAAGTGTTAAATGTTTGCAGCTTAATCATTTTAAAACTCTCAATACATTCAGTCAGTCAGCGACAACGTAGGACCAGGCACATTTATGCAACGGTCCAAGTTGCCATACCTCGTTAGCACAACAACATGAACACCGGATTCATAGAAGTAATTAATGTAGTGGTGGTAGTAGTATATAAATTATAGGTTGTACATAAGAATATAGTATAGGAAGGAGGAGAGATATGAAGCAATTTTAATATCAAGGTTTAAAGGAAGATAAAGAGTGTATACACCTACGCCATTGTGATAGATTCCGAGCCATGTCGCCCAGAGTCTCCAACCATTGGTTACGATAGTCACGCGGACCCCAACCAGGTAGTCTGCATCTGTCAACATGGCTCAGACTAGAAGTTAGTGACTTCAAACACTGATGCCACGATTTGGTTTGGCCGCCCCTAACTCTCTTCCAACCATCCCCAATACTAGTCAGCATGGCGCGTCGTGGTAATCGGTGTTCAGGCATACGTAACACATGGCCCAACCATCTCAGTCGATGAAGATTCATCACCTCATCAACTGATTTACCATCGTTCCCTAATACCCTGTGTTTAACCTCACTATTACTTACCCGGTGATCCCAGCGGATGCGAGCAATATTTCTAAGGCATCTGTGGTCAAATACTAGTAACCTACGAGTATCTTCTACTCTCAATGGCCATGTTTCGCTGCCGTAAAGTAGAACAGAACGAACTGCTGCGCAGTATACTCGTCCCTTAATTGATAGACGGATATCTCGTCTACGCCATAGGTGACGTAAGTTGGCAAAAGCCAAACGAGCTTTTTGAATCCGTGCTGAGATTTCGTCAGACACCAACCCATTAGGGCTGATCAGACTTCCAATACATTCATCTTAATAATTTTGATTTGACTAACAAATTTTACGTAGCTATTGTTCACTGTCAACTTTTCTAGAACATAGAACACTGTTATTTTGGATATTTGTGGTAATTAACATTCTTTCGTTTGGTGGTAATTTTCATAAATCATAACACTGACGAGTGTACTGATTAGAAAATAGGAGTCTAACATAATACTGACTTACTGATTTTAATTTTATGATGTCTGTTTATAAGGTTACACAAAAGTCCCAGTTGGACAGAGGTATAGAAAACCAGCTTCCCTAATGTAGTTGCCAGGATCCTGGAACCACTATTCTTCTGATGTCTACCTAGAAATTATGGATATATATCCTAAGAAGCCAGATAAGTGCAAACTCTAAAGGACGATTGATTGGTCTAATTGTAACTTTAGTTATATCTCAAAATTTAGATATGTTCATTGATAATGGACTCCATTTTTATTTTTCAACTTATAGACGGCATTTTTTAGGTGTTAATAAGAAGGTAATACGTAGTATTCTACTTATCATATGAACTTCTTATTTAGTCTTGAAAAGTTTATGACTACTCATTTTTCATAAAGGCTAAATTAAGTAATGTTCATCAAGAAGTGTCCATTTTTTCATTAAACTTTTTGGGAATATAAGGTAATTAATCCCTTTGGTAAATTTGGTTAGTACGATAGGAGACGAAGATTATCAGGACTCCATAGTTCTGATAATCTTCGTCTTTTTATCACACTACCAGAATACTTAGGAATATTCAATACTGTTTACGAATTTCGTTGTTTTTTCTCACGTTTTGACTTTACATATTGTGTAACCTTATCACACAGACTTCCCACGCAATATCCTATATCACAGCTTCACGTCGTGGTTTGAGTGAGGCAGAAATTGTGGATTTGTTATCTCTTGATGATGAGGTCCTTCGAGACGTTTTTGAACATCACTTGCCACCACAAGTTCGAGCCCCTCCATTTGTTTGGACGAGACTTCGAAACGCATTGGGATCGAATTTGGCTGAACGTGAGGCTGATGGAATAGTAGTTTTATTTTGGTGGGTTCATCATTGTTATATGTTCTTATCATCCGTCAAAAATTTAGTTTGTAAACAAGAAATTTCTAGTATCAACGTATATTTAAAATATTTTTCTGGGTGAAAGGATTTAAAAATCCTTTGTGCTAAAGTGTGTACTAAAACTTAAATAGTAGGTTCTGTATACCTATAACTATTTGACAATCATATCATGGCATACCATAATTCAATCCATCGAGATCCTTAACTAATTGAATGTATGAAGCGACGATTTATACCTTTGTTCAAGAACATTATCCCTGTATGCAATTGAAAACCCTATAAATAATTAGCTGTTAGAACGTTAACTTCTTACAGTTGGTAGTTTTCAACCTGCTTTTTAATCCTCAGTCAAACGGAAAAGGACGTAAGAGAAATATGAAACAATTGTAGGCTTATACTGACATGTAAAACTTTCTCGTATCCTAACATTAATTCTTGAAAGAAGATTTATATCGTCTACCATTTGAAAATGACCTGGACCTGGAGTTCAAACCAGGTCTGTTGTGAGATAGGAACTCACTGAAGATAATTGGTGAACGGTTGCTCAACTTCATGGATGGGTTGGAGTTAGACATAGACACCATCGGATGTCGGCTCAGTGATCTATCGGTTAAGTGCTCTGGCTCGAGACTGGTAGGTCCTGGGTTCGAACCTCGCGAGGTGAGGTCGTGGATGCGCACTCCTGAGGAGTGATTCCAAGTTTTCCTTGGTGGTCTAACTTCAATTGACTCACACTTTCAACTATGAAAATACTAAATCTCCACAAAAACCCCTTCTGAAGAAGTAAATTGTTTCTCTATAGTATTAAATAAGTAACACACATCAGTGAAGATAAAATTATTTTACTCTGAGTATTCTTATCATTAAGACCCAAAATTTTAATCTTCGTTCCTCAACTATATAATTTGTCTTCTTTAAACTTATTATATACCTACTGTAATAATAATACTCTTCCTACGCACACAAAAATATTCTTGCACAATTAACTAAGAAACATTAAAGGCTTATGTGTGGTGTTCTCATGTTTTAATCATAACAAATAAGTATTAATAATATTAGTTAATGTTTATGGCAATAATATCAAGGCTTATACTAACGATTATATGTACGCTTTAAACTGATATGAAAGAGTGATGAATTAAAAAAATACAGTCACCGAATGCAATAATAAGATTATCTTCTAATTTCTTTACTACATCAATGAATTATTCATTTTAAACAAAGCTTATTAAGTTCAGAATGCTTTCGATCATTCATTTTAAATGTACAATGAACAAACGGTGAAAAGTTAACGATGGGGATATTTCGAGATTATTGATCACTTCACAATGACCAATGTCAATCTTTCTAGTCCTTTATAGCTGAAAAGATTCTATTGGTTAGTTATGCGACTCAGAACTTGACACATGTGCATTGGTTCAAGTTAACACACGAGATTACCATAGGGAGATGAAATTATCAAGCCAAATCACAGAGCAGTAGAGGTAGTAACAGTATCAGTACCAATGAAAAAGACTAGATACAGAAAACAGAAAACTGTCTAAAAGGACCTATAGACTCAGGATTTAATAGGAGAGGAGGAGTGGATGTATATGTAGTATTGTGGTCGATTTTGAGCTATGTCATCCAAAGTCTCCAACCACTGGTTACGATAGCCATGTACACTCCAACCTCGTAGTCTCCACCTACCTACATGGCGTAGTCCAGCTGTTGGCTTTCATATACCAAGAGATACTCTACTACATCGTTTAAAACTTACAGTACCAGGATGAATTCACTTTGAGACCTATCAGTAAACAAAGTCAGGTTTTCATTGTTAAAATCCATCGAATTTTTATCATATCTAGTTTTATGAGTAATTTGACTATTTTCATTAATAATACAAGTAAATTATAGATGATAGTACATCAATTAAAGTGTATCTTAGGGTTCTACTACTTTTTTCTAGAAGTATCGATTAATAATCCCTGAAAGTAAGACCCAGTAATTTGCTTACTGTCCAAAGAAAGAATACATGTAAATTAAAATGTTAATCCAAAATCAATTTGTTTCAAGTCACTTTGATAAACTTTCTACATAGTTTCCTTCCAACAAACCAACTAGATAGTTTTATTATTGACGCGTGATTGTCTGAGAAACTTTGAATAGTGATGTGTTTGTGTTGTTAATTTGAACAATAGCACATGGAAACGTTTAGTTTTATCTTAGTATTTCGAGTAGATGCTGTTTTATGGAGGACTAGTTAGTCAAGCCACATTTATCATTGCTAAAATATATACTCGGAATGTTTAGTTTTATTTAATTAAATACAATTACCCATTAAATATATATATTAGGTATCACCGTCAGTTTATTGAAGCTGCAAAAGACTGTTATCTGTCTGACATTAATCATAAACGAAAAATCCATTCAAATATTGCAGATTACTTTTTGGGTAAATGGGCAGGAGTGAAAAAGACATTTTATTATCCGAAGTATCTTGCAGCTAAATTGGTAAGTTTTTTGAGTTGTTTATCCATGGGTGTTTATCATAATAATGTTTAAAAATATATTACATTAATCTCTATGAGTATATGAGTTCTAAATGTCTAGAACATTTGAACTACTCGTCCACAGTTATTTATATATAACTGTATTGCAGTAAAATATTAAACGCAGTTCACTTTTTTTAATAAATACACAAAGTGATAAAAAATAACGTCAATTTAGATGAGGACTCAAATAATTCAGTGTATAGTTTCCGGTTGCTGGTCCCAACAGGTTGGCTTGAGATTTTTGAAGGTTGTCTGCTTAAATAATTTCTCAACTGTTTTGCTGGTCAACAGTTTCCTAGTAGTTTGCTTAAACTTCTGACTCACATGTTTTCCAATCATGAGTTTATGGCCATGAATATTCCTGTTATATATCTGATTTAATTAATTAATTACGTGTAACGACCGTGTTTATTTATGCGCTTTCATAAGATTTGTAAAACCTATGGAGAATCTAGTCACTGAGAAATTCGAAAAAAGCCTCCATACTAGTTGATATCTCGTCCTTCTTCTTTGTCGTTTGGAGGAATGATATAATTCACCCATCAAACATATTACGCGATGAAAACAGATTTCATAGCATCAAGATTGATCATACATATTTGGGATTGGATATGGGAGCCTGCCATAAACTGTTTGCGAACTTTCTATATATATTTTTGAATATTCAAAAGTTACATGGATAAGAATTTAGCTTCATCACTATATATTCGGTGCAGATAATTCTTTACTTAAATCAGACATACGGTAATAAATGTTTATGCTTTTAGCTATATTTTTAATTTGTGAGATCTAATAATACTACCTAGTTCAAAAAAACTAAAATAGGCGAAGTGACCTATGAATCTATAATCACTCAGCTATAAGAAAGATATTCTACTTCACTCTTAAATGACTACTCAATATTCAATAAATCCTATTATCAAGAAAGTGTTAATTTAGATTTTACACTTTAAATTGTTGAGGCACAAATTTATTTTGATGAAGAATAAAGGACTATTATTGTCATATTACATAATTTTTGTTATTTGTGATGATTTCTTTCATTTCAGAAACTTCCACCATCTAGTAACGAAGACAGAATGGTGCCACCACAGCCATATGTATTCGAGGAATCTCAAATAAGCGGCAAGAAGAAATTGCTTTTAAATTTAAGAAAGTTAAATGAGTTGCCATGGCATTTATGTCATTCAGGTCGATTTGAAGAATTTTACTCAGAGATAATGTTTAATTATGAATTTCTTTACAATAAATTACGTGGTACCTCTAGGTAAGAACTATTCCATTTTATATTTAATGAATTTCATAAGGGTTAACTCAGATTTAAATTGATTTTTGTCAGGAATTGATATAAATTGGGTAATTATTGAAGAAAGGAAAGTATTAGAAAGTTGTCCCTTCCTAGTTTAAGACTCACCAGTTGTGCCCACAGGCAATCTTACCATGAAATGAATACAAAACCTTCAAGTCCTATTATTCGTATCTGTATAAATTTAATTGTTTAACATTGAAAAAGAAACATTTAGCTATTATTACAGCCAATTTTTCTTATATTCATTTTCGAAAATATTTTTTTATGAGTTTAAATAAATTACAATTAAATTTTTCTGTTATTAACTGAATTGTCATACATTCGTCCTTTTTTTTTAAAAAAAATAGGTCTCAATTGCTTATTGATCTACAACTTCCAATAGAAGCATATCGTACATTTCAAATAGAACAACTTCTTTCTTCATGCAATCAAATAGGTCGATTGTCCACAAATGATATGCAGGCCAAGCTAGATGGATTAAATTCTGCACTATTCATCAATCAATCATCACTACTACATGCATCAGATACCACAACGAATGCTAGTAGCCTTTCTGCAGTTTATAATACCGACACACAGTCACCGGCTTATTCAAGAACTCCTCCACCAGAAGCTTTCAAAGTATACAATTGTATACGTATTGCTGCTTTAAGTTTAGACTATCAACCATCTAGTTTACCTATTGACATTTTAGGACGTCTAACAAAAATCTATCAACCACCATCATATTTACGTCGTACACGTAGGCGTTTATCAACATATACCTCTTCAACATCCCGTCGTAGTGTGTCCATGTTAAATTCAAAACGTGAATTAATTCATAGACGTCGAGTGACTGAAATAGAAAAACCTTTAAACATCTACAAAGATTTATTAGATAAACTATTAGTTCAATCAAGATATCTTGGTTGTAAACAATGCGCTTTATTACCACGTACAACATGTTTTGATTCAGGCAGTGGTTTATTACATACAACTTTTGATATTGGATTAGGTATTGGACGTTTAATGTCAAATAATTTAATTTTAGCTGTTGCTTTAAATGGTAAATCAGTTAGTTGGTATGATTTAGATGGTAATTTAGTTAAAACTATAAGTTTACCTGAAGTCAATTTATTTTCAATGAAATTTTTATTAGCTTCACATATTGCACCAGATCCTATATCAATATGTGCATTACCAATTAATAAATCACCAGAACTTAATAATACTAGTAATACTAATACTAATCGTCATTCGGAAGATATCAAATATAAAGATAATCGTTTAATTACAGTTGCAAAAATTGATTATTTCACTGGTCGTGTTACAACATTATCAACATTAAATGAACAATGGTCTGATATATTTAGTATGTCATCCCTTATCTTATTAACAAATCAATGGATTGGTTCATTAATTGATACAACATTTTATTTAGGTTATTTACCTAAGAAACAAATGATTATTAATGGTTATACAATTGAAAATCATTCATTTTATTATTCAAATTTATTAAATATAATTAGTTTTACATTAACAGATTATGGTGCATTTTTAATTGATATCAATGAGCATAGTGTAATATTTATATCAATGACAAATAATTTCACTATTCATAGTACAATTAAATTACAATCAAATTATATTATATGTTTTTGTTTTACTACACAACATGAATGTGAATTAAAATTTTATGAAATTAAACAAAAAAATGAAGGAAATTTAAATGAGGCAAATTTAAATTTATTAAATGGTATCAATGGGATAAATTTTCATGGATTTATTATATATGAAAGTTATTTAAAAAATACAATTAATTTAAATATTATACAAGCTAATAAATTTCTTAATTGTTCAACACATTTAAGTTATACAAATAATTTAATTGCTTATTTATTTAATATACGTCGTAAAACTGCTGAAGATTTTGGTATAATATGGGATCAAAGATATGAAACATGTATACATTTACAATTACCATTTAATATTGAACAAGATAATCTAAATAATGATGAAGTTAATTTAACAAAAGAAATGATAAAGTAAGTAATAATTATTTTATTTAATGTATCGTAATTAATACAATTAAAGATAGACCAACATGGAAGAACTGGACGGACGTTTCGTCCTATTGTGGGACTCCTTATCAGTACGTATCCACGATCCTGCCAAGCGTGATTCGAACCCAGGACCTGTTAGTCTCGCACACGAGCGCTTAACCTTTAGAACCACTGAGATGGCCGGTATTTAACGGTGTTAATGTCTAACTTCAACCAATCCATGAAGTTGAGTAATCATTCGCCAATTACTAAAATCTCCACAAAACCCCCTTCTGATAATACAATGAGATAAATAGAGTTTTAATAGTACTTTAATATTGTTAAAATTGAGATTCTACCCTACTTAGAAATTTGATAAGGTAATACATACAATCAACTTTATTAATTTAATATATCTAAAGAGTATAACAATGATTCGTTTAAAGTTAAATGATTGTATAGATATATTGTTAACATTTATCATATGTTGAATAGCATTCTGAAATATTTATGATAGTAAAATATCAAATACTGGAACAGAAGTGTATATTTCTTATTCAATTGTGATTGAACTCTTCGTATTCGAATCTATCCTGACCTATTTTCTTTTATCTGAGGGGGGTTTTTTGGAGATTTTAGTAATTTTATAGTTGAAATCATTAGTCAATTGAAGCTAGACCACCATGGAAAACCTGGAACCACTTCACGGCCGTCTTGTTCTATTGTAGGACTCCTCAGCAGTGCACATCTACAATCCCGTCTCGTGAGATTCGAACCCAGGACCTATTAGTCTTGCGCACGAGCGCTTAATCTCTAGAACCACTGAGCCGGCATCCAACGGTCATCCAGTGCTTCTAGGTTTTCGATGGTGGTCTAGCTTCAATTGACTCATGATTTCAACTGTGAAAATACTAAATTCTCCACAAAACCCCCTCTGATCTATAATCATATGCTCACTAGTGACTGACTTCAAGAGATATTTCCTTGAGTTCTAGTGGGAAGCAGTGGCCAGTGGAGTTCTACCAGGTCTGTTGTAGAGATATCATCTCACTGAAGACAATTGGTGAACGGTCGCTCAATATCGTGGATTGGTTGAAGTTAGACATTAACACCGTTGGATGCCAGCTCGGTGGTCTATCGGTTAAGGGCTTCGGCTCGAGACTGGTAGGTCCTGGGTTCGAATCTCGCTCGCGAGAGCGGGTTCGTGGATGCGCACCGCTGAGGAGTCCCATAATAGGACGAAACGGCCGTCCAGTGCTTCCAGGTTTTTGATGGTGGTCTAGCTTCAATTGACTCATGATTTTAACTGTGAAAATACTAAATTCTCCACAAAACCCCCTCTGAAGAATATAATCAACTATAATGATTAAAAATTTTTAATTCATGTTTTCAGCAAGCGGATGGATTTTATTATATCTCATAATCTAAAATTCACAGTATTGACAGGTGACGATATTTTCAGGGTGTCATTAAGTATTGATTAAAGTAGAATGGAGGTCAAGGTCTAACGATCAGTACATAGAATAGAGGGTCAGAAATAAAAGTAATAACCTCGACTTTTATCGATGACCTTGGATAACCTTTAACCACGTGTCAGAAACCCATATTCATTTTAATTTCACATTATGTACTTTTGAAAGATGAGGTCAACAGGTTTTTACGCTATTGTGCAAATGAATGATCTGTCTAGGTCACGTGGCCCAGACTGAGGACAGTCTGAGTGTATGATGGTTAAGGATTTCTTAATTCTGGTGCTAAATTTGTCATAGTTACCGTATTCTCCCATTGTTTTTTATGTACGAAACAAAATGCTGAATTTTTGATTGGTTTAACTAATTAGATGTTTAATTTCCTACTATCCTAATGGTGATAGTACTAAGTAGAACAATCGATGAAAAGAGAACAGTATTGTTTCCAGTTATGTTCTAATTCACACGATGGGAATTTTTGATATTTTAAAATTAGATGAGGATTGCACAATTCTTAATATAAGTTAGATCACAGTAAACTCTTCTCTTAAACAAAAAAACGTATTTTCTTTAATGCTGTTTCTTTATCTTTGACCTAACAGAAAAGGCTTTCGCACTTGGCGATTCGAGTTAAAGCTTAAACCATAGGTATTGTGCTGTATATTAAACATGAAAGTTCAACTAGAGTTGATAACCCATATCTATTAATTTTATTAAAATAATTTTCCTAGGACCTTATTGCGTAACACATTTTTGTCAGAAACCACAAAGCAAAATCATCGTCGTTGGTTTCGAAAGTTTTAAACTCGTACGATGTTTGAATTTAAGCTCTTTTGTTGAACTTCCAGTTAATAATTTTAAAAACTAATAAATTACTGCTAATTACTCACATTTATCTCTAAACAACAGAATTAAAAGGCGTTAAAACCCAACTAGCATTTCCTTATGTTTTTCATTAGCTAGTCTAGTTATGTCGCCTGCTTCTGTGTTTTGTTTAACTTAAAACAAATATCTAGGAATTCCCACCTACTGATCAATTTCAGCTCACAATGATTGTAGTGTGTAATTAAACAAGAAATTCAAAGTGATTTCATCACTAATTGTTCCTTATTTGTGTGTTTTTAATTAGAAGATTCATTACTTTAACCCACTTACATAAACTCGGATTTTCTTACGTTTTAGTTACACATTCTCGTTCGGGAAAGGTGTTTCAGCTATATTTAGTTATGAGAATGATCTTTTGTTCACTACCGGAAGAGAATGTTTTCTACTAGTTTGGAGCACAATGACTGGGCATATATTAAAAATTATAGCACAAGGTTGTGCAGAAGGAATTCTTTCAGGTTTGTCAGTACCTAGTCTGGACACAGACCTTGGAATGACCACAAAAACCTCAATAAAAGGAACAACGAATTCATCAATGACTGGTTCTGTACTTGTGATATGTCATTTCCCAGATACAAGCACACCACAATACAGTGAATCACCTGATCAAGCGATGTTTATCATGTGTAAAATATTCAATGTCAAATCTTTGCGTAAACCAGATAAACGATTAGCCGTACTAGGTAGTCAACTTTTTTATGCAGACGATAATCAGAATACAAATCTGAACATTGAAGAAATCGCAGCTGGTGGTCCATTGGTTTATTGGTCAGCTAATATGTCTATCGAATATGTTTTTGAAGATGGTTTATCAACGCTTGTTTTAGTCACTCATAGAAAAGAAGAACGAAATAATGTGGACAATTTAATCTTATATGACCTAGATGAAGATTCTACTAATCCAATTTATTCCTGGTCTGATAATGAAGTCAATGCAAAATCAATAGATACCTTTTTAACAACACAACAACTTGTAGACTGGGCTACTGCTATAACTGATATTAAGAGTACAGGTACTGGTGATAGATGCCTTAGTCATACTAATGATATTTCAGTTTATCTTCATAAAACGGTTACAAAAATTAATACATTGACAATATTTAATCAAAATCAACTGTTAGATAGTTACACTTATCTAGATCCTATTCATATGAAAGATTATCTACCTAATCTTTATGTGCCTACATCGAACGGTCTTATAAGTAGTTTTGGTTTAATTCAATCTAAGTATGGCATGCTAACATTGATAAAACCATCTTTTGATGACGAAACACCTTCTTTATTAGTTAAAGTATTAATATCTTCAGTTGATATACACCATAACATGTACGAATTTAAAAGTTTATGGGGTGAACAACCTCGAGAGATCAATTTAATTCAAGCTTACCAGTTGACTAAAACAGCTGGTAGAATTTTAATAAACAAACGTGAATTACAAACAATTTCTTTGAATCTATTAACATACCGACCGAGTTATCCTAACCATATAATTATTGGTTTGAATGAATCACATAAAACGTTATATACTGTTACTCGTTGTGATGGGAGAACGGTTGTTTGGTTAGGTGTTATTCTGATTGTAGACCTCGGGTATCCTCATGAAGATGGACGTATGGATAAGGATATCGATAATTACCCACAGGTATTACACACAATTCTACTTGATTATGGTCCGAATTTAATATTATTCTCAGATGGTTTGACGGCCATTAACTATCGACTAAACATGTATAATATTGTAACGGGAAATCGAAAGTATGGATCAGAAACTAGTGAAATTGATAAATTTCTACAGAGAATTAATTCTGGTCATTTCAATTTGTCAACTGAAAGCGTCAATGATAATGACGAGACAATTAACTTTATGGACAGTAAACAAACCGTTGGAGAACTGGTAACAGATAAACAACTTGGAAATCTTATTGTCAGTAAATCATCAAATGAAGATAATATATTTATCCAGTCGATTGTGTTAGCATCAGATGGAAAGTTATTGATTGGCAAAAGACATCATCCTGAACAGAGAATTCATTTAGATCTAGCTGAGGAATCATCTTCTGAGAGTTACGATTCTGATGATTCAGAAACCGATTATGGTGCATCACCAGCTAGATGTTTGGTTGCTTATGAAATATCAACAGCACAAACAGAAATATCATCATCAATGTCGTCGTTATCAACAGGCGTAATAAGTGATATACAGCTGAATTCTGTAACAGAATACATGTTTGAAAATGAGCCATATATGTTATGGTTATCTAGAGATACGAAAACGTTGATTACAGTCACACCAAACGAATACCTTAGAGGATTTGATTTGGGTTTACATCAAGATGAAGAATCGAATTTAGGGTTATTGGAGTCTGTGAACACGGAAGACCAAATATACGGTAAGTAAAATTGAATTTCTGTAGAAAAATTTCTTTTGAAAATGATTTTTAGCTTCTAAAAATGACCTCATTAGGAAAATTATTGGAAACGATTTGGAACCAAGTAGATATTTTATTCTAGTTTGGATTTTTCAATAGTACTAACATAAAACCTTTAGGTTACACAGTAAGTATGATACCTCTAAGTCACCGACTTCGATAGTTTGAAATTCCAAATTCAGTCGATTTTTAATATAACATTATTGCTATCCAATACTCTCTGGTTTTACGTTGATTCTTCACCTGACATTGGTTTGTGATGAATACGACCTTAAAATTATTAGGAGTTCCTAAAAGATCCCTCACTTAATCATTTCACATCCTTCTAGTGCATTACTTACTTACTACAGTTATAATGACTAGATATTAGCGTTTTGTTAATGTAAATCATATACAATGATCTCCGAATGAATTTCTGATGTGTGGGCGAGAATGATAATAATTGGTTGTCTGCTTAGTCAGACATGTCGATAGTCTGACAGGTGTCAGATGAGTTATATATTCCCCTATCGTCTATATGTCTGGTTATAATAAAAGTAATAACTATGTATTCGCAACATGGTTCCCATAGTCAATGAAGATCTCATACTAGTAGTATAAACGGTAGCATGACTTATTTAGTCGTCATGTCAAAAACCAACTGTACATCATGGTATTAATATCATAAAAACATTGTTCCCTAATTATTTACATTACACATAGGACTATCAAGACAGACTGGATTTGGGATTAAAACAATGAAAGTTTAAATATACATTGTGACTGAGATTATATATATATATATATATATATATATATATATATATATATATATATATTAAATACTTTATCTGATGTAAATGTATTAAGACCAAACAAAATTAACGTTTCAACTAAGACCGGATTTATTTAAAGTTACGCTGACTTTGAATTCGTTAGTAAAGTCATAAGATCTTTTCTTATATTTCTGTAGTCATAATCCGTTTAAACGTAATCCTGATTAGAAAAGTTATTCTGTAACTCGATTGAAAATCATAATAATCCTTTACGAACTAACATTCTCTGTTCTAGTTTATCTATCTTTATTCTCATACTTTAGACTAAATACCTGAGGACTACTAATAAATTTCACAATACTTCTTATTCTGTTTTTGGCACGTTTGATATGTATGTATCCAAATGGTTGAGTATGTTGACACCGACATTCATAATTCAGTATCCATTGCACTTAATAACCGCGTTGACAAATAATGGTACCTATCTCTTGTACAGTGGATATCAACTGTTATTATTTACCGGAATTAAAAACCTGTTGTTTTCCCAGAATATCTTCCTTTAGCTGTCATGCCTTAAATAGATTTTTTGCATGATCCTTCTTATTGATCTTTCTCGTGATGTTTATCGTTTTATAAATAGAACAAACCGATGAAGAGGGAGACTGGATAGATGGTTCACTTGATAAACTGACTGAAGATGAGAAGAAGATGAAAATGTTGGATTATTTTGAAGAATCAGGTTTAAGTAAGTTTCTGTGTTCAACTTTTAAAAGAAATACTACTGGTAGTTTAAATGCTGTATGATGCATGCACTGTAAGCACTGTTTGAATAACAAAACAAGTCATTGATTTAAGATAGCCTCAAACAGTTTTTAAACCTTTATCAGGTGTCAGGTCTTTATTCTTAGCTCTTTGTAGCACTGATTACTAGATAATGTTCTCATTATGAATGTCCTCCGTTATTCCATCTTAATACTAGCGACGTGACAACTTTCTGTCCTTCCAATAACTCCTCTTTTATATTTTAAATTATCACTGAATTTATGTAACCTTCCTTAGTATTACAAATATGCCTTGAAAGGTATATGTAGTCAGGTTGTTCAAAACATTCTCCACAAATACTCCATTGTTTTTGGGTCCTATCGATAAGTATTCTAAGTGTATATTTAATTCAACTGTTTGAGAGATTATGGATTTCGTACTGCAAAATGATGTATTTAAAGGTTAATTCCCTGCTAAACAGAGTGATTCTGGCTTCTCGATATTTAAATTTGTTACATTTATCGAAGCATACTAATAAGTCTAGTTGGTTGAACGCTATATTCGGATCCTAAGCTATTCTCGTAACCCCCAAGCTAGAACTACACAACGACTTGAACACGAGAGAGAAAAGGCACAAAATATGCGGGAAGCACTTCACTCCAAAGGTTCATTTATGTACAGAAAATATAGGGTTCTTATAGTATTTTTAAAGTCCTTGGGTTTTACTGAAAATTCTAGAATACTACTAAACATAGTAGGAGTGTAGTAATCAGCCAATCAGAACCTCTACATGTGACTTCATTTTCGTAATATTTTTAGCAAAACTTCTAATCATATGCTGATTGGATAAAATGCTTCTTAATGTTTTCCTGAGCTTGTCATGTCTATTGCGAGTAATTTTCAGGATCGCCCCGACACATATTAAAATCGTAAAGATGAAGAATGTACAGTTATAAATGGTTCTCTATCTTAAGGATTTATTCAACAATTCAGTGTCAGATACTTGATTTTTCATACAATTATTGCTTTAACTGTTAATGTGTGCCTTGTTGGAGGTGATCATTTTTTGATTGTAATGCACTAGATAATCCTCACTAACAGTTAGAGTCTGGGTAGCATCTTTAAAAATCAATCTAAGTTGATGGAGTACATTTATTCTTTATCTTCATCATATTATTTCCTGATTTCGTGTGTTTCGCCCATGGTTTTTCCTTGTAAGCTCATTTCTCCACTGTCGTTATTATTTTCCCCATTTTTGATTTCTTTCCTTCTAACTCTCTTGATCCCTGTTTCTCCTTTAAAACTTTTCCAAAGCACCAGAAACAAATTCGAAATAACTCTTTGACTATTTATACCTATTACTCCTGTTGGTTTAGCTCAAGATTAATTTTTTATAAAATATCAATAATGAAACGAACGTTTTCGAACTGATTGGTCTAAGTCTACCGTACTTATTACAAGATCTGATGATTTGAGTTTCATTTCATAAAGAGCTGCATTACACAGTACTGAATAATTCCAATCTAATATCAAACAGCTGTCCAGTTTCACCAGTTTTCACTTGTTTAAAATTATTCCCATCATCTTCAATAAAAAGTTATTCTGAGAATTCTTTATCATACGAAAAATATAATATTGTATAAAGCCGTTAATAATAATAATAATAATACATCTGGATAATGTAATAAGAAGACGAAGATTATCAGAACTATGTGATGATAGCATAAGCGCAATACATTTGGAACAATCTGATCACACATATACTTTATTTTTATTATTATTATTATCCTTGTCTATTCTAACTCCCCATTTCCAGTCTTGTTGACGTTTTATTTTGATATATAAATGTTCTTAACAAGTTTATGTGTGATCAGATTGTTCGAAATGTAATGCGCTAATATATCACATAGTTCTGATAATCTTTGTCTTCTTATTACATTATCGAAATTTATCAAAGGGACTAATTGTTTTAAACAATACATCTAATTCCTGGTTATGCTTTTATTCACAAATGAATAGATCTTCAAATGTTTTTGTATGTTCATCCAAATACGATCCCCTCCTAAAATCATTTCAATAAAATTATTCAATTGTTTTTACTTTGATTTTGTACAGCTGAAATGATGAAAAAGGCCATGTTTGATGTCGTGGATAAAAGACCAATTGATCCAATATCATCTATTGCTAAAAGTCTTTTAAAACAGCATCATTCACAAAACAATTAAGTAATAGCTTCATTATAATCAGAAAAAAATAATCTAGTTTTCTTTTTTCTTTCTTTTTTTTAAATTTTCTTAATTTATTTTTATATAGTTTCAATGTTCATGTTTCATATTTATCATAAATTATATTGACTTTTTAACACAATATTATATTTATTATCTTATTTATCATATGAATATGGTTTATTCGAATAATGTATTTTTTAATTGATATTTATACAAACTATTTAAGGATGATTATCTATCAATTTGATATAAAATATGGATTGTTGTCAATTGCTTGTTTCATTTTATTAACCTTTGAGTTTATGTTAAATACATCAACATTTGTCGGTTCAAGCTGGAGTCTCCATTAGTGTATGATTAAATTTTTAATAAATTAAAACAATAAAGTTTTCACATCGATATACTTAGAAAATTGAAAGGAGTGTAGATAGCGTCGAGTCTTGATGGACTATGATCACCACTACAATGAGATTACGCGTCCATAAACGACTTGGTCCCTTTGATAACTCGTAAACCAGATCACTGTGATTGGTTCAGGTAGAGTATATTTATTGGCGATCTCGTTGTATTGAAAGAATACCGAGACGTGCCAACGAGTACAGACAAAAAGGACAGAACGTAAGAAAGTTCAAACCAACAAGATGGAGAGCGGAACGAGAAGTGACTTTGATACAGTTAAACAAGTACAGTAAAACAATCGCTGGTACAATTGGTTACAATAATAATAATTGTTTATATTATTCCAATCATGTTCTCGTCGAGACAAGCCGGTCACTACAGGAGATCCGTTTATAAATTATTTTAGTTATGTGTTTTCTAGGAATAGGTTCCTGCTTTGTTGCTTGCTATCAAACTAGTTTATAACAAATTAAGCCGGTTACCGGTCAAATCAAAGTTGCTAAAATTCTACTCTAGTATTTTTAAGAAAAAAGTATACATAAAGATGAATTTATCGACTTCACTTTCTGATAGGTTAAATTATCAGACGGATATTTTCTTAATACATATCCTGATGACCGTATTTTGCTTTTATCCCGTTACAAATTCTTTGCCTCTTCAAACTATCACGTATCATTTTCAACAATTCATTCAGAATCACTTATTTTCCAAATAATCTCTCTTTAGCGCTAGGCTTTATAAAGAATATTTCTGACTCCAACTATAATTATTCCAGGTTAAATTCGTAAATTTTCTAAGGCTAAATCCTCATTTATAAGTTTCAGATTCAGTTTGGAAAGGACAGGAGGCTTGATGGCCTGTGTTAGTCCTAGCAATGATGGTTCCTCAGTTGATCAAACTTTCTTTTAAAGCAGTCGACGGATGGAGCCTCAACCACGTGCTGAGGTAATGAATTCCACTCGTTGATTATTCGATGGGAAAGCCGGTAGTCAGCTGACAAGTAATTCGTTCGGGGCTTGTGAACTGTTTTGGGGTGTCCTTGTAAATTTTCTGTGTGGAAGTCAATAAAAATGAGGACATATCAGGTTCAAATTTATCACTAAGCAATTCGAAAACTGGAATCAAGTCGCCTGTGATTCTAAATGGGTTTGTTTCTAGCGTAGGATATACAAATACCCGACATGAGGTTATATTTCGACTGACTTATTTCAAGCAAACTAGCTTACCATACCAAGCGTATATCAGAAAAACCAGTAAAAGGAAGAGATTGACTTTTTGACTAAATAGATTCACAATCAATTAAACAATTTACAATGGTCAACAACATATGTGTACGTATTCAAACGCGGAGGGGAATGCATATCTTTGATTAATTATCTGAGTTAATGTTAAGTAATTTGCGTGATAACAATAACACATTTATTTGATACAATTTCCTTAGGTTCTAATAAGTATGTAGACCAACAAGCGTTTTGCTAATTTCATCATAAATGTATTCTCCATACTTTTCTTCGTATATATGTCTTTGAAAACGAATACCTGAATGAAATATTGACAATTTTGAACTTGAACCAAATCGCTTACAGATGTAGGTTTTATCTAACTACTTGCGCACCTACAGTTATACAGATCAAGTTTATCCTTTACTATGGTTTGTATTCATCTAGTTCCATTTTGTCTAAATTGCACTATTTCGGGAATTCCTAGTTTGTATAATAATTCAAATACTTCTAATCATCACGATTCTCCAAACAACTCTGTCCTGGGCAATTCTTTACAGTTGTTTCAATCGTCATTCGTTCTTTTGATACCTGCCTCCGATTCTCGACACACTGTGTTTCTCTATGACGTCGTTTGATGATTTCCATAATATGTTTCCTACCCACATCCAGCGACTTTTTTCACCTCCCTCTTCAGCTTAAAGTTAGTTTGTTTTCTACCGTAGTAGATTATTGGTGATAGTGTCTGGACAACGGATATAGAGTATGTTGTGTGGACAATTACTGACACATATTTGTACTTTTTCGATGACGGTTCTATTGGTCCCCCAAGTTTCAGCTCCATACAGTGGAACTGTCTTAACATTAGTATTGAAGATTCTGATTTTGATACTGGCTTGCAGAAGGTTGTTTTGATCTCTATATTTAAAGTTTGATCGATAAATGAACCCACCAATGATAACATGAAAAGCCCATCACCATATCAACTTTCTTTTATCTTGTATGATTATGCTTTGCCTATTCAACAATCATAATTTTATGTTTATTATGAACGATATTAAGTTCGTTGACTATTTTTTCCTGTCCTCTAGTTACTGTTTGGTGTGTCATTTATATCTATCTTTTTCCCTGTTGATTAGAGTGTATTAATTGTTTATTTTGTATCTTAACAATGTTAACTTACATTTTAGAAACAGACCAGTTTCAGTTTGGAAAGGACAGGAGGCTTGATGGCCTGTGTTAGTCCTAGCAATGATGGTTCCTCAGTTGATCAAACTTTCTTTTAAAGCAGTCGACGGATGGAGCCTCAACCACGTGCTGAGGTAATGAATTCCACTCGTTGATTATTCGATGGGAAAGCCGGTAGTCAGCTGACAAGTAATTCGTTCGGGGCTTGTGAACTTTTTTAAAGTGTCCTCGTAGATTTTCTGTTTTGGCAGACAAGAAAAATGAGGACATATCAGGTTCAAATTTGTCATTAAGCAATTTGAAAACTGTAATCAAGTCGTCTCTGATTCTTCTATATGACAGCGGGAATAGGTTTAGCTTGGTCAGTCTAGTACCATACGGGAGCTTCGCTATTCCGGGAATCAGCCTAGTTGCTGTTCTCTGAACCCTTTCCAAGAGTTCACTGTCTATTTTTAGGCAGGGGCTAGCTGCTTGCATGCAGTACTCAAGTTTAGGGCGTTCGAACACTGTATACAAAGTCAGAAACGTTTTAGCGTGAAGATGCCTAAAAGCCCTGCGTATGGACCATAAAGTCCTAAAACCTTTGGCGGCTATTGCACGGCAGTGTGCAGTAGTATTTAAGTCTTGACTAACGATGACGCCTAAGTCACTGTGTGCCTGAACAATAGGTAACTCAGTGTTATTCATCATGTATGTATCTGTACCCTGGTGGCCAGTATGCATCACAATACACCTGGAAGTGTTTATCGGCAATTGCCAGGTTTGGGACCATTCAGATAATCTCTCCAGGTCATTTTGAAGTTCGAAGCTATCGCCCTTGCTTTGTATCGCTCTCCATATCTTGGCATCATCAGCATAGAGTAAGACCGATGACGATAGTAGACGAGGGAGATCATTTCCGTACAGGAGGAATAACACTGGGCCCAAAACTGTACCCTGGAGGACTCTACTAAGCACAGTTTCCCAGCTAGACAACTTGGAGTTCACCCTTACTCTTTGTTGACGCCCAACTAGGAAGTCTTTTATCCACATCAATAGATTTCCTCCTATCCCGACATTCCTTAGCTTATATAACAGCCGGTTATGCGGAACTTTGTCGAAAGCTTTGATGACATTGATGTAACCTACGTCTATAGGTAACTTTTGGTCCTTAAGAGTGCACCAGCTTTCACGAGCGACTAATAAGTTTGTGTGACAAGAGTAACCTGTTCTAAAACCGTGCTGCTTTTCGGAGAGGATCCGGTTTTCATCGAGATACTTTAACAGTTCCTTCCGAATAATCTTTTCTAAGATTTTAACAACCACACTAGTTAGGCTAATTGGTCGGTAATTCTCAGGCTTATGTTTTGTACCTGTTTTGAAGACTGGACTTACTATGGCGTTCTTCCAGTCATTTGGTAGACGACCCTGGGTTACGGATAGATTAAAACATACACTTGAAGGGTTCGCAACGAAGTTAGATAATTCCTTTAGTAACCTAGGATGCAGTTCATCGGGTCCAGTGGATTTACCTATGTCAAGCTTAACTAGCAGACCAAAGACATCGAGTTCTTTAATGGTCACGCTGTCCAGCGCTTGTGTGGGGGGATTTTCATGAACTGGTGAGAAGGGTGTTTCTATGGTTATACATCGCTAAAGTATTTAGAGAATACTTGAGCTTTGCCAAAGTCGTCCTCCACTAGTGATGTGGCAGTACTGTCTCCCCATAGTGAAGGAACATTTCTTCTTTTTGTCCTTTGGTTTATATACGAATACAAGCGTTTAGGGCATTCTATGGATTCCCTAACGATTTTCTCTTCGTACAGCTTTCTGGCCTTACGGAGGGTCGAGGCACAGGTATTTCGAGCCTTTTGATACTGAGATTTTGCCTCGTCAGTCCCCAGTAACCTAAATCTGTCCCACATTTTCCTTCTTTTACGGAGAAGGATGCGAACCTCCCTACTGAACCACGGTGGGGAGTTTCTCGGTCTCTTAGATGTAGTCCAAGGGATGTGGGGGGCGGTAACTTTTAAGAAAAAATTCCGGAATACGTCCCAAGCCGTTTCGATTGATGACTCTGGGTCTATTTTCCAATCTACTGATGATGCTGATTTCATGATGTCTGGTATGTTTGCTTTCCAGACGTTAGGTCTGGATTGAGCTGAAGCGTACTCGTGATCGACAGATATATGTAAGTCAAAGCTTAAAACTGCATGATCACTTTTGCCCAGGGGTGGCATGTAATCCAGGTTTGCAACATCATCCTCATAATGAGTCAATATAAGATCTAGTAAGGATGATGCAGAACCCGGGTCGTACCTAGTTGCTTCCTTCACGTGTTGCACTAGGGCACATGTGATTACCGCATCAACTAGTTCCTGTTCGAAAGGAATTTGCTGAAGATTCAGTCCGCAGATTTCCCCAGTCCACCATAGGTGCATTGAAGTGCCCTAGGAACTAAGCAGCAACTCTTGTCCCCTGCATTTCAGGCGGCAGCTAACTATTTCATACGTCCCACTTTTGCTTCTGACTTTGGCTAAGCTAAGGCTATGTGCTTGACAGTCTAAGGAATAAATCAGAATTTAATCTGTAGGAAATTACTTCCAACAAGTTATTACGACTTTTAATCCACGGTCCGCTTACCGGGCCCTTAGATGATACATGATATTTTAAATATCGATTTGACCCTGAGGAAAAACCTCCGGCCAGGAGAGAAATACTATCCACGGTTCCATATGTGTCCGATCCAGTAAGTTTTGTTCCTACGGGACCTTTATGAGTCACACATTGATTGAGACCAACCTCTGAGTGCTAGTTTTTCGATCCCGGAGAACCTCTGGATTAGATTTGTGCGGAAGCCCGAGGCAATCAACATTCCATAAAGGATTAGAAGTGAGAAAAGAGAGGACTTTGGGGCGATTGAGTTATTTTTGTTTTGTGATGCCTTCTAAGCAGGTTACAGTGCATTGACTACTAGTGGAACATCTGCCAGCACAAGCCTCTTTATAGCATTTCGCTCTATATTAAGGCTAGAGTCGCATCTATAAAACAGGTAACTGTGTATTGATTGGATTTAGCAGTAGTAGTACTGGACACCCGAATGGGTAGAGATGTTAACAGGAATTTTCCACACATGTTCGACAGGACTCACTACTGGGCAGATTCTTTGATAATTCTGTACTATGTGAGCAATACAGAGAACAAGCATTCCACCTCTGTGGCTAATCGTCTGGCAGTTATTTGTATGATAATTTCTGTGGGCCAGTAGAGATACTTTGGAACCAATGAAAATCTCACTAACTGAACGTCACGAAAGGTACGAAAGGGAGTAGATTGAAAAACCTGAATTGAAGCCCCTTCATACTTAAGGAATAGGGAGTTTGTAAAACTGACGAAGCCCATCCAGGAAACGCCCACGGAAAATGTTGAATATAAAAGAGCTCTGATGATTAACAAAAGCATGGTAAAACATTACTTCAGTCCGGTTCTATTATACCACTTGAATTCTATAAAGCTGAATAAATCAGTAGTTTGGCCCAGGAGATATGTGGTATCAATAACCACCGGGTCCACCCGTCGTCAAGACAAGACCTTAGGTGCAGGCTGTCTGAGATTTGACGAGTTAGATGCGGCTTAATGTAATGTAAAGGTCTGAGTTCAAAAGGAGGTGTATGGGGAAACTGCGAAAGCTTTCCCTTCTGGAAGGTGTACAGACGCACTGATGTAAGTTCTGTGCTGCCCACTGACATAAAGTTGTTAGCTAGGAGAATCACAACTGAATGTATCCAGAGATGTCTTTACGCAGCTGAAGGGATTTTGGTGGCATTTCATTAACTCATGTCTGTAATCTTGGGTTGGTTTCACTTCCTACCGAAAAATTCTATTGCAATCAAGACTAGACGATTACGCTGAATAGGAGTTCACGCATGGCTCTAAAAAAGTTTTAGCAAAGGAGGAAAGTTATAATTATTTTGACAAAAATGGCAGCTGGTATTCGAACACCGTATTATCTTTAGTAAACTAAGAATACACGTAATACCCAAACTGTCGAAGACAAACTAGTTCCTTCAAGTTGACTTCTTCAACTGACTTCTCTGGATTTCAATTTCATTCATTATCGACCACCAATTTCTTGTGGCATTTCAAACCTCACAAAGCGCTCTAAATCCCATGTTGAAAATCAGAGTCTTACTAACATTAATGTTCTAGTGTACGAACATTTATCCCCTATTTATACTATCCATGTGCTTTGTAATACTGGTCGGTGGCCTATGCTCCATTGGGAGTAACAGGTGAAAGTAAGTAAGTATGTGCTTTGTAACATATCAACCTAATTGGGTAACTTACCAAAGTAAATGCTGCAGCGTTCGTAGTAAAGTGATCTTGCCTGTAAACTGGCATGCCTCATGTAAGATATTGTTAGCCGAGGATACATATTATTCTACGAAAATGATTGCTTCATCACATGTCCAGACATAAAACCTCATCTCCAGCACCTAAATCTTGTTTTCCTACGACACAAAAATAATGGCACTACTGTGAGGTTAGAACCAACCCTGTAAATTTTCTCGGGTAAACTACTGATGCTCAAGACATCCAACCTCTGAAAAGCAAAGTGATGTTCATTCTGGATTACCAAGAACCGATCACCGTCGAGAAATTACGTACGTTCAACGGCCCGATACGTTTCTATCGACAGTTCATTCAGAATAGCACGTCTTTCATGAGACCCTTAACAGACCAACTTCGTGGAAATGCGGAACTCACCTATTTGGATGACGACGCGAAGAAAGTATTCTCCACTGTTAAGAAACATATCGTCAGAGCAACGTTGCTCTCACACCAGAACATCGAAGCACCCATTAATATCGCAGTAGACGCATCGGATTCAGAAATGAGAGGAGATATACAACAACTGATTAATCATATCTGACAATCCGTAGCATTCTTCTTGAGACGATTGACAGTCACTGAATCAAGGTATGTATTGTGCTGTGCCGCACTCTCAACAGTATGTGGAAGGCCAAATGATTGGTTCTGTTTATCTATCACACACTTCCTACCTTTTCTCATAGCACGTATTCAAACAAGTACTCACCTCGACAACTGGGCTACAGTTCACAATGTACGTCTGATATACAACACATTTCTGGGACATTGTTTCGAATAACTTCTTTAAATAACTTCTCAGCAATCGAAATTCTTAAACTCGTTCTGCTTCAAAAAGACGCAAAAATCTTCAGTATGAGTTATCTTTAACTCCGCCTGTAGCTCTTCTGGAGTTACTGCCGGTCCCAAGCCTGGGTAAAGGAGGAGGGTTGGACATGGGGTTAGCGACCCCATCCCGTAGAAAAGCTAACTCGCTAAAAAAACGCTAACCAGAAAAAATAATTCAAACCATTTAAACTCTGCCCTCTCAGTTGAAGGAATAATTATGACGTCTCATGATGAAAGCCGAAATTCTTCGGAGGTCACGAGACCGATGAACCTTCTAACAACCAGAGCAACACTCTTTATAGGTACATGGAACGTCCGGACAATGTGGAAGACAGGAAAGACCAGCCAAATAGCAAAGGAAATGAGGAGATACAACTTGGCAGTACTCGGAATCAGCGAAACCCATTGGAGACAAATTGGACAACAAAGGCTAGGTACAGGAGAGATGCTGCCGTACTCCGGTCACGAAGGGGAAAATGCTCCACACACTCAGGGAGTTGCTCTAATGCAGTCCAAAGAAGCACGAAATGCACTTGTGGGATGGGAATCTCATGGACCCAGGATAATCAAAGCATCATTCAGAACAAAGAAGCAAGGGATCACAATGAACGTTATCCAATGTTATGCGCCCACCAATGATAGCAACGACGATGATAAAGATCAGTTCTATGAAAGGCTGCAATCAATTATAGCAAAGTGCTCACGAAAATACCTCACCATCCTGATGGGAGATCTAAATGCTAAAGTTGGAGTGGACAACACAGGATATGAAGATGTAATTGGACGACATGGATTAGGAGAGAGAAATGAAAATGGGGAGAGACTTGCAAACCTATGTGCATTCAACAAATTTTTTATAGGCGGCACAACATTCCCACACAAACGCATACACAAAGCTACATGGATCTCACCGGACCAAACCACAGAGAACCAGATAGATCACATCTGTATCAACAAAAAATTCCGAAGATCAATGGAAGATGTGAGAACCCGAAGAGGAGCTGACATAGCTTCAGATCACCACCTGATTGTGGCCAAGATGAGACTGAAGCTTAAGAAACACTGGACAACTGGACAAACAGCACTACAAAGGTTTAATGCAGCCTTCCTTCGAGATACTGACAAGCTCCATGAATTCAAGATAACTCTCAACAACAGGTTCCAAGCTCTACAGGATCTACTGAAAGAACAAGAAACTACTTTGGAGGACAACTGGAAAGGGATAAAAGAAGCACTAACTTCAACGTGTCAGGAGGTTCTTGGTCCTAAGAAGCATCATCATAAGGAATGGATCTCTGTGGGAACCCTGGACAAAATTAAAGAAAGAAAGAACAGGAAACTAGCAATTAACAACAGCCGAACACGAGTAGAGAAAGTCAAAGCACAAGCAGACTACGCAGAAGCAAACAAGGAAGTGAAGAGAAGCATTAAAGCTGATAAGCAGAAATACATGGGAAAACTAGCAACGACGGCAGAAAAAGCTGCAAGAGAAGGGAATATGAAACAACTATATGATACAACGAAGAAATTGGCAGGGAGATATAGCAAACCAGAGAGACCAGTCAAAAACAAAGAAGGAAAAACAATCACTGAGATTCAAGAACAGAGGAAAAGATGGGCAGAATACTTCGAGGAACTGCTGAATAGACCAGCCCCATTAAATCCACCGAACATCGAAGCAGCCCACACAGACCTTCCAATAGATGTCACTCCACCAACGGTCGAAGAAGTCAAGATGGCCATCAGACAAATCAAAAGTGGGAAGGCGGCAGGACCTGACAATATACTAGCAGAAGCATTGAAGTCAGACATGGAAATAACTGCAAACATGCTTCACCTTCTATTCAAGAAGATTTGGGAAGAGGAACAAGTGCCAACGGACTGGAAAGAAGGATATCTCATCAAGATACCAAAGAAAGGAGATCTGAGCCAATGTGAGAACTACAGAGGCATCAGTTTGTTATCAGTACCAGGAAAAGTTTTCAACAGAGTGCTGCTGAATCGGATGAAAGACGCAGTAGACGCCGAACTTAGGGATCATCAGGCTGGATTCCGTAAGGATAGGTCGTGCACGGACCAGATTGCGACACTACGGGTGATCGTTGAACAATCAGTTGAGTGGAACTCATCACTATACGTCAACTTTATTGACTATGAGAAGGCGTTTGACAGCGTGGATAGGAGAACATTATGAAAACTTCTTCGACACTATGGAGTTCCTGAAAAGATTGTCAACATTATCCAAAACTCATACGATGGACTACAGTGCAAAGTGGTGCATGGAGGACAGCTGACAGATGCATTTCCAATGAGGACCGGAGTCAGACAAGGCTGTCTACTCTCCCCATTTTTCTTCCTTTTGGTGATTGACTGGATTATGGAGAATTCGACATCTGAGGGGAAATACGGAATACAATGGACTTCTCAGAATCAATTAGATGATTTGGACTTCGCAGATGACCTAGCCCTCCTCTCTCATACACACGACCAAATGCAGATGAAGACAGCAAATGTAGCAGCAGCCTCCGCATCTATAGGCCTCCACATTCACAAAGGAAAAAGCAAGATTCTCAAATGCAACACGGAAAACACCAACCCATTCACACTTGATGGCGAAACTCTGGAAGAGGTGGAAACATTCAAGTACCTGGGGAGCATCGTTGATAAACAAGGAGGATCGGATGCAGATGTAAAGGCGAGAATTGGCAAAGCAAGGGCAGCATTTCTACAATTGAAGAACATATGGAACTCAAAACAACTCTCAACCAATTTCAAGGTCAGAATCTTTAATACGAACGTCAAGACAGTCCTACTGTATGGAGCTGAAACGTGGAGAACTACTACGGCCATCATCAGGAAGATATAAGTATTTATAAACAGTTGTCTACGCAAAATACTCAACATTCACTGGCCGGATACTATCAGCAACAGCGTTTTATGGGAGAGGACAAACCAGCTTCCATCTGAAGAGGAAATAAGGAAAAGACGTTGGAAGTGGATCGGACATACATTAAGGAAATCACCAATGTGCATCACGACTCAATCCCTAACTTGGAATCCGGAAGGGAAGCGGAAAAGAGGAAGACCAAAAAAACACTACGCCGGGAAATAGAAGCCGATATGAAAAGGCTGAATAGTAACTGGAAAGAACTGGAAAGGAAGGCTCAGGACAGAGTTGGATGGAGAATGCTGGTGATCGGCCTATGCTCCTCGACGAGGGGTAACAGGCGTAAGTAAGTAAGTAAGTATGAGTTATCTTTGACAAACCTGAATCCGTACATCAAGCAGATGTGAACAGGTTAGGAAACTTTACCATTTGACACATCTACAGGTAGGGATATTCCAATCGTCTCGAAATATTATCGACGCAACGTCTCAGTAAGTTGCACGAACATCATTCAAGTTTTCGAACAACAATCAAGCTCATCTCAGAACAGTTTTGTTGGCCTGGTGTGAATAAAGACTTTAGCGAGTTGAAGAACTTCTGTGTAAGCTGCTAGAAATTCAAGTTGACTAGACACAGCAAATACCCCTCAGCCCTTTGTAAACTCTCGACACTCGTTCTGACCATGTTCATATTGGTTTGGTATGACCCTTTCCAGATTCAAATGGATACTCTTACCTCTTAACCTGTGTAGACCGTTTCATACAATGGCCAGTAGCAGCACCCATCAAGGACATTACTGCTGAAACAGTGGCATGCACCTTCTTCGAATGATGTGTATCAAACTTTGGCTTCCCCCTCAACTATCATTGCAGTCAACGGACGACCGTTAGAATCTATTATCTTACTACACTACTTGCAATCACCCGATTCTGAACAACCTCTTAACAGCCAAAAGCATACAGCTAGTATAACGATTTCACTGACAACTAATAGCTTCACTATCGGCTTTAAACGTTCCACAGTGGATTGAAGCTCCTCTACTCGTCTAACTCAGTACTCACAATGCCGGACATCGGATTCATCGCAGCACAACTGGTTTACAGAACGACACCTCAGCTTCCTGAAGAGTTCGTATACCCTCCATCTTCTTTAATGAATGCGAGTCTAAACTGCTACATCAGCAGGCTTACAAACGCAATGCGTTCAGTTACATCTGTTTCCACTCGACAGCAATCAATTGATGTTTTCGTTCAACCTGACTTACGATACAATACACCTATCTTCGTACGCCGAGACTCACATAGACGACCTATCGAATCAGTATACGAAGGCACTTTAAATTTCTTCATCGTATAGATGAGTATCATATCATCAATGAGAACGGAACTCACGATAAATCAGCATTGATATTGGTATTAATGTGTCAGAAAACCAGAAACAAACACTGTTCTTTTTAATATGCCGATTTATATATGTATACTGTTTAGTTTTCTCAAGAAAGCAATCCCCAAACCTTCGTTGTGCCAAAATTGTTCTTATGATATCACATGTTGACAAAACGCATGTATAGGAGATTTCTTCATTATTCGCCCATTTTCTGTACGAGTGTATTTTGATATGCAACTACGATTTCTTTTTTCATCTACAGTAGTACTGGAAAAGATGAAAAACTGACGAAGATTATGGCGAATAGAGATTTCCAATGTTCATTTATTGATAGTTGTATTGCATCCCATAGCCTGTTATATTAGGGAAAATCGACCATATGCTCCTGAACGTGGATTGTCATCATAAGAATGTTTACTAACGACAAACTCGTTGGGTGTTCACTTCTGTCTGACCGGTCTTAGGGTCATCACTGCGGTAAATAAATCCCCGAAATAAATAGTTTCATGATTCTTCGGAATGTATTCTGACTTCATTAGTTTTACTGGACGTACCTAGCTGAAGACGATCGGTCACGCATCCGCACCAGATCACAAGTGGGAACGCTGTGCTATGCAACTCTTACAACTGGTGGCCAACTTAAACCAAACGCTTCTCCACGTACCAATAGCATTCCAAACATATCTTCAAACCACTTCATTTCTGGCATCTGATTTGACTGGGACGGCACGTTTCCATTATAGGTGTTACTGGTTAAGGCATTGTCATACTACAAATACCCGTGTCATCTTTGAGATTTATTAATTTTTTATATTCCACACCTACCTACTCGTTTATCTAGCTGACACATACGTTATATTGTATTATCTTCATGCGATTTAAGTCTGACTATTTAATGTGATATGATAACTGACAGAGCAGGTACACGCCATTTTTAAAGCCTGATAAATAATTCATAACATCAGTTTGTACCTACGATGCTGCCCAAGTAGGTTTGTTATATAGACTGAACCAATGAATATAAAAGGTAGTACGTTCGTGAAGATGTCCTAGAAAATTGATAACTAGACTTATGTGTTAGCACTGTACTATGAGAGCAGTCTTATAGTCTGTCTCAAAGATTGCACAAGTCTACGTCGTAACGTTTGGAAAATTACTGCAGGTTCAAACTCAACATTTTTTTCAGAATTCTGCTGCTGATAATTATTTATGAGGTACAACTTTTTAGGGAGTTCATAGTATTTATAAAGAACATACAAAAAGCCATTAGTATGACCTATGCCCATGGAAAACGCGTGGGTTACGTTTGCTTCAGGTTTTTTTCAAACCTATAAAACTTGATTATTGTGCACTGAGAACGTTGTTCTGAAGAAACAGAAAAATATGGCAGCATGGCACTTGGATATAAACTTTGTGCAATGCTACACGGTTTGTATTAGAAGAGAAAAAAGGTATGGTAAATCAGTAGATAAAACTCATACTAGCTATTGTTACTAGAAGGAAATGGGTTCAAATAGAGGAAGGAAAGTCCAAGTTAGGATAATCAAGGCTATTTATTAGAATCGAAAATAAATCAAAAAAGAGTAAAGTTTTGTTAAACTGCACCTAGAATTTTCCACTACCCCCCCCCACAGTCCCTATGATTGTGTACATTTAAGTTTACGAGTTCGGCCATCACATCGGTTGTCGAAGAAGACGTTAAACATAGCTGAGACTATATGCAATAACAAGATCATCGCGCTGTACCAGTGCAAAAACTTAACTATAACATTGTTGCTTTGATATACAGGTGCTCAAAATAGTTACTCAATAGTACACCTTTAAGCTTGACGCTAAGTTAAAAGATATTTTTGCATCATCATTTTTCATAGATAAAAGAAACTTGGATCTGTTAAAGTTAAGCAAACCATTTTTATTTTCCTACGCCTCAGAATTAATAAACCAGGACTTATTTTGTGCCATCAAAAAGTATTAGGCACCTAAAACAACACTACATAATTTTTACTAGCTAAAACCCTCCCAATACTATAACTAGTTATTCAAGATTGTTTCTGCATATCATCAAACAGCATCGGCACAACTTGATAACCACGTAATATGGTTGATAATGTTGGTCGCCGAATTGACTGATAAATGTCATTAAAGCGTTTTTTCATGATCAACTTTACGTAACATATGTGGTTTCAATAAATTTTTCCATAAGTTACTCACTCAGTAAACAACTTAAAACCTTATCAGAATAATTTGACGTATTGTAAAACAGTCATTCGTGAAGACCATCCATGTTAGTAGTCAAACGAACTCCCTGCAAAAAGAAAACATTACTGACAGAGTTATCTCGACATCAACAAAAAGTCTATACTACTGTCACAGACATCAGTTGGGAATTGTAGTTCCCTTGGTTACAATTAATGCTCCCAATGATAATAATATTAGCAGCACTCACTGTTTATCACCTTGTAAAGATTTATTAGTCTGAAAACGTGCGAAGTCACGTCACCCATATTTGTGTAATATTATAGCAACCATCCTATAATCAATTTCGATTATAGTCAATTTTGGTTAAGCCCTTTTTATTAACTTAACAGACATCGTCATTAGGATAGTAACAATTTGCATATTCTTTGCACTGCTATACCACTAGAGCACATGACACTCTATCCGAAATGTTGACTGCTTAAATATCATTCGATGACTCATATTCCTCCTCATATGTGTACGCACGCAAATACGATTATCAGCCTTTGTTTTGCTTTGCTGTTCCCTTATTAAATTTGACTATAAATTGCCTATGTAATTGCTTGCTATTCGCTCGCTTGCTCCTCGTTCGTTTCCTTCGCTTGTTCGCCTGTTCACTCGCTCAGATGTTGTTAACTTTCTGACCTGAGTTATTCGACAATAAACTGTAGTTGCTGCTATCCTTTGTCTTCTGATTTTACGCGCCGTTAAGATTAGAATCATAACGGTTATCGAAGTAAACGATTAACGAATCGCGGCACTACAATATAAGCTTTGTCAAATCCAACAAATTACGATCACTACATTTCAAATAAGTACATTTCAACTTTGTGCCAAACTTGGTGTTTGCAATTAGTTTATTTACGCCATAAAACCAGTAAGTATAAATATAAACTACTGGTTTATTGGAACTCAGAACATTGAGTCTAGAGCGTGTCTCCAACGACAGCACGAATTACCGTTAGGTGTCCGCTTGAAATTCATATGATGATCTGTATTTTCAAGCAATAAAGTCATTTTTGATATCAGTTCCTTTGTATTAGCAGTAATATTAAATTTTGTCATGAGATCAAGAACTTCTCCCTGTAACTGATTAAGGAATGTCAAACTTAACTAGCGAACCGGAACTCTAGTAGGAATCCTTCCTCTCCACTGCTGTTCTTCTGTTGTTTTAGTTATCCCACGAATACAGATACAATTAGAAATCAACATATACGAACAGTTTGCCTGTTCACAAGACAACCTCCAATCTATTGCGATGTGAAGATAGAAGACATTTATAAACTCACGGCTCTAATATTGCACATTGATCTTACTTTGAGTGCTTTCTCGTTGGTTGTGACTACAGAGTCCTCAGTAGCTAATTTTAATAGACTTAACAACCATGTATACACGGAACTTTATTTTCTAACTAGAATGTGTATGGAAATAAACCAGTCGGTTGACATTAACTAGTCACTCAAATGTTAGATGTATTGGAAACCGAGTCACAAGAATGCAAAATAAAACTTTAAATGTCTGTACATTACATAACTGTACATTACATATTATTGTTATTCAATGAGCACTTTCCTTTTTCTTTTTCACCGGCAACAGAACAGACCTTGTGCCGATGCGCGCAATTGGGTTTTAGGGACTTTGTGATTGTAAAGCAGTTCGGTATGTTCTTAGTGGGTTTTGACTTATCATGACTCGTTTGTGTTTCCTAATTTGTAGATTACCTAAATTCGACTAGTATAGGACTTGATTCTCATTTAACCACGAAGTTTAATATCCTAAAAAATGCAAAAGAGCCTTTTGACTTTCTTTACGCGTTCCCCTAAACCTTTGTCTGAAACTTCAAACAAAATCTGCCCAGAATCCTCAAAAAGCACAAACTCTCCAGTTGCATTCCTGAGACCACCCGGTGAATGCGATGATGAAGTAAAGTCCATCACCTCAAACTTAATACATCTAATGTTAGAATATGTCCAGCCCCACTACTTCGTCCGTTAGCAAAAGACGACGGGTTATCATTGAGTCCAGTGATGATGAAGATGAGGCTTCTGTTCTCTCAAAAGAGAAGACGGAATCGGTAAATAAGCATGATGTAAGTGATGTTACTGCCCTGTTATTTTATTAACAGTTATCACATTATTCATTCTCCCCGCAGCCAGTCAGACAAAATGGCAAAAAGATAAATGAAGCAACAGACGAATCTCTTCTTGAAACGAGTGTAGTCGCGCAGGTCAATGAAGCTTTTGAAGATGAAAGTGTTTCATGGACTCACTTAAGCCTTCCATTTTTGGAACCCTCTAAAATCAAAGACATCAATGGTCGAAGGCCTGATCATCCAGAATATGACTCACACACATTATATGTTCCAGAGGAGTTTAAGGTTTGCACACGAGTTCTTTTGTTCAGTGCTTTAGACTAAACAAACTCCTGGCATGCGGCAGTGGTGGGAATTAAAGTCGCAATACACTGACGTAATTCTGTTTTTTAAGGTTGGCAAGTTTTATGAAATGTACCACATGGATGCTATGATTGGCGTAAAAGAGCTTGGTTTGGTGTTTATGAAGGGGAGCTTTGCACACTGTGGATTTCCTGAAGTGGCTTTTCCTCGTATGGCTGATCAGCTTGTCCGTAAAGTAGGTTTCTTAGTTTCTTGTGCGTTATTTAAAACCAAGGGTTACAAGGTTGCTCGCATTGAACAAACGGAGTCAATTGATGCTATGAATGAACGATGCAAACGAAAATCTTCAAGCGAGAAGGTTGTGCGAAGAGAAGTATGTCAAATTATAACACCAGGTACTTGCACAGCCAGTACGAGGTCAGAGATATCTGATGTAAAAGCTGTGGAGACTGGTGATGTTGAAAATGGCGACGAGGGCTTTAGGGACCTAATAAACTTAGCCCATCCTGATTCATTTTTACTTGCTGTTGTAGAATCACATGGTGATAAAAGTTACCCTTTTGCTTTCGGAATAGGCTTATTGAATGCATCCACTGGCAAAATCAATGTAAGTTGCCTTCGGCTTTACACTACCAAAGTAGATTGGTCAGTTTTTAGATGATCGTCACTGCTCTCGATTACGTACATTCTTATCCCACTATCCTCCTAACCAGGTAAGATGTGTGTTTTGTTTTGTGTTAGATACTTAGCATTGGCATTTGTTCACTTTGTGTCACCCCTTTCATTGTTTACTCTAATAATTTTCTGTTCCAAATGTTATTCCCAAGTACCTTGGTCTCCGGTCGCATGCAAAGAAATCGGTGTTTCTTGTTTTACGTCATCATTTACTTGCTTTTTGACTCGGAAATGTCTAAACCCACTATATATTCTATCCACATTTATTCAATTTGTGGATGACTTTGTCATTATGTAATTAGGGGTTTACTAAATTTTTTGTAGCCACATTGACTGAGTCGTACTACACCAAATCTTAAAAATTTCCGCATGCAATATTCATGTGCAAGTCACACATCAGATGTAATTAAGTGCTAGGCCGTTTATAAAATGTTTTCGAAGTCATTTAATTCACTAATGGCAAGAGAGTTATCTATATTTACAAGGGTAGTAGAATTACTAAATTTCAATTAAAGTTTTTAAATATTAGATACCAGTTAGGACCAGACGGCCCCCTATAAGAAATGGAAGATTTTTGATCGTTATAAGCGTACAGTTCCTAGTTCACTAAAAGGTCACTTCAAATATGTTTAACACAATTATTCTAATGCTCTCGACTTTTAATCATCTAATAATTAGGTATCGGCGAGTTAAAATTTATCACATTAAAGTTTATGAAAACGTCAGAATAAAAGTAAGGTTGAACGACAAACTCTGGAAATTTTCATTTGTTCTTTCTTTATAGCTTAATGATTCAAATACTGCACCGAAAATAAAAAGGTCAAGTGTTTAGTTCTTTTTCAAATAAATGTGAAAGACTAAAACGTCTGAAATAACTTTATCACATATGAGTTTGATGTAAGTGAAGTATTTATGGAGATGAAATTCCTTTTAGGAAAGATCAGTGACTGATCGGTTAATATCTTTCACAATATTCAATAGTCACTTGTTAAACGACTGGTGAGTAGAAATTTGACCAATCTAGTACTAACAATTAAAACAAGATTTATTTGGAAAATCTGCTGTTGTTCTTCCTAGAAACATGATCTGATGAAATGTCCCATTACCATTATACTCGGCTTAGTATGAAGAAGTGATAGCACAATCATGTGAAAATTTGGAGAATAACTGATGATTTAATAAAAAAAGTCGCAGGTGTTGTAGTAATGATCTAAAAAGTTAAACTGTGTAGCTTAGTATCTCATAATACCAGCTTCTGCTTTCTCACATATACAATCAAGAAGCTCACTTCAAGTTATACGTTCAGTTCTTGAATTGGTTTATCCTAGAACTCTACCTCATCACTCTGATATTTCATCTTTTCGCTCCATTAAAACCAAATAATTGTCGATCAAGTGTAGTACTTCCCTCCCGTTCCAAACGATGCTTTCGAGACCTTATCAGTCGATATACTTCAGTTAAGTAAACTACTTTGGGAATTTATATAACTAACAGAAAAGGCCAGCTTGATTAGATCGTTCATCTAAATAAAAATGAAGGTACTATACACAACCACTCAAGCAAGTTAATTTACTGATGATTTAATAAAATTAATAGAAAGGTTTGATGTTTTTTATCAGTTACTAATCGAGCGCGGAACTGCAGGATCAGCTATAAAATCCTTGATAAAAACATCTCTTTCGTGTGTTCCAACTGAGTTTCTAACTCCAACGAAACAGTTTTGGAGTGCAAAGAACACTGTTCAAGAGCTGGAGACAGCTGATTATTTCCCAAAACAGACGTCCAACACCGTTGATCCGAATCATGTCTCTAAAGTATCTTCGTTTCCTGACAAAGAAAATTGGCCAGATGTTCTCTTAAACATGTTGTCCGAAGGTTCGTTACGATATGTTTAATGTTGTTCTTGAAATTTCGTTCTAGTTGGTCTTTGTTTTGCAGTTACAGATTTGTCAAAATCTTGGTAACAGAATGACGATTATGTTTATTCCATTGGTTTCAACTAATGCAATAAAAGTTCAACGTTTTTCTTGTCGTCTGTTCACATCAATTTCTCATTTGGATTTTCATTGTGTTCAAACATTTATTTTGGGGATATGAACCCCCAATAAGATGTAGGAGATACATCATGAATTAGTCACACCCAGTCACTTTCTAAACTGATCGTCTTGAATAACAACTGACATTCTCTCAACACTTAATCAAAAGTTTAGTTATATTTTGAGAAATTCCCTGCCAAAGTAAGTAGTAAAAAAAGACTTTTCGGTGTCATAACTAATTATGGTTAAGATGTCAAACTTTCAACCACTGGGTTGAAGTTCAAGTCTCATTCCAATTTCTTTGGTTTGGAATTCTTGTTGATACCAACATCGCTTAGATTCGAAATGTAATTCAAAGCCGAATACACTAGTCTGAGTTCAGGTAGTGATGTAAGTAATTTTCACTCCTCATTTTAGTAAAAATCAATCAAGTGTATAAGAAGCAGTATCAGTTGTGTGGGAATCGGTTTTAATATATTTATTCTGTAGTTTTCGTATGCACATCTCTTAGGATTGGAGATTACATTCGGTCGTAGGTGGCAGTTATCATCACTTTAAAGAACGACAACGTCCAAATCACATTAGTTATAATGTTTTTACTTGAGGTTCCACTGCATCAGGAGAATTGGATGGTCGGCAGTATAACCAGAAGCACATTTGTCACTGTCTGATATAGAATATTATAACTTTGTGTTACACAGTCATACCTTTCACTTAAACGTATGAATAGTATCATTGCAGTACGATTTTTGAATTGGTTACTTATTCCTATGACATTCTACCCACGTCAGTTTTGATCTCTTTACGTTTTTGTAAACCTATAACCAGTGGGTAGGTTAAATTTCCTAGTTTTCTGACTGTGAAATCATCTTTAGACTTTTTCATTACATTTTCAACAAAGCAAATAGGACTCACTGAAACTCCACTTAGTATAATTTTATATTTAAAATACTCAGTAATACTTCGCAAAGTTCTTGTAACGAATATTGCCTTTTTTAATTATTTCGGATCAGATGATCCACTAGGACGTACCGTAAAGTCAGAGTGGGAACTAGCGTTCCGGTGTCTTGGTGCACTTATTTACTACTTACGATATTGTTTGATTGATCGGGAAGTACTATCACTGGGTTTCATTGATGTATACGTACCAATAGATATGAAGAATGCTAACTCTCAAAGAAGTCCTGGCTCTATTGAATTATTTTATGATACACAGTCTCAGATGGTAAGTTTAAAATTCTGAAATGCATTTAAGTTTTAAATCCCAGTCAAGTCTTTAACTACTGAGTTTTCAGCCGTATCAGTGATCAGTTTTCCTGAACACATTAAACACAACAAATGAGTGGTTTTTATTTTGTTTCCACAGTCCAAAGAAGGAACTAAACTATTGATGGTGATTTTCTTATTGACGTAGTACTAAAACATCAATTGATGTGTCTATTATTAATTGGTTTAAATCTCGATCGACTGATTTCTATACATCCCTTTTGACATTTAACCAAATTGAGTAAAACCAAGATCATTACGTCTGCCACTTTTAAACTTGTTTTTTTGTGATGTGTTTATCGATTTCCCATTGTCATATCACCACCTCAATCATTAGGTACATACTACTTACTCTATCCATATTTCTACATCATAGCTTGTACTAATGTAGAAATAAAATAGTCTTATAATCATGACGTCAGGACATGAGTTATTATTAAAAAATCCATACATTTGGTTTAGACGATCTGTACTGACCAGCTCTCCGCCTTTTCTAACATCGTACCTATGTTCGAACAGGTAAATAAATAAAACAACCCCAGGCTTCGTAAATAGGGTTAATGATACAACTAAGAACAAAGTATATGACAAGAATTTTCAAGGAGAAGAATTTTATCCTTTAGTTTTTATTTAGCGTCTTGTTTTCTCATAGCTTTTTATTTACAATTGATTGGTCACTGTTTGTGATCAATGTTAGGTTCTTTTTAGTGCAGATCAAATCCTATCGACCAAGTTTCGATGTGGCCACTAGTTAAGGCGATTCGACATTGCGTGCAATATATTGAGATAAGATGGTGGTTGGAGGTAGTCAACAGGAAACCTAGGTCCAGGATATTCTGGTGACTACCTCCAACCACCATCTTATCACAGCTTTTTAGTATAGCTAGGATCTTCATTTTCCATTTCATTCTCTGTATCCGTGTTGCTACTAGTTATTGCAAACGTAAACTGATCATCCGTTTTGGAATTTTTTTCATTTCATATGTATGTTTTCACTTCACAGTTTTTACACTCATGTTTGGATTTTTGACTGTGGACCGTTGTTCATTTCCGAGTTTTTCTTAAGTATTGCATTTTCGTTGAAGAAATTTGATTACTTATGAGTTTTGATGTTTTTCGTTGTTGGTATTCAGAACTGAAATAACCAATAATTTTTGTTGTTTGGGTTCCTTGTACAAATTTCTTGGCATCATTTGCGTTTACGTATTTATTATGCTTTGGGCAGGGGATAGCAATGAAATACGTATTCTAGTTTTGTTGTTCAGAACTATTGAAAGTTTATTTATTTGAACACATAAACATTGGTACAAGGAGGTGACAAATAACCTATGCTCCACACAATAACAATGAGGTTGTGAAGAGAGAGGATAGAGAGTGAATATAGTGAAAGAAGAGCAACAGTGAACAGAAATTAGTGTATGAGAGTGAAACAATAATAATAATATTAGTAATAATAACAATGATAATGGTGATGATAACAATAATAGGAGAAGCAGTTCGGTTAAGAAAAATACGACCAGAAAGAATTCTTCCAGTAAGAGGAGTTACGTTCACCTTTGTGAAGAAGGTAAAAGAAAGTTACAGCAGGATCACGATAGGCTTTTCTAAGCCATATCTGGTAACGTGTCAAGTCACTGTGTTGTACCATCTCTAGGATCCCAGCCAGGGAGTCGTGAAGGACTAACAGAAGCCAGTGCTGTACAGCTTTCTTTCATACCATGATACCACGCCATGCACTGACCACCTCTCCGCTTTTTCTGACCGGTCCCAGCGTAGGCAAATTATACACATAGTGAAACGCTCTGGGACTACATTCGCAGTGTATGTCCAAGCCACTGAAGTCGACGTTTCGAGATGGTGACATCAACTAAACTACCGCCTCTGTGCCTGAACACACAACGTCGAACGTTCAATTACTGGATGACAGCACTCTTTCGGAGATAGCGATAATCAAACATAGAGTCGTTTAACATACTCAACTCGGAGAGGTCAGGTTTCACAAACAGAGAGCGAAACTGCTCTTTTAACGATGTGTTGTGGATCCGACATTTTTACACCCAGTCTAACATCACGAAGGCGCCAAATATGGACCAGATTGTCCTTGGCTTCCACCATAAGTGAATTGATATAATCTCACGCACCGGCATTTACACAGCTACCCAGATACACGAATTCTTGACTACTTAATCCGTCACTACCCAGGGGGAGTGCAGGTTCAGGGTTCTGCTTGTTTTGTAAAAGTACTTTGCACTTGGAAGGTGCAAAGCACATGCCATACCTATGGACACATAGCCAAATGACTAAATGCAGTTTGCATGGCTTGAGTCTTATCACATAGTAAGACAATATTATCTGCGTACTCAATGTCGAAAAATCTTTCTCCAGGCAACAGATTCACACTACCATTACCTATATCCATCAGAGATGATTCCAGAATGCCATCAATTAAAACACTGAGGAGGAATAATGAGATTGGGGAGTGCTGCCTAACCACACTGCTTGAATGGTACAATGAAGAAAGATAGTTGTATGTCATTACTCTGCCTGAGATGTTTGTATATAGGGCTTTAATGATGTTAATAAACATCTCAGGCACATCCTTCTTCAATAAACAATCTCGGATAACAGCCCTGTCCAACGAATTGAAGGCGGCCCTAATATCAAGAAACACTACAATTGTGGCCTTGCATTAAGGGTGGCGGTGTTCCATTCTATGTTTGAAGAGATTACGTTAAAAGGTATAGTCCTATGGTAGCCAGTGAACAACAATAGGTTCATACGCCATTTGTTTCCTCAGTATCTTGGAACCTGTTTTCACCATTAGTTTGGGATCAGGGTTTTCCAACTCCTGTACGTAGATCCTCTGTACCCATTAATCAGGTTAAAGAGTCATTTTCTTTTCATCCTCTTAATTTCGTGAAAAAACCCCCACCGCAAGAAGGCATTGAGTAGGACTTCCTTTTCAGTGACTATATGTGAGGTCATGTGAGAGCATTTCGAAAGAGAGAGCGGGTTCTCCCCACCCTCAACTATATCAGGGCATTAAGGGCTGATGGACGTTGTTATCCAGAAACTCGATGAATCACAATCTGTTGTGCGAGATAATGAGTACTGAGTTTAAGTGTCACTGAAGACGTCATTAAGGTACATATACGTTCAGCTGACAAGTCCTGAACTAAACATAATTAGTTTCATGAGTAATTTTGCCACTAACCATTAAAATATTCATATGCAGAGTAAAATTATTAAAATCAATTGTTAAACAATAGCTTCTATAGAGTTTTTCTAACCCGAGTTTAAACATTTTGGTTTTTATCATTAATTTATACACCTTTGGATGCTGTCTTCACTCAATAATTCATAAAGGTATCATTTCCTATTGTTATTCTTACTAATCAGCAAAGACAAAGTAGTATAATGAACATTATGGAATTCCGCTGTAACAACTCCAAGTGAATCTAAGCAAATTATAATACATTTTTGCAGATTACTACAACCTTTGTACATACTTAATTTGCTCAACTTTATGTCCTGATTTCAGCCCACTTCTTGACGATGGAAACTAATGGTTTTCTGCAAGTGTTTTTGAAGGATAGTAGGCTAGTCAATTTTTAACTGTCATAGATAGTATTTTTTTAAACTTGCATTTCGATATACCATGTTATTCAATATATTTGCTCTTAAAATAATTATTTTTGTCGTGTGGATAAAATCATATATGCAGGTTTTGGACAATATTACATTATCTAATTTGGATATCATACGAAACAATGTAGATGGTTCTCAAGAAGGTTCTTTGTTGCAACGTCTCAATACTTGTTGTACCTTCTTTGGTATGTCATTGTTTGTATTTGTATAATTTGTTTTATGATCCGAGTATAGACAAATAACATGTAACAAGAATTGACTATAATAAATGTCAATGAGTGTTGATTTGAGGGAAGACAAAGAACGAATACGTGTGCTTCATCGCAAACAATTTTGAGCCATGTCATTCAAAATCTCTAACCATTGGTTATGATAATCACGAGAACCCCAACTGGGTTTTGAACTATTAGTTTTATAATCGTTCGAGATCGATTGTTTAGAAGATACTTGTAGTTATGTTTTTAAAAATCACAACAATTGAAATTAAATATCGTCAACGTTTCACCTTTCGGTGTTGTCCCAGCCTCAAAGAAATAATCAAAATAATGTCATACTAAGGGTATGTACTACACGATTGTCCACTCATGTTAGACTGTTGAATATCGTTCTTAGTGTGTGAATGTGAGTCATCTGATGTGAAATATGTTCAAATTGTAGTAACTGAAGAAATGCTTGTATCTGTATGCTACTATTACTTGAAAATCATTAACTGTATGTGCCGTTAATTTCTGGTCATAATCAAGTTAGTCAATTCATCACAAATAAATGAAACGATGAATTGACTAACTTGATTATGACCAGAAATTAACGGCACATACAGTTAATGATTTTCAAGTAATAGTAGCATACAGATACAAGCATTTCTTCAGTTACTACAATTTGAACATATTTCACATCAGATGACTCACATTCACACACTAAGAACGATATTCAACAGTCTAACATGAGTGGACAATCGTGTAGTACATACCCTTAGTATGACATTATTTTGATTATTTCTTTGAGGCTGGGACAACACCGAAAGGTGAAACGTTGACGATATTTAATTTCAATTGTTGTGATTTTTAAAAACATAACTACAAGTATCTTCTAAACAATCGATCTCGAACGATTATAAAACTAATAGTTCAAAACCCAGTTGGGGTTCTCGTGATTATCATAACCAATGGTTAGAGATTTTGAATGACATGGCTCAAAATTGTTTGCGATGAAGCACACGTATTCGTTCTTTGTCTTCCCTCAAATCAAGTTAGTCATTCACGTTGATATCTAGAAATCGAACTATTCAGTTACAACGTATTAAAAAACATACTATGGAGAACCTAATTTTGTGTAAACTAATAAGAATAAATTTACTTTTATGAAAAGTGTGTCAAATTTTCAAGCCAATATAATTTTGTTGTGATTTTTAGCCATTTAAAATACCGGATTTATAAACATTATCGAGACGATTTCAAAATTAACAGTAATGACTAAAAGCAACTTTTATTCCTTATATAAGAACTTTCGTCTAAATTAGAGCGAATAGTTTCACAGTATTTGAGCGCCGAGTTAATGTAAAACATTAAATAGGGAATAACATATTTGTAAAATCTCAGAGAATGAGATTTTACAAATATATTATCTTTATTTAATGTTTTATTCCTTATATATGTGATAACTTTATAATAATTGAAATGATCATTTATTATTAGCCAGAAATCCTATTTACACAGAATGACTTGTTGAAGTATTTTTCTTACGTTTACTATCACTGCTATGCTACAAATTCAAGTAATTTCTTTCATATTATGAAGTTGCTTAAAAATATAGTTTACGGATGCTAGAAGTAATTGCTGCTGTTATCCTAAATATTTAATGAATATTGAAAAGGCACTTATCGGTTCCTGTTTCATATGTATTTAACACAATTTTCTTACATTTCGGTTTCTCTCGTAAGGACGTCGTTTGTTGCGTCAGTGGATAACTGCTCCACCATGCAACCCAAATGTTATTAGACAAAGACAACTAGCAATTGAAAATCTTATTTCTGTCAGTGATATAATTCCTAAACTTCGAGAAAAATTAGCTCAGTTGCCTGATTTGGAGCGTCTTATTACAAAGTAAGTTTGTTTTTGTTGATTTTTTAAGAAGTTATATCCTGATTCTAATCAAATCTACTTTTTACCTTAAAAATACACTGATATTTATTTTTGTCACTACAAAGAAATGCCTCCAGTAATTTTTGTAAAATGTTATTTTAATATAAACGAATTAACATTTCGATATTTTTCCCCTTCAGAATTCATTTATTGGGTTCTAAAGGTGATAAAAACCATCCAGATAGCAGGGCAATCATATTTGAAGAAGTTCAATATTCAAGAAAAAATATTATCGATTTTGTGGCTACTTTAGATGGTTTTGAATTAAGCTACAAAATAATTAATGAAATCAATCATTATCCATTAAGGTTAGTTTTAAATAATTTATGCCAATACTAGATATATGAATTAACAGATAATTCCCATTTCGATCAGAAGGGGTTTTGTGGAGATTTCAGTATTTTCATATTTGAAATCATGAGTCAATTAAAGCTAGACCACCATCGAAAACCTGGAAGCACTGGACGGCCGTTTCTTCCTATGATGGGACTCCTCAGCAGTGCGCACCCACGATCCTGCACTCGCGAGATTCGAACCCAGGACCTACCAGTCTCCCTTCCTATTTAAACATTAAAAATTAAAAACATAAGGTTCAGCGAAGGGATCTCTTTTCAATGGATTTATTATCAAGCTTTACAATCGTATATATATGAAAATTTTTTTGTTAAAGTGCTAATTCCGTGAGGAAATTTGAACATTAATAACCAAGATGGCGTAATAGGAAGATTGTAATGCTAGATTACGTAACACGAATAATAACAATAGATTTAGTGAATATAATAAGATGATAAAAATTATTTTAGTTACAATAATTAAAGGCCACTAAAGGTCATAGAGGTGTAAAAATAAGTAAGGTGATATGATAATCATTTATGAATAAAATAATGAGACATAAATAAAGGGGAGCGCATTAATAATAATAGTAATAATAATATTAATTAAGGCCAAGATAACGATAACTACAGGACGTACTTCTTTTGTATGGATAGTTCTGGCTTGAGCTCATGGATAGTAAGAGCTTCGGCTATTTTTAGAAGTTGGATACTAAGAAATCTAGGTAGATTTCAGAAAAATCATATAAACAACCTTAAAATCAAACAATGAATCAGTAGAATGGTTACAGTCGATTAGGTGTCCGAAAATCTATCACATCAAACTAATGATCTTGTGCCGACATCCCCACAAGATCTTCAGCATTTTAAATCCACATCACTGAACTGTAGTCATGGATACATTAATATACAACGTAGTAAAAATAACTTATTAACTAAGAACCATTTGGACGAGCGAATGCTCCTGAAAAGAAATAAGGGATTAATCCTAAGTAAACATGACAAAGGAGCTGCTTGACCGCCAAGGATATTTGGGTAAAATGAAGTTAATCCTAGAAGGTGTTACTAAATTTTCCAAACCTAAGGGAAACGTAGACAAAACACTGCAAATCGAAAAACAGCTAGCGGATGTTGTTAAAAATCTTAAGAATAAGAGGATAATAACCCCAGATTTATATGATCACATACGTCCAATGAGTTCAATCATCCCGCGCTTATATAGATTATCAAAAGTAAATAAACCTGGTTTACCGTTACAACCTATTTTGGATATGTCGAGTTCACCCTACCACCGAATCGCCCAATGGTTGGCTGTTAAATTGGAACCAGTTAGAAGACAAGTTTCTATATATTCTATTCATGATGCTTTTCAATTTATTGATCGTATTAAGGACGTTAATACTTCCGGAAAACTGAAATTCGTGTTTTTAATTTTTAATATATGAATTAGTATATTCTCGATCGGCAAGTATTTTTTTAAGTTTACTAGCAACAGATCCTTTTATCAAATCCATGCTGATTGATAATTTCGCTTCATGAACTGACTTATGTTAGGAAAACAGTAAAATTTTGTTTCGGTTGACAGAGAAGCGTTTTCAAAAGAAAGAAAATAATAAACACTAGTTCGTATGTTTAGTGAGGCAGATCAGCTTAAGATAGTGAGATTGTTTTATTCTCAGTCATTAAAAGTAGTATTATGAATAACTTGTAAACTTGGCATTGGTTTATGTGTTTCAGTTTCAGTTTTGAAAGGACAGGAGGCTTAATAGCCTGTGTTAATCCTGGCAATGTTGGTCTGTCAGTTGATCCAACTTTCTTTTGACAGAATCGACGGATAGAGCCTCAACCACGTGCTGAGGTAATGAACTCCACTCGTTGATGATTCGATGGGAAAGTCAACAGTCAGCTGACAGGTTATTTGTCCTGGGCTTGTGATCTTTTTTGGAGTTTCCTCCCTACTGAACCATAGTGGAGAGTTTCTCGGCCCCCTAGGTGTAGTCCAAAGGATGTGGGATGCGGTAACTTCTAAGTATAAGTTTCGAAATACGTCCCGAGCCGTTTCATTTGAGGACTCTGGGTCTATTGTCCAATCTACTGACGATGCTGAGTGAATGATATCTTGTATGTTTGCTTTCCACACGTTAGGTCTGGATTGAACTGGCGCATGCTCGTGATTGACAGTTATAATGAAACCCATCACTTTTACCTAAGGGTGGCATGTAATCCAGGTTAGCAAATTCATCCTCATAGTGAGTCAATATAAGATCTAATAAGGATGATTCACAGTCCAGGTCGTACCTGGTCGCTTCTTTCACATGTTGCACTAGGGCACATGTGATAACCGCATCAACTAATTCCTGTTCAAAGTAATTATCTGACTATTCAGTTCGCAGATTTCCTCAGTCTACCATGAGTGCATTAAAGTCCCCTAGGACTAGACATCGACCACTTTGTGATCAAGTATTGAGACTGCTTAGCCGGACCTCATTTAACTCACAGCTTAGACTAAGGTAGATTAAACCAATCAGCATCTCTTGTCCCTGAAATTCCAATCGTCAACTAACTAATTCACACGTCTCACTCATGGGATACACTTTTGATGATGGTGAATGGGATAGCATTCTTAATGAATAGAACTACTCCCCCCCTTTACGCTTTTGTATTCTGTCGACCTTTACTAACGTAAAACCATCGAGATCAAGTTCCATACTATCTATAGATTGTGTCAGCCAAGTTTCTGTGACTGCGATTATATTCTTATCGCTTATTGAGCAAGCTTTGGGCATTAGTGTAACAAATCCGAAGCCTATTTAAATGGCTTCGTGATTCACACAGAGTGGCTTCGGCATCATTCTCTGTTGCAGCCTCACAACCCGAACATTTACAATGGTCAGGTTTCTTTTCGCCAGTGTCTAACCTAAGTTATAGTTCTTTTTCGGCTTCCAATCTTTTTACACGGTCTGCCAGCGGCAATTCCTTACGGACATAAACTCCTGAACCCTTTAATTTATGTCTAGTCTGTAAAATGAAGTCGCATTCATTAGGAGATTTGAATACTACTTTAAGTAGTCTGTATTGATTAGGCTTCAATTTCGCTAGACTACCTAGTCTATACACCTTTAGGGTGACTCGGGAGATATTTGGAGGCATAAGTTGATCAAGTGGCTGTTTTATCATCACAATGTCATGCTCAAAACGAGTTTTCTGTTCAGAGCTTTCACTCTCATTGATTCTATGAAAAATAACTGACCTGTCACTCTGATTAGTCTTCAATTTCTCGACTACGTTGATGGAGGCAGGATTCCCTTTTATATCCTTATGTCGTTTCTTGTTTACAATCTGTACCTGTTCGTCAACATTGGTTGGAGTAGCAACCATAGTCGCTTCCAACATACTGCGCGATTCCGAAGTGTTTTTTATGACTTGGGAAGTCGGGTTATGTTCCCTGTTGGAAACCGATCGAGCCTTGCGATTGCGGCTTCTAGACATTTCCGGCTGGATACCATTTAGAAGATGGGGGACAGAAGAAACTTCTTTTCGGTAAACATCAATCTAAAAAATTAGGATTTATCAACAAGATCTAATTTCCACTCTCGGATCTTCAAAGCTGCTCATAAACTGATTGATACTTCAAGAAATGATATTGCTCTATGGACGCGGTGATGTTATGAACGTGTTTAAATGGAAACGTGCATGTATTCATATTGATCTGGAGTAAGTTTGGAACACTAATATTCAGGATTATGTTAATGACCAATAACGCCAGGTTGATGCTCATACCATTCTTTCTAACAAACTTTATTTGAAGTTATCACAAGATAAATAACATAATTATTTAATATTACAAAGTACTGTGATATGATTTAAGAATTACGAAAAGTTTTTCAACTCTCAGATTGCGATTGTTAACCCTGCTAACATTGGACTGCATAGCAAATTAAATATGGATTTGAGAAAGATTAAAATTATTTAGAGCTTGGCAAAACAATTTATATTGTTGATTTTCTCAACGTTGATTTGAAGTCGAGAGACTGATATAAACGTAATTTGATACATGTTTGGAAAATCGTCTCAGTCAATGACAAACTATAAATAATCATATTCTTTCGATGTATCTATGTTTTGACTAATAGTTTAATCCTAGAAGTTGCTCGTGTTACAATTTATTAGTATATAACTCACGTTGGATTTCAATTGAAACACTGCCTAGTGCGTATGTTTTTAGGTAGTTCTGTTTTGTGAATTTATTAATCATAAATATTTCTAAAAAAAAACTAGTCACTAATTACTTATGGAAAACCATTTCACTATACTTCAGTAACCTAGAAATTTATTTCTTGTTTACATTAGGGATATAACTTCTGTAAACACGATAAGGTGTTGATAAACCTATACTCTCTAATCACACAGTTTATTTATTTACTAGAGAGTTACTCTTGATATCTTACAACGAAATTAGTTCCTTCAAATATGATTTTCTGTATTCCATAATTTTGTGTAATAGAGAGACATGATCAGATCTCTCGAAACGACTACCCTCTTTGAGAGATTCATTATATGGAGAAAAAATTGCTGTTTTCTTGTGTCCTTAACAACTACGTACCCTGTTAGAAGCAATAATTCAGTCAAGTTATGGTGTGTATCCCTTATGTTTTCTTTAATAGACAAGATATTTTTATTTATTCTTTCGTCTGAACTTAATAAATTGTACTGACATATCACAAAAATCGTAAATGCAGCAGTTTCCTTTGTCTTGAGTATCTGTTAACTTAATCAGTGATCGCTACTCAGATGTAGTACCATTTTTTTATTGTTAAATATACCTGAAGATTGATGTGTATTTTTAATCCATAATTTTAGCTCCGCATATTTGAAAAAATTAGTGACTCTAACTAATCTGGGTGGCAACTTTCCTGATATCACTGAGAAAATAAATTATTTTAAAGTATGTTTGAAAGATGTGTGTTATTAGCTTTCTAAACTGTTAAATTCTATTTGTGAAAATTTTTCTCTATTGTCCTTTTGATTTGTTTTAATTGTTTTCCTTCTTACAAACTATATAACTTCCTATACTTTCTTTTATCTTTCTTTTTCAAGTACTCCGTTTTTCGAACTAGTGATAAGAGATATGTTGAACCTATGTAGGTTGAAGAGTTGAACCTTCATATTTGACCAAATAGAACTATGACACATTTGTCTAGACGGTCAATTGTCAATTATTACCAATCGGGCCTATACTTGTCTAACACATTTCAATGTTTTTTTTCAAAGTTTTTCTCATTAATTCACCTTTACCCAGTTTATTTCCTCATCATTCTATAATAATTCGCTACTTGATAGAAATGCTTAGTACTAACGTCTAATTATCATATAAATTTTGCACCCATTTGAAATGTATGGGAAAATAAATTGTGATTATATTCGATTCCTACAGAGTTCGCAAACACAAAAGTCTACACGTTCGTACTTGTCACAAATCTAGAGTAATTAGGTTTGTGGATTTTTTCTATTGCTTGTTCTGACCATCCTTAGCTTTTTATCGTCAATAATCTTATTTGACCTTGTATCAGAGTAAGCGGCGACTAGATACGAGTATAGACTATTTTAGTCCAAAGAAATTACTCCAAACCGATTATATATATATATATATATATATATATATATATATATATATATATATACGTGCTAGATCAATTCATTTTGACTTACTGGGTGTTATCCACTCACTTTGTAGTACAAACTGCTATGGAGGTCAAATCAATTTTTAAGGAGCACAAGTCCAAACAGCACCATTTCTATATTTCGTGCATACAGTTCTTTGTCTGAAATACTTGAATTTATCGCGCTGATTATGTCACACAACGCTATATTTCATCATGCCTGTCTTTGTATAGTTATATTCACTAATTGGCCGCGTTAATTAATCTTTTCTAATATCAATCCTAGGATCCAAACAGACTGTTTACTAAAATTTCCTTTTATCTTCGATTCAAATACTGTACTTTAGACAGGTGTTTATCTTCTCCTTTTTTAAATAATTATTTGAATTTCTATATATTCCTCTACAACATTATATTAAATGTGCTGAGTTTGTCTTCATTTACTCTGTAATTTTATCCATATTGAATAAGTTTCATTGTTCGTATCTCTTTAACAATTAGCGAACGTTGAGGTATACGTTTTGAAATCCAAGTTTCTTTATCAATTAATTTTGATGGAATTCTCGACAACTAATAAAAATCTTCCTTTAATCAACTTTTTTATAAACAGCCAATTTATCAGTTCGTTATTTGGAAATGATTGAAGTTAATATTGAATCACTGTAACTCAAAAAAACAGTTTGAATCTTCACTAACGAACTAATGAAAATGTAAGGGTTTCCACATGAGGAAATAGACTTTTATTTAAAGTCCAAATAGTACTATCTTAAGAAATAAGGAATAAGTTATTCTAATATGTTGCTATGTTTTGTTTTGTTCAACTACAGATTTTCACAATTACTCTGATTTCTCTTCATATCAAATATTTTACAGAATGCTTTCGATGCTGAAAAAGCTAAAAGGGAAGGTCGAATCACTCCAGAACCTGGTATAGATCCTGAATATGATGAGTCACTGTCGGAAATCAAAGTTGGTAACGATTTTATCAATATTATTTCTTCAACTCACTTTTAATGTGATCTGTATTCATAGGTTCTGTTAAGATATTGTATGTTTATTCTGGAAGCTACGTGTATCACGGTGGCTTACGTACAGTATCGGGTGTAAGATAAGAAAGTCTAATTTTCGTTTTAAAAATAAGCATCCCAATAAAACCCAGTCAAATTTAGTGCGTTATTAAAACTAACAGTATTAGGAACATCGATATGACGAAGGCTATTTAAAGTGTTTTGTTAAATTCGAAATTAATTCACCACGGTTCAGTAACTGAAAACTTGGCTTTCAGTCACACTCGTTATTAAGGCCTGATGATACTACTTGATTATCTAGACCTAAATGGAAGGGATGGAGTAAAAGATTCACATGTGTATGAATGCATCAGTCAGTAGTAAGATAGTAAATTAGGCAATCATACTAGGTAGTAAATGATAATGAAATGTATCTTATCATATTTGATCAAACGAGATACTTAAATAAATTTTAATGGTTCAAATAACCGTGGGCGAGTTCACTGGGCAAACGTGGGACTTAATCTAATGACTGTAAAATTAGTAACGAATATTACAATAACAGTCAGCTGGAGTCAGTGAGAGTTTGACGAATAGATTTACATATTCACTCAATAATATTAACTCACTAAGAGTTATACGTAAAATCCAGGAACCAGGACACATGATGTATTTAAAATACAGTGCCATCACAGCAAACAAAATAAATATTGAAAATTTATAAACCTGGGATCTTAAATTGTGCGGGGTTTGATTATGTCAACAAAAGTACATTTGATGAGAAACTGAATACTTCAGTCAGAAAACAGCACATATCTATATCAAGCGGAAGTATCAACGACTGACAAACAGGTCAAGGATTTTCCAAACTAGACAGTTCTTTTAAAAAAATAAATATGATCGAAAAAAGATGAACGATGAGATAAGAAATAAGCAACGTTAATAACTGACAAGCTAACGTGACCATCGAAATAGTAGTATAAATTTATAGAACAGACAGTTCATTGCAACTACGAAACACTATACCATCAAACGGCATACATGTCATACAAATGGTTAAGCTACTGAGTAATAAGTAATAATAAGTAATGTAAGCGAATAAGCAAATAAAATGTTTATGTGAAAAAATTTCAAGTTTTTAATTTTCTGCTTTCAGAGGATTGTTGAGGATATGGACAGATTTTTATTAAAATGGAGCAAAACGTTCGGTACACGGGTAAGCAAATAGTTTCCTAAATACCTGAACTTCCATTTCCACAAAGACATAAAATGCCCATTAACATTAATCCGTGTATCTGTTTTTATTTTCATATTTCTGAAAATATCGTTTAAACAGTAATGCTAAATTGGAACCTAGGCTTTGGTACAATATGATTTCATGTTTAAAAGGTCGACAGTGATTTTGTTGAATACGTTTTTTAACAGCTGAAGATTATGCTTTTGTACAGCAAGTAGAAGATACTCTAAGAGTTCATGAATCTCTTCATCGATTCTAGATAGTTTAATCAAAATTTATCTGATGATGCAGTTAATCGGTATTCGATAGCGGTTAGTAATGAATTCTAAGTTTAACATCATAATTTTTTCAGTATATGTTAACGAATTACAACTGGTAACTTTGTAAACTTGTTTCCTTGTGAAATCATCTGCCAGGGTGCCATCTCACTAATTTGACGAATCGAGTTTAAATACATCTATTCCATATTGTCCGGTGTCAGCGATTGACAAACATTTACGAGCAAAAGTAGTTTTCATTCAAATTAGTGCTCAATGAGCATAGATTTCATCATGCCTTTCTCACAATCTACCTAGTATGATACGTATAGTAGAATTATCATATCCTAGTAATTACCACATATTCAACGTAAATCATTTATGAACCGGTTTTTTTCCAGTTCACCATACATGTGCGGAGATCTATCTTGTTAGTTGCCTGAAAATTCCTTACTGTAATATTAATTAAGGTATCGAACATAACTATTATCATCATTATTGTTATTTTTGTCATTATTGCGTCAGTAAAATAAGAAAATTCAATACAGATCCCAGTAATTTGTAAGATATATCTATTGTTGCAAATATAAATAACCATATTTCCTAATACATGTATTACACATAGAGAGTAAATGAATTCAGTCCAGGTAGCCATAATCACCACTGTTAGTGTAAAAACAGGATAAATAAGAAGCTGATTCATATAATTCAATTCCTGTTTATTAATAAGAAATTTGTATTTAACTCACAAATAAAGTTTTTATCACAGAATACAAAACACTACCATATTCACATTTGTTGATGTGTACTTTGTGTATGTTTTTGCAAAGGTGGTCTAGTTAAGATCACTTCGTGATTTAAACATTGTCAAAATTCTATAATTATCTTAAATGTAACTATTAAAATAGTTTGTATTTTAAAATCAAAACTGAAACAACTAAGCAGTACGTATTCATGTATAGAATTAACTTGGGTTGACCGTCCCAAGCCCGGGCATTAGGTCGGCAACCCCATTCCGTAGAAAAAAAAAACCTTTCTAAAAAATCGCTAACCGGAATAAACAATTTAAACCATCTGAACTCTGCTCTCCAAGTTGAAGGGAGAATAATGGCGCCTCAGGATGAAAGCTGAGACTCTTCGAAAGTCACGAGGCCGATGAGCTTTCTAACAACCAGAGCAACAATTAATATATGTACATGAAACGTCCGGATAATGTGACAGACCGAGAGGACCAGTTAAATAGCAAAGGAAATTAGCAGATACAACTTAGCGATTCTCGGAATCAGCAAAACCCATTGGATCCAAGCTGGATAACAAACGTTAGGTACGGGATAGATGCTTTTGTACTCCGATCACGGAGAAAAAAGTGATCCACACACTCAGGGAGTCGCTCTAATGCTGTCTAGAGAAGCACGAAATGCATTTGTAGGATGGGAATCTCATGGATCTAGAATCATCAAAGCATCCTTCAAAGCAAAGAAGGAGGGAATTATACTCAATGTTATCCACCCACCAATAATAGCAACGACAAATACAAAGATCGGTTTTACGAGAGGCTGCAATAGATCATACCGAAGTGCTCAGGAAGGGACCTGGCAATCCTTATGAGAGATCTAAACGTCATAGTCGTAATGGACAACACCAGATATGAAGATATCATGGGACGATATGAACTAGGAGAAAGGAACGACGACAGCGGAAGAAGCTGCAAGGAAATATGAAACAACTATATGACACAACAAAGAAACTCGCAGGAAAATATAGACCAGAGAGACCGGTCAAGGACAAAGAAGGCAAGTCAATCACCGAAAAAGATGAAGGTCAAAGAACACGCTGCGTCTGGAATTGGAAGCAGACTTGAAAAGGATGAATAGCTACTGGAAAGAATCGCCCAGGAAAGAGTTGTGTGGAGAATGTTAGTGAACGGCCTATGCTCCAACATGAGGGGTAACTGGCGTAAGTAGTGTGCTAGTTAATTAATAAGTTGTCACACCAATATATTTGGTCAAACCACCTTATATACTTGTAGTAATCCACCATACAATTTATGGATAACATTTAAGTACAGTTTTATCTGTGATCAGTAATTGAGTTAATATTTCACTTCCATTGTTTCATAAAGATATCGACAGTTGTTTCCCTTGCATGCTATTTTTCTGTTTTGTTACTAACCGTGCATGTTTATTTGTTCAATATTCTTTTTTATAATCATTTTATCTTCTAATAGGCTAGTTTGTTAATTAATTCATTCCATCTGGTTTCTTGTTTAAAATGTTTAGCTTGCATATTGGGGAACTGGTCGCAATCGTTATCAGATTGAAATCCCAGAGTCTCTAGCATCTCGTGTTCCTAACTCATGGCAGTTATCTTCACAGCGAAAAGGTGTCAAACGTTATACTTGCTCAGAGACCCAAGAATGGCTAAGCGAGTTAACTGCTGCTGAGGAACGTAAAGATGCTAGTCTACGGTCGATAATGCAACATATATTTTCATCGTTTAGCGAATCGTAAGTTATCTTTACATTCGATTCAAATACAATTCGAAACATTGTCGAAGTTAATATTCAACCGATTTGTGATCACTAACTTGATAATTATTCCACTTTTTCTATTACAACATTCAGAACATAAAGTGTTCAATGAAAATATCTTTTGAAAACTTTGTTCTCAAGCTATGTGTGCGCATTATTTGTCCAGAAGCACACTGAATGAAAGTGTTAGCTAATGTATAACCTGAGCGACCAAGTTTAATTTTTTGTTTATTTGATGTGGACGCGATAATATCGATGAATCTTAACTACACTCCGATATCAGAATAGAATAACCCTTAGTCTTGGTTATTCAAAAAGACAAATCTTATAAGGAGGAGTTATTCAGTAGTGATCAAATAAGATTAATTCACATTCGAATTCGTCCATTTATATGCTTATTACTTTCAGTGACTGTTAGTTAGAGGATTTGTCAAGCTAAACAGTTTCCATTTGAATGAAAAATCACAATTAACTAATTGATATGAATAAAAATGCACTAAAGGTCAGTGAGCAAAAATTACCTTAAATAAATATTTAAACTCTAAGATTGATGTCTTCCCAATACGTTGTATTTGTTGATTTAGCATCCCCAACAATACCCGATTCTTTTGTTGTTTTCAAAAGTTGGAAACATATTTTTACAAGATTCATATCTCCTAAGTCCTACAAAAATTCATGCTGTGGATATATGGATTAGTCGTGTGGTCGAAGTAAACTAAGTGTTCAATAATTTCGACCTGCCGATCACTCTCCTCTTACCCTTATAAGAATATGTTAGTGTTCTCTCATGTGCGCGTTGAAAATGAGCCCTGGTCACAAATGATCTAATTTGCTCACAGATGAAAATACACCTATAGATTCACAATGAGGCAGTCAACAGTGTAGCTTATCCTTCACGCGTACAGAAACTTTTGCACCTTTTCATTATCACATAATGTTTAGCTGAGTGAAACGTTTTCACGATCTTTTCAAACAAATCTTATTAAGGTACATCCATTTTTTAATTATCTTTAAATCCCGAATCTATTTAAGGGTATCTCTTACAACATAATTTATAGCTTCCTTATATATATGATTATAACAAACTACGTAGTTCGTAAGAAAATTCCCTATCTTCACCATTTGTTTGGTTATATAAAGCTGAATATTCATTGTCTATGGATGTCCATAACTGGTTATGCACATCCCACAAATTCCATTATTATTATTAAATTATAGTCTATTGAATAATCACATCTTACTGTTTTTTTCCATTGCTTTCTTATTCTCCCTACATAAATCGATACAAAGTGCGTAATTTTAAAGTTTGTGTCGTTTTTTGTGACCATTTTGTGCTCCTAAACCTCATGCCTGATCCTCGTGTTCTATCGCGTGCTTTAATTATTGTTAAATTTTTCTATAGCTTTCAACTGTTTATCAAATACTTTATTTAAAATCCCGAAGCCATCCATGATAGATTATTTCCCTGTTATTTTTATTACTTAGATTTACCCATTGGCACATGGCTATGTCTTGTTTAGCTGAATTAGACTGTCTAATTGCTTTATATTTGTACAGTATAAATGCTTCTGATGTGATGTGTCTTCCAGAATTCATTGATCTAAATTCATCTACTGAAGTATGTTTGATTTCATCTTCTATTACGCATGATATTTGTCCATTAATTTTAAAATGTTTGAAATTACTATCATGTAATGTGAAGAAAATTGTGAACCATTGTTGATTTTGCCTGTAAGATAACGAATTAGTTAATTTAGCAGGTTTTCATATGTCTTATTGGCTTTTCTGCCTTGTCAACAAAGTCTGCTGACATTGACTACTGTATATGCCGAAAGACTGGTATCCTATAGGAAATTTCCCACCCGTCGCTAATCTACTATTCAGAACACTAAGAAAAAACTGGCAAACTTCCTTTTGGTATTCTTCAAAGTCAAAAACTCAAGTGATTGCTTACATAAAATTCAAAACCATAATTTATACAAACAATCTTAATATCTAGATAACTAAGATTTATAATTCATCTTTTGTAAGTTATGAATGCTAGGAAGTATTGCAATAGATAATGAGTCAAATCAATCGTTTCGTATATACCCATTCAAAATGCTTGTATTAAATCTTCAGAGAATTTCCTGTGCGGCTTTAAACATCTGGGCTACCTGTTCCTGTCATCTAGATATTTCAACAAGTTATCTAATTTTGTTTGTTTTAATACATCAATATGCCTATTAATCGCACAACATATTCAGGTGCGTTTCTGAAAAGTGTAAGACTTTTCGCTGTAAAGGTTATAGAAGGCCTAATTAGAGATATCGTGTTTGCTGGCAATATGCAGCGAGAAGAATGTACATTATCCAGATGTCGATTGACTGGGCTGCTAACTTCTAACCGGCGATCACTCAATATTTATCGTCGGGAAGGACGAAGAAGTAAGAAACGGAAACTTTTTGAAGTACTTTGTGCTGAGAAATCCATATTGTACCAAAAATATAATATTGAATAAAGCTAATAATAATAAATAAATAAAAATAAATAACTATGACATATATATATATATATATATATATATATATATATATATATATAGAGAGAGAGAGAGAGAGAACATCGTTTGAATTGATACTATTCATTTATAAGAATAACATCTTTTCTAATTATAAGCAGAGATGGATAGTGGCTAGCAGTGGAATCCAGGACGCGCGTTTCGTCCTATTTGGGACTCGTCAGCTGGATGTACCTGCATCTCAGAGTTGATGTTCACTCGAATCCATCACTGCTTACCATTCTTGTGAATTAAGGCTATATCGAGGCAATACGCACAGTATGCACATATGCCAATTAGAGACTGACCAGTTGCAGTCCTAACACATCGATGGGAAGATTCAAACAAACAACACTAAATGAATTTTTTCTAATTATAGTTATGTAATTTTGATTTAAAAAATTCAATTTTTTTTAGCCATTACTGGAAATAGTTGATGGAATTCATCCTTGTCTTATAAATACATTTTCTGGTGGAGATATTATTTCAAATGATATAAAGCTTGGTACAACATCATCGATGATAAATTCACCAACACAGCATCATACGTTACATGATATGTTTAACAATGCTTCTGTTATTCTTGTCACTGGTCCTAATATGGGTGGAAAATCAACTTTGATGAGACAAGCTGCTTTATTAGTTATATTAGCCCATTTAGTGAGTTGTATTGTGATTAGTTATATATATATAGTATTATTTAAACTATGTGCTGTAAAATGACACCTTATTAATCAGGTCGTAAAAAGCCTAGATTTTTTACATTTCACTTGGAATTTATTGTAATGGTACATTAATTTTCGGTAAGATGTAAGTATAAATGTAGTTAAATTTTCTGGATTTCGCTTCATGTAATTTAGTTTGGATATCTGGATTGGTGGGTTATGTTAATAACCATTACTCAAAATAAGTGTAACAGAAAACCAAATACTCAAACATGTATATGTATCAAATTTAAACCATGCTGATTTTGATCATTTGTATGTTGGTTAGTTACATCAGACTAAATTTTAATTACTGTTATGGACATACGTGCCTTGATCTCTTAGTTGTACTTACTCTTTTTATTACTTTGTTAATATAACTACAGCTAAACATGTTTTTTTGTTGGTTTGGTAATTCATATCAATACTATAGTGTTTACTCTGTGTGTAAAATATATGAATGGTTCTCAGATAATGTTAAAACATATAGATGATGAAGCGTTCCATACAATGTTTTTATTTAGGCCTTGTTGACGTTACGCGACTTGGCTCAGAAATAGTCAAAGTCGCGTGGTAGTGTGCATTTCCTAAATTTTGAGTTTCAAAAGTTTTTTATATACATTCATCTTGAAACCATATTTTTTAAAATCTTTTCCACTATCTTTGGTATTACTTTTATTTCGACCCTTTGCTATTCGCTGTTGATTTCATCTCTGGTAATACAGCAAGGTTATTTATTTGAACACATAAATATTGGCACAAATGGGCACTGAATACATATGCGCCATACAAGTTACTCGACATTTCATTTATTTGTGTGTGGGTTGTGATACTGCCCGGGTACCCAGACCGAAGCAGGTGGTTTTCTTAGAGAGCTATATCCGGAGCTTCTGACCTGAAGGTCTGACCCACAAGGCAGTGGAGCAACGTCAGAGAATGCAGTCCCATGGTAGTCGGTGACCGACGATTGGTTCATACGCCATTTGTTTCCTCAGGATACTGGAACCTGTGTTCACTATTAGTTTGGAATCAGGGTTTTCCAACTCCCCTAGGTGGATCCTCCATATCCACTAACCCAGTTAAAGCGCCGGACATGCGCTTTTCTTCTTCTCAATTTCGTTAACACCCCCGCTGTGAGAAGGATTTTCCTGGCAGTGTCTGTACATGCGTGGCCATGTGAAAGCATCTCGAGAGGGATAGCTAACTCTTCCCACTCTCCGCCGTACGAGGGCATTTGGGGGCTACAGCAAGGTTGAGTAACAGTTGTTTTTCTTTCGAAATTTTTTGTTTATGCTAACTTCCGATTTTTATCCTTATTTTTATTTTGCACTAACTTAGTGTTTTACTAGGCTATTCGCTACTCAATTTGTACTTCAGTAGATTATATTTTATCGAAATATTATAAACATGTATTAATACTTTGGGCAACGTTTATCAGACAACTCAAGAACTATAGATCACTGCAACGAAAATTGTAATCGTTTATTTTCATGAAAAATAGTTCCAGTAGTGGCAGTAGATTACTCTTCGAAATTTCCTCTGATCCATATCTGTTCCAGGTCTAGAACTGTTAATTGTTTGCTTACCCTAGGTATTATATTCTTAAATACCACGTGAAAAATCTCGATCTAAATTCTTCTTTTTAATTGTTTTAAATATCTTCTTAGGGTTGTCGTATTCCGGCCAAGTCATGCAAACTAACTCCTGTGGATCGAATATTTTCACGCCTTGGTGCAAGTGACAGAATGCTTTCAGGTGAAAGTACGTTTTTGGTGGAGTTATCAGAGACGGCATCTATTTTGCATCATATCACTCCTCATAGTCTTGTTTTGATGGATGAATTAGGTCGTGGAACTTCCACTCACGACGGATCAGCCCTAGCAGGTGCAGTTGTGTCTTACTTAGCTAAACCAAATGGTAGGTTTTTCAATGGCTCTGGCCCTAGAACTTTGTTTTCAACGCACTATCACAGCTTGGTAGATCAAGTTGCTAACAAAGACCGATCTACTTCGGATGAAGATATAAATCACTTATGTATTGGCCTGGGTCACATGGTAAGCATTTTAATGTGGTTGATTACAAGTATTTATATATGTACGTAACATCTTTTTATGCTCAATTATTATTTATTGACTTATCACACTATAAGTGTATAAGTTTGGTTTATTGTAGCAATATTCCAGTTGTTTCCACGCACTGTGAGTTATCCTTGAACTTCAAAAATATATAGTTCCTATTTAGTCATCGAGGTGTTTTACTGTTGTCAATACCGACCATTTATGACATGCATTACTTGCTTAAGAATGAGTTTAAAATTACTGCAAGGTGCCCGGGAAGAATTAAGGCGTCAGTTCACAAAGCCACTGACTATTTACCTGAACTGCGTGAGGTGGTAGTGTGGAGTATTAGTGAGGTTCTCGTGTGTCCCGAAATCTATTACATAGCGAGAGATAAATCTATTCGCTACCATTCTCTAGATCTGAAACACCTCATACTTTTAATTCGTTCTTATGTCCTATGGCACTCTCGTTTCCCAAGGTCCCACTTTGTATACTGTTTCACAGTTTGATAAGTCGAATCAGTGCAATTTTGTTCATTATATTCTATCGTTCGATGGATCATACTGGAATAATCGAATCCATCCAAATGTATTCTCCTAACATTTTTACTGCCTTTTAATTCGCTAGGCAGGAAATTTTTTAGTTGTTCAGATTACATTTCTAAGTTATAACTTTTCTTCAAGAAATTTTCTATCTGTATTGTAAACGTTTAAGATCGAAAAAGTCTTGGGAGTGAGTATATTTTTCCGAGCATTATGTACTTAAAATGTTTCTTATTAAATCATTATCATAAGAATTGCCTGTATCTAATATTTTTTTATTTTCTTCTTGTATACGTAAATAAAAAGGCTTGTATGGTTGAAGCAGAATCAGAGTCAACAAATGGTTTAGAAAATATCACATTTTTGTATAAATTTATTCCTGGTGCATGTCCGAAAAGCTATGGTTTCAATGCAGCTCGTTTAGCTATGCTGCCTGATAAGGTTAGAGTTTCATGAGTAAACTATGTACTGTTTTGACAATGATTTATCTATGTGTGCATCTTTTTTGTTTTTTTTTCTCTATTATCAATATCTTATTACGTTAATAGTGAATTTGAGTAGTCAATTTAATTACCGATATCACTATCCATAAACTGTTTGTTTATTTGAGACCAGACATTTTTCATGGATTTCCACATAGTTTTTCTTCATAGTAATCTTAATCCATGTACCATTATGTGTAACTGATAAAATCTTTAGTATAGTATATCCTTCAATTAAAGCCGTATTATCCAAAGACTACATCCCAACCTAATAGAAGATATGACATCTAAATAACCATGTATTAAGACACTACGTTTCGTGAAAAATATTAATAGTGATATTTGTAGTTCACCTCAGAAGTTCACTGTGTTCATATCTGTACCACTTGAATGGTGACTGAATTATCTTAAATAGTTCTACTTTTTAAATCCCTTACCGAATAATTCACCTTACATCATTTTTAAGATGATGCAGTCAGTCTCGATATACATTAGAACGTCCCAAACATCTGTGAATATTCTTACTTCAGCCGAGGTACATGTACACGTGAAGTGACTTATTTAATGAAAAGAAAGTTAGGTAATTAATGCAGAGCATAATTTTTACGTCGATTTTTTAAAGCTATTCATACTGCTGATCTCTCTGGATTCTTTTTACCTGTTATTCCAATCCCAAATTTAGTTCTGAAATTTGTTACTTTTTACAATAATTTATGCATCCAGTGTAACCAGATGTTTAGGTCGTAAAATTACAGAAATGGTATGAAGACATCATAAGATGAACCACACAAGTTTCCTCTGTAAAACCACATGCTCGCCAACAAATTTTCTAACCTCATATTATTAAACTATTTAGTGTTTGTTTGTTACATCAACTTTATGTTTCCACTTCAGGTTATCCGACTTGGTTTAGCTAAAGCAAAGGAGTTCGAAAAAACCACTGCAACGTTTGCATGTGTGAGGTAAGAATTGTATGTTTGCTTCTTATTCATCAAAAGAAAAACTTTCTCAAACCATGTAACTATAAGTCTTTCTAAATTCTTATCAGAAAATTATCAGTTCTTCCCTCTATTAGTCTGATACCACAGATGAAATTTGTTATTAAACATAGGTATACGAAAATAGATTTATAGTGAAATGTAACAGAATACTCAACCAATCAATTTTTCGTAACAAGGAGACCTTAATAATGTTAGATTTCATTGGTTACGGTTGCCTTCTCAGCATCGAAAACAATCATCCTGTGTTATTAGCATAGAAAAAAAACTAAACGCGAAATAATCAATCATTTATATAAAATAGCTAAATTTCAATCAAAATAAAGGTTCAATACATTCTCTGGTTACTGGCATCCTGCAACATTTGCTTCATACTTTCGCGCTCATCTTAAGTGTTGAAGTAATTGTGATGTAAGCAAATAAAGCAAGTGTGTAACATATTATTCTCATCACTATGAATATCGTTTACTCACTGATTCGCACCCAAATAACTATAGGTTAATAGCATTGACAGCCGCGGGATAAAATTGACTGTCTGATAGCAGTCATTAAAATAAAACTCACTGGTCTGTCCAGATAATGATACGGTTTGACATTTAAAAAACGAGGATAATTTGACACATTGCTGGTCACCAATTTGCAAGCAATCATTTGGCAATTATCACAGGAGACTTATGGTTTTTATAATGTTACTATTACTAACGGGTGGATATCTTGATAATTTCCACTAACTGCAGTTACTTCCTGCAACATGCGCGTATCATCGTACAATCTGTCACTCTTCACATTAACACTGTGGTTGAGATGACCTATTTGTGTCCATCGTTAGGTTTACGTAGGTGATCCTTAAACCGCACGGTCTTTTTACACTTGATAGAGAATTCTTTTGTCAGGTAAAAATGAACCACATTTTGCGAACAATTTTCAGTAAACTTCTTATTACAGCAGTCAATAGTATCTGGATACTGAAATGCTTTCAGATAAGAAGTATAGCCGACCGACTGGCTTTGTTGTTACTGTTCGATATAACCTGTTGATTTGTGTACCTACTAAATTTAGTTAGTTTCAATCACAAAATGGTTGTCTTTCACTCGCAACAGATATATTGGTTGTCAAACTTATTTACCCGTAAACAATCGTTAAACCTTTGGGAATTTGTAATGTAATAATTTTTCAACCCGTATACATATTTCAATTGATTAGTTTTGAAACATTTCCTTTTTTTATTTCAGGAAATTATTGCAAGGGCCGGTTACAGTGGAGGATCTACGACAATGGAATTCTAAATTAAAAGCATTTTTATAACATAAAAAACAAAACCTTAAAAATCATATTCATCCAGCTTTTAAACTACACATCCTAGATTTTATTATCAATATATATCTACTTACTACTTTCTTTCCCTCATTAAATAGTTCATGTTTTTTTATTTAAGGAAACTGAATTACTTACACACCTAGTGGTTCGAGTACAATTATGGTAGGAGGAAAAATGATCTGTGTAGACATTTTAATGGATTATGAATCTTAAGTTATAATTCAGCGGAAATTTGTACTTGTGATTAGTTTATTTTTTAAAAACCGTAAACAAAACTTTTGGCTATTGTAAATTATTATGAGACCATCTCAGCATACCTCTACGTGCTCTGAATTTGAAGAATTGATTTCTGTACACACTAATAATGATTGTTGAACAATGCTATCATGCCAGTTGTATCACGTTGTTACATTTCAGACGACCTACAGTGTGATTCACCTATACTTAACCAACAGCAAAACAGAAGCTTGCAATCATCTTAAAGTCTAATGCATTTTGTACGCATATGAAAACCTGTCGCTTCATGATGCATATCAACTATTTGTGCCGCCAATTTAGGGTTCTCTCGAGTCTCAATTTATTTTTTATTGTTGAGTTCAGTAACTCCACCGACGTGATATGAAGCAGGCTACATTGTTCTATTCGATAAAAACTAGGAAGAAAACTTTTAAGCACCTCGAGAAAAAAACTCCGTTTTGTCAAATCTGATGTTACGTTTCATAACTAATTTACCACTGCATCCAGTTTGAAAGTGAAATGAGTATCCACCACAGATCAGTATCTAGTAGAACCTTTGGACAGATCATTCACTAAATTACTTTTCTTTCTTCATGTATGCTGTTACAAAATATAGCAACCAAGGGACAATTTTTCTTTGTATCTGATACTTTTCAATTAGTGTGAACGTTACACTGTTTTAGTGAGTATACTTCGAATGGAAAATTTCTTATAGGTCTTTTGATAATACTATTATTAATTGCTTACCCAGATAAAAACATTACTATAATGATCCTCAAGTAAACCCACACACTTCTCCTTGGAGTGAGGATTTACTTTTATTTCAGAGAACACGCTTAAAGATTTCTAAGTACTGTTCGATGATATCTATGAGGAATGTTGTGGAATATAAAGTATAACGTCGGTCAGATGTACAGGTCCCTCAATACCAATCAGGTTGACATCATGACAGATAACACCGACTTTGATAACTCGATATGACGAGTTGCAATTGGCCAGAAAGCTGAATATTTCAAATACCTTTGAAACTAATAACCACCGTGGGGTGTTAGAAACTACGATGTTCATTCAAAGAAACTTACAGTTGTAAAAAAACTTATTTTGCATGAAATGAGTATATTCAATTTTGTACCAGGTGCAGTTCATGGAACGAAACAAGGATCCAGTGACCTTAGCTCCCCTAACAACTTCAGAATATGGAATCCCTACCTCGAGAGTTATATTTGCTTCACTGTAATACTCAACAAGGAAACTCCAATTATTTTTACCTCACACATTGATACTTGAATCTACTGGAGTAACCAGTATCTTTCTAATAACAACACTTGTGGTCACTATTCTCTATTGTTCTGTCAAACATCTCGATTCCCAGCATAACTGAACTTGGAAATAAATATAATTTTTTTTTCATTATTGCATAGCGTTTTCACTTTACTTTGCAGACATTTGCTCCCATCTACATTAATACGCTTTGTTTTTCTAACAAATCTAAATAATCTGATCTCCCTTGCGCGATCTTTACGATGCAAATATTAGCTATAATCTAGGATGCGAGGTTTTCTCATATTTGGAATCTACATGTTAGTTCTGTCTTCAGTTCTTTATCGAAACTAACTGTACATGTATGTGTATTAACACTAACATTGTATGAAAGATTCAGGTGAACACAAATGAATTTTACAACACTACGCAATACTTTATGAAAACAATTCTTCACTGTTGCTGAAACAGATTTTATTAGTCATGCGAATTTCATTGTGTTTACAGCTTATGTGGTTGCTCAACTGCAACAAGCGACGAAAACTATTTATATTAATCCGAATTACTGTTATGCATAACTCTACCTTTATGTAAGTCAACATTGAATCTGTGGGCGAAAATCCGATTAGCTGACTATCCACGTACAGATCCATGTGCTTGGCTTTATTTCAAAGTGTGAGGGGTAGGAATACTGCCCAATTAACCGGACCAAAGTGGAGCTAGATTTGAGTCTGATTTAGAAGTTGAAATTCAAACATCTTAACCACTGAAATACTGCTCCACCTCTACAATACTCAACCTGTGATGGGTCACAAGGAAGACAATATATGTCCAGTGAAACAAAATTAGTATTCAATTTTATTTAAGAAATAGCATGTTATATTCAGAAAAATAAAACTCATTAACGTGGACACATGATAGATCGACCACCGTCAACCATTAGCAAATTACCAGTAGTGAAGGAAGAAGCAGAACTCGAGAGAAAAGCTATTGCTTGAGCCACTTCTTCCACAGTTCCAGTTCGTCCGAGAGCATGTGTTTCGTTGGCTCTTGAAAGAAACTTCTCATAGTCGTTTTCAGACATTCCAGATCGACGATGCAGTTCAGTGACAATAACTGCTGGGCTGTAGAGTTTAAGAGGACCAATGAACAGTTACTGAACTTTAATATGTAAACTGTTATTGAGGAGAAAAAATAATGAGTATTCACAAACACCAATTACATGTAACAATTGAACCATGGTGAGTAAAAGAGTGTAGTTGATGATTTCAGGCCAACATAGTTTCGTAATGAATATCAGTAATTGCATGTTTTAGTTAATCATTTACGGGAATTAGATGTATCGTTTATTAATACTGAAGGTGAAATAAAGGTTGACGGACTTCAATAAACTTCCAATCAGCCAAACCGCACATCAGGAAATTTTGACGGTTCTTCCGACTGATAAAAGCTTTTCCCAGTGAAATGTCATACGTAATCTTTCTAAGGACAAGGTCACTGATATTACTATTAATTATTCATCATAACAATTACATATAACTGTTTGCAGTATAAGAAAACAAACTAAAATAATTGATTGTAGCAAACTGTAATTTACTTGGTTGTTTATAAGACTACTACTTATCAGTAAACTAACATTTGCTTTACATCCATCAACTGACACATGTAGCTTATACAAAATAAACAGTGTATCTCAACATAAAATGTGAACCATTCATAACGCCTATACTAAGATTTGTTCAGTGTCGGAATAACAGCAAAAAACTTGGACCCGGCTGGATCGAACCATATAACTATTTGGATGAAAAAGGTGTCTACAACAAAGCGTTGATTCATAAAAACTACATATAGGGCAGAGATAATCCTGCCATTCATGATAAAACAAACAGCAAAACGAAAAAAGTAATGATTTAATATAGTTAATCTTTTTCATGAACAAAAATAAAAGTCTCTTGAAGCATTTCAATCATAATATAAGTGTTGTAGATGGTCAAACATGTTTATTTGCTTGCATGAAGTTAATCTAACTGAACAATCTTCAATCAATGTGATGAAAGTCCATCATTTTATTGCTCAGAACAGGCCACTTTTAGTTTAAGTTAGAAATGGGTCAGTTAGGCTTCTTCCTTTCGTTAAACGCTTTTCACATCTATTACGGCTCAAAACGTTTATCTTGGTTCCCGAATTCTGAAGGCCATGTTTTGGAACCGCTTGTGAGAGAATATCCCCCGCCTATTTATTTCGTAATGTCAGTGACTGCAAGGTATTGGAAGTGGATGGAAGAAACAAACCACGTGAGATATTTATAACCACACTGCGATAATGTTTTTATATACAGATCCTACAAGCAATAACAGTTCCTAAGGTGCTTTAATAGGAAGATTCTTAGAATAGGTAACCTTCAAATAAATCACCAGTTACATTTAGTACAGCCGAAACATAAGTCATGACTTTTAGAAGTTTAATCTTTTTTTCATTTTGTTTCATTTGTCACTTCTATCAATTTCCAAAACTGAAAAAAACTTAATCACATAATAGCAAGAATGACACTACTTACTTGACACTATTTACTCGGATTCCTTTTGGAGCTAAATCTAAAAAAGCAAAGAAAATAATATATAGTAACTAAGTGAAATACTACGTTTGTTAAGGTAAAAGTGATGCGCTTCAAATTCTCCATTCGTTATATAAAATGGAGAGAAACTAAAATGTTTAAGTACACAATGTATGATTACTATGATACTCATAAGTATTCGAATAGCAGTATTTGGATTTAAGTTCAAACTAATTCTTTTGCATTTCATTAACTTAGCAATAAATCAGATACCTAATTCAGTAGTTTTACATTAACGTCAGTGCAACCACTGACAATTCAGGTACCAAACTAGATAAATTAAAACATTGAGAAAGAGAAAAAAACTAATAATGATCATACACAAAACTGTGAGTGCAATTTATAAATGCAATCTAAAACCTAAAATGCTCAATTGAAAGTACTACGCAAACTGTAAATATATGTATTTTAATAATCTCAGCTTGACGTATTGTATTGTAAGAAAATAACTAGAATTAAAACAATCGATGAATAACACACCATGTATTATTTGTCACTTACACGAGTTAATAAAAAGTGCCTAGTATTTAAATATTGAAATGTGCATTTTATACAGCAATCAATCAATGTTACATTCATAGTGTGGTGTGGTCTACTTATATCCGCATAATAATATATGGTGATGGTCAGACATAGAATGTATTTTGGCAGAAGATCGATAAGGAAAGAACAGGAATGAATCGCAATCGGTATGGAAATGCATGAACAATGAAATCAGAGGAGATGGACTGATATTTGCGGAAGGAACAGTTAAGATTGAGACAATTGATTGTTATTTTGCAAATTAACTGTTTACTGTATGGTTATCAGAACTTAACGAGATAGTTTGTAATTTGTGCTTAAATACATTCAATTGTCCCCACTCGTATTCTTGTTCACTACAATAGTAAAGCAGACAGTTTTCACTATTCAATGCTATTTGTATCTGCTTTCTTTTATCGGGAATTTTGCATAAAAGTAAACTTTACTAACCTAATGCAGTACATTTAGTGAATTGATCCAACGCTGCTTTGCTAATGCAATAAGACATTACTCCAGGGAACTGGAAGCAAAAGAAACAGATATTTTTTTAAGAAATACAAATTTTATTTAAAATATTGTCATAAAACAAAATTTAATACCCTTAAACCACACTTTAATAAAATCTCTATGTAGCTTTTGAACATTAGAAAAAAGTCATAACGATAACAATTACCTTGTGGAATACATTACTTGAAGGCAATCAATTAATTTTTAATAATTATGGGTAATTTTATTTGAATTAAACTGTAACTCACTGATTAATAAAAAGTAGTTTTTTAAGTAATCGGTAATAACACTTAAATATTAAACTAAAGTAGTAGGTGTCAATTTAAATACACCTCAAAATTCAATGTTTGAGAAATAAGAAAGAAAAAGTATAAAACTTAGTCGCTTTTCACTATATGAGTCTATCTATTTTTAAGAAGTATTGATTTAATTTTGTGGGATTATCACACATTTCTAATTGTAAACTTACTCTTGATTCATTAGTTATCGTTATGGTTTTAATCATTCAAATTAAGTCATTTAATAGTAATAATAATACTGTGGTTTAGTTTTGTATCAAAGGTATCATTGTTTAATGCTTACTGAAATCCACAAAGTGACTTACCGTAGTTTTCCGTTTCACTTGTACATGTTGTGGGTCAAAATTATAAGAAAATTCGTAACTACAATCGTCTTCTAGTATTTCGATTGGTAATAAAGGAATTTACGTGGCGTGTTGATCATATAAAAATAAAATACAGGTGGAAGATTTATTTAATAGGACTGATGGGACGTAAGTTACGTACCCTCAACCACTACCTACTTGAATATGCAATTTTAGCTATAGTAGGAATGGGTTGGATAAAAACTAGAGGTGGTCAAACCCACACAAGTCATCAATCTATCTAATTGGAATATGACGCGTTGTTAAGTGAAGTGTGTCTAATAGGGATTCACGAGATAACCTGGATCAGTGGTCAGAGACGTTAGATAACATAGGTCAGAATCGATCACACTGTTTATATCATCTCACTGTGTTGACTGATCCATATTTGTGCGGGGTTTCATGTTGATTACCTGTGATTGACTGTTACAGTGATGAAATAAATAGATTATTACATGTAATAACGAACAAAAGATTATAAACTGGACAACATCAAAGCAACTATTTTGAACTCACTGAACGTTTTCCACAGACACTAGATACATTGACAATGGAACCTTTGGAAGCAGCAAGATCTGGGATAGCCAAATTAGTTAAGGTAATTGCAGCAGTTACATTCACTTTCATCAAATGTTCATATTCAGCAACATTAAAGCTTTCAGCAGTATCTCTTATCATACATCCTGCGTTATTTACCTGAAATATTTCAAAAAATGTTATCTTGTAACAGAATCACCAACAGATAAAGGTCACTAGAAATTAACCAACTTCCCAACAAGAGTTGGTTTAACTTGTTTCTCAGTTGATACACTGTAGAAACTGATCATAATAAAGAATGAACGTTAAGTGCCAAGATTTTATGTTACGGGCATTTGTCTATTTGTGTTGATATCATGAGAATCGACACCAGGACATTAATTCCGTTTTTATTTCCTGTTTCTAATTACTTTCATGTCGTGTTTCAAGTTCAAGATGCATTAGAACGCTGGTAATAAGTCTTGCAGTGTCAAGGACTCATCCAGTTCCACAGGTGATAGAATACGAATAGAGACTTCAGAACCATGTGACTGAAGCCTACAAGCAGGATGTTAGCTCTCCCATCAAAAATGATATCTCTAGACATTTTCAGCAAAATAAGATCTATGTCTACTTTACCCTAACTCACCAACAGCGCGAGCTCTTGTACTACTGTTTAGGTCAGACGATTTCATTTTGAATAAAGCTTCATATCTGCCATACCAAGCTTTAAACGTAATTCCAATACTAGGGACCAAAAATAAAATCATCTGGGCTAAGCATTACATCAAATTAGTTTAAATAACCACCCATTGATGACTGCGAACACTTGGTGCTTGATGGTTTATTCAGCCTGAACCGCGTCTTGTTCCTATCGTTGTGTGACAGCAATAATACGACTTCGTCAAAAACTATCTGAATATGCTAGTTTTTATTTTCACTAATTGAACTGACTGATGGTTGATACCACTTGGTCAATTTAATGTATGAACACCATTTGTAAATGGAAATTAAATTTATATAACCAACAAATGTAATTAATTTACTGATTCATATAATTAATCCTTTCTAACAAAGTGGTCCAATAGGTGATCCATTGGTGCTTAAAGTACTCCAATTCCAGCTATCTGTCTAATATTTTGAATTCAGCTTGAACTAATAAGGTTTCGAGTAACTTAAGAAGTATTACCGGCAATCTGATAAAATCAGTAACTTAATGCACAGTGGATAAACCCGTTACTGATTACTGAACAACATTGTAATTATGGATTTTATTTGTATCAATAAGTTATAACACGTTATATTAACAGTACCAATACGTTCGTAAACGTTAGAGTTACAGCTAATGATGCTCCAAGTTGTCTTACATTTGAAGGTTTTGTGAGTACATTCAAGTAAATCGTAAAATCACTTCCCACTTACATACGATAGCACAGTTTCGAAGGCAAAGTCATAAAATCCGGAACTTAAAAAGGACATAAACTACATTGTGAAAACGACCTGGAGAGTTCGGTTTAAAGGGCATCTAATGAAGTGAACTCCATATAACCCATATAATCTTTGGCTAATATGTCTTCAGAAAAGTTAAGATTTCTGACCAACTCAATGTGTAATTACCAATGCATTTTCTTTTACGCAGTCAGATATGTAAACCGTTAGCCAAGATTACTTTTCGAATTCGAAGATAATTTTTACGACGGCTGATGAAAAATCATAACCTGGAGTTGAAATGTGAGGATGATTTAAAAGTATTATTCAGTCGGTGTCTAAAGAATGGAAATTGTTGAAATAACCGAATTGGTAACAATTTTTTTGATCATCCTATTCTTCGGATTCCATCTAATTTATATATCACTCATTATTATTGTAAAAGTATTTACTTACGTTGTAGTGTTGGTTTCCTGATGTCGGTACAAGTCGTTGAATGATTATGACTTCTATATTACGTTATGAGGATAGTATAAAGCGAGATGGAACTTTCACCCAGTAAACTTTGTTTATATGTATCAGCTTAAACGGTCATTTGCCAAAATGCGCTGATCTATGTATGGTATACAAAATTCAACATTTAATCTTATTTGATTTAGTGGTTAACCGGCTTGGATTTTACCAGTGTGGATTCCAAGTTTCAACTCCGCTCCTACTATTTCGGTTTGGACAACTGAGTAATATAACTACTACCCAGTAGATGAACAATATCACATGTTAAAGAAAACTGCAAGTGACTAATCACTGAAGACCAACGATCTAACGTCTTTTTAAGTCGTTGAAAAATCCCCATTATATTAGGACACAATTATATGAACGAAGAATATTCTTTTCAATAATTTCTCATCAGGTTCTACAATTATATATCCAAATTATGAATCCATAAAATTGAGTGCATCATTTAAAATTGTAACATATGAATCAAGGATTGTTTGTCATGTAAAATCAAATCGTTAATGTTGGGGTGACTAATATGAAGTGCAAACTTGAATCAGTTTATAAGTGGAATTAAATTGTGAGATAAATGATCAGAATAAATATGGTCAACATGTGGTGAGAGAGAAAATTAGTAGACAGAGGTGGATGCTCTTGTCTAATTCATAATATTCTACATATTACGTAAATTCTGATTCCTTATCACATAACTTTTTTTTCATTACAGTAAAGTGAAAAGCCATTAACACTGAGTGGTTGCTGCTAAAATAAAGTTATACTGCTGCTGTATTAAAAACGATTAGACTCATTCCGACAAAACCCCTGAAGTAACGTATGTACTTATAAGAAATATGGTAAATCAGTCCTGAGACTGAAATATACTTCCGACAAATGTAATTTATATTATACATATGGTAGTTTGGGAAGTTCAAATGAATTGGCTTTATTTCATCTTAATTACCCAAATCACTCATGAAACCACTTATTTTTTATTATAACACTACGATTGACTTACAGGCTTCGCTTTACCCAGTGAGAGTTAAAGAAATGAGAAGATAATGGGATGTAATAGTTGACTAATAATGTAACAGACTGACATCCGATGTTTTATTGACACTTAACTATTGTAATCCTTAGAATTGTTTATTCTAACCTACGATGGAGTGTGATTTGGCAAAAACTGGTGGTTAGTGAAGATCCCGTTGGAACTTGTTATTTACCAACTCAAAGTGTGGTAGTAAAAAGTGATTTTGTTTTGTTTGAGGTAGATATCATTTTAGTAACTATATTTTTCATTGAGGTAGCTCATTCGTTTCAAGTAAATAATTAGATAATGATAAAATTATGGAAGGTGAGGATCAGGAGATCAGACTTCCAAGATAAGTGAAGTTGTCCACGCGTTCGACTACTTCACTCCCTATCCTTAGTTCAGGTGTTGACGCAGGCCAGTCCTGGAGTAACAATTTACATTCGGATGGGGAGAAACGCATCCCAAACATCCTGGCATTATTACTTAGTTCTAACAGAAGACTCTGCATTTTATCAGCGTCTTCACAAAACAGGGCTATGTCATCTGCGTATTCTAAGTCGATAAGTGAACTTCCTAGTAGAAGATCAATTCCTGAAAATTCAGCCGACGAGAGTGTTATTTCCAGCAACAGATCTATAATGAAGTTAAACAAAAATGGGGATAGTGGACAGCCTTCACGGACACCACTTGAGGTTGTAAAATCAGATGACAGTTCGCCATAAGCTCTCACTCGACTGGTAGTGTTCGAGTAAAAAGCCTTCACAAGGTTTATGTACTTCTTAGGTACACCTTTCAATGATAGACACTGCCACAGAACCTCTCGGTCTACAGAGTCAAATGCTGCTTTCAAGTCAAGAAAAACCATCACTGTCGGACGCCGATAAACATGTCTGTGCTCTAAAACTTGACGAATGGCGAATATGTGGTCGATGCAGCCACAACCAGGTCTGAAACCAGCCTGATTTTCTCGTGTTTGCAGTTCACGAGTCTTAGTTAGGCGACCGATAATTATTGAGGCCAGTATTTTAGATGCTATGTTAGTCAGACTAATCCCTCTATGGTTATCGCAGGATGATTTTGACCCCTTCTTATATATTGGAACAATCAGAGATTGTGACCAGTCACATGGGATTACACCCGTCTCCCAGATTTTAGCCAGAATATTAGTCAACCTAATCGCTAAAATTGGACCACCATATTTAAAGACCTCTGGAGCCAATCCATCTGGACCAGATGCTCTTCCTCGTTTCAGATTACTTATAGCCTTTTTAACTTCAAGTAGGGTCGGGGGGCCTACTTCAATGTTCCATTCAGGTTTTCTGGGAATAGTGGGTAGTTGTGCAGTAGCTGAAGGCCAGCTAAACTGCTCCTTAAAGTGTTCTGCCCATCGTTCTAAACGTTTGGGTTGAGAGCAGATAAGGGTTCCATCTTTTTCCGAGATTGTCTCACTTACACTTGACTTCTTAATTCCGGTTTCTTTTATTAGTCTGAATAGTTGCCTGATGTTGCCTACAGCCGCTGCCTTTTCCATCTCTTTTTCTTTCGTTGCCCACCACTGATCACGATCGTTCCTTAGGCTTTTAGTTAACCTAGATCTAATTTGTTTACGCTTTTCGTCGTGTTCAAAGCCTGATGGGATGAGTTTACGCGAATCGATCAGTGAAATAGAATAAGAAGAAATTCACTGGTTTTTTTGGAACCCTATGGATAAATAACACATACCATTGGCGGGTAATGAAGTATGTCAGAGCTTCTCCATTCTGCAGTGATAACCTACTAATTGTTTATCCGCATCTGATTATTCTTAGGGCTATATTTCACGAACGTTTAAGAGTAAATAAATATGAATAAAACGACGTCCGTCAAGTCCGTAGTTAATGGAAAAAAATGACTATTTACCAACGTAAATATGGACTGAGAAACCAGTTGCAGATTAAAGAGTTAAATTACCAATATGTCAAGTTGGTGAAAGTGATTTATCGCCAATCGATATGCTTTTTCAATTTCACATGTTTCAGCCAAATCAGCCTCAATGCACAAAAAAGGTTCTTTGTGTTTTTCATACACGTCAGGGTGAGATATTTGGATGCACGCTTGTCGAGTTTCTTCCAGTCGTGATTTATCCCGAGCGATCAAAGCAACGCATGCTCCCAGTTTTGCGAACAAAATAGCTGTTGCTCTTCCGATTCCTGAACTTGCTCCTATGGGAAAGAAAATTAGACTAAGTTTAGTTCTCATGTATTTTCTGAACAGATCTGTATGGTGATGGGTACAAACACACCTATGAATAATCGAAATTTCCTAAGTATTACGATGAAAACCCATCATTCATGTACTAAGAATAGCAGCGAGACTGGGTAGAGTTTAGGTTAGGTGCAGTATCTAACGTCATCAAGTCCGTATGTGATAACGTCAAACTGTATCAAACCCATTTACCATGTAGAAGCGGGAACCTAAAAATTTCCAAGTAACATGAGATAAATACTAACATTAATCTAAATAAAATATCATTCTAGGAATGCCTACCACCATATTTTACCGAAGACACTGACAGTCGTCCGGAGCTGTGCAGTAGTATGTTCACCTGACTTGAGCACTGTGCCGAGAATTCCCGTATTTTTACACTTACAAGATTGTTGAGATTGGCAAGGTCCCTAGTGAGTCCGAACAAAAGATGAGCATGGAGGTCAGTAGGTTTCTCGTTACTACAGATAATATGGTGCAACGTAGGAAGATGGGGGGATTCAACTGTAATGAACAAAAACTATTCAAATCTTATCGTAAAATAAAGCTTTCTAATACTATACCAAGTGTTTTAGCACATTGATTTTAAGGCAAGCATTTCACTAGCACTTGCAGCATTAAAATACCACAGTTACCTGTAATTATGGCCACTTTTCTTGACAGAGATATCATATCCATTTCTGCACAAAACATAATGAAGAGTATACACCAAAAAATTTAGTCCACTATTAGTTCGAAGTGCAATAAAAAGACAAAATTGGTTTTAGAAACGCGATGTATTTGCAAAGTACAATTCGAATAATCTGGTTACAAACTCAGCACAATTGTTAAAACTAGAAGTTATTCAAATAGATGGCTGGCATAAATGAACAAATAAACTGGAAAGAATTTTGAAGACAACCATACTAAGAAAAACTTAAGTTTTTATACTATAAATGCGAGTCTCGCCACTAAAAGATAAATTTTTAAGGTAAACACAGTCAGGATTTTAAACTCAGATAAATGCATAGAAGTATGTAAACCCCAACCTCGTATATACATGCTGAATAAGGTCATGAGAGTTGTGATAAAGACAGGCTTGTAGACTCTGGAGTCAGCCACTTAACATCCTCCTTATGGAATAATAGTCGCTTGCATTCGCATAAATTCTGTCCCATTAAAAAGGTCTGGCGACAGCGATGTAGCCACACGAATTCAGTGGAGTTGCGTGCAAGTACTTTGGTTGGGTAGTTGTTTATCCATTCACAGCTATTTGGGCCAAAACACAAAAGTCGTCTAAATTGTGATAGTATTAACTACCTTACTCACTTGCAAGAACATTCATCTTGGATATCTTTACACTTAGCTCGTAGTCTAGGTGAAAGACCCCTGGATGTTGCTTCAATTGTTTCCTCTTCAATTGGTATTGGGTTTGAGACAGTTTTTTCAACAGAATCTACATCTCTTTTACTATGCTTATGTTTAATTAGTTCCAGTGGGTCACGTTCATCCTTTTCCTCCTCATCGTACTCTTCGTCTAGACGTGACAGGGTTTTTCAATTATGAACCAATGTTAGACTTACATACTTTGATAACCCCTACTCCAAGTAATAACAATACAAATAACCTATCCCTCATTTCCCAGGGTCATCATTGAAATCTAAATTCCCGCAGATGAAAGATGGCCTTGTGTAGTGGGGTAAAACAGCGTGTCGGTTTATTGAGGATATCAGTTTCAGTTTGGAAAGGACAGGAGGCTTGATGGCCTGTGTTAGTCCTGGCAATGATGGTCTCTTAGTTGATACAAGGTTATTGAACGCGCGCTATTCGAACTGGAAGTTTAGTCTTAACGTGATTTACATTTCTCAAACTTTTGCTGTGTTCTTACGCAACAAAAGTATCATTTCCAATCCAAAGAATCTATTCTGAGCTATACGTTCGGTAGATTACTTCTTTTTTGTGTTTCACTCAAATTAATAGTTAACTGTGGTTTTGCCTCAGCTCACTATCGGTTTTTTTTATAGTTTTCACGTAAAGGCTAGCTTTAGCTTATCGTTAACTGTTTTTATACATTTTTGATAGTTTTTGTTTACTGTGTGTTTTTTTTATCGGTCCTAAATTTACTGCTTATATTTTTAAGACAGTCTAAATCACTAGCCATGAAAAATTCATGCAAGAGACCTGGTTGCCGTTTTGCCGTTACATCTGGCATGCAATGTGACAACTGTAAAGGTTGGTTCCATGAAGCATGTACAGATCTAACAGCAGAAGCCTATAGCAGACTCAGCAAGTCTGATCGTAGGTGGGTATGTGTTACCTGCAACACCGATACGGTAGTTATGTTGGGTACTATCATTACTTTACTGACAGGTCTGAGAGATAAGTTGTCTAAGAATTCGGTAAATGATATCATCATGACGGGTAACAAAGCTGGAACGCATAGGGCAAATAAGAAAAAGGATACTGACAGGTCGGTTATCGACGGTGCTGTTAACAACACGAGTGATGATGTGTTGAAACTCAGCACCATCCTAACATCGACTGTCATCGACTCCCTCAGTAAACTTGGGTCCCCCGGGGAACGGTCCTTGAATGCGACAGTGGTTCCTAAAAATCCTGTAGGTGGATGGATTCACGTTAACAGGAGTAATAAAGCCCAAGCGTCCCCGCCGAAACTGAACGTCCCAAGTATCGTGCGTAAATCAATTGATGCTTTGGCCGCACAGTCTACACCCAAAACTGTCCGCCCGGTCATCACTGAGCCCAGGAATCGAAAACGCGCCTCGACATCCAAACAACAAGATACCAAACCTAGACGCCCTGGAAAACCTGGGAAATCAATTGCGGTTCGTGACGACTCTGTCATAATCATGAACCTTATTGACAACCCCGACCTTCCTCTCAGTTTGCAGGACAAAAACGACAGGATGCTCTGGGGAGAATTAATCAAGAGGCTTGAACTCCCTAGAATAGAGCCTTTGACCGTCACACGGCTCACTCAGGGGAAGGACTCTAACCACCTAAACCACCCGAGGCTGCTTCGTGTTACACTTAAGAATGCCTCCGACGTAGAGGACGTCCTGCTGGCCAGTCACTTACTGAGGTCCGATGGGAACGTAAGAATACTGCCCGACATACCGTATTCTGAACGAAATCTCATCCGGAACATCCCTAAGGAATATCGCGAGGCGTTCTTCCGTGGACGAAATATCATTGTGCAAGGTGTGCCGGAAAATATGGACCCAGCTCAAGCAAACTCTGATATTCGGGGATGGAAATTCATCAAGCATTCCTTAAAACTCAAGAACATATTGACCCAACAGGTAATGAGACTGGCCAAGAGAGACGGAGACTATAGGCCCCGGCTGCTGAAGATAACCTTCCCCTCCTCCCACATGGCGGCTGCAACTCTGGAAGCATTTCGTGCCAATAGACGTCGGTTGCCAACTGGCATCCATATGCAACCGGATAGGCCCCACGACAGCAGGATCAAGCACAAACGAAAGCTGGAGCTGACAATTCCACTCGTGGACTGTCTTGATCATAAAAAAAACGTGTAAAGGACAAGGACTACCAACTCGGTAAACATCGTATAGGTAGGCTACCTGTCTACTCACACACGGCTCATATAGACAAACAAGAAGAGGCTCACGCGTTCCAAATTGAAAGCATAAACTGCCTATACACGAACGCCGCGAGCTTGCCAAACAAAATGGACGAGCTACGTGAACTTAGCAACGCTAATGATGCCCATCTGATAGGAATATCCGAAACTTGGATAACGTCTCAGTTTACGGACCAAGAGTTAGCAATAACTGGGATGTCTTTATTTCGCAACGACAGAAAAACAGGAAAGGGGGGTGGGGTAGCACTATACGTACGGTCATGCCTGGATGTGCACCAACTTCACAATCAAGAGTTTCACAATCTTGACGAGTCAGTATGGTGCTCAGTAAGATTATCTACCACCTCGAGGTGCCTAGTTGGGGTCGTTTACAGGAAGCCCACTGCCGACATCGAATATGACAAACGTCTGCTGGAAGGATTAACTCGCTCTACGCGTCTTGGATTCTCTCATATCCTGATTCTAGGGGATTTCAATCTCCCTAGAATCAATTTCGTGGAACATACATACATTGGTGGTGCCAACTCTACTGAAGCTCTGTTCTTCAACCTTATCGGCGACCTGGGATTATTTGAAAATGTGAAGTCGGCAACCCGTTGGAGAAACAGCCAGACGCCGTCACGCTTAGACTGGGTATTCACAAACGAAGAATTCCTAGTTGACGACCTCTCAATCCTGGCTCCCCTGGGCAAAAGTGATCACGCCGTCTTATCATTCAGCTTTGTCAGCAAGACGGAGCTACGATATCCTACTAGCAACAAGCGCTGGAACTTCAAACGGTTGAATGTGTTAGCTTTACAGGACTATCTTCAACAGGTGGATTGGAATGTTCGCCCTGAAATTGAAGTGGATGCTCATTGGGATTTTTTACTGCACACGATCTTATGTGCTACTGAGCATTCAGTTCCTAAAATGGTCCCAAAAAGCTACAAGCAACCTGCAATCATCAAGAACCGCACTCGTCGTTTGCTAAGCCGCAAAAGGCACTGTTGGGCTGAATATAAACGAACGGATAACAACGGCGCGCACAGGCAATACAAACATATAAGGAACACATGCACAAAGGCAATAAGAGAAGACAGGCTGCAGTTCCAGACCAAGCTTATCGATAGATTCGTCTCCAATCCGAAAAGCTTGTTCAGTTATGCAGCTTCTCTTCGACAAGGCAAAACTGGAGTTTCCCAACTGCTTGGTCCTAATGGCCCGACCAACAACGACAGTGATGTCGCTAACCTTTTGGCTGAACATTACTCCCGGACATTCCAACTGACCCACATCAACCATACTGACGAAAGCTTCATCTGCACCTGTACAGGACTTTCCGAAGTGGACCTGAGTGCTGACTTGGTGCTCCGTAAACTGCAGAACCTAAAAAAAACACTTCTCCTGGTCCGGACATGGTTCATTCCGCCGTATTGAGGGAAGCAGCTTCAATCCTGGCGACACCACTTAGCGTGATGTTTGCACACTCTCTAAGCAGAGGCAAACTACCGGAAATATGGAAGCTGGCCCACATCACACCAATTTTCAAAGGTGGTCGACGCAGTGAACCCTCAAGCTACCGACCAGTGGCCCTTATCTCCATACCTTCAAAAATTATGGAATCCCTAGTATTCGACGGCATACTAGAACACTTATCATCCTCAAAGTTCTCGCCTCAACAGCATGGTTTCAGAAAAGGTCATTCTTGTACGACCAACCTGCTGACTGCGGTGGATAAATGGACAACCATCCTTGATCGCAAGGGGAAGGTTGACGTCATTTACCTGGACTTCTCATAAGCTTTTGATAGGGTCAACCATGCATGTCTTATCAAGAAGCTTGGACGATTGGTTATAAAACCCCCTTTAATTGACTGGATCACTTCATACCTAGAAAACCGACATTTTAAGGTCAGGGTTAACTTCACTCTCTCTCAGGCTATGGAATGTCCTAGTGGGGTCCCCCAGGGTTCAATACTAGGACCTCTTCTCTTCTTGATTTATATTAACGATCTTCCTCAACAAGTTTCATCTGATTTATTGCTTTTTGCTGACGATGTGAAACTTTGGAGAGAGATACGTACTCACAATGATATACTAGTTCTGCAGGAGGATCTGACTCGACTTCAAAGTTGGGCAGACGACAACGGACTTACCTTCAACACTTCAAAGTGCAAGGTAGTCCATCTGAGACATGCTGCAGACTATAGTTATAACTTAGGTAACTCACCTCTAGAAGTTTCCCAAGTTGAAAAGATTTCGGAGTGTTGGTACCATACGACCTGAAATCGTATGCGAACTGTGACAAAAACGCCTCTCAAGCAAACCTTGCACTGGTAACATTGAAGCGCATTTTTGGCCAGTTTGACGGTAGAACCTTCCACATAATCTTCAACAGTTGTATTCGTCCCCACTTAGAGTACAGAAACATAGTATTTCCTCCCTCCCTCCAAAAGGATAAGGTCACTCTGGAACGTATACAACGTCGAGCCACGAAATCAGTTCGGGGTATCAAATTCAAACCTTATGAAGAGCGCCTAAAATCACTTAACCTTTACCCGTTAGAGTACAGGCGTCTTAGAGGTGATCTTCTTATGACTTATAGTATCCTTAATACTTCTGGTCATCCCCTTAAACAACTTCTTAAGCTTAGTCATAACACTAACCTGAGAGGTAACACCCAGAAATTGGAGACCCTACATAGCAGAACAGACTGCAGACACAACTTCTACTCCGTTAGAGTTGTCAAGCGCTGGAATTCGCTGCCGACTGAGCTAGTCCAAGCGACCTCCCAGGAGTCCTTTAAGAGGAAACTTGACTTATTCTTAAGGACTAAGGATAACATATTATTATGATTTACCAAATGCTTTTTTCCCCTCTATTATCGTTCATATACCTAGGTTCTTGCCTGGAGGTATTGGTGATCCACTGCTACCAGACACGGAAGCCTGTTAAGCGAAAGCTTCTTCCATTCCGTCCTCAACCATTTGAACCATTTGAACCATTTGAACGTTCCTTTGAAAGAGCCAACTCAAACCACTTAACCTTTGCCCGTTAGAGTACAGGCGTCTCAGAGGTGATCTTCTTATGACTTATAGTATCCTTAATACTTCTGGTCATCCCCTTAAACAACTTCTTAAGCTTAGTCATAACACTAACCTGAGAGGTAACACCCAGAAATTGGAGACCCTACATAGCAGAACAGACTGCAGACACAACTTCTACTCCGTTAGAGTTGTCAAGCGCTGGAATTCGCTGCCGACTGAGCTAGTCCAAGCGACCTCCCAGGAGTCCTTTAAGAGGAAACTTGACTTATTCTTAAGGACTAAGGATAACATATTATTATGATTTACCAAATTCTTTTTTCCCCTCTATTATCGTTCATATACCTAGGTTCTTGCCTGGAGGTATTGGTGATCCACTGCTACCAGACACGGAAGCCCGTTAAGCGAATGCTTCTTCCATTCCGTCCTCAACCATTTGAACCATTTGAACCATTTGAACGTTCCTTTGAAAGAGCCAACTCAAATCACTTAACCTTTACCCGTTAGAGTACAGGCGTCTTAGAGGTGATCTTCTTATGACTTATAGTATCCTTAATACTTCTGGTCATCCCCTTAAACAACTTCTTAAGCTTAGTCATAACACTAACCTGAGAGGTAACACCCAGAAATTGGAGACCCTACATAGCAGAACAGACTGCAGACACAACTTCTACTCCGTTAGAGTTGTCAAGCGCTGGAATTCGCTGCCGACTGAGCTAGTCCAAGCGACCTCCCAGGAGTCCTTTAAGAGGAAACTTGACTTATTCTTAAGGACTAAGGATAACATATTATTATGATTTACCAAATGCTTTTTTCCCCTCTATTATCGTTCATATACCTAGGTTCTTGCCTGGAGGTATTGGTGATCCACTGCTACCAGACACGGAAGCCTGTTAAGCGAAAGCTTCTTCCATTCCGTCCTCAACCATTTGAACCATTTGAACCATTTGAACGTTCCTTTGAAAGAGCCAACTCAAATCACTTAACCTTTACCCGTTAGAATACAGGCGTCCTAGAGGTGATCTTCTTATGACTTATAGTATCCTTAATACTTCTGGTCATCCCCTTAAACAACTTCTTAAGCTTAGTCATAACACTAACCTGAGAGGTAACACCCAGAAATTGGAGACCCTACATAGCAGAACAGACTGCAGACACAACTTCTACTCCGTTAGAGTTGTCAAGCGCTGGAATTCGCTGCCGACTGAGCTAGTCCAAGCGACCTCCCAGGAGTCCTTTAAGAGGAAACTTGACTTATTCTTAAGGACTAAGGATAACATATTATTATGATTTACCAAATTCTTTTTTCCCCTCTATTATCGTTCATATACCTAGGTTCTTGCCTGGAGGTATTGGTGATCCACTGCTACCAGACACGGAAGCCTGTTAAGCGAAAGCTTCTTCCATTCCGTCCTCAACCATTTCAACGTTCCTTTGAAAGAGCCAACTCAAACCACTTAACCTTTACCCGTTAGAGTACAGGCGTCTTAGAGGTGATCTTCTTATGACTTATAGTATCCTTAATACTTCTGGTCATCCCCTTAAACAACTTCTTAAGCTTAGTCATAACACTAACCTGAGAGGTAACACCCAGAAATTGGAGACCCTACATAGCAGAACAGACTGCAGACACAACTTCTACTCCGTTAGAGTTGTCAAGCGCTGGAATTCGCTGCCGACTGAGCTAGTCCAAGCGACCTCCCAGGAGTCCTTTAAGAGGAAACTTGACTTATTCTTAAGGACTAAGGATAACATATTATTATGATTTACCAAATGCTTTTTTCCCCTCTATTATCGTTCATATACCTAGGTTCTTGCCTGGAGGTATTGGTGATCCACTGCTACCAGACACGGAAGCCCGTTAAGCGAATGCTTCTTCCATTCCGTCCTCAACCATTTGAACCATTTGAACCATTTGAACGTTCCTTTGAAAGAGCCAACTCAAATCACTTAACCTTTACCCGTTAGAGTACAGGCGTCTTAGAGGTGATCTTCTTATGACTTATAGTATCCTTAATACTTCTGGTCATCCCCTTAAACAACTTCTTAAGCTTAGTCATAACACTAACCTGAGAGGTAACACCCAGAAATTGGAGACCCTACATAGCAGAACAGACTGCAGACACAACTTCTACTCCGTTAGAGTTGTCAAGCGCTGGAATTCGCTGCCGACTGAGCTAGTCCAAGCGACCTCCCAGGAGTCCTTTAAGAGGAAACTTGACTTATTCTTAAGGACTAAGGATAACATATTATTATGATTTACCAAATTCTTTTTTCCCCTCTATTATCGTTCATATACCTAGGTTCTTGCCTGGAGGTATTGGTGATCCACTGCTACCAGACACGGAAGCCCTGTTAAGCGAAAGCTTCTTCCATTCCGTCCTCAACCATTTGAACCATTTGAACCATTTGAACGTTCCTTTGAAAGAGCCAACTCAAATCACTTAACCATTACCCGTTAGAGTACAGGCGTCTTAGAGGTGATCTTCTTATGACTTATAGTATCCTTAATACTTCTGGTCATCCCCTTAAACAACTTCTTAAGCTTAGTCATAACACTAACCTGAGAGGTAACACCCAGAAATTGGAGACCCTACATAGCAGAACAGACTGCAGACACAACTTCTACTCCGTTAGAGTTGTCAAGCGCTGGAATTCGCTGCCGACTGAGCTAGTCCAAGCGACCTCCCAGGAGTCCTTTAAGAGGAAACTTGACTTATTCTTAAGGACTAAGGATAACATATTATTATGATTTACCAAATTCTTTTTTCCCCTCTATTATCGTTCATATACCTAGGTTCTTGCCTGGAGGTATTGGTGATCCACTGCTACCAGACACGGAAGCCCGTTAAGCGAAAGCTTCTTCTATTCCGTCCTCAACCATTTGAACCATTTGAACCATTTGAACGTTCCTTTGAAAGAGCCAACTCAAACCACTTAACCTTTACCCGTTAGAGTACAGGCGTCTTAGAGGTGATCTTCTTATGACTTATAGTATCCTTAATACTTCTGGTCATCCCCTTAAACAACTTCTTAAGCTTAGTCATAACACTAACCTGAGAGGTAACACCCAGAAATTGGAGACCCTACATAGCAGAACAGACTGCAGACACAACTTCTACTCCGTTAGAGTTGTCAAGCGCTGGAATTCGCTGCCGACTGAGCTAGTCCAAGCGACCTCCCAGGAGTCCTTTAAGAGGAAACTTGACTTATTCTTAAGGACTAAGGATAACATATTATTATGATTTACCAAATTCTTTTTTCCCCTCTATTATCGTTCATATACCTAGGTTCTTGCCTGGAGGTATTGGTGATCCACTGCTACCAGACACGGAAGCCCGTTAAGCGAAAGCTTCTTCCATTCCGTCCTCAACCATTTCAACGTTCCTTTGAAAGAGCCAACTCAAATCACTTGACCTTTACCCGTTAGAGTACAGGCGTCTTAGAGGTGATCTTCTTATGACTTATAGTATCCTTAATACTTCTGGTCATCCCCTTAAACAACTTCTTAAGCTTAGTCATAACACTAACCTGAGAGGTAACACCCAGAAATTGGAGACCCTACATAGCAGAACAGACTGCAGACACAACTTCTACTCCGTTAGAGTTGTCAAGCGCTGGAATTCGCTGCCGACTGAGCTAGTCCAAGCGACCTCCCAGGAGTCCTTTAAGAGGAAACTTGACTTATTCTTAAGGACTAAGGATAACATATTATTATGATTTACCAAATTCTTTTTTCCCCTCTATTATCGTTCATATACCTAGGTTCTTGCCTGGAGGTATTGGTGATCCACTGCTACCAGACACGGAAGCCTGTTAAGCGAAAGCTTCTTCCATTCCGTCCTCAACCATTTGAACCATTTGAACCATTTGAACGTTCCTTTGAATGAGCCAACTCAAACCACTTAACCTTTACCCGTTAGAGTACAGGCGTCTCAGAGGTGATCTTCTTATGACTTATAGTATCCTTAATACTTCTGGTCATCCCCTTAAACAACTTCTTAAGCTTAGTCATAACACTAACCTGAGAGGTAACACCCAGAAATTGGAGACCCTACATAGCAGAACAGACTGCAGACACAACTTCTACTCCGTTAGAGTTGTCAAGCGCTGGAATTCGCTGCCGACTGAGCTAGTCCAAGCGACCTCCCAGGAGTCCTTTAAGAGGAAACTTGACTTATTCTTAAGGACTAAGGATAACATATTATTATGATTTACCAAATTCTTTTTTCCCCTCTATTATCGTTCATATACCTAGGTTCTTGCCTGGAGGTATTGGTGATCCACTGCTACCAGACACGGAAGCCCGTTAAGCGAAAGCTTCTTCCATTCCGTCCTCAACCATTTCAACGTTCCTTTGAAAGAGCCAACTCAAATCACTTGACCTTTACCCGTTAGAGTACAGGCGTCTTAGAGGTGATCTTCTTATGACTTATAGTATCCTTAATACTTCTGGTCATCCCCTTAAACAACTTCTTAAGCTTAGTCATAACACTAACCTGAGAGGTAACACCCAGAAATTGGAGACCCTACATAGCAGAACAGACTGCAGACACAACTTCTACTCCGTTAGAGTTGTCAAGCGCTGGAATTCGCTGCCGACTGAGCTAGTCCAAGCGACCTCCCAGGAGTCCTTTAAGAGGAAACTTGACTTATTCTTAAGGACTAAGGATAACATATTATTATGATTTACCAAATGCTTTTTTCCCCTCTATTATCGTTCATATACCTAGGTTCTTGCCTGGAGGTATTGGTGATCCACTGCTACCAGACACGGAAGCCTGTTAAGCGAAAGCTTCTTCCATTCCGTCCTCAACCATTTGAACCATTTGAACCATTTGAACGTTCCTTTGAATGAGCCAACTCAAACCACTTAACCTTTACCCGTTAGAGTACAGGCGTCTCAGAGGTGATCTTCTTATGACTTATAGTATCCTTAATACTTCTGGTCATCCCCTTAAACAACTTCTTAAGCTTAGTCATAACACTAACCTGAGAGGTAACACCCAGAAATTGGAGACCCTACATAGCAGAACAGACTGCAGACACAACTTCTACTCCGTTAGAGTTGTCAAGCGCTGGAATTCGCTGCCGACTGAGCTAGTCCAAGCGACCTCCCAGGAGTCCTTTAAGAGGAAACTTGACTTATTCTTAAGGACTAAGGATAACATATTATTATGATTTACCAAATTCTTTTTTCCCCTCTATTATCGTTCATATACCTAGGTTCTTGCCTGGAGGTATTGGTGATCCACTGCTACCAGACACGGAAGCCCGTTAAGCGAAAGCTTCTTCCATTCCGTCCTCAACCATTTGAACGTTCCTTTGAAAGAGCCAACTCAAATCACTTGACCTTTACCCGTTAGAGTACAGGCGTCCTAGAGGTGATCTTCTTATGACTTATAGTATCCTTAATACTTCTGGTCATCCCCTTAAACAACTTCTTAAGCTTAGTCATAACACTAACCTGAGAGGTAACACCCAGAAATTGGAGACCCTACATAGCAGAACAGACTGCAGACACAACTTCTACTCCGTTAGAGTTGTCAAGCGCTGGAATTCGCTGCCGACTGAGCTAGTCCAAGCGACCTCCCAGGAGTCCTTTAAGAGGAAACTTGACTTATTCTTAAGGACTAAGGATAACATATTATTATGATTTACCAAATGCTTTTTTCCCCTCTATTATCGTTCATATACCTAGGTTCTTGCCTGGAGGTATTGGTGATCCACTGCTACCAGACACGGAAGCCTGTTAAGCGAAAGCTTCTTCCATTCCGTCCTCAACCATTTGAACCATTTGAACCATTTGAACGTTCCTTTGAATGAGCCAACTCAAATCACTTAACCTTTACCCGTTAGAGTACAGGCGTCTCAGAGGTGATCTTCTTATGACTTATAGTATCCTTAATACTTCTGGTCATCCCCTTAAACAACTTCTTAAGCTTAGTCATAACACTAACCTGAGAGGTAACACCCAGAAATTGGAGACCCTACATAGCAGAACAGACTGCAGACACAACTTCTACTCCGTTAGAGTTGTCAAGCGCTGGAATTCGCTGCCGACTGAGCTAGTCCAAGCGACCTCCCAGGAGTCCTTTAAGAGGAAACTTGACTTATTCTTAAGGACTAAGGATAACATATTATTATGATTTACCAAATTCTTTTTTCCCCTCTATTATCGTTCATATACCTAGGTTCTTGCCTGGAGGTATTGGTGATCCACTGCTACCAGACACGGAAGCCCGTTAAGCGAAAGCTTCTTCCATTCCGTCCTCAACCATTTCAACGTTCCTTTGAAAGAGCCAACTCAAATCACTTGACCTTTACCCGTTAGAGTACAGGCGTCTTAGAGGTGATCTTCTTATGACTTATAGTATCCTTAATACTTCTGGTCATCCCCTTAAACAACTTCTTAAGCTTAGTCATAACACTAACCTGAGAGGTAACACCCAGAAATTGGAGACCCTACATAGCAGAACAGACTGCAGACACAACTTCTACTCCGTTAGAGTTGTCAAGCGCTGGAATTCGCTGCCGACTGAGCTAGTCCAAGCGACCTCCCAGGAGTCCTTTAAGAGGAAACTTGACTTATTCTTAAGGACTAAGGATAACATATTATTATGATTTACCAAATTCTTTTTTCCCCTCTATTATCGTTCATATACCTAGGTTCTTGCCTGGAGGTATTGGTGATCCACTGCTACCAGACACGGAAGCCTGTTAAGCGAATGCTTCTTCCATTCCGTCCTCAACCATTTGAACCATTTGAACCATTTGAACGTTCCTTTGAAAGAGCCAACTCAAATCACTTGACCTTTACCCGTTAGAGTACAGGCGTCCTAGAGGTGATCTTCTTATGACTTATAGTATCCTTAATACTTCTGGTCATCCCCTTAAACAACTTCTTAAGCTTAGTCATAACACTAACCTGAGAGGTAACACCCAGAAATTGGAGACCCTACATAGCAGAACAGACTGCAGACACAACTTCTACTCCGTTAGAGTTGTCAAGCGCTGGAATTCGCTGCCGACTGAGCTAGTCCAAGCGACCTCCCAGGAGTCCTTTAAGAGGAAACTTGACTTATTCTTAAGGACTAAGGATAACATATTATTATGATTTACCAAATTCTTTTTTCCCCTCTATTATCGTTCATATACCTAGGTTCTTGCCTGGAGGTATTGGTGATCCACTGCTACCAGACACGGAAGCCTGTTAAGCGAAAGCTTCTTCCATTCCGTCCTCAACCATTTGAACCATTTGAACCATTTGAACGTTCCTTTGAAAGAGCCAACTCAAATCACTTAACCTTTACCCGTTAGAGTACAGGCGTCTCAGAGGTGATCTTCTTATGACTTATAGTATCCTTAATACTTCTGGTCATCCCCTTAAACAACTTCTTAAGCTTAGTCATAACACTAACCTGAGAGGTAACACCCAGAAATTGGAGACCCTACATAGCAGAACAGACTGCAGACACAACTTCTACTCCGTTAGAGTTGTCAAGCGCTGGAATTCGCTGCCGACTGAGCTAGTCCAAGCGACCTCCCAGGAGTCCTTTAAGAGGAAACTTGACTTATTCTTAAGGACTAAGGATAACATATTATTATGATTTACCAAATTCTTTTTTCCCCTCTATTATCGTTCATATACCTAGGTTCTTGCCTGGAGGTATTGGTGATCCACTGCTACCAGACACGGAAGCCCGTTAAGCGAAAGCTTCTTCCATTCCGTCCTCAACCATTTCAACGTTCCTTTGAAAGAGCCAACTCAAATCACTTGACCTTTACCCGTTAGAGTACAGGCGTCTTAGAGGTGATCTTCTTATGACTTATAGTATCCTTAATACTTCTGGTCATCCCCTTAAACAACTTCTTAAGCTTAGTCATAACACTAACCTGAGAGGTAACACCCAGAAATTGGAGACCCTACATAGCAGAACAGACTGCAGACACAACTTCTACTCCGTTAGAGTTGTCAAGCGCTGGAATTCGCTGCCGACTGAGCTAGTCCAAGCGACCTCCCAGGAGTCCTTTAAGAGGAAACTTGACTTATTCTTAAGGACTAAGGATAACATATTATTATGATTTACCAAATTCTTTTTTCCCCTCTATTATCGTTCATATACCTAGGTTCTTGCCTGGAGGTATTGGTGATCCACTGCTACCAGACACGGAAGCCTGTTAAGCGAATGCTTCTTCCATTCCGTCCTCAACCATTTGAACCATTTGAACCATTTGAACGTTCCTTTGAAAGAGCCAACTCAAATCACTTGACCTTTACCCGTTAGAGTACAGGCGTCCTAGAGGTGATCTTCTTATGACTTATAGTATCCTTAATACTTCTGGTCATCCCCTTAAACAACTTCTTAAGCTTAGTCATAACACTAACCTGAGAGGTAACACCCAGAAATTGGAGACCCTACATAGCAGAACAGACTGCAGACACAACTTCTACTCCGTTAGAGTTGTCAAGCGCTGGAATTCGCTGCCGACTGAGCTAGTCCAAGCGACCTCCCAGGAGTCCTTTAAGAGGAAACTTGACTTATTCTTAAGGACTAAGGATAACATATTATTATGATTTACCAAATTCTTTTTTCCCCTCTATTATCGTTCATATACCTAGGTTCTTGCCTGGAGGTATTGGTGATCCACTGCTACCAGACACGGAAGCCTGTTAAGCGAAAGCTTCTTCCATTCCGTCCTCAACCATTTGAACCATTTGAACCATTTGAACGTTCCTTTGAAAGAGCCAACTCAAATCACTTAACCTTTACCCGTTAGAGTACAGGCGTCTTAGAGGTGATCTTCTTATGACTTATAGTATCCTTAATACTTCTGGTCATCCCCTTAAACAACTTCTTAAGCTTAGTCATAACACTAACCTGAGAGGTAACACCCAGAAATTGGAGACCCTACATAGCAGAACAGACTGCAGACACAACTTCTACTCCGTTAGAGTTGTCAAGCGCTGGAATTCGCTGCCGACTGAGCTAGTCCAAGCGACCTCCCAGGAGTCCTTTAAGAGGAAACTTGACTTATTCTTAAGGACTAAGGATAACATATTATTATGATTTACCAAATTCTTTTTTCCCCTCTATTATCGTTCATATACCTAGGTTCTTGCCTGGAGGTATTGGTGATCCACTGCTACCAGACACGGAAGCCTGTTAAGCGAAAGCTTCTTCCATTCCGTCCTCAACCATTTCAACGTTCCTTTGAAAGAGCCAACTCAAATCACTTGACCTTTACCCGTTAGAGTACCGGCGTCTTAGAGGTGATCTTCTTATGACTTATAGTATCCTTAATACTTCTGGTCATCCCCTTAAACAACTTCTTAAGCTTAGTCATAACACTAACCTGAGAGGTAACACCCAGAAATTGGAGACCCTACATAGCAGAACAGACTGCAGACACAACTTCTACTCCGTTAGAGTTGTCAAGCGCTGGAATTCGCTGCCGACTGAGCTAGTCCAAGCGACCTCCCAGGAGTCCTTTAAGAGGAAACTTGACTTATTCTTAAGGACTAAGGATAACATATTATTATGATTTACCAAATTCTTTTTTCCCCTCTATTATCGTTCATATACCTAGGTTCTTGCCTGGAGGTATTGGTGATCCACTGCTACCAGACACGGAAGCCCGTTAAGCGAAAGCTTCTTCCATTCCGTCCTCAACCATTTCAACGTTCCTTTGAAAGAGCCAACTCAAATCACTTAACCTTTACCCGTTAGAGTACAGGCGTCCTAGAGGTGATCTTCTTATGACTTATAGTATCCTTAATACTTCTGGTCATCCCCTTAAACAACTTCTTAAGCTTAGTCATAACACTAACCTGAGAGGTAACACCCAGAAATTGGAGACCCTACATAGCAGAACAGACTGCAGACACAACTTCTACTCCGTTAGAGTTGTCAAGCGCTGGAATTCGCTGCCGACTGAGCTAGTCCAAGCGACCTCCCAGGAGTCCTTTAAGAGGAAACTTGACTTATTCTTAAGGACTAAGGATAACATATTATTATGATTTACCAAATTCTTTTTTCCCCTCTATTATCGTTCATATACCTAGGTTCTTGCCTGGAGGTATTGGTGATCCACTGCTACCAGACACGGAAGCCTGTTAAGCGAAAGCTTCTTCCATTCCGTCCTCAACCATTTGAACCATTTGAACCATTTGAACGTTCCTTTGAAAGAGCCAACTCAAATCACTTGACCTTTACCCGTTAGAGTACCGGCGTCTCAGAGGTGATCTTCTTATGACTTATAGTATCCTTAATACTTCTGGTCATCCCCTTAAACAACTTCTTAAGCTTAGTCATAACACTAACCTGAGAGGTAACACCCAGAAATTGGAGACCCTACATAGCAGAACAGACTGCAGACACAACTTCTACTCCGTTAGAGTTGTCAAGCGCTGGAATTCGCTGCCGACTGAGCTAGTCCAAGCGACCTCCCAGGAGTCCTTTAAGAGGAAACTTGACTTATTCTTAAGGACTAAGGATAACATATTATTATGATTTACCAAATGCTTTTTTCCCCTCTATTATCGTTCATATACCTAGGTTCTTGCCTGGAGGTATTGGTGATCCACTGCTACCAGACACGGAAGCCCGTTAAGCGAAAGCTTCTTCCATTTCGTCCTCAACCATTTCAACGTTCCTTTGAAAGAGCCAACTCAAATCACTTGACCTTTACCCGTTAGAGTACAGGCGTCTTAGAGGTGATCTTCTTATGACTTATAGTATCCTTAATACTTCTGGTCATCCCCTTAAACAACTTCTTAAGCTTAGTCATAACACTAACCTGAGAGGTAACACCCAGAAATTGGAGACCCTACATAGCAGAACAGACTGCAGACACAACTTCTACTCCGTTAGAGTTGTCAAGCGCTGGAATTCGCTGCCGACTGAGCTAGTCCAAGCGACCTCCCAGGAGTCCTTTAAGAGGAAACTTGACTTATTCTTAAGGACTAAGGATAACATATTATTATGATTTACCAAATTCTTTTTTCCCCTCTATTATCGTTCATATACCTAGGTTCTTGCCTGGAGGTATTGGTGATCCACTGCTACCAGACACGGAAGCCCGTTAAGCGAAAGCTTCTTCCATTCCGTCCTCAACCATTTGAACCATTTGAACCATTTGAACGTTCCTTTGAAAGAGCCAACTCAAATCACTTAACCTTTACCCGTTAGAGTACAGGCGTCTTAGAGGTGATCTTCTTATGACTTATAGTATCCTTAATACTTCTGGTCATCCCCTTAAACAACTTCTTAAGCTTAGTCATAACACTAACCTGAGAGGTAACACCCAGAAATTGGAGACCCTACATAGCAGAACAGACTGCAGACACAACTTCTACTCCGTTAGAGTTGTCAAGCGCTGGAATTCGCTGCCGACTGAGCTAGTCCAAGCGACCTCCCAGGAGTCCTTTAAGAGGAAACTTGACTTATTCTTAAGGACTAAGGATAACATATTATTATGATTTACCAAATTCTTTTTTCCCCTCTATTATCGTTCATATACCTAGGTTCTTGCCTGGAGGTATTGGTGATCCACTGCTACCAGACACGGAAGCCCGTTAAGCGAAAGCTTCTTCTATTCGTCCTCAACCATTTGAACCATTTGAGTCGGGAGTCATCTTAGTCTCTGTTCTTTGAACCGTTTCCTAGAGCTCACTGTCTTTTTTAACATTGTCTAACCGGTTGTGTGCAGCATTCAAGTTTAGAACACACGAGCACTGTATTGATAGTCAAAAACGTTTTAGCGTTGATATGACTAAAAGCCCTGTGTATTGATCATAAATTTCTAAAATCTTTAGCGGCTATTGCACGGCAGTGTGCAGTAGTCCTTAGGTCTTGGCTAACGACGACTCTTAAGTCAATGTGTGTCTGGACAATAGGTAGTTCAGTGTTATTCATCGTGTATGTATCCATACCTTCATGACCAATATGCATCACAATACACCTGGAAGTATTTATCGGCAACTGCCAGGTTTGGGACCATTCAGACAATTTCTCCAGGTCGTTTTGGAGTAATAATCTATCACCCTTACTTTGTATCGCTCTCCATATCTTGATATCGTCAGCATAGAGTAAGACTGATGACGATAGTAGACGAGGGAGGTCATTTATGTACAAGAGGAATAACACTGACCGCAAAACCGTTCTCCGTGTGGAAGGCTCCACTAAGCACATTTTCTCAGCTAGATAATTTTGAGTTCACCCGTACTCTTTGTTGACGCTCAACTAGGAAGTCTTTTATTCACATCAATAGATTGCCTCCAATCCCGACATCCCTTAGCTTATATAAAAGCCGATTGTGCGGAACTTTGTCGAAAGCTTTTCTGAAATCGATGTAGGTTACGTCTATAGGTAACTTTTGGTCCTCAAGAGCGCAACAGCTTTCACGAGCGACTAATAAGTTAGTAAGACAAAAATAACCTGTTCTGAAACCATGCTGCTTCTTCGAAAGAATCCGGTTTTCATCGAGGTACTTAAACAGCTCCTTCCGAATAATCTTTTCTAAGATTTGACCAATTACACTGGTTAGGCTAATTAATCGGTAATTCTCAGGTTTATGTTTCGTACCTGTTTTGAAGACAGGGCTCATTATGGCGTTCTTCCAGTCTTTTGGTAAACGACCCTGAGTTACGACTGGAATAAAGCATATTCTTAAAGGGTTTGCAACGAAGTTAGATAATTCCTTTGGTATCCTAGGATGCAATTCATCGGGTCCAGTGGATTTACCTGTGTCAAGCATATTTAGCAGACCGAAGATATCGATTTCTTTAATGGTCACGCTGTCCAGTGTTTGTATGAGGGGGATTGTCATGGACTGGTGGGAAGGGTTTTTCTAAGGTATATACATTGATAAGGTATTTTGAGAAGACTTGAGCTTTGCCAAAGTCGTCCTCCACTAATGATTAGGCAGTACTGTCTCCCCGTAGTGAAGGGACATTTCTTTTTGTTTTTTGTTTATATACGAATACAAGCGTTTAGGACACTTTTGAATTCCTTAACAATTTTCTCTTCGTACAGCTTTCTGGACTTACGCTGTTTCATTTGAGGACTCTGGGTCTATTGTCCAATCTACTGACAATGCTGAGTGAATGATATCCTGTATCTTTGCTTTCCACACGTTAGGTCTGGATTGAACTGGCGCATGCTCGTGATTGACAGTTATATGAAAGTCCAAGATTAAAACTGTATGATCACTTTTACCTAAGGGTGACATGTAGTCCAGATTCGCAAAGTCATCCTCATAGTGAGTCAATATAAGATCTAATAAGGATGATTCACAGTCCAGGTCGTACCTGGTCGCTTCTTTCACATGTTGCACTAGGGCACATGTGATAACTGCATCAACTAATTCCTGTTCAAAGTAATTATCTGACTATTCAGTTCGCAGATTTCCTCAGTCTACCATGAGTGCATTAAAATCCCCTAGGACTAGACATCGACCACTTTGTGATCAAGTATTGAGACTGCTTAGCCGGACCTCATTTAACTCACAGCTTAGACTAAGGTAGATTAAACCAATCAGCATCTCTTGTCCCTGAAATTCCAATCGTCAACTAACTAATTCACACGTCTCACTCATGGGATACACTTTTGATGATGGTGAATGGGATAGCATTCTTAATGAATAGAACTACTCCCCCCCTTTACGCTTTTGTATTCTGTCGACCTTTACTAACGTAAAACCATCGAGATCAAGTTCCATACTATCTATAGATTGTGTCAGCCAAGTTTCTGTGACTGCGATTATATTCTTATCGCTTATTGAGCAAGCTTTGGGCATTAGTGTAACAAATCCGAAGCCTATTTAAATGGCTTCGTGATTCACACAGAGTGGCTTCGGCATCATTCTCTGTTGCAGCCTCACAACCCGAACATTTACAATGGTCAGGTTTCTTTTCGCCAGTGTCTAACCTAAGTTATAGTTCTTTTTCGGCTTCCAATCTTTTTACACGGTCTGCCAGCGGCAATTCCTTACGGACAAAAATTCCTGAACCCTTTAATTTATGTCTAGTCTGTAAAATGAAGTCGCATTCATTAGGAAATTTGAATACTACTTTAAGTAGTCTGTATTGATTAGGCTTCAATTTCGCTAGACTACCTAGTCTATACACCTTTAGGGTGACTCGGGAGATATTTGGAGGCATAACTTAATTGAGTAGCTGTCTAGAAGAAAGAGAGGAAAAGAATTTCAAAATGAAAAGATTGAACACCCAATGAGATGGTTCAAGCATGATAATGTTGACCTCTGAAGTAAACCATTAGTTTTAAAAAATGTACCTTATAAAATATCAACTTAACTGAGTAACCCACTTAAGTGAAGACTGTATCTTCTCTAACAATTTGATCTTGCCTGTAAACTGCCTCATGTACCAGACTGTCATTTGAAAATAAATTGTTATTACTACCTAACATACCATATACTCTTGTTGTAAATCTCCCACCATTTTTACTGATTTGTGACTACAGTTATCCGAGAAAGCACTCATGGTGGGATATTAGCCATTTCTGTCGTGTCTGTAAGACATAATGTATGCTGTTCGATTCAGCGTCTTGTTCCATTTAATCTGTAGTCTTGTTGCCGGTGACTGTCTTAACTGACTTGGACGTTTATTTACAAAACAACTATACTTAGAAGGGGATTTGTGGAGATTTCAGTATTTTTCAAAGTTGAAATCATGAGTCAATTGAAGCGAGACCACCATCGAAAACCTGGAAGCACTGGACGGCCGTTTCGTCCTACTATGTGACTCCTCAGCAGTGCGCATCCACGAACCCACTCACGCGGGATTCGAACCCAGGACCCACCAGTTTCGAGCAGAAGCTTTTAACCGATAGACCAATGAGATGGCATCCAACGGTGTTGGATGCACGCACGGAGTTCAAACAAGTCGTGAACATTCGTACAAATGTACTAACTGAAGATAAGTACCATTGCCCGACCAAACTAACTGATAGATTTTTTCAGTTCTAATGTGTAATTATTTGAAGACCCGAAATATATTATGCTATGGTTCTTTATCACATTCACACCAACTAAAACTCAATAATGTGGCACATAAAAAGTAATTGCTAAATGTTCATTCCCCTTTAGTTTCAATTGTAAATCTTCACGGTCAGGTTTGCTATAGTCACAGAGAACCAATTTAATTTTGTAAGCACGGGTTGTGGGTATGCGTTACAAACCCACCCTTAGTGCTTTTGTGTTTTAGGTGTTATCGTGGCACTTGTTAAATCCATCTGAACTAGGAAGTTAGGTTAATTTACTTACTAGGACTTTATTTTGCTTAGTTTGTGATATCTGATAAAACGATTATTTTTGGGATGGCACACAACAGAACTGAACTTCCACATATACCGACAACTAAAACGTCCGTGGTTTCTTATCCCCATCAGTCAATAGATTATATAAAAGAAATACCAAAATGTGACCGGCAGAGCTTACTTGAATGGAGATTAGGTGTTCAGGAATCAATTACTGTCGGAATACTTGAAAAAATTTCACTTTTGAAGGCTGATATGATTGAACATCTTAAGAGGTCAAACTTTCTGGAGCACGAACAAAAGTCGCAAAAGGATATTCTTATCAACGAAATTAAAACCCTACTTCAAAACATTGAGAAAATCGATTTAGAAGTTCGTGTAAGTTGTTGATTGTACGTTTTATTTATGAGGATGATTTTTAAGGTCTCTTTTCTTCTGTTAAATAAGATACTTGTGGATTGCGTGTGTATTTAAGGGAGTCCTTAGTTGCACTTAATAGCGACTCAGTTGATGGTTAATATCTCCTTTGGCTTTTAAGCATGATTTTAAGGGTAGATTTTTGTAAAGTAAAGCGACACTTGTAACGCAAGTGGCAAATTACACTGTTCGTCACTAAAATTTAGCCTCCTACCATTTGGTTTCACCTCAAGTGAAATTACCACTTGTGGTTTTCTCCCGAAGTATCTGAACAATATATTTTCTTTAAATGAAGATGAGAAAATTCACTAATAGTCCTAGGATTATTATGAATGTAAAAACTCAAAGACATACTGGGAATAGACAAACTTGCAGGTTGACATGGTGGGAGTTTACGGATTTTCGTTTTGTAGTCCGGAAATGTGGTGCTGAACCTTTATATTCTGGCTTCATAAACCATTGCCAATTTCCTCTAAATATTTACACTTTCTTCCATGTTGTGAACGTGTTGAGTAAAGCTCATGTATGTTCTTTCTTTCTACATGGTACAGTGTTTTAAAGCTCTTGAAATAGCTCAACAGTTACCAGCTTTAACTACATTTTAACATTTTTTGAACTGCCTATGTATGCTTTTATATTGGGTTGAAGCAGAATACGAAACATTTTTGTCTGTTTTCTATTTTGTGGTTGTTGCTCATCGTTTGTTGATAGTTTTATACTTGGTTAGGTACAAACAATATCGTTGGAAAAATCTTTGATCGTGGTACGTTCGTGTACATGATTATCCCTTCTTCCACATTTATTTTAGAATGTTCTCAAAATACGTATTTTATATTGATAAGCTTAAGCAGCTTCTAGCCTTCTTAGAACTGAAAAGCTGTCACGTTTATACGAAGGTTTTTCTCACACAAACATTTTGCCCGAAACGTCCAGTAGCCTGTATGTGGAATAGTACATACATAATAGTCAGTGAGTTCTTCATGACGCCGATAATTTTGAGTTTTATGTGGGATGTGTTCTCATTTTTTATTGATGGCATCTAATCAGTTGAAGCCTAAGTTCAACCTATGTGCGAAATAAACTGGTCTGAAAACCGTTTTTCTACCTCAAAAATTTACAGTTTTTATTTCATAACAAATATTAAGTTAGGTTTTGATGTTATTCCAACCCCAGAAAATGTGAGGATGCATTAAGTCAATTAAAGAGTGAGCAAGCAAAAGTTAAAGAAATGTAATTATGGAGTCAGTCTGATTCATCTTCACAAATCTATATGCTATATTTTTAAAAAAATAGAAATGGTATTTTTGCAAGGATTAATCACTTAAGAATTCACTTTTAGTGGAAACATTGTCCTTAACCAAAAGTTTTGGTTGACATGTTGCTTTAAATTCAATAACGCTCGGTTCAAGAGATCATACAACAAACATGTGAGAAAACTCATCAGACAAAAAATTCTAGTTATCCACTTAAAATAGACGCTTAAAATTTGGTATAAATATGTCCACCTCACATTTTGTGCCAGTAACTGTAACAACAGATTATTTATTGTTTATAACTAAGTATAACTTAAACAATATGTAGAGTCTTAAAAAGAATCTACACGTGCACTTGTATTCATTTGACCTAATTTATATCAGGTCCCTTGCGCTAAGTTCTTCCGAATAATAGCCGACGCCAAATTCAAAACTGCATAGTTGTAATTTGGCTGAGCATTGAAAAATGTGAGATTGATGCTTAAAAACTAACTTAAACCATTATCATTACTAACAGAGAGGACCAAAGTTTTCCACCGATACCATAGATTTAAAAACGCTTGTAACGAAAGAGAAGTTAGACTTTATTTTTGCTAATTATTATTCATCATAACAGGGACGATACAAGTTTTTTGATGAAATGCATAGGACGAATTTTATATTGGAGGAAGTACATCAAAATATTTTCCTACACAGGGGTCTTTAGATGATCAATAAAATATTAAAAAAATTATTATGTGTAATATGATAGTTATATTGTTTGCTTAATGCCTACTTACATGTATTAATCAACCTGGCACATCAAAATATGCTTGATTATTAAGTTTTATATTAAGTTAGGACAAGAAAATTGTCCCTGTTTGCCTAAGATGACACCTTATAATAGAATATAAATCAAGAAAAACATTTTTTTTGAAGTGTGGCAAACTTGAAGTAGAGAAAAATGCAACCCTAAACTAATAAGACATTACTTTGTAGTATGAAAAAAACGTTAAATTGTAGGCTCTCAGATTGTAGTTGAAACTATTATATGTTTTAAGATTGCTTCATATGAAGTGGATACTTCTTTTCTTTATTTTCTATTCAATGCATCTATCCATTATTATTAGGACCAAACTCTTGCATTTCTACTTTATTTATTCTGTTGATTATCTTACTCATTGCTGTCATAAAACACTGCAGGTCAAGGCAAAACGTTAATGCATTACTATTAATCTAATTACTTAGGTAAGCTTTAAATTAATTCTTAGTCGAATAAGTATCCCGTTTTATTTAAAACATAAAATTTTGCAGTATTTATTGATGAACTTGTTCCACTTTGTATTAAAAAAAGAATTTTGAAGAAAATGTACGAGATAAATGGTCTACGGTGAAAGATGCTGCTGTTAGTCTAAAAAATTTAGAAAATCATCATTTAACTAGCTTAACGGATGTAAGGTGAGCCATATTCTCGAGTCTATTAATATTTTATTGCTTTTTAAAGTGTATTTTATTTATAGTATATAGAAAAATAGGAACAGTAGGAAATAGATTATTTGTAAGTCTTGATCACAATTATTTCATATGTTTTTCAAATTTAATGTGATCTCTTTAAAAGTTTTAGTACAGGATCATAACATAAAATTATTGGTGCTTTAAAGCTTGCAAAATATTTGCATACTTTTTGAAAGATTTACTTACTACATCAGTGTACTATAAACAAAATTATAAGGAAGGAGTGAAAGAGCGATTAGTGCTATGATTTGTTGTTTTCAAATAAGTTAGATTCAGAAAACTAACTTTATTCAAGAGTAACTTACTTTAGTTAAAACGCTCATATTTACTATTGATTAGCAATTATTTATCTGGCATTTTAGACTGTTATTCGATTTCAAGTACCTGTTGTATATAAAGCTAGCTTTCTGGACGGAATCTTTTTACTTGCTAGCTGGGTTACCAAAGTTTCTATCAAGGATCCCAGTTTGAGAGTCACTAGAAGTTCTTTTTCAACAGTGGTAGTTTGACGAACACTACTAACTAGAATCACTTGATGATATTTGCTTGTATTTTCCCATTGTTATTTAGGACTGCGATTGATCAGTCCCTTATTGGCATATGTGCATTCTGTGCGGACTGCCTCAATATTGACCGAAATCACAAGCATTATAAGCAAAGATGGATAGTGGCTAGCAGTGGAATCCAGGATGTGCGTTTCGTCACATTTGGGACTCGTCAGCTGGATGTGACTGCATCTCGGAGTTGATATTCACACTGGGACTCGAACCCAGTGCCATTCACATCAAACGCCATCAAGCTATCAGAACTCAGTAGCTAAGTGGAGAACGCGATGGCATTTGAAGCGAGCGGTACTGGGTTCGAGTCTCAGGGTGAACATCGACTTTGAGATGCAGGCACATTCAGCTGACGAGCCCTAAATAGGACGAAACGCGCGTTCAGGATTCCACTGCTAGCCACCACCCATCTTTGCTTATAAATACTAACAAGATTGCTTTCAATTAGTATTTAGCGGAACGTGGATTGAAAGCTAACACAGTTGACAGACTGAGAAAAGAGTTTCAGTACGCCAAACATTACGAGGTGTGTAGAACAATTGAAGACCTAAAATGAAGACAGTTCAGAACCAACTAGATTGTAGAACACACCACTAGATGGAAATAGATGATCGAAAGCTATGTACATATTAGATAAATACTTTATAATTTCACCAAATGTGGTTCATTGAAACGTATCATACTTATAGTATAACTTGACAATATAAGTAAGTATACCAGTTGATTGCTTAATAGTAATAAATGCAATTCCGATCCTTTAAGAAGTATCCCGCAATGCTGGAAATACAACTTACTGACAAGCTATAACAGGAAATTTTTATGAGGTTTCCGCGAACTGTCTTTATCTGATATAAAACTAAATGCACTGTGATACTAAGTCAACTAAATTAGTTGTTACAATACAACTTCAGTCGTTGGATTCGGTTAGCAGTAGAAAGCACACAACATGAAATTGGTTACTGGCCAGTAATCAATTTGTGGGTAAATATATCACTTTACAGGTAAAAGTTTAATGGATAATTACTATAGTTCCTACTTAAACATTGAAAACACGAAACTCAGCGAAGAGATCTTTTTCCCACAAATTCATTATCAAGCTGTACGATGGAATATATGAAAAGTTTTATATTCCATGAGGACATATGAACAAAGAACAAACATGATGGTGCAATTGAAAGATTATAATACTAGATTATGTATTATGAATAATAAAAATAAAAATAATCAGTTAGCAACGAATTATAATGTGAATGCAGCTAGATGATTAAAACGTTTTTATTGCAATAATTGAAGTTAATTAAAGGTAATAGATGTGCAAAATTAAATGAAGTGATATCAAAAAGAATTATGAATACAATCACGAGGATACGAGACACAAGTAAAGGGAGAATGGTATTGAGAAATGCAACAATGATAATAATAGATTTAGGCCAAGATAACGATAACTCTAGGACTTACTTCTTTTGTAGGCATACTTCTGGCTTGGGCTCATGGATGGTAGAAGGTTCTGTCATTTTAAGGAGTTGGATACGAAGAAATCTGGTTAGATTTGTACGAATTGCCTACACAACCTTGAAATCAATCCGTAGATCGGGAGAATGATTAGAGTCGATAGAAATGTGGAGGAATGGAACTTCTAAATGCTTTCCTCTCACCCTTGTAGAATCACCTGGGGATACGTCCTCGTATGCGAGTTGAAAGCAAGCGCTGGCTACAGCCTATATACCTAGATCCACAAGAGCATATGCCATATATGCTCACGGAACGAGTACTTTAAGAGCTTGACCATAAATTCGTTGATAAGAATTCCTTTTGCTGTACTTCGTGTTTTTATTAACTGTAGTCTTTATTTTCGCTTACTTGAAGTTAGAGGACCGCTATCATCCAAGTGTAAAGTTTAACAAGTTTTGTTTCTCTAACCGAGGTCCAATGTCCTTTTAATTTTAGTTTAATCTTCATTCTTCCGTATAATATAAGTTCTGCGTTGATAAGTTTACTGGTGTACACTAAATTTTGAAGAAAACATAAATAAATAATCGTTTTGACTATTTGTTTAATTTTAAAAAAATATGTGCACAGAAGTCGTATAACACGTTGTGATCAAGCTATATCGACATTATCACAAAGAACGAATCAAACAATTGAAGAAGTACGCCAATTGGTAGATACTCATAAGCACGATGTAAATGAATTGAATGGTCATCTTAAATTACATGAACATAAGGTAAGAAAGACCTAACGTATAATCACTTATAATTATAGTCTTCAGATTTTGTTCATCTATCAGGTAGTGTAGTGTCCTCATTTGGTATCATATGAAATACTTAAAATAAACGTGAATAAATTCGTGCAATAAGAAGTACAGAAGATTGTTAACCCCAAGAATTATAGCAAGGTAAAGAATGGATTAGTTTATCTTGATTACAATTGTCTTGTATTATTTAGTCAGGAAATTACCCAGTCCAAACGCAACTGCCACCAAAAGTCATTGTCTTCATGGTTTGATGTTATATTTCTATCTGTGAGAATGTAGCCTTTTGAAACTTGCCTCCATAATTTCTGGCAGACGCGTCGATATATGCTAATATGGATATGTAAGACCTATTGCAACAACTTCAATGGGAAGACATTTACAGCTTCACTAACTGATTTACTGTATACTCCCATCGCCCTATACCTAATCCCAGTGTTGTCTACTCAGTGGTTCTATCACCGGTGAAAAGATGATTTTAACCTACAGTTAAATAGAATGTTCCTTTTTACTAGACGATAAAAAAGTCTTCAGTAATCTGTGAACGATTCATGGATTATACTGAGCTTTTATTCCCAGTAATTAAGTGAAAAATCGTCAGTGCTTCAAGCAAATAAGGTCGATTTAGTAAAGATTTCTTTTTAAATGTCACCGTATTATTCTTATTACTTATAAGTTTCAAGCTTTACAAGGCTTTTGTGAACATCATTATTATTACCATTAGCTTTATTCAATATTAGATTTTTGGTACAATATAGAATTCTCAGCACAATGTATTTTAACAAGTTTCCGTTTCTTATTTCGTGATCGATCCTGACGACAAATAATGAGTGATCACCAGTTAGAAGTTAGCAGTTCAGTCAATCGACATCCAAATAATGTACATTCTTTACACTGCATATCTGATTGGGCCTTTGTAACTTGTACAACGAAAATTTGTAAAATTTACAGAAACTCACCTGAATAGGTCATGCGATTAACAGCCATAATGATGTATTAAAACAAACGAAACTAGATAACTTGCTGAAATATCTAAATATCGGGAACAGGTAGCCCAGATGTTCAACTAGGCCGCCTTTAACAAGTTTTGAGAGTAACCGAAATTAACCTTCCGGACACTATCACTAGAGGTTCTTGTGGATAAGCTGAAATTATCAAATTTAGATTCCTTGTTTACTTACGTCTATATGCTGACAATGAAACCTGAAAACTCCTATTAGCCTGTCTTGAAAAGAAGCTCTACGGTAGGGTAGACCAACTGCTCCATGCATCATTATTTGAAACAGTTTATTTTAGTGACGGTTTTCGTGTTAAATTATGTACTAAAAAAGTACTAACATTATTGAAATTTGATTTGCAAGTCATTCTGAATCAGAAACCCCTTTCAAAGGAATAATATAATAATGATATATCAGTGATATTCCGATGAGTGGAAATTTGGATTTCTGACGTACCATCAGAATATCACAAATAGATCACCATTTCATTTTTAACGTTCTAATCAGTGCTTAATTTATTTGAAATTATTTAATCAAGCATCGACATTAATATCTTCCATAGAAATAATGAAGACATTTAAATTGCCGCAATAAAGTGATTACTAACCTTTCTTCATGTTTTCAAAGTCCTATTCAACCTTCCCTTTTTACATCATACGTTCTCTCATATTTTATTGATTTCTCTATTTCAGTGACTGTAAATTGATATTTTCTGTTCTCTTTCATTTATAAATAATTTAACGAATTCTTTCTATATTCCCTAAGTTACTATCTGTTTGTATGCATTTGTAGTAAAATAAAGAATACATTTTCGTCAGATTTTTTTTCACTGAATTGCTCTCCACAGTCTAGTGAAGCATAACATTTTGGTGTTTCCTAGCAGTAAAATTTGTAAAAATGAAACCTTATTTCAAGCAGATTCTACTTATATTCTTCCTTTCACCATGCATAAAAGATTATGCTGTCTGACTACTTATTTGTACTTTCGTCATTTATATATAGTGTATTTAATAGATTCACCACTTATAGACAAAAAATTTTGGTGTAATAAAAGCCAAATAACGTAAGGTTGTGTTACTATAGTAGTTAGCGGAGAAACATATTTTGATTTTATTTGATAGTAGTGTAGTACTTTGTATCTGTTGTACTGAGTGAACTGATTTACCTTGATGCTTTTTCTAAAATAACTATTTTGTTTTCATTAGTGGCTAACTTCTAGATGTTCTTCTTGAAGTTTAAGAGGGAAACTCGGACGTATGTGATCAGCTATTTTGAAAGCGAAATGGTAGTCCAACATTCATATTGGATAAGGATAGTGCTATTTCCCAAGTGCTTATCTCTTTTTGCTTCCTTCTTAACAATCCTTCATTAAATTGAGTAAACCAAAAGCATTGCACAACTTGATGCAAGTGTGGATTAGTATGAGTTATTGCACATGACTTTGATATAGAGAGTGTAAATTAGCAGGATTATCAAAATCTTAGAACTCGAGATGATGGCACTAATGTTAGTGATAAACCATTACTGAGAGATATACTTCAGTTTCAATGAAAGAAACCGAAAAATGAGACCTGTATTCGAGATTCAGATGGAGATATAAAACTAGTTTCCTGTATTATGACCGCTTTTGAATCATATAATCTGTTGTATTTCAAGATTGGATAATATCATCGCCTAGATTGGCATATAGAAGTGAAGTAATTCAAAGTTCCATTAGTTCTGGTAAGTTGAAGTCCGATGAAATCTCCGGACGGATTCAGAAACACTGATTGGCTTTTGCCAACTTGTGGCGTAAGCGAGGTATTCTCCTGCGAACGAAGGTGTCAGCATATTGCTAAACAGCTCACCATGTTTTACTATATGACTATGAAGTGTGAATTTTAAAAGTAGTTTTTTCAGGTTACTAGTATTGATGACACTTCTTCGAACGATATCTCAAATTTATTATCAGCACTGAGCGAGTAATGTTGAAAGCAAACCCAAGGTACAGGGCAAAAATGCTAATTAGGTTGATGAAGTAGTGAATCTTCGCTGGCTGAAGTGGGTTGAACATGTTTTAGGTATTCACGACCACCACCTACCTCGATACTAGATGTTGTCTGCCGTAGGAATAAGTCGGGAGAAGTTGAGAGATGGCCAAATCAAAATGTAGCATCAGCCCATGAAGCCACTAATTGTTGTACTAATCTATGTTGGTAAGTCCAATCTACCTGGTTTATGTTCACACGATTATCGTGACCATTGGTTGGAGATATTAAGTGACATGGCTCAGATTTGGTAGTAATGGCGCAGATTCATCTATTTTTGGTTTTATCTTCGATCCTAAGTTTCGACATTACTCTTTACTTATTATTCTGAATGGTCATTATCTCTTCTCAAGTCATAATCCTTATGAGCAATGTTTATTTTAGTGTCGAATATACCAGTTTATGATTTTTTGGTACTCATCTTGATAAATTCGTTTCGCTGTACTGGTGCGATTTTGTAACTTGAACTAGTGCACATATACGCCACGTTTCACGATACTAATGACTGACTTAGCATCAAGTGAAGATTGCAGTTATCTTGCATCGAACCCAGCGAATGCATGACATGAAGTTAAAATTTGAATTATCACTAATGTTTCCGTGCAACGTAAACTCTTATATTCTAATAAGTGAAAGTCGTGCATAACGACTTCAGGTGAAATGTAGGATGATAGTTAATATTTATTCACAGTACAGTAGTTTAACCTTCAAATGACTATAGAGGCGTTTTACAGTAGCATAAGTTTAGGTCTTTGAATTCACTTGATATACCCATAATTTATCATTTTCACTGTTTATTTTCCTCAACTTTCATAGTTTGCTGAAATAACAAATCAGATTGATCGTGATAATGTTAAATTTAACTCAACTGTTCAGCGTTTAGAGGAAACATTATATAAACAAATTGCCGATGTTGAAAGACGTTTACAACAAAAGATCAACGAATTACAGAATGAAATTCAAGTATCTATTCAACAATGTCAAGATGAAAAACGATCCTTAGAATCACGTTTGCTTGATAGTATACACACGATAGCAGCAAACCTTGAAAATCGTATTGTAAGTGTTAACTATAGAGATTTTAAAATATTTTATTGAAAATAAATTCTATTATTTCGCTTAGTTTGGTAAACTTTTTTGACATGGAATAACAATTACTCACTAATCAAACTGTACAAACTGATGTACAATCTATGGATTGAGTTAAAGCAATAATTATTGAATATTTAGATGAGTAAATACGTCAGATGTATCCCATGCTGGACTTAATGGTGAATATTATCACTCATTTGATTGTATCAGGAACTAATCATTTGAGTAGTGTAATTCTTGAATTAAACAATCCAGCTATTTAGTTTCTAAGTCAATATTCGTTTTTATATTTTAATTTATATCATGTAGTTCAATAAAGATTCCACTGTAACTATGACACTTTTTACCATAGACAATTGAATGGTTGAATGCAACTGTATATGTAATAAGCACTTTCATTACTTAGCAATGATTTCATTTGAGAAATTATTTTCCATTATACAAATAGAAAGGTATATATTGTTTAATTTTTATTTTATTACAATAAAATAACCATTGTAGAAAGCATTTTATGGTTATTCAATTAAGTGTAATCTACTGTATAGTAATACAATAATAATAAAAATGAAAACATTATTCAATAAACCTGATATGTCTGGCTGATTGAACTCTATATTCGGATCCTAAGCTTGTCTTGTAACCCCCAAGCTAGAACTACACAGCGACTTGAACACGAGAGAAAAGGTGCAAAATTTACGAGAAGCACTTTACTCCAACGGTTCATTTATGTACAGAAAATATAGGGTTTTTATAGTATTTTAGAAGTCCTTGGATTTTCCTGAAAATTCTAGAATACTACTAAACATAGTAGCAGTGTAGTAATCAGCCAATCAGAACCTCTACATGTGACTTTTCATTCTCGTAATATTTCTAGCAAAACTTCTAATCATATGCTGATTGGATAAAATGCTTCTTAATGTTTCCTGAGCTTGTCATGTCTATTGCGAGAAATTTTCACGATCGCCACAAGAAAACCATTGTCATATTAATCATAAACTATATAGATTTCAATTTTAACAGAATTCTTTTGAGAAATGTTTAGGGATGTGTTTGTGTATTCATTTAATCAAAACAACAACAAAAAGATATTTACTGACACACCTAATACTTATTATATAACACTGTTGGATGCCGGCTCTAGCACTCCGGCGCGAGACTTATGATAGGTCCTGGGTTCGAATATCGTGAGGCGGGATCGTGTATGCGTACTGCTAAGGAGTCCTACAATTTTACGAAACGGACATCCAGTGCTTCCAGGTTTTCCATGGTGGTCTAGCATCAATTGATTTCAACTATAAAACTCCTGAAATCTCTACAAAATCACATTCTGATATAACATAATACACTTTCTGTTATCACTGTTCTTATCTACTTACCATACAAAAAGAAACATGTCTGGTACAATGAAAACAGTACATAACACGATATACATAACGGAAGAACGTTTTTGCAGAACAAAAAAAATAAAAAAATGAGGAAACTATAAAACATAATGAAGAATAAATAGTAAGAAATGACAAAGTGCAAAAATAAATAAAATCGAGATAAATTTTGTGCAATTAAAAAAGAACTATCTTATTAATATGAGGATAATCAATCCTTTTGATTGTTTGATAAAAGTGCAATATTTAGGATTTTTAAACATTTGTCTGTTCATTTAGCGGGTGATAGCTGCATATAAAAGCATAACTTTTATTAGAGATTTCATTTTAATAATCTAAAGCTGTTTATCTTCCATAAACACACTACTGTAATGCATTACAGTTTGCTGAATAGAAAAAACTAGATTAGGCGAATGTTAGAGTTTGAACTGAAATGCTAAGTGAAAGTAATCTGAAACACTCAACAACTGAATAAACGAAAACATTACTGAAATGCTTGACACCGTACACGAATCGAGAGTTGAAAAACGTATATGCTACAAACTCACGCGCACATACCATCTCCCTCTAACTGTTTATGAAGAATACACTGAAAAATATTATAGCATCTATTTTGACCCATGTTCAATGATGCCTTATGCAACTGCTTTTCATGATCTATAGAGCCTTATCTAGGGACTCATGCTAAATCAATTAACTCTCGTTCAATACAGTGATCTGTTCGAAGAAGGCAAGTATAACAAAATTTTTGGAATAATATGAGTATGTTCTATTCTAAGGATTGTTATCAGTTGAAACAACCTAAAGTTAAAAGTTTTGGCTTACTTTATTTATTAAGATTGAAGAGAATGTTTAAAATCAGACAGAAAATCATAAGATAATGGGAAGAGAGAAAATATGATATTAATCATAGTAGTCAAAAAGTGATGAGTATTTATATGTGGAAGGTGAAGTGATATGAGGTGAAGATTCAATCTTATGCTTTTACTTCACAGACACCCTTTTAGAAAAGGAATGTCCTAACTATAAGGATTAACAAGTACATTATCCACATGTACCAAAGGATTGAATTTGTACGATAATGTTTGAATGATTTTTAACTGTGATTACTGTATTGATGAGTAGTTTATTTGTTTAACCTCATTAGTCCATTATGACTGCATAGGCATTTAGCTTCACTTTCCTATCAATTTTTCTTAACCTTGTTTCAACCTTAACTTGAAATTGATTTACGTTGGGTATAACAATGCCCTATGATAAAAATTAGTTAATAAGCTAACAAACACGATTTAACCAAGTCATTCTATGTTATCGAACCTTCAGTATTTACTTCTTAAGTTTTCATGCATTTTGTTTTGTTTGAATCAAATTAGAGCTCCTTTTGCATAAAAAACCATTTATTGTAGACTAAATTTATTCTATCGTGATAAATTTATCAATCTCTATGTTAAATCGATATTTGACTTATAGTTACACTATTCCTATTAGTTTTTGAAGTTTCGAAAGGCATTCTGAAGTGTTGTATATTGATAGAGTAAGTAAGTGTTTAAGCCATCTGATGAGATTTGAAACTAACATTGGATGGTGTAGTTGAAATGAATATAACACATGAAAAGTCACTATCCATTTTAGCATAATACATTCACTGGACAAGTAACAGTCTGGAACAGGTTTTAGAGTCGTTGAAACATAAAGTATGAAACTCTTAACTTCTGGAGGATCACATTTAATGTAATGTTTGTTTTCTGATTGATATTTGTAAAACAGTTGTGATTAAATGTGTATAGTTTTGGGCAATGCGATTGAAAGATATTTTCATTGACCTAGATCCGACAATTCTTAATCTGAGGGGGTTTTGTGGAGAATTTAGTATTTTCACAGTTGAAATCATGAGTCAATTGAAGCTAGACCACCATCGAAAACCTGAAAGCACTGGACGGCCGTTTCGTCCTACCATGGGACTCCTCAGCAGTGCGCATCCACGATCCCGCACTCGCGAGATTCGAACCCAGGACCTACCAGTCTCGAGCCGGAGCCTTTAACCGATATACCACTGAGCCGGCATGCAGCGGTGTTAATGTCTAACTTCAACCAATCCACGATTTTGAGCGACCGTTCACCAATTGTCTTCAGTGAGCTGATATCTCTACAACAGATTTGGTAGAACTCCACTTAATCTGACTGTATGAATGATTCTAAAAATATATTTACACCTTAATCACCTAACTTGGCTTATTTCTTTTGTTAATTTCGTTTGATTTCCTAAGTGATGTTAGTAATGCTGTTTTGATTAGTTTGATCATTTTCTGTTTTATCTATCGTAATCTGTGTTTATGAGGTGTGCCTATTTGCAAGAATATGCTATTTTTCAATCACAACAATATTTGTACTCTTTCTTTACCCATTGCTTTTAAAAATACAAACGAGCTATATCCATTTTTTTTGAGAAGCTGAAGATCTTAAACGTTTGTTTATCCATTTCTGTTATGCTAGTGTTCGTCGAACTTCAGGCTTTTGAAATAAATTGACCTTAAGTCATCAGTACTTTGAAAAATTATGTTTGTTGTAATAGTAATTGATAGTATAAACGGTAGCAAATTTATCAGACAAGCTCTTCATTGTTGTTCCTATCTAAATGAAATGTCATTTCATTGAAGATGTGTAGGTTGACAATGAATATGTGGTATTACTTAGAAGACCGTATGCCTCAGTCTTTAGTTTTTTAAGTTAAGCAATCACTTTATTGTTCCTTTAATTGACTACTGAAATCATGGTGAATTTTTTTCACTGTTTTGGAAATATAAAGGTGATAAGCTTGAAAATAATGATAAAATCTTGAGTGGATCTTTCATACAATAACAAAAGTGCTTGTTGAATCTGCTTTGATTTGAGTTTGAATTTTTCTACTATAACTCAAATTTAGATACTTTTTATTGTAAACATTCCTGGATTATTTACCTACTTACTTATGCCTGTTACCCGTCATGGAGAAGCATAAGCAACCTACCAACATTCTCCATCGAATTATTTACAAGATTATTAGATTAAGAAATTCATCTGCTGTGTAGACTTGTTATTATTTGTAATTAAATTTGTATCCTTATAAAAATGTCAGTATTTTGCAGAGTTAGAAGGTTGCTTTACTCGACTAACTTTTCTTGAAAATAAATAAGATTTTAAAACCGACTTATGCATATATTTAACTGTACGATATTTTAATGGGCAAATATATAGAAAGTCAAATTTACATGTATTACTGTCACTGTCATCTATTTAGAAAATATTCCACTAACTAGACTACTTAGAACGAATAATATTGAGTTAGAATTAAGTATGTTTTTAAGGTATGATGGATCTGCCGATAGTAATTGGTTTTCATAGAATAAACGACTTTTATGTGCATTTGTTATTTTGTTGACCGATTTATTCAGATGACCTCTGAATATTTAATTTTTTGACCATTTTTCCGGTGGTGGGACTACTGGAACTATTCTGAAAATTCTTCTGACAGTTGATTGCCCTCTGCCGACTTCGCAAGACGAACTTTAGAATATCGAAAAATTTCTCATACCAAATTATTTACATTTTCTCAGTTAGATTATTGCTTTCAGTTGCATACATACACTGGTATTCTATGTTTATTCTATCTTTCTTCACAAATCGCATGTAGTATGGTTTACTTTGTTTTAGTCAGTGCATCTTATAGTTAACTTAGATTAGTCCAAAATGATGCTACATTTCTTGCAGTAATTGTTGCTTCATGTATCCACCATAATATGAAGTATAGTAGTTATGTTGATTCGCGTGTTAATAATTTTCAAACATGGTTAGCAATATGCCCCTAGCGTTTAAGAAACTACCATATTTTTCGGATTCTGAGCATAATTCTATGATTGTTAACTGGTTTCATGGAAATATATGAATTGAGTAGCTATGAGTTAAACGATTCACGATTATTCGCCTTTTGAATTATTGTGGTGTCCAATACTTATGAAGACAAACATAAATAGTATGATACAGGAAGTGGAAGCAGAATGCTTACCAGCAGAAGAGTGAAATAAGGAGAAGAGGAAGAAAAACGAAGAGCATTTGGGATAACAATAGTATCGGAAGAATGATGAAGCAAATATAGGACAACTCAAGGAAGATTTGTAAATGATATATTTAGTGCATGCTTTCCATGTTTTAGGAGACTACTGTATGATTTTGTATTTACACACCAAATCTTCGTTTACTGATATATGAGACCTATTCTACTTGCACAATAGGCTTACAAGGCAACGAAATTAAGTATTTACTTTGAATAGTAGATGCCTACTTACGAGTAGTCAGAGATGTTCAATATCATTTTGATAATCAATTTATTTAGTTCGTACATCACATTGCAAACTGTATATTTTCAATCACTGCTAAAAATTCCCCAACTTCTCTGATTTCAGTACTTGGAAAAAATTCAAGTGCTTCATGTCTATTTCTTAATGGGGCTAAATCAATATGATGATATTTGATGTTTACTTCAATTGTTATTTTCGTGTCAAGTTCATCTTCGTGAAAAATAAAAATTATGATTCTCTATAAATAACTGTTTTTACATGTCAATGATTTACAACTTCTCATCTTCTCATCTGACTATCATCCTTTCTTGTCTTATATATTCTTCATCTGATTCTTTTTATCAATTCTTACTAAGCTAATAATATCGTAAGCAGTTATCACAGCTTAAGTTAGTAATGAGACATTATTTTCAAATGGAAGACTGAATGAATTTCCATTGTTACATAATCATATTGGCTTGCAATTGTTCAATAATATAAAAGTGAATTTTCAGCTTAACTACTTATTTTGGTCATAATTGATCACAGTATAATAAGAAGTAAAACCTTTATACTCTGAAATTGATTGGCATGTTTTAACATAACATTTAGAGGTTAATAGCAAGTGTAATTTTTAGTATTATTGTCTACATAGCAACTATGTACATAGAAAATCTAGCAACTTTTGAATGTAGACAAACATTATGTTACAAATATATCAGTATTGGTCTCAGTTATTCATGACATTGTAATTAGTTTATTGAAGAGATGTTATAAATTTTATTGATTCAGTTTTAACTTAGTTGTATAACGATTCTTATTCCTGATCATCCGTTTCAATATTCTTTTTAGTTCTGCTTTTTCTATTTTTATTGGAAATCGAATCAAAAGTTGATGTTTAGGATTTCCATGAATTAAAAATATCCCTGTTTAGTATTTTTAATCTACTGTTTTAAGGGTGTTTACGCTTTTCAACTTTCCTTTGAAATATCAGAGTATCAGATGTGTCAAATTCATTTGTAATGATTTTTTCAATGATTTTCAAAAATCATTTTTTTGCATATAACACCGTGATTTCTTACTTAAAATCAATTATTGTGAAAGGTTTCTCCATCTTGGCTATATGTTGCGTTTGAATTGAATGAGCTAAAATGGAACTGTTGACAGTTTTAACTACACCTTTGCTTAAGCAAACTGGGAGGTACTCATAAGCCCGAATTTCTAGAACATCTGCAAATATAACTGACTGCACAAGAGCAGTTGAATCGATAGATACAGAAAGAAGTGACTGGTCTAGACAATTCATTTTTCAACCTCTGTGTGACTTTCAACCATGGACTTGTGTTAAACATTAATTGTAGTTTATCTGCATTAAAAGTTCTTTGGATTGATGTGCGTAACTTTAGTCTTAGCATTTCACTATGTCCATCGCCTCTGAATTGTAAGCGTATATAAAGAGGCTTTTGTTCGCGATTAGACACTTCGTATACTTTCTTTTATCAGTTATATATTTGTTTGTAAATTTCTACGGATATACTTTTTCTTTCAGGGTCATGTACAAAGCCTTTGTTTTGTCTTCAACCGCATGTAGAGAGGATGTGATCTTGATTCTATGATGAAGTGTTTTAACTAGGTTCTCTTTGTTTTTTAGAGGAACAAAACTAAGAAAATTTGTATATTGACCCGTCCAGGTAGTTTCTTAGTTTATCTTTATTCTTAATGATCCGTCTTTTCTCCTTGTAAGTTGGAAGTCTAGAAAAGCTATTCTACCTCCATTTTCTTCCTCACATGTGAATTTTATGGACGGATGAACTACATTGGATCGCTCAAGTGTCTCGATCAAGTCAGTGTGGTCGTTACATAGTATACACGTATCGTCCATATATCGGCAGTAAACTGAAAACTTGTCAATCTGTAATGCCAGTGGACCGTTTCCTAGCTTAAAAACGAAGATGTCAGCCAATATGAGAATTAAGAGTGAACCCATCGTGACACCATCTATTTGTCTATACATTTCACCGTTGAATTTAAAATGTACATTCATAGTACATTTTAGTAGTAATTCTTCGATGATCTCCACAGGGATTGCAGTCTCTATTTCTTATTCTCTAAGCTATTCACAAATATGTTCTACAGTCTCTCTGAGTGGGATATTTGTGGGTAATGACGTTATGTCAAGGGACATCATCGCATGACCTTGAGTGTTTATGGTTTTGATAATGTCGACGAACTGGAATACATCTTTAATACTATGCTTTGCTATGTGTTTGTGGAGTAGTATTAAAAATGGTTACTAATAACTTTGCTACAGTATGCTAAGGGTAATCGTACCTAGACTGGCCACTTCTTTCTTCATTTATCAATTAAACTGCTCCTGTGCAGCCAGTTATATTGGTAGATGTTCTAGAAAGTTGTATACTCGGGCTAATGAGTACCTTACAGTGTGGTTAAGCAAAGGTGTAGTTAAAACTGTAAACAGTTGTATTTTAATTCATTTAATTCATTCACAATACCAAAATTGACAGCTTCATTTACTAAGTTTAATGTGTTTTTAGCGGGAGGCATGGCTAATTTAATTCGTTAGGTAATGTGATCAGATCATAAATAATTGTATACTTTAATATTAAAAAAAATGTGATTATTTATGCGATTAAAATTATCTTTGTTTACTGTCATTATAGTATTCGGCTTGATAGATTAAGATGATAATAGTACCTTTTCTATGACTTTTTAAAATAAGTAAATGATCTTTTAATTGAACACTTTCGGCATTTAAAAATAAAATAATTAGTCGAACAGATAATTATGTTTAAGATAGTTGTCATTAGTTGAGAACGAATAACAATAACGTTTGAGACTCTGTTGATTGGGATACTTATAACCTTACACACTATTGAGCCAATTCATCAAAATATCAACTTCTGATTTATCCGTATCGTTACCCAATGTTATCAACAACTGTCTCCTTTCTTTTATTAAACTTAAAATTTCCGAATTGAGTTTTGGTAAATTCTGGTGAATCTAATCCACAGCTAGAAAGCTATATAGAACATAAGATATAATGTTGAATACAACTGCTGTAGTGATTTCTAGATTTTACGCGTCCTTAAAATATATGAATCGACGATATACTTACATGAGAATAAAACCATTTTCAATTATCATACCGTAAACTATTACTGAAACACATAGATTTGAGAATCAAGCTTTTGTGAACAATTAGTTTCATTATGTACAGAAAAGCTTGATTCTCAAATCTATTTATTTCAGTAATAGTGTACAGTATGATAATTGAAAATGGTTTTATTCTCATGTAAGTATATCGTCGATTCATATATTTTAAGGACGCGTAAAATCTAGAAATCACTACAGCAGTTGTATTCAACATCATATCTTATTTTCTATATGGTTACTAGTTCTATTATGGATTTCTAAAATGCAAACCAAATTTCTACTTGTGTTGTTTTCTCTATGCTTGATTCTACATAGATTAAATTTTAATGGTGTTTTTCAGAATGACTGTGGAAGTGCTGTAATTAAACCATGCTGTACACAAAACATAATACAACTGAAAGCGTTCACCTAAGTTACAAATCGTCTTTATCATGTTCAATAAATAAATATTCTCACTTTCATACACGGAAATGAGCTGAACATATAGAAAACACGGTGTTCGATGAATTTTATTTTCACCATCGACTACAATAGTTATTATTTGTGTAAATTGCTCGTTAATTCTGTGCTAACATGTGTTGATTAGTTTGCATATTTAATAGAAAATTTCGTGCGATTTTGAATCAATAATCACTTACTAGTTAGACACTGACTATGTAAAAGATATTTAAAAGGAGGCCACATTTGTAAAGACTAAAACAGTTGAGATTGAAAACATCAAACTTCCGCTTTATAACCTGGTTCGGGCTTGTTAAGGAAAATAACGAAAAATAAAAGATATCATTGAACAACGATGTACTAATGGGTTGTTCAGACAAATTAGGATGTTGAATATCATTTAAATGTGTGAATATAAGTTTTTTTATGTGATCATATTTGTGAAACATCTCAGTGATTAAAATTCCATTGTTTTCTAAATAATGTAGAAGGAGTGCGAGTAATATATCCAGAAGTCATTCTCATTTCACTTTAATTGTGTGAGGGCTATGATACTGCCCGGGCGCCCAGACCGAGGCAGTGGTTTTTTTAGAGGGCAACAGCCGAGTCTTTGTCCTAAATGTCTGACCCACAAGTCAGTGGAGCATTGTGAGGAGGTGCGGTCATATGGTAGGCAGTGAGCAACAATTGGTTCATATGCAATTTGTTCCTTCAGGATACTGGAGCCCATGTGCACCAATGGTTTCTAATCACGGTTTCCCAACTCTCCTAGATGGACTCACCGTGTCCACCGGCCCTGTTAAAGCGCCAGACATTCTCTTTTCGTCCTCTCATTATTAACTTATCGTTTGTTTTAATGAAATGAAATAATTATGATGTTCATTTATTTCTTCATTTATTTAGGCATTTGTTGAAGAGAAAGCAAATGAATTAAAAATTGACGATGAATTATATGATCGAGTTGAAAATGTCGAAGCAAATTCATCAAATTTTAAACAACAAGTTTTAAGAACATTCAAAGTATCATATAAAATTATCTAATTGATTATTTATGTCAGAAGGAGTTTTGTGAATATTATAGTAACTTCAATAGTTGACATCATGAGTCAATTCCATGATGGTTTAGCTTCAATTGACTCATGATCTCAACTATTGAGATTATTTATGGGATAAATTCATATTAGGATTCTTTTTTAGTTGAATGTTAATTATCATCTACTTTATTTTATGCTTAGAATGAAATTTTCATAATATCGAAATTGAGTTTCATTATCAATGTTAATTTATTTGATCAATCATCTTTAAAGAATTGCTAAACAATCATGAGTTAGTTGGTAAACATTAGTGGAATATATAAGAACTCTCGTCTAAATTAGAACGAATAGTTCCACAGTATTTGAGCGCCGAGTTGAAGTAAGACATTAAATAGGAATAATATATTTGTAAAATCTCAGCGAATGAATTTTTTAAATTAAATCCAACGTTTCGCCTGGCAATCTGGTCCAAGCTTTTTCAAGGAATTAACGTTGGATTTAATTTAAAAAATTCATTCACTGAGATTTTACAAATATATTATTCCTATTTAATGTATTAGTGGAATATCTTTATATAATTCCCTTTCAGATAACAAGTTACTTTTTAGAAAATCTATCTGCATTTAGTTTTCCTCATTAACAACAAATAGAGTTGGTTACAGAAATCAGAATAGTGACTCAGTGGTTTAGTTGTTCAACTTTCAATCACTAAGTCTCAGGTTTGAAATCCATTGTCTGTTTGGACAAACGGATAGTATTACCAGGTCGCACAATCGGATTGTGGTATGAAGTTAAATACAATAATTTTTATCTATTAAATAAGTAATATTTAATCATAAGAGTAGTTTGAATGTTAAATGACTGACTGTATCACAAAATACGAACAGTTAATTCAATATAAAACGGTTTGTTTATAAATGGTGCAAAGTTTCTCCCCAGAAATAGAATACAAATAAATGAACTCTATAATGTATGCATTCAACCTGTTTACAGATAGTCCTCAAATCTCAAATGTCGGTAATTGCCAGTAGTTTTCAGTGACTTTATATTATGTTATAGAGACGTAAAACTTCCTATTCATTTTAATATAATCAAAATATTCGTTTGTCATAGTATTGTTTTTATTTCATTTTAATGAACGAATTTGTAAGCTTACTGATGAAAATTAAAATTTGTCTGTTAGACACCTTTAGTAGGTATAAAATATCCGATATTAGGCCGTGGAGCTTTCATCGTCCTTCTGATCGACATTATCAGCACAAACTTTGGTTAGAATTCAAATCTTCCTATTTTACGAAGACTCTCTACAATTTATTCTACGAAGAAGTGCCAAGTTTAAAATTGCCTAATCATGTTAACCAATTAAAAATTTTTTAGAATCCTTTCGTGTATAATGTTTGTCAACAATTACTTATTTTAATTAAAATTTTGTTTTATACAATTATAGGAAATAGAAACTCGAATGAATAAACTATCTGATGATTTATATGAACATCATCGTCAAACTATTGAAACAGTTCGTGAAGAAATGCGTGAAGGTTTTCATACAATGCATGATACATTAACTAGTGCAAAATCTGTATTAGAAAATAAATTACGTATATCTGAAGAAACATTACATATGGAATTAAGTCAATTAAGAAAATTAATAGTTTTAGTATAATGTGATAATCTATTGAAATTATAATAATGAATGATTATAAATGTTTTTATGCAGAAAGGTGTATGATATTCATTGAATAGATATTAAGATAAATTGATTTCATTAAATGTTCTTACATTGAAATCATGTTGGTATTATGAATAGTGAAGATAAAGTGAATATACTGTTCGTTTGAGGATAGCCTTATAATGTGTCTTGACAAATTGGAAAAGCATAAGAAGTTGTAACAAAGCTCGGGAAATAACGTGATTAGTAGCTTAATACTGGATTTCAAAATACATGTTCTCGTTGAGATAACTTGTATAAGCTTCTACAGGATATAGAGTATTAGTAGAGTAGTTGATATTACACTTATTCATTTCAGTGACCATGACATCAAGATTAACGAAGGAATACCTCGTTATAAAGAATATTCTGGTGTGTGACATGAAATCTCCCAGGTTTAACGAGTTACATTAAGCTTTCTTGAACTCGATTCGATTAGTTCAAGTTATGGTATTTGGAAAAGAAACTAAATGATGGAACCAGTGCAAACATGAAGGCAAATAAATCTTTATTAGGAATGTTAAATGCTTTGATGATAGATGGATTATTATTATGGACTATTATTATTATTATTATTATTGTGCGTTGGTGGTCATCTGCAAGACAGTTCTTGACCGGATTCCAGAAAACATCCAACTGTATAACCATAAGGGCAAACAATTACAGAATTGGCTTTGAAGTATGATAACAAATTAGGTCATGTTGACGTTACACTAATGATTGAAACGTTTCAAGTAAAGTTTCGGTTGTTGAGAGGTGAAGTGAATTTAGGATATGTCGCGAGAAAATAATGAGTGACCGAATGATCTCAAGGCCATAAAATCAGTCAACGTGTTTCTATTAAAAGAGAACGTAGTATAGCACAGGGGTACTTAATCAAGCAACAGGCATTCTAAAGGATGGATACAAGTAAACCATTTGGCTCGAGTTTTCTGGAAGCGGTGGTCCAAGTATTATGTTTCCATATCACGACTTAGATACAAATGGAAAAGTATGAGATAAGGTAACTTGATGGCGGTATGATTTCGTCGGTTGGTGCTGCTGATTTATTCGTTTGTGAAAAAGCCAATGTTCTGTTGGCTAAAACTGTTAGAAGTGTAGCACACACCACAGAATGACTGAAAGTATCTGTGGAAAGGTAAGTCAAAAGTTTCCCTTATCACATATTCCCATTAAGGTATTAAAAACAAAAATTTGAACGAAAAATTCTTATTTTCAGTCAGTTTATCAGGTCTTTACATTGATATATAGGCTTTCAAATGAGTAGAAAATCGATGGTGAGTCAACTGAATAACAGAGTTTGCAAAATTAAAATTAAGGTGATGTTTAATAATCGGTTAGTTATCTCAACTAGTTACATAATAGTAGGAATAGGAATTGAAAGAGGATGTAATTACAAATGTTTTTTATTATCTGTAGAATTGCTGACAAGTGGTTGCTATTATTACATCGACTGTAAATACGATACAGACTTTGGTCTAGTGATTTTGATACATATATAGCCATAAATGATGAAGAATTATATTTTACAAACAGTTCCTTTAATTGTACCTTGATGTCATAACTCACACATTTTCTGGAACTAAAGGTTCCATTTGGTGAGTCTGTTACAGTTTTCAGTCAGTACTTTTACTTAAAAGACTGTTTCACACATTTTGGTTAATATTTCTTGGTAAAACTACTTATAGCTACACTCTTCAATCTCAACTAATGTCGGATTTCATCTCACATATGTGCCACATACACTACTCATTTTGTTCGTTTAATCCAGGATGTAGACAATTTCAAATCGCATAGAGTATATTTTTCCATAAATTTTCTAAATTATTATTTTTCAGACGTTTATGTCTTTGTTTTATTTACATACTACAATTCAGCTACTATTTTTCTGCCAGCTTCCCCTCTCTTACATTTGTCATCTTCATTCATGTTCACCATATTCCCACATTTGATTCAAATATAAGTCTTGATTTTCGAAGTATTTAACAACTCTCTCTTTCAACACTTTTTCTTCAATCGATCTTGAAACAACCATCTTCAACCAGAAAGAGACAAGCTTATGCCAACTATCGCCATCTCAGACATGTTGGAGACTCTCCTAGTAAACAGTAATCACAATGGTCACTTCACTTATACGAATGAAATAAGAAAGTGGAAACCTAACATGAGCATCTTAACAACTGTGATCACGCCAGAATCCCAAATCAGACTAATGATACGAATAATTGACAGGATAATGTTGTTTCGAAAGTGTTTTAACGATCATGATGTTTCATAAAATACCTGACACATGCCCTTAAAATTATCAAATGTAAGCTAGCCATGGAGTCCACTTCGAAGGCTGACTTTTTAGCTTATGACATTTCTCACAATTGTTTGCTGTACGACATATATCTGCATTTATCTCTGGCCACCAACATGTGAGTCTTGCCAAAGACTTCATTTTCTCAACACCTAGATGTCCACTATGAAGATCATCAAGGACAGGTTTGCGTAATGAAGGAGGAATAACAACACGATCATTTAGACACAGAATACCGTCAGGAGTAGTAGATAACTCGTCCCACTTTGAATAATAGACAGGAAATCTACGTTTCAGATTAGCATTCCAACCCTTCCGTATAGCACTGAGTATACATCCAAAGTATCTACGAGTTTCTCTAATGAGATCTGGACGTCTCACCGGTAAAGGTTGCACTAACAAGCAGTCTGAAGTATTAACAGGTCTATCTTGTAATGATTGTTGAGAAATGTAGTCAACGTGTTGAATTTATTTTGCACTCCTGTGCTGAATCGTATAGTCATAAGCACTCAAAGCAATACTCCATCGTTGAACCATCGCAGATGAGGAACGTGCTAAGGATTTTTCAGGATGATAAATGAACTTTAAAGCTTCATGATTAGTAACAATGGTAAACTTCTTTCCAAATAAATATTTATGAAGTCTTTTAACAGCCCAAAACACAGCTAACGCTTCTCGCTGCGTTTGTGAATAACCTTGTTCAGAAACAGAAAGTTTGCGTGAAACACAGATACCTGGCCTACCATCCTGTTCCAAAACTGCACCAATACCCACAGGTGATGCATCAGTAATAAGAACAGAATGTACACAGGGTGAGTAAGTTCGAAGAACAGCATCACTTTGAAGGAACTTTAGCAGACTTCGTAGGCATGACTCTTTTTCTTCACCCCATTTGAATGAATTGGATGTCAAAATATTAAATAAACAGTTGGCACGACAAGAAAAATTAGGAATAAAACGAGAATAGTACTGAAGAACACCCATTAGTGAACGTAATTCTGTGATATTTTTTGGAGACGGTGCATTTGTTAGTGGGGCTAGTCGTTTCATATCTGGTCTAAAACCATTACTATCAACTAGGTATCCAAGGCATTCAAAACTAGATACACAAAATGAACACTTATTCGGATTTACTGTAATATTCGTCTCAATTAAACGACGCAATAAAGCAATAAGTCTCTGGTCATGAACTACTTTATCAGCACCATGAACAATGAGATCATCTTGATAAACTTCAATATCGCTGACTATCTTATTCATGACCTCCTGAAATATTGGCTGGAGAACAACTAAGACCAAATGGGAGGAAGTTGTATTTGAATAGACCAAAAGGGGTGTTAATTGTTGTCGAGATAGATGAAGATTGATCTAAAGGGATTTGAAGATAAGCATCTTCCAAGTCGACTCTCGAGAACACTTTAGAACCATGGAGTCGATTTAGAATATCTTCAGCCTCCATCATCGGACATGTTTGCTTCAACAAACGGGAGTTCAGTGTTAATCTGTAATCACCACATTCTAGGGGTCTTGCCATCCGACTTCAATGGCGTAACAATAGGAGTACCCCATGCTGAGGACTGAACTGGTTCTATTATACCTTTCGCACACAAATCGTTCAGTGACTTATGTACTGCTTCTCGAAGACCATAAGGAATTATTCGTCTTTTAAGAAAAACTGGATCACCCTGTACTTGAAGTTTTATGGGCTGAATTTTCATACCTCCACTACACTTAGCACACACAGCCATCAAATCCTTGAGTAAAGCATCAGAATTCTCTGTAGAAACTAGTACAGACAATTCTACTTTAAGCCTTTTCAGATTTTTTAAACCCAGTATAGACAGTCCTATTTCATTAACTAAAAATTCACAAGGTATATATGAAGAATAATCATTTTTTATTAGCAATTCACATCCTCGTATAGGCAGTCTGTGTCCAGTAATCCCCAGTATTTAGACCTTAGTGGGTTTTACCACAACATTAGGATCTAAAGATTTCAAGTTCTTGAATGAAATAATGGATTCTATACTACCTGTGTCCACAATAAAGTCATGAAATGAACCAACAGATGTATATAATCGCTTTTGGATATGAACATTAACTTTCGAAGTGGTGGATAAGGATAAATGATCATTAGGAATAGTCGAATTATTGTGATCTAAGTTACAAGACTTAGTAATACTTGAAGAAAAGTGAACAGTAGTTTTGCACACTGACTGAATGTGTCTTATCTTGCCACATTTAAAACATTTGGCATTAAGAAATGAACATGAATTACGAGAATGAAATTTGCCACAAGATAAGCATTTACCAAACTTATTCACACCTTTGTTGTTTGCTTTGCAGTCCCTTGTTGAATCACCTTTCATATTTCTACGAGAATAGAAATCACGATTAAACGAACGCAAATTTGGTCGACCCTGAGGTTGTATTTCATCATGACGACGAAGCAAAGTATTAGAACATTTCATCGATTGAATATCAAGTTCGGCTTATCTGGACATGCCAAGGTTTTTAGTAAACTGTAGGCTTCTTGACCGATGAATGTGAGAAAATGTGCCACAATTTTGTCACCCTTCATATCTTTCTTGGTCATGCTCCATATCTCAAACCTTTCAAGATAATCCTCAAAAGCTTCAGAAGTTGAATGAGTGTCCAACTGTTGTATCACAGGCTCCATCGTGACGCCAATATGATAATCAGAAGTATTCGAATTGTAGTATAAATTAGTAATCTCAGGAATAACGCAATGTAATCAAGAAGTATTAGATGAGCCCGAACGAATGTAATGTATTTGGAATTCAAAATTACAACAGTCATCAATACGAAGAAGTCATTGATTTATTTAAACATCACACACTATCATGAAACACCAACTTCGGTGACTTGTACATGTTTCATAAATTTCATCTCAGCGAATTCCGCGTCGTGCATTATTTGCTGAAGCTGTGACCGGTTGAAAAAAGCGGAGAAGTGGTAAGTGTATGACAAGGTTTCGTGGTATGGAAGAAAGCTGTACAGGACTGGCTTCTATTGGTCTTTCTCGACTCCGCGGTCGGGGTTCGAGGGATTGTGCAACACAGTGGCTCGAGAGATTATCAGATATCGTTCATAATAGAAGCCAGTAGCGATCCTGCTGTAACTTTGTTCCAAACTCTTAATAAAAGCAAAGTATTAGAACATTTCATCGATTGAATATCAAGTTCGGCTTATCTGGACATGCCAAGGTTTTTAGTAAACTGTAGGCTTCTTGACCGATGAATGTGAGAAAATGTGCCACAATTTTGTCACCCTTCATATCTTTCTTGGTCATGCTCCATATCTCAAACCTTTCAAGATAATCCTCAAAAGCTTCAGAAGTTGAATGAGTGTCCAACTGTTGTATCACAGGCTCCATCGTGACGCCAATATGATAATCAGAAGTATTCGAATTGTAGTATAAATTAGTAATCTCAGGAATAACGCAATGTAATCAAGAAGTATTAGATGAGCCCGAACGAATGTAATGTATTTGGAATTCAAAATTACAACAGTCATCAATACGAAGAAGTCATTGATTTATTTAAACATCACACACTATCATGAAACACCAACTTCGGTGACTTGTACATGTTTCATAAATTTCATCTCAGCGAATTCCGCGTCGTGCATTATTTGCTGAAGCTGTGACCGGTTGAAAAAAGCGGAGAAGTGGTAAGTGTATGACAAGGTTTCGTGGTATGGAAGAAAGCTGTACAGGACTGGCTTCTATTGGTCTTTCTCGACTCCGCGGTCGGGGTTCGAGGGATTGTGCAACACAGTGGCTCGAGAGATTATCAGATATCGTTCATAATAGAAGCCAGTAGCGATCCTGCTGTAACTTTGTTCCAAACTCTTAATAAAAGCAAAGTATTAGAACATTTCATCGATTGAATATCAAGTTCGGCTTATCTGGACATGCCAAGGTTTTTAGTAAACTGTAGGCTTCTTGACCGATGAATGTGAGAAAATGTGCCACAATTTTGTCACCCTTCATATCTTTCTTGGTCATGCTCCATATCTCAAACCTTTCAAGTAATCCTCAAAAGCTTCAGAAGTTGAATGAGTGTCCGACTGTTGTATCACAGGCTCCATCGTGACGCCAATATGATAATCAGAAGTATTCGAATTGTAGTATAAATTAGTAATCTCAGGAATAACGCAATGTAATCAAGAAGTATTAGATGAGCCCGAACGAATGTAATGTATTTGGAATTCAAAATTACAACAGTCATCAATACGAAGAAGTCATTGATTTATTTAAACATCACACACTATCATGAAACACCAACTTCGGTGACTTGTACATGTTTCATAAATTTCATCTCAGCGAATTCCGCGTCGTGCATTATTTGCTGAAGCTGTGACCGGTTGAAAAAAGCGGAGAAGTGGTAAGTGTATGACAAGGTTTCGTGGTATGGAAGAAAGCTGTACAGGACTGGCTTCTATTGGTCTTTCTCGACTCCGCGGTCGGGGTTCGAGGGATTGTGCAACACAGTGGCTCGAGAGATTATCAGATATCGTTCATAATAGAAGCCAGTAGCGATCCTGCTGTAACTTTGTTCCAAACTCTTAATAAAAGCAAAGTATTAGAACATTTCATCGATTGAATATCAAGTTCGGCTTATCTGGACATGCCAGGGTTTTTAGTAAACTGTAGGCTTCTTGACCGATGAATGTGAGAAAATGTGCCACAATTTTGTCACCCTTCATATCTTTCTTGGTCATGCTCCATATCTCAAACCTTTCAAGATAATCCTCAAAAGCTTCAGAAGTTGAATGAGTGTCCGACTGTTGTATCACAGGCTCCATCGTGACGCCAATATGATAATCAGAAGTATTCGAATTGTAGTATAAATTAGTAATCTCAGGAATAACGCAATGTAATCAAGAAGTATTAGATGAGCCCGAACGAATGTAATGTATTTGGAATTCAAAATTACAACAGTCATCAATACGAAGAAGTCATTGATTTATTTAAACATCACACACTATCATGAAACACCAACTTCGGTGACTTGTACATGTTTCATAAATTTCATCTCAGCGAATTCCGCGTCGTGCATTATTTGCTGAAGCTGTGACCGGTTGAAAAAAGCGGAGAAGTGGTAAGTGTATGACAAGGTTTCGTGGTATGGAAGAAAGCTGTACAGGACTGGCTTCTATTGGTCTTTCTCGACTCCGCGGTCGGGGTTCGAGGGATTGTGCAACACAGTGGCTCGAGAGATTATCAGATATCGTTCATAATAGAAGCCAGTAGCGATCCTGCTGTAACTTTGTTCCAAACTCTTAATAAAAGCAAAGTATTAGAACATTTCATCGATTGAATATCAAGTTCGGCTTATCTGGACATGCCAAGGTTTTTAGTAAACTGTAGGCTTCTTGACCGATGAATGTGAGAAAATGTGCCACAATTTTGTCACCCTTCATATCTTTCTTGGTCATGCTCCATATCTCAAACCTTTCAAGATAATCCTCAAAAGCTTCAGAAGTTGAATGAGTGTCCAACTGTTGTATCACAGGCTCCATCGTGACGCCAATATGATAATCAGAAGTATTCGAATTGTAGTATAAATTAGTAATCTCAGGAATAACGCAATGTAATCAAGAAGTATTAGATGAGCCCGAACGAATGTAATGTATTTGGAATTCAAAATTACAACAGTCATCAATACGAAGAAGTCATTGATTTATTTAAACATCACACACTATCATGAAACACCAACTTCGGTGACTTGTACATGTTTCATAAATTTCATCTCAGCGAATTCCGCGTCGTGCATTATTTGCTGAAGCTGTGACCGGTTGAAAAAAGCGGAGAAGTGGTAAGTGTATGACAAGGTTTCGTGGTATGGAAGAAAGCTGTACAGGACTGGCTTCTATTGGTCTTTCTCGACTCCGCGGTCGGGGTTCGAGGGATTGTGCAACACAGTGGCTCGAGAGATTATCAGATATCGTTCATAATAGAAGCCAGTAGCGATCCTGCTGTAACTTTGTTCCAAACTCTTAATAAAAGCAAAGTATTAGAACATTTCATCGATTGAATATCAAGTTCGGCTTATCTGGACATGCCAAGGTTTTTAGTAAACTGTAGGCTTCTTGACCGATGAATGTGAGAAAATGTGCCACAATTTTGTCACCCTTCATATCTTTCTTGGTCATGCTCCATATCTCAAACCTTTCAAGATAATCCTCAAAAGCTTCAGAAGTTGAATGAGTGTCCAACTGTTGTATCACAGGCTCCATCGTGACGCCAATATGATAATCAGAAGTATTCGAATTGTAGTATAAATTAGTAATCTCAGGAATAACGCAATGTAATCAAGAAGTATTAGATGAGCCCGAACGAATGTAATGTATTTGGAATTCAAAATTACAACAGTCATCAATACGAAGAAGTCATTGATTTATTTAAACATCACACACTATCATGAAACACCAACTTCGGTGACTTGTACATGTTTCATAAATTTCATCTCAGCGAATTCCGCGTCGTGCATTATTTGCTGAAGCTGTGACCGGTTGAAAAAAGCGGAGAAGTGGTAAGTGTATGACAAGGTTTCGTGGTATGGAAGAAAGCTGTACAGGACTGGCTTCTATTGGTCTTTCTCGACTCCGCGGTCGGGGTTCGAGGGATTGTGCAACACAGTGGCTCGAGAGATTATCAGATATCGTTCATAATAGAAGCCAGTAGCGATCCTGCTGTAACTTTGTTCCAAACTCTTAATAAAAGCAAAGTATTAGAACATTTCATCGATTGAATATCAAGTTCGGCTTATCTGGACATGCCAGGGTTTTTAGTAAACTGTAGGCTTCTTGACCGATGAATGTGAGAAAATGTGCCACAATTTTGTCACCCTTCATATCTTTCTTGGTCATGCTCCATATCTCAAACCTTTCAAGATAATCCTCAAAAGCTTCAGAAGTTGAATGAGTGTCCAACTGTTGTATCACAGGCTCCATCGTGACGCCAATATGATAATCAGAAGTATTCGAATTGTAGTATAAATTAGTAATCTCAGGAATAACGCAATGTAATCAAGAAGTATTAGATGAGCCCGAACGAATGTAATGTATTTGGAATTCAAAATTACAACAGTCATCAATACGAAGAAGTCATTGATTTATTTAAACATCACACACTATCATGAAACACCAACTTCGGTGACTTGTACATGTTTCATAAATTTCATCTCAGCGAATTCCGCGTCGTGCATTATTTGCTGAAGCTGTGACCGGTTGAAAAAAGCGGAGAAGTGGTAAGTGTATGACAAGGTTTCGTGGTATGGAAGAAAGCTGTACAGGACTGGCTTCTATTGGTCTTTCTCGACTCCGCGGTCGGGGTTCGAGGGATTGTGCAACACAGTGGCTCGAGAGATTATCAGATATCGTTCATAATAGAAGCCAGTAGCGATCCTGCTGTAACTTTGTTCCAAACTCTTAATAAAAGCAAAGTATTAGAACATTTCATCGATTGAATATCAAGTTCGGCTTATCTGGACATGCCAAGGTTTTTAGTAAACTGTAGGCTTCTTGACCGATGAATGTGAGAAAATGTGCCACAATTTTGTCACCCTTCATATCTTTCTTGGTCATGCTCCATATCTCAAACCTTTCAAGATAATCCTCAAAAGCTTCAGAAGTTGAATGAGTGTCCAACTGTTGTATCACAGGCTCCATCGTGACGCCAATATGATAATCAGAAGTATTCGAATTGTAGTATAAATTAGTAATCTCAGGAATAACGCAATGTAATCAAGAAGTATTAGATGAGCCCGAACGAATGTAATGTATTTGGAATTCAAAATTACAACAGTCATCAATACGAAGAAGTCATTGATTTATTTAAACATCACACACTATCATGAAACACCAACTTCGGTGACTTGTACATGTTTCATAAATTTCATCTCAGCGAATTCCGCGTCGTGCATTATTTGCTGAAGCTGTGACCGGTTGAAAAAAGCGGAGAAGTGGTAAGTGTATGACAAGGTTTCGTGGTATGGAAGAAAGCTGTACAGGACTGGCTTCTATTGGTCTTTCTCGACTCCGCGGTCGGGGTTCGAGGGATTGTGCAACACAGTGGCTCGAGAGATTATCAGATATCGTTCATAATAGAAGCCAGTAGCGATCCTGCTGTAACTTTGTTCCAAACTCTTAATAAAAGCAAAGTATTAGAACATTTCATCGATTGAATATCAAGTTCGGCTTATCTGGACATGCCAAGGTTTTTAGTAAACTGTAGGCTTCTTGACCGATGAATGTGAGAAAATGTGCCACAATTTTGTCACCCTTCATATCTTTCTTGGTCATGCTCCATATCTCAAACCTTTCAAGATAATCCTCAAAAGCTTCAGAAGTTGAATGAGTGTCCGACTGTTGTATCACAGGCTCCATCGTGACGCCAATATGATAATCAGAAGTATTCGAATTGTAGTATAAATTAGTAATCTCAGGAATAACGCAATGTAATCAAGAAGTATTAGATGAGCCCGAACGAATGTAATGTATTTGGAATTCAAAATTACAACAGTCATCAATACGAAGAAGTCATTGATTTATTTAAACATCACACACTATCATGAAACACCAACTTCGGTGACTTGTACATGTTTCATAAATTTCATCTCAGCGAATTCCGCGTCGTGCATTATTTGCTGAAGCTGTGACCGGTTGAAAAAAGCGGAGAAGTGGTAAGTGTATGACAAGGTTTCGTGGTATGGAAGAAAGCTGTACAGGACTGGCTTCTATTGGTCTTTCTCGACTCCGCGGTCGGGGTTCGAGGGATTGTGCAACACAGTGGCTCGAGAGATTATCAGATATCGTTCATAATAGAAGCCAGTAGCGATCCTGCTGTAACTTTGTTCCAAACTCTTAATAAAAGCAAAGTATTAGAACATTTCATCGATTGAATATCAAGTTCGGCTTATCTGGACATGCCAAGGTTTTTAGTAAACTGTAGGCTTCTTGACCGATGAATGTGAGAAAATGTGCCACAATTTTGTCACCCTTCATATCTTTCTTGGTCATGCTCCATATCTCAAACCTTTCAAGATAATCCTCAAAAGCTTCAGAAGTTGAATGAGTGTCCGACTGTTGTATCACAGGCTCCATCGTGACGCCAATATGATAATCAGAAGTATTCGAATTGTAGTATAAATTAGTAATCTCAGGAATAACGCAATGTAATCAAGAAGTATTAGATGAGCCCGAACGAATGTAATGTATTTGGAATTCAAAATTACAACAGTCATCAATACGAAGAAGTCATTGATTTATTTAAACATCACACACTATCATGAAACACCAACTTCGGTGACTTGTACATGTTTCATAAATTTCATCTCAGCGAATTCCGCGTCGTGCATTATTTGCTGAAGCTGTGACCGGTTGAAAAAAGCGGAGAAGTGGTAAGTGTATGACAAGGTTTCGTGGTATGGAAGAAAGCTGTACAGGACTGGCTTCTATTGGTCTTTCTCGACTCCGCGGTCGGGGTTCGAGGGATTGTGCAACACAGTGGCTCGAGAGATTATCAGATATCGTTCATAATAGAAGCCAGTAGCGATCCTGCTGTAACTTTGTTCCAAACTCTTAATAAAAGCAAAGTATTAGAACATTTCATCGATTGAATATCAAGTTCGGCTTATCTGGACATGCCAAGGTTTTTAGTAAACTGTAGGCTTCTTGACCGATGAATGTGAGAAAATGTGCCACAATTTTGTCACCCTTCATATCTTTCTTGGTCATGCTCCATATCTCAAACCTTTCAAGATAATCCTCAAAAGCTTCAGAAGTTGAATGAGTGTCCAACTGTTGTATCACAGGCTCCATCGTGACGCCAATATGATAATCAGAAGTATTCGAATTGTAGTATAAATTAGTAATCTCAGGAATAACGCAATGTAATCAAGAAGTATTAGATGAGCCCGAACGAATGTAATGTATTTGGAATTCAAAATTACAACAGTCATCAATACGAAGAAGTCATTGATTTATTTAAACATCACACACTATCATGAAACACCAACTTCGGTGACTTGTACATGTTTCATAAATTTCATCTCAGCGAATTCCGCGTCGTGCATTATTTGCTGAAGCTGTGACCGGTTGAAAAAAGCGGAGAAGTGGTAAGTGTATGACAAGGTTTCGTGGTATGGAAGAAAGCTGTACAGGACTGGCTTCTATTGGTCTTTCTCGACTCCGCGGTCGGGGTTCGAGGGATTGTGCAACACAGTGGCTCGAGAGATTATCAGATATCGTTCATAATAGAAGCCAGTAGCGATCCTGCTGTAACTTTGTTCCAAACTCTTAATAAAAGCAAAGTATTAGAACATTTCATCGATTGAATATCAAGTTCGGCTTATCTGGACATGCCAAGGTTTTTAGTAAACTGTAGGCTTCTTGACCGATGAATGTGAGAAAATGTGCCACAATTTTGTCACCCTTCATATCTTTCTTGGTCATGCTCCATATCTCAAACCTTTCAAGATAATCCTCAAAAGCTTCAGAAGTTGAATGAGTGTCCGACTGTTGTATCACAGGCTCCATCGTGACGCCAATATGATAATCAGAAGTATTCGAATTGTAGTATAAATTAGTAATCTCAGGAATAACGCAATGTAATCAAGAAGTATTAGATGAGCCCGAACGAATGTAATGTATTTGGAATTCAAAATTACAACAGTCATCAATACGAAGAAGTCATTGATTTATTTAAACATCACACACTATCATGAAACACCAACTTCGGTGACTTGTACATGTTTCATAAATTTCATCTCAGCGAATTCCGCGTCGTGCATTATTTGCTGAAGCTGTGACCGGTTGAAAAAAGCGGAGAAGTGGTAAGTGTATGACAAGGTTTCGTGGTATGGAAGAAAGCTGTACAGGACTGGCTTCTATTGGTCTTTCTCGACTCCGCGGTCGGGGTTCGAGGGATTGTGCAACACAGTGGCTCGAGAGATTATCAGATATCGTTCATAATAGAAGCCAGTAGCGATCCTGCTGTAACTTTGTTCCAAACTCTTAATAAAAGCAAAGTATTAGAACATTTCATCGATTGAATATCAAGTTCGGCTTATCTGGACATGCCAAGGTTTTTAGTAAACTGTAGGCTTCTTGACCGATGAATGTGAGAAAATGTGCCACAATTTTGTCACCCTTCATATCTTTCTTGGTCATGCTCCATATCTCAAACCTTTCAAGATAATCCTCAAAAGCTTCAGAAGTTGAATGAGTGTCCGACTGTTGTATCACAGGCTCCATCGTGACGCCAATATGATAATCAGAAGTATTCGAATTGTAGTATAAATTAGTAATCTCAGGAATAACGCAATGTAATCAAGAAGTATTAGATGAGCCCGAACGAATGTAATGTATTTGGAATTCAAAATTACAACAGTCATCAATACGAAGAAGTCATTGATTTATTTAAACATCACACACTATCATGAAACACCAACTTCGGTGACTTGTACATGTTTCATAAATTTCATCTCAGCGAATTCCGCGTCGTGCATTATTTGCTGAAGCTGTGACCGGTTGAAAAAAGCGGAGAAGTGGTAAGTGTATGACAAGGTTTCGTGGTATGGAAGAAAGCTGTACAGGACTGGCTTCTATTGGTCTTTCTCGACTCCGCGGTCGGGGTTCGAGGGATTGTGCAACACAGTGGCTCGAGAGATTATCAGATATCGTTCATAATAGAAGCCAGTAGCGATCCTGCTGTAACTTTGTTCCAAACTCTTAATAAAAGCAAAGTATTAGAACATTTCATCGATTGAATATCAAGTTCGGCTTATCTGGACATGCCAAGGTTTTTAGTAAACTGTAGGCTTCTTGACCGATGAATGTGAGAAAATGTGCCACAATTTTGTCACCCTTCATATCTTTCTTGGTCATGCTCCATATCTCAAACCTTTCAAGATAATCCTCAAAAGCTTCAGAAGTTGAATGAGTGTCCGACTGTTGTATCACAGGCTCCATCGTGACGCCAATATGATAATCAGAAGTATTCGAATTGTAGTATAAATTAGTAATCTCAGGAATAACGCAATGTAATCAAGAAGTATTAGATGAGCCCGAACGAATGTAATGTATTTGGAATTCAAAATTACAACAGTCATCAATACGAAGAAGTCATTGATTTATTTAAACATCACACACTATCATGAAACACCAACTTCGGTGACTTGTACATGTTTCATAAATTTCATCTCAGCGAATTCCGCGTCGTGCATTATTTGCTGAAGCTGTGACCGGTTGAAAAAAGCGGAGAAGTGGTAAGTGTATGACAAGGTTTCGTGGTATGGAAGAAAGCTGTACAGGACTGGCTTCTATTGGTCTTTCTCGACTCCGCGGTCGGGGTTCGAGGGATTGTGCAACACAGTGGCTCGAGAGATTATCAGATATCGTTCATAATAGAAGCCAGTAGCGATCCTGCTGTAACTTTGTTCCAAACTCTTAATAAAATCGAACATAACTAATTTAACTGAAAGAATTCTTGCTGATTGTAGCATTCTCGATTGAAATGCTAATTAACTATTATTCAGAAATTGAACAGTATAGTGAATTATTTGATTCTGTCTTACCCAAAAAATTAATAAAGGCTGAATTTTTGAGTCACATTTATAATTATGTTGTATCTTTCGGAAAGTTTTATTATATCAATACTGTTATTGACTATTTGTGTATGTAACTGAAATGATAACTATCCTTCATATAACTAATTTCTGTGAAAGTATTTGTTTACCATATTTGTTAGTTTATTGTAGGTAGTTTTTCTTTTTTTTTTCTTTACTTGGAATTAAAGTCGTATGCGAAATACTTGTAAAGTACCATATTTCAAACGAAATATAGGTTAAATAATGTAGTATTCATTAACAAACATTAAGATACAACTAACTGACATGCCATTTACTCCAAATCAGTTCTTAGTTAAACAAACGTGAGTAGAAGTGTTGCTTTTTAGGTTTAGCTATTCAGATGACAAGAGATTTTCAAAGTTCTGTGGTTGGGGGTAGATAATATTATGTAGACAGTAGAAGAAGTGGATGATAATATTTGGCTATTACCAACTATGATGTTCGTGCTAAGTTCACTTCAATGATTTACATCAGTTAAAGAAATGTTACAGACTTGAGATATAGCTTGTTGCTTTTAATTTCACAGATTAGTTATATTTGATTTACAATACTTACTACTCATCCATAACATTTTATTGAGAAACAAGTTTTCAGTTAGTTTCTCAGACACTTATTATGTAATTTTGGATGGCTATAAAGAACTATTATGTTTGGAAATTTGTGATTAGAATTTGTTGTAGTACTGAATATGTTTAATGTTGTAGAATTTCCCGAATCTATCCAGTGCATACTTTTGTAGTTACAAATGGAACAACTCTTGAAGAGAGGAAAAATTAGTACAGGCACGTGAATGTATTATTTTAGAGTTATGAGTAAAGTGTGTAACCAATTAAAAAACCATTACCAGTTCATACAAACAGCACACTAATTCATGCGATAACTACAAGTCTAAATTTTAGTATTATGCATAATTAAAAATGGTTATTGATGTTTCATACGAACAACCAGCACAGCATTGTTTGAATGGAAATCTGGATATTTGTGGATCTTTTATAATCCAGTCGAGGGTTCTTTTAATTTATGAAAAACTCTGTATATTGTTTAGCTTTTATGTTATCTGAAATAGATTAAATTATTTAAAAACAAACAACACTAACCAGAACAGTCTTCCCGGTGTTGTAGTAACGTGATTGGCCAATAAAACGGTTGCGTTTAATTGTGTCCATGGTTTCTTCTCATGTATTTAGGCATAAAACACAGCCTCTAAACAATTTCGTATTTGCTTCTTTTCACTAAAATGTTTCGCATTTGTGTCAGGAGCTATCCATTTACTAATCCCTTCATATCTTCGAATTCAGTGGCTAGTGTAGAACTGACTAGATTTTTGAAAGACAGAAAAATCTGTTATGTCCTTTGGCCCTTCAAATATCCCGTGACTAAATCGCCAATATAATACCGACTTATTTGACCTCGGTCCCGTGCCAAACTAATGACGCAATAACAAGTACGAGCAGCCTATAGTCGACTCTGAGTCATTATTGATTCCTCTTCCCTTTCCCTGCCAATTGAATCCAGAACACCATCTCATCTTCCACTGCATGGTTTATACATTTTAGACATAATTGGTTTATATACAAGCAAACGAGACCGCATCACACCATAGAATGAAAAATAACGTAAAGGAGTTGTAGCTGTAAATAATTCCCAGACATACATAATTCAGACATACAACACATTTCTGGAGCTAACAATGTAGTCGCAGACGCCTTGTCTCGAATAAATTCCTTGAACAGTTTCCAAGGAATCGACCTTCTTAAACTCGCTCAGCTTCAAAAAGAAGACATTGATCTTCAGCATGAGTTATCCTCGACAACTCTTAAACTAAGTATTAAGCAGATGGGAACAGGTAAGGAAACCTTACTCTGTGACACATCTACAGGTAGGGATCGTCCAATTGTACCAAAACACTATCGCCGCAACGTCTTCAATATGTTGCACAATCTTTCTCATCCAGGTGCTCGTGCAACTGTCAAACTTATAGCCGAACGCTTTTGTTGGCCTGGCATGAATAAAGACGTGAGGGAGTGTGCACGCTCCTGTGTAAGCTGTCAGAAATCTAAGGTCGTAAGACACAACAAATGTCCCTTAGGCTCTTTCAAAACCCCTGACGCTCGTTTCGACCACGTCCATCTAGATTTGGTAGGACCCTTACCCGACTCGAACGGATACTCATATCTCCTAACATGCGTAGACCGTTTTACTCGATGGCCAGAAGCAGTACCGATTAAGGACATTACTGCTGAAACAGTGGCTCGCACTTTCGTCGAACGATGGGTAGCAAATTTCGGCTGCCCTTCAACCATCACTACAGACCGCGGACGCCAGTTCGAATCTGGACTGTTCCGTTGTCTGACCACACTTTTAGGAATCACGCGCTTCCGAACGACCGCCTACCACCCACAAGCAAACGGGTTGGTAGAACGTTTTCATCGACAACTAAAAGCCTCATTATCAGCTTCAAACGTTTCACAGTGGACAGACGCTCTTCCACTCGTCTTGCTAGGTATCCGCAATGCAGTGAAAGCTGACATTGGATACACGGCATCTCAACTCGTTTACGGAACGACACTCCGACTCCCAGGAGAATTCGTGGATCCTTCAGCTTCTTCATTGAAAATGGATCTAAACTCTTACACGAGTAGGCTTACAAACGCTATGCGTTCAGTTAAACCTGCTCACACTCGACCTCAATCAACTGATGTTTTCGTTCAACCCGAATTACGACATAGTACACACGTCTTCGTTCGTCGAGACTCACATCGACGACCCCTCGAATCAGCATACGAAGGACCCTTCAAAGTTCTTCAACGCGAACCTAAGTACTATGTAGTTGATAAGAACGGTACGAAAGATAGCATCAGTATCGATCGACTCAAAGCTGCGTACCTAGAAGGAAACCCTAGCTACGTCGATTTTCCTTCGGTACAAGCAAACGACACAGCTACTACACTCGTAGTACCCTACACGACAACCGACACACAACTTGATACTTCGTCAACGTCGATAGAAAAACCTAAAACAACGCGTTCTGGAAGACGAGTAAGATTTCCAGAACATCTTAACGAATATTGCACGTAGGACATAAGCTTTATCTTGAATTACCCTTTCAAAGTTTATTATAAATTTTTTTTAATATGCTCATTTTTTTATTTATGTAAAAAAAAACAAAAAAAAACAACATTTTTTTGAGCGTATATATATATATATTTATATATTGAAAAAAAACCCAAAAGAAAACCTTTTTTCCGATCGCTTTTACGCTGTTTGTAAGTGTATCAGTTTATTTTTTTCCGCTCATCTTGTGTCCTTACGCAAGTACGAGTGTATTTTTGACATGCACTCACACGTTTTATTTTTCCTCTTTTCCAGGACGGCTGGAAAAGAACGACGAAGTTTCGCAAGGAACAGAAATTTTCATTGTACTATATTTCTTTATTGCTACGTTGTACATTTTGGTCCCATAGTTTAAGGAAAGACGACCAGACGCTGCTAAACGAAGCAAGCTATCAGAAGAGTGTTTACCAACGACAAATTCGTTGGGTTTAAACTTCTGGCTGGTCACGTCTTAGGGGCATCACTACCTCACTAGGGGGGGAGTGATCTGTAGCTGTAAATAATTCCCCAAAATCAATAGCTCATTAAGTGTTCGACATTGGATGCTGACCACGTTGTTTAAGTGGACTTGTTTAGCTGAAGGCTTTCGGTCATGCATCCGCACCAGATCACGTTTCAATACTGCGTGGGACACAGCTCCTACGTTTCATTAGCCAGCTCATAGAAAAGGTCCTCGATATATTGGTAACGAATCAAATATATCTTTCCTGCCTCTTCTCGTTTGACTTCTGATTTTCTATCTGACTGGTAACAACCGAATTTAGAAGGTGCTACTGGTATCTAGTTGTAAAACTAGAATATCCGTTGCATCTTCAGAGTGAAATCGGATTGTCTGGAAATGCCAAAGTCTTTATAAGGCTGTATGCTTCTTCACCGATGAATGTAAGGAAATGGGCAACAATAATAAAATCTTCGTCATCTTCCTTGCTCATAGACCAGATTGCGTACATCTCCATGTAATCCACAAAAGCATTAAAATCTGAATGTACATTCAACCATTCCATCACAGGCTCTATCGCTACGCCAATGTGATATTCAGAAGTATTTGATTTATGGTATGAACTAGTAATCCCTGGAATAACGAAATTTAATCAAGAAGTATTAGATGAGCACGAACGAATGTACTGTATTTGAAATTCAAAATCAAAACAGTCATCAATAAAAAGAAATCATTGATTCATATAAACACTATATTTACTTAGCTCTGATACGTAGACTAAGAAAAATATTACTGATAATCAACAATTTAACATAGTGTGTTTAGTACAACAACAATTAAACCAACCCATTAAAATTTAGAATAATGGATGCAATTTGAGCCATGTGAATGGTTGAAATCGACAATTTACATATACTTGTTAGGTAATCCAAAAACAAACCAATGAGAAGTGAGTGCATGACAAAATTTAGAAAGTTTCGGTTTGTAAGGCAGTATTTAATTGAACAAAATCAAACGACAAAAGTTGTAAACCTCGTAAGACAAAATATGCTTCCAAATGTCTTATCGACAGCTCCAAAACCCTTACTATTTTTCATAGCAGTCATACTATCCCTGTACAAAATTGAGTGCAAATCGTCATCATTGAATGTCACAGATCCTGGAACTTGGAAGAGGTTAGCAGATGAGAGATTTAATAAATTTGAACAATCATCATCTCACTTATTACTCAAACGATCAAAAAATGTCATCTTATTTATTGGTGATGGTATGAGCCTGAGCACTGTTACTGGAGCAAGATATTTGAAAGCGGAGAAGATGGATCTTTTAGGTGGTGATGTACAACTAGTATGGGAGAACTGGCCTGTTGCATCACTTGTCCGTACATTCAACTCAGATAGACTGACAACAGATTCAGGTTCTGCGGCGACTGCCTTTATGTCAGGTAAGTAGTAAAGTGAACTAATATTTCTGATGAAACAACTACTTCATGCCTTAGTAAATTTACATTGTCATATTTTAATACACTAATAACCAAGCAACTATACATGTCCTGTGTGATGAAAGTCGGAGCGTTCCGATGATCCTAGAACGATGTGTATATTTGAAGCTAGTGAAACTAAATACACTTGAAAATTTGTTTGCGAGTTACTATTCTGTAGACAGCCTCGTTTACTTAATTGTTTCTGCAATTCTTCTGTACAATGTAGGCGGAATGTGGAGAATAAATAAATGTATAATTAGTCTTACTTGAAAGATTTCATTCTCATCCATATAGGTGTGGTACAGATGGATTTTGATGTTACTGATCAGTATTTAATTATCCCATCTATACTAATGAAGTTCGCACTCCATCAACTACTTCTGTTGATCAGAGTTTCTCATAATTTTATCATCTGGATAAAACCAAATGCAGTGGAGATAAAAACTCGCCTCCTCTTCTTGGTCTACTCTATTACGATAAAAAGCTTTGAACTTGATCGTGAATTCATCAGCTAAATTAGGGCAACTAACCAGTGGATGGAGATACTTCTTTTACAATGTTTCCCACTTGATATTTGTCAATTATGGAAAATATACTAGACTAAAGCTTTCGAAATATTAAATACTCTTAATAATATATTTTAATCGGTCGAAGAATCGAACCAAAGTCCATTTCAAACAAAGAACATGTTTTGCAGTGTACATATTAGGATTTCGGAAGGTCGAGTATCAAATACAGTTTTCATAGTTCACTGATATACATCAAAGAAATGTTGATTTTACTTGAGTTGGAAGTATAATATGCTACGTTGTGAGCTGATCACTATACTGTCAAAGATGAATAAATTTATTGTGACGAGATATATACAAATTCGCTCACTTAGAAATTTAGTTTCCTGTCGTTCCAATTGATGAGTAATTTTTGCTGCATCTTATGCTGATTTTAAATTATTTTAAGGTGTGAAAAGCCCTCATAAAACCGTTGGTATCACGGGAACAGTGAAGTGCTGTAAATGTACTGAATTGAAAGAATTAGAAAGGGCGAAATCTTCTATCATGTATGCCTCCAAAGCAGGATTTTCCACTGGAATAGTTACAACTGCGAGAGTTACTCATGCAACACCCGCAGCAGCGTATGCAAATATGTTACATCGAGATTGGGAGTCGAAAGCGTAAGTTTGGAATATCTTAGACTTTACGTTTATGTTTAGTTTTAATGTGATAAAGTACATAGATTACGTGTGCAGGTTTTTATTGCAATGAACTCCGTTTACAGTTAGTGTTTTGCCTAAGTACTACAAGCCTAGAGGAATTAATGTTAGAACCCGGCTTTTTGCAATACACAGTGAATGAAATGTATAGAATTGGTGAGATTTCGTATTCCTTAAAATGTGATCGTGTAGTACACGGGATCTATATATTTACGTTTGTACCGATAAATGATGTGTTTCATATCCCTCAAAAGGAATTATGTATTTGAAGTGAAATTTCATGTTCTTCCGTAAGCTATAAAGCCTTTATCCCTTAAAGTGCTTTATTGTTACTTTATGTCAGATTACTCTGATCCTAAATAGGATAAACTTCCCAATCATTACTTTCTTATTTGGGCTATCCACAGTCATGAATACATAGGATTGAAACTACCGTTCGCCATTCCAGCCGATAAAATGATAGCACCATTATCATCTCTATATGAAAATGTTTGGTTCAAGACAGTGAACATGAACTTGGGTTTTACAAATGAGTTTATAATAAGTCCGCCTCAAAAATGTCAAGGGAATATACGTAGATTACTTTATCATTCATTTGGTCGGCCACCTCCTCCCACGTGATATCTAAATGAATTAAACACCATTAATTCGTTATTCATCTATATAAATTTACTTGTTTATTTAACTATATACAGAATTTCAAAATGGGTTGTCTTATATATACGTTACAATTGATTCCAGGATATTCAGGATAAGTAAATCACCCAGTGATATTCACAATAAAATATTCGGTGTTCACGAATTGCATTGGCATACAAACACAGCTCGATATGAGCATAAAACAAGTTGTAATGAATCGATTGCCAACTTACTGATGAATATATATAACAGCTTACCCATATTAATTTATCAATTCAACCTACTGTTTGAATAGAAATTACAACCGCTTCTGGTTTATACAAAATGTGAAAACTCATGTAGATCTAGTTTGATTAGTACACCAGGTTACGCAGTAATCAGGAGTGAAAATATGCCTTATCTACACCTTTGAGGTAGCTAACTTCTCATCGTCCAATACTAAAGTTTGATGGTGTGACTCAAAATTAGATCAAATACAATCTGTAGTTTTGGTGTATGCTGCTTATGTCGACAGACATGCACAGTTATTTATAGTAGCCTTTGTAGTAAAATGAGTGTAGTGGTCAACAGAATTTTGACACGAAAAAGTTAATAGCAGTTTGATTCATTTAAAAATTGATACCTTCTGAATACCTGCCATAGAATAGCCATCTTCGAATTTTCATTGTCATCACAAATGACTGGTTTCATCATCATCATCATCATCATCATCATCATCATCATCATCATCATCATCATCATCATCATCATCATCATCATCATCATCATCATCATCATCATCATCATCATCATCATCATCATCATCATCATCATCATCATCATCATCATCATCATCATCATCATCATCATCATCATCATCATCATCATCATCATCATCATCATCATCATCATCATCATCATCATCATCATCATCATCATCATCATCATCATCATCATCATCATCATCATCATCATCATCATCATCATCATCATCATCATCATCATCATCATCATCATCATCATCATCATCATCATCAACATCATCATCATCATCATCATCATCATCATCATCATCATCATCATCATCATCATCATCATCATCATCATCATCATCATCATCATCATCATCATCATCATCATCATCATCATCATCATCATCATCATCATCATCATCATCATCATCAACATCATCATCATCATCATCATCATCATCATCATCATCATCATCATCATCATCATCATCATCATCATCATCATCATCATCATCATCATCATCATCATCATCATCATCATCATCATCATCATCATCATCATCATCATCATCATCATCATCATCATCATCATCATCATCATCATCAACATCATCATCATCATCATCATCATCATCATCATCATCATCATCATCATCATCATCATCATCATCATCATCATCATCATCATCATCATCATCATCATCATCATCATCATCATCATCATCATCATCATCATCATCATCATCATCATCATCATCATCATCATCATCATCATCATCATCATCATCATCATCATCATCATCATCATCATCATCATCATCATCATCATCATCATCATCATCATCATCATCATCATCATCATCATCATCATCATCATCATCATCATCATCATCATCATCATCATCATCATCATCATCATCATCATCATCATCATCATCATCATCATCATCATCATCATCATCATCATCATCATCATCATCATCATCATCATCATCATCATCATCATCATCATCATCATCATCATCATCATCATCATCATCATCATCATCATCATCATCATCATCATCATCATCATCATCATCATCATCATCATCATCATCATCATCATCATCATCATCATCATCATCATCATCATCATCATCATCATCATCATCATCATCATCATCATCATCATCATCATCATCATCATCATCATCATCATCATCATCATCATCAACATCATCATCATCATCATCATCATCATCATCATCATCATCATCATCATCATCATCATCATCATCATCATCATCATCATCATCATCATCATCATCATCATCATCATCATCAACACCATCATTATTATAATTATTATTATTATTACTAACATAATCGCTTATTTCTATTCTCTCTCATTCAGTCCATCAAACGAGCACGGATTCCACTGCACAGACGCTGCTACACAACTACTGTCCAACGCTTCTAACGTCAACGTAATAATGGGAGGTGGAGCAACCGAATTCTATGGTCCGTCAGACAGTACCATTTTCAACATGAAGGGGAAACGCTCTGATTCACGCAACCTCTTACATAAATGGAAGGCGATACAGACTAAAATGAATCGCAAGCATGTTCTCTTACATACGAACTCTGAGTTTAAACGAACCAACTGGTCTTCGGTTGACTACGTTTTGGGTAGGTTCTTTGATTCGTGAGTTTTGCTACACAGTAATAATGTGGATCGACAACTAGTAAACAACTCTTTGTCTTTTAATTATGCTTCAAAATGAAGCTGCCTAAAGCCTTATCGACTGTACGCGCAGTTGTTTTAGGCATCAATCAAAAGTTAAAATGGGTATCATTTTGTACGTCCCGTGAAAATTTGACTTCTGGCCACCATCACAAAGTTGTTATTTCCTAGAAATAATTTGTTGACTTTTTTCTAATGCTTTATGTCTAATGATTTTCATAAATGTGTTTTGTGATGATTCGATTATGTGGACAGGCAGTTCGAGTACGACTGAATGTTAAGACTGCAGATACGTGAATCCGACTGTGATTGAATGGTTTTGTGATACCAAAAATCGTAGTCTTTTCCTGTATCGTTCATCTGTGTTGAGCACACATTCGATTCAGCCGTTTTCGTACTAATTGGTTCGATGATCCCTTTCAAGTCTGTAAGATTTCCGAAGCTTTAACGTGGTTTGTTAAATGGTCCAATGTGTGTTGATTTACTGACACCACCGTTTATTTTACGGCATTCCATTCAGATATAATCTCACGTATTGATTTTCAGGTTTGTTTGCTCCGAGTCATTTGGCTTACCGACTGGAAAACCAAGACCAACCAAGTTTGGCAGAAATGACTGAAGCTGCTATCAAAGTACTTTCGCGCAATCCTAAAGGATTTCTTTTGTTAGTCGAAGGGGGCAGAATCGATCATGGGAATCACGAAAATCGAGCACAGTAAGAAACTCTTATTGTAATTGTAACTATTTCTACTATTAAAATTAACGACTCAGTCATAATGTTATTGGTATTTAATATGGAACTAAACTGATGTAGATTATTTCCTATTGTTGAACCTAAAGTTAGAGGTGGAATGTTGTTTATTAAATTTTCCGACCCATTCAGCTATACTTTTAAATGAGTTGGTGATACGATTACATTTTTGATTTCATACCGATTACAGATACGCGTTAACTGAAACTAGATGTGGATAATACTGCAAAAGTAAGTGGTAATCTAGTTTCATTTTTAAACGTTTGAGTAAACAATCAGTCATAAGTTAGCTAAGATATTGGAGAATAAAATCGAAGTTGCATGACGATTGGCAGTTTGGAATCTGTTTGAAAGGTTTGTCAACAGTACCGAATTCGACTGTAATTGAATGGTTTTGTGATACCAAAAATCGTAGTCTTTTCCTGTATCGTTCATCTGTGTTGAGCACACATTCGATTCAGCCGTTTTCGTACTAATTGGTTCGATGATCCCTTTCAAGTCTGTAAGATTTCCGAAGCTTTAACGTGGTTTGTTAAATGGTCCAATGTGTGTTGATTTACTGACACCACCGTTTATTTTACGGCATTCCATTCAGATATAATCTCACGTATTGATTTTCAGGTTTGTTTGCTCCGAGTCATTTGGCTTACCGACTGGAAAACCAAGACCAACCAAGTTTGGCAGAAATGACTGAAGCTGCTATCAAAGTACTTTCGCGCAATCCTAAAGGATTTCTTTTGTTAGTCGAAGGGGGCAGAATCGATCATGGGAATCACGAAAATCGAGCACAGTAAGAAACTCTTATTGTAATTGTAACTATTTCTACTATTAAAATTAACGACTCAGTCATAATGTTATTGGTATTTAATATGGAACTAAACTGATGTAGATTATTTCCTATTGTTGAACCTAAAGTTAGAGGTGGAATGTTGTTTATTAAATTTTCCGACCCATTCAGCTATACTTTTAAATGAGTTGGTGATACGATTACATTTTTGATTTCATACCGATTACAGATACGCGTTAACTGAAACTAGATGTGGATAATACTGCAAAAGTAAGTGGTAATCTAGTTTCATTTTTAAGCATTTGAGTAAACAATCAGTCACAATTTAGTTAACATAATGAAGAATAATATCGAAGTTGCATTATGATTGGTAGTTTGTATCCGTTTGAAAGGTTTGTCGAATTCACTCTTATACGTATCGGCATCGTGTGCTTGATGAAAAGTATTTAATTTTCATATGAGTTAAAATTAGAGACAGCATATGGATATGCAGAGATGGAAAGATGGAAAGATTCAAACAATATTCATTTTTATATTATAATTTATTTCATGTAGTTCAATAAAGATTCCACTGTAACTATGACACTTTTTACCATAGACAATTGAATGGTTGAATGCAACTGTATATGTAATAAGCACTTTCATTACTTAGCAATGATTTCATTTGAGAAATTATTTTCCATTATACAAATAGAAAGGTATATATTGTTTAATTTTTATTTTATTACAATAAAATAACCATTGTAGAAAGCATTTTATGGTTATTCAATTAAGTGTAATCTGCAGTAGATTACACTTAAATTACACTTAAAAGCTAGATAGCTGGATTGTTTATTTCAAGAGTTACACCACTCAACTGATTAGTTCCTAATACAATCAAATGAGTGATAATATTCACCATTAAACTGTATCAAGCCGAGCATGGAAACATGTGACGTATTTACTTATCTAAATATTCAATAATTATTGCTCTAACTCAATCCATAGATTGTACATCAGTCTGTACATGTTGATTGGTGATTAATTGTTATTCTATGTCATAGAATTTTACCAAACTAAGCGAAATAATAGAATTTGTTTTCAATAAAATATTTTAAAATCTCTATAGTTAACACTTACAATACGATTTTCAAGGTTTGCTGCTATCGTGTGTATACTATCAAGCAAACGTGATTCTAAGGATCGTTTTTCATCTTGACATTGTTGAATAGATACTTGAATTTCATTCTGTAATTCGTTGATCTTTTGTTGTAAACGTCTTTCAACATCGGCAATTTGTTTATATAATGTTTCCTCTAAACGCTGAACAGTTGAGTTAAATTTAACATTATCACGATCAGTCTGGTTTGTTATTTCAGCAAACTATGAAAGTTGAGGAAAATAAACAGTGAAAATGATAAATTTCGGGTGTATTAAGTTAATTCAAAGACCTAAACTTATGATGCTGTAAAACTTCCCTATAGTCCTTTGAAGGTTAAACTACTGTACTGTGAATAAATATTAACTATCATCCTACATTTCACCTGAAGTCGTTATGCACGACTTTCACTTATTAGGATATATCTCTACAAGTTTACGTTGCATGGAAATATTAGTGGTAGTTCAACTCTTAACTTTATGTCATGCATTCACTGGGTTCGATGCAAGATAACTGCAATCTTCACTTGATGCTAAGTCAGTCATTAGTATCGTGAAACGTGGCGTATATGTGCACTAGTTCAAGTTACCACATCACACCAGTACAGTGAAACGAATTTATCAAGATGAGTACCAAAAAATCATAAACTGGTATATTCGACACTAAAATAAACATTGCTCATAAGGAATATGACTTGAGAAGAGAGAATGATCATTCAGAATAATAAGTATAGAGCAATGTCGAAACTTAGGATCCAAGATAAAATCAAAAAGTAGATCTGATAATCTATAGAAATTATAACAATGAATTATCACGAATTTCGTTACGAATAAAGGTGTATGATATTCATTAAGACGATTAAGATAAATTGATTTCATTAAATGTTTTTACATTGAAATCATGTTGGTGTTGTGAATAGTGAAGATAAAGTGAATATACTGTTCGTTTGAGGATAGAAGTACATTGTGTCCTGACAAATTTGTAAACGCATGCTTTGATGATAGATGTATTATTGTGTGTTGGTGGTCATCTGCAAGACAGTTCTTGACCGGATTCCAGAAAACATCCAACTGTATAACCATAGAGGCGAACAATTACAGAATTGGCTTTGAAGTATGATAACAAATTAGGTCATGTTGACGTTACACTAATGATTGAAACGTTTCAAGTAAAGTTTCGGTTGTTGAGAGGTTGAGTGAATTTAGTATAGGTTGCGAGAAAATAATGAGTGACCGAATGATCTCAAGGCCATAAAATCAGTCAACGTGTTTCTATTAAAAGAGAACGTAGTATAGCACAGGGGTACTTTATCAAGCAACAGGCATTCTAAAGGATGGATACAAGTGAACCATTTGGCTCGAGTTTTCTGGAAGCAGTGGTCCAAGTATTATGTTTCAATGTCACGATTTATATACAAATGGAAAAGTATGAGATAAGGTAACTTGATGGTGATATGATTCCAGTATTTTCTAGAGAGACAAATGACCTTTCTAACTGGTACGGAAAGTATTATCTGATAAGACGAATGCAACTGACGACAATAAAAGGAATATTAGTAAAAGTGTGATAATTAAAAGTAGTTGAATTATTATACTAAATAGGAATCCCCGAAATATCGCAATTTAGACCAAACAGAACTATATGAGCACAAACGAACGTACTGTGTTTGGAGCTCAAAATCAAGGAGATATCAAATACAAAGGAATCATTAGTTCTTAGAAACACCACAGAGAGACGCAAAAAGTCTTTCTTCTTCAGGCGTACATGGTAGATGATTCCTCGGATGGCTAGGCATACTACTGTAAGGCATGAAGCCAGTTTGCTTTTGAATGCTATTTTATTGTTATCGACTGCTTGTGATACCCGTTCTTCCGTCGATTGGTGCTGCTGATTTATTCGTTTGTGAAAAAGCCAATGTTCTTATGGTTAAGACTGTTAGAAGAAGTGTAGCACACACCAGGAGAAGGACTGAAAGTATCCGATCTATTGAAAACTGTTATATCGAATATCAATAATTTCATTATCTTTTGGATGCAATTGTTTCACACAAATTTCTAACTTGTTGGTGTATAACCTTGACCTCGAGTGTCTAGGTGTCACATTGTTTGGCTTGGTATTTTGGAAATTTTGCTCAGAAACCCAAAAGTTGAAGACTTGTTGTGTAGTTGTTATAATTATTAGTAAGACAATATATTTAGACTGATTGCTTCTAATTTTCAGATAAACTTTTGTACTTGCCCTGGTACGGCCGAGAGTGTAGAGGGCCCACCCGCCTTTTCGAAATGCTCTCACATGGCCACGCGTATATAGTCTCTGCCAAGGAAGCCCTACTAACTGCCTTCTCGTGACACCGGTGTTGTTTACGAAATTAGGAGGACGAAAAGAGAATGTCTGGCGTTTTAACCGGGCCGGTGGACACGGGGAGTACATCTAGGAGAGTTGGAAAACTCTGATACCAAATCAATGGTTCACATGGGCTCCAGTATCCTGATGGAACGAATGGCGTATGAACCTATTGTTGGTCACCGGCTACCATGGGACTGCATCTCCTCACGATGCTCCACTACCTTGTGGGTTAGACCTTTAGGTCAAAGGGTTCAGGTGTGGCCCCCTAAGAAGACAACCTGCTTCGGTCTGGGCATCCGGGCAGTATCACAGCCCTCACACAAATAAGTGAAATGTCGATTTCTACTAACAATACTATTGACGCTCCTACCAAAAATCAGACAATTTACATTATTATTATTCACGTCGCTTGTTCACTCCCTTTTATTCCCAATTTGTGTATCCTTACTTTTCAACTTATGCAGCAGTTCTCCCTTGGTGGAAACTCTGTTCTATCTAAGCGATCTCCAGTCACTGTATGGTCGAAAGTGAATGCTTCCACTGAATACGAATACTGATGTAATTACTATAAATCATCGAACATGTCCGTTAACAATCAGGTTCATATATTATGAACACTAATTACTTAACTGTGGCATTTGCAGAAACTAATGATTTGTAAGTATTTATTTGAGCACTAATTTTGAAGTCTAAATATAATACGTTCATTTGTGCTCATCTAGTTCTACCTGCCTTAAATTGCACCATTTCTGGAATTCTTTGTTAATACATAAATCTGAATAATTCTAATTCTAATATTAACCAACATCTCTACAAGTGACATTCTGTTCTGAATATTATTTCGTCTAATTATTTCATCATTACGAATGTCAAAAATCAAAGTAACGTTAATTGGTTGTATTTGACCAGTGCATTAATTCAAAAATAAGTGTTTGTATATCCATAAATCATTTGATGAACTTTTGTCTAATCTAACCTGATAAATATTACAAATAATAAATATACTTACATGATAAACATGAAATTAATAAGTTGAATAAGATACCACGAAATATACACTAATGTATGAAAGTGTACAAAATAACACTGAGAAATAGTAAATAATAAAAGTTATTCAGATAAAGTCCTCTGAGTCGAGATCCATTGTTTCCTTTGTCACAGTGTGACTGATTCTTGTATGGTCCGATACAAAGCGAGTACATAGTTGCATGTGCAATAAACGTATTATCCAATGAAGAGTGAAATAGATCACTGAAAGGTCCACTAGCATAAATAGGTACATCCTCAGCACTATGTGTAGAAGTACTGAGTCTCACCAGTGATTCTGCTGTATAGTTGCTTGCGAACCTATCTTCTGTTGCCGGATCCGATCGAGGTGCACCTAATATACCTCTTGGTCCATTGAAAAAGGAGGATATGAGATATGATTTATTATCATCTCCCTGTAACACAAAATAAGGCAATATTAGAAAATCTCGCTCCACTGAATGTTACAATATTTCTCACACAGTCTACTTTTATTGTATATCACATAGTATTTGAATGCGTATTAATATTATTATAATAGTAGAACCAGATGAGAAATTATTGGAAAGAATATTCTTCGTTCGTATAATTGTGTTTTAACATAATGGGAATTTTTCAATGACAAATAGTTATTAGTGACGCAAGCGACACTGTCTATTAAGTAAGCTATTCAAGGGGCATAATAAACATAAACGTTTACAGGTTCAACTGAAGGTGAGATCGCTATATTATAACGAACTCAGGTTATTATATTTCATTTGTTAAATGGCGAGAATCCGTTGTCGAATTCGTTAATAAAGTATGTTAACGATAAGGAAGTAGCCAATCTTTTGATTGCCTTCCGAATATCTGAATAATCCGTATCCACTTAACAACATTTCGATACTCATCAAATCCTTTGTGAAACTGGCTATCATGACGAATATACATCAACTGAACGACCTCAACAAACGTCTCATGCAAAAGGAAACTAAGTTTACGAACAGTCATTGTATGCATTCTTTGCTCAAAAAATTGTTCCAGTGTTATACGTGAGCTTTTATATTCGACCTTACTGCAGGCAAACCTTTCAAACAGATTCCAAACTGCCAATCGTCATGCAACTTCGATTTTATTCTCCAATATCTTAGCTAACTTATGACTGATTGTTTACTCAAACGTTTAAAAATGAAACTAGATTACCACTTACTTTTGCAGTATTATCCACATCTAGCACACTTGTATTCCTTGTCGGATAGCCGACAACTCCGTATGAATGAGAATGGTCCGCTGTTACTAATAGTAACGTTTCTTGTTGATCAACAAGTGACAATGCTTTCTCGACGGCTTTTTCGAACTCCAACGTTTCAGTTAACGCGTATCTGTAATCGGTATGAAATCAAAAATGTAATCGTATCACCAACTCATTTAAAAGTATAGCTGAATGGGTCGGAAAATTTAATAAACAACATTCCACCTCTAACTTTAGGTTCAACAATAGGAAATAATCTACATCAGTTTAGTTCCATATTAAATACCAATAACATTATGACTGAGTCGTTAATTTTAATAGTAGAAATAGTTACAATTACAATAAGAGTTTCTTACTGTGCTCGATTTTCGTGATTCCCATGATCGATTCTGCCCCCTTCGACTAACAAAAGAAATCCTTTAGGATTGCGCGAAAGTACTTTGATAGCAGCTTCAGTCATTTCTGCCAAACTTGGTTGGTCTTGGTTTTCCAGTCGGTAAGCCAAATGACTCGGAGCAAACAAACCTGAAAATCAATACGTGAGATTATATCTGAATGGAATGCCGTAAAATAAACGGTGGTGTCAGTAAATCAACACACATTGGACCATTTAACAAACCACGTTAAAGCTTCGGAAATCTTACAGACTTGAAAGGGATCATCGAACCAATTAGTACGAAAACGGCTGAATCGAATGTGTGCTCAACACAGATGAACGATACAGGAAAAGACTACGATTTTTGGTATCACAAAACCATTCAATCACAGTCGGATTCACGTATCTGCAGTCTTAACATTCAGTCGTACTCGAACTGCCTGTCCACATAATCGAATCATCACAAAACACATTTATGAAAATCATTAGACATAAAGCATTAGAAAAAAGTCAACAAATTATTTCTAGGAAATAACAACTTTGTGATGGTGGCCAGAAGTCAAATTTTCACGGGACGTACAAAATGATACCCATTTTAACTTTTGATTGATGCCTAAAACAACTGCGCGTACAGTCGATAAGGCTTTAGGCAGCTTCATTTTGAAGCATAATTAAAAGACAAAGAGTTGTTTACTAGTTGTCGATCCACATTATTACTGTGTAGCAAAACTCACGAATCAAAGAACCTACCCAAAACGTAGTCAACCGAAGACCAGTTGGTTCGTTTAAACTCAGAGTTCGTATGTAAGAGAACATGCTTGCGATTCATTTTAGTCTGTATCGCCTTCCATTTATGTAAGAGGTTGCGTGAATCAGAGCGTTTCCCCTTCATGTTGAAAATGGTACTGTCTGACGGACCATAGAATTCGGTTGCTCCACCTCCCATTATTACGTTGACGTTAGAAGCGTTGGACAGTAGTTGTGTAGCAGCGTCTGTGCAGTGGAATCCGTGCTCGTTTGATGGACTGAATGAGAGAGAATAGAAATAAGCGATTATGTTAGTAATAATAATAATATTAATAATAATAAAGTTGTTGATGATGATGATGATGATGATGATGATGATGATGATGATGATGATGATGATGATGATGATGATGATGATGATGATGATGATGATGATGATGATGATGATGATGATGATGATGATGATGATGATGATGATGATGATGATGATGATGATGATGATGATGATGATGATGATGATGATGATGTTGATGATGATGATGATGATGATGATGATGATGATGATGATGATGATGATGATGATGATGATGATGATGATGATGATGATGATGATGATGATGATGATGATGATGATGATGATGATGATGATGATGATGATGATGATGATGATGATGATGATGATGTGATGATGATGATGATGATGATGATGATGATGATGATGATGATGATGATGATGATGATGATGATGATGATGATGATGATGATGATGATGATGATGATGATGATGATGATGATGATGATGATGATGATGATGATGATGATGATGATGATGATGATGATGATGATGATGATGATGATGATGATGATGATGATGATGATGATGATGATGATGATGATGATGATGATGATGATGATGATGATGATGATGATGATGATGATGATGATGATGATGATGATGATGATGATGATGATGATGATGATGATGATGATGATGATGATGATGATGATGATGCTGATGATGATGATGATGATGATGATGATGATGATGATGATGATGATGATGATGATGATGATGATGATGATGATGATGATGATGATGATGATGATGATGATGATGATGATGATGATGATGATGATGATGATGATGATGATGATGATGATGATGATGATGATGATGATGATGATGATGATGATGATGATGATGATGATGATGATGATGATGATGATGAAACCAGTCATTTGTGATGACAATGAAAATTCGAAGATGGCTATTCTATGGCAGGTATTCAGAAGGTATCAATTTTTAAATGAATCAAACTGCTATTAACTTTTTCGTGTCAAAATTCTGTTGACCACTACACTCATTTTACTACAAAGGCTACTATAAATAACTGTGCATGTCTGTCGACATAAGCAGCATACACCAAAACTACAGATTGTATTTGATCTAATTTTGAGTCACACCATCAAACTTTAGTATTGGACGATGAGAAGTTAGCTACCTCAAAGGTGTAGATAAGGCATATTTTCACTCCTGATTACTGCGTAACCTGGTGTACTAATCAAACTAGATCTACATGAGTTTTCACATTTTGTATAAACCAGAAGCGGTTGTAATTTCTATTCAAACAGTAGGTTGAATTGATAAATTAATATGGGTAAGCTGTTATATATATTCATCAGTAAGTTGGCAATCGATTCATTACAACTTGTTTTATGCTCATATCGAGCTGTGTTTGTATGCCAATGCAATTCGTGAACACCGAATATTTTATTGTGAATATCACTGGGTGATTTACTTATCCTGAATATCCTGGAATCAATTGTAACGTATATATAAGACAACCCATTTTGAAATTCTGTATATAGTTAAATAAACAAGTAAATTTATATAGATGAATAACGAATTAATGGTGTTTAATTCATTTAGATATCACGTGGGAGGAGGTGGCCGACCAAATGAATGATAAAGTAATCTACGTATATTCCCTTGACATTTTTGAGGCGGACTTATTATAAACTCATTTGTAAAACCCAAGTTCATGTTCACTGTCTTGAACCAAACATTTTCATATAGAGATGATAATGGTGCTATCATTTTATCGGCTGGAATGGCGAACGGTAGTTTCAATCCTATGTATTCATGACTGTGGATAGCCCAAATAAGAAAGTAATGATTGGGAAGTTTATCCTATTTAGGATCAGAGTAATCTGACATAAAGTAACAATAAAGCACTTTAAGGGATAAAGGCTTTATAGCTTACGGAAGAACATGAAATTTCACTTCAAATACATAATTCCTTTTGAGGGATATGAAACACATCATTTATCGGTACAAACGTAAATATATAGATCCCGTGTACTACACGATCACATTTTAAGGAATACGAAATCTCACCAATTCTATACATTTCATTCACTGTGTATTGCAAAAAGCCGGGTTCTAACATTAATTCCTCTAGGCTTGTAGTACTTAGGCAAAACACTAACTGTAAACGGAGTTCATTGCAATAAAAACCTGCACACGTAATCTATGTACTTTATCACATTAAAACTAAACATAAACGTAAAGTCTAAGATATTCCAAACTTACGCTTTCGACTCCCAATCTCGATGTAACATATTTGCATACGCTGCTGCGGGTGTTGCATGAGTAACTCTCGCAGTTGTAACTATTCCAGTGGAAAATCCTGCTTTGGAGGCATACATGATAGAAGATTTCGCCCTTTCTAATTCTTTCAATTCAGTACATTTACAGCACTTCACTGTTCCCGTGATACCAACGGTTTTATGAGGGCTTTTCACACCTTAAAATAATTTAAAATCAGCATAAGATGCAGCAAAAATTACTCATCAATTGGAACGACAGGAAACTAAATTTCTAAGTGAGCGAATTTGTATATATCTCGTCACAATAAATTTATTCATCTTTGACAGTATAGTGATCAGCTCACAACGTAGCATATTATACTTCCAACTCAAGTAAAATCAACATTTCTTTGATGTATATCAGTGAACTATGAAAACTGTATTTGATACTCGACCTTCCGAAATCCTAATATGTACACTGCAAAACATGTTCTTTGTTTGAAATGGACTTTGGTTCGATTCTTCGACCGATTAAAATATATTATTAAGAGTATTTAATATTTCGAAAGCTTTAGTCTAGTATATTTTCCATAATTGACAAATATCAAGTGGGAAACATTGTAAAAGAAGTATCTCCATCCACTGGTTAGTTGCCCTAATTTAGCTGATGAATTCACGATCAAGTTCAAAGCTTTTTATCGTAATAGAGTAGACCAAGAAGAGGAGGCGAGTTTTTATCTCCACTGCATTTGGTTTTATCCAGATGATAAAATTATGAGAAACTCTGATCAACAGAAGTAGTTGATGGAGTGCGAACTTCATTAGTATAGATGGGATAATTAAATACTGATCAGTAACATCAAAATCCATCTGTACCACACCTATATGGATGAGAATGAAATCTTTCAAGTAAGACTAATTATACATTTATTTATTCTCCACATTCCGCCTACATTGTACAGAAGAATTGCAGAAACAATTAAGTAAACGAGGCTGTCTACAGAATAGTAACTCGCAAACAAATTTTCAAGTGTATTTAGTTTCACTAGCTTCAAATATACACATCGTTCTAGGATCATCGGAACGCTCCGACTTTCATCACACAGGACATGTATAGTTGCTTGGTTATTAGTGTATTAAAATATGACAATGTAAATTTACTAAGGCATGAAGTAGTTGTTTCATCAGAAATATTAGTTCACTTTACTACTTACCTGACATAAAGGCAGTCGCCGCAGAACCTGAATCTGTTGTCAGTCTATCTGAGTTGAATGTACGGACAAGTGATGCAACAGGCCAGTTCTCCCATACTAGTTGTACATCACCACCTAAAAGATCCATCTTCTCCGCTTTCAAATATCTTGCTCCAGTAACAGTGCTCAGGCTCATACCATCACCAATAAATAAGATGACATTTTTTGATCGTTTGAGTAATAAGTGAGATGATGATTGTTCAAATTTATTAAATCTCTCATCTGCTAACCTCTTCCAAGTTCCAGGATCTGTGACATTCAATGATGACGATTTGCACTCAATTTTGTACAGGGATAGTATGACTGCTATGAAAAATAGTAAGGGTTTTGGAGCTGTCGATAAGACATTTGGAAGCATATTTTGTCTTACGAGGTTTACAACTTTTGTCGTTTGATTTTGTTCAATTAAATACTGCCTTACAAACCGAAACTTTCTAAATTTTGTCATGCACTCACTTCTCATTGGTTTGTTTTTGGATTACCTAACAAGTATATGTAAATTGTCGATTTCAACCATTCACATGGCTCAAATTGCATCCATTATTCTAAATTTTAATGGGTTGGTTTAATTGTTGTTGTACTAAACACACTATGTTAAATTGTTGATTATCAGTAATATTTTTCTTAGTCTACGTATCAGAGCTAAGTAAATATAGTGTTTATATGAATCAATGATTTCTTTTTATTGATGACTGTTTTGATTTTGAATTTCAAATACAGTACATTCGTTCGTGCTCATCTAATACTTCTTGATTAAATTTCGTTATTCCAGGGATTACTAGTTCATACCATAAATCAAATACTTCTGAATATCACATTGGCGTAGCGATAGAGCCTGTGATGGAATGGTTGAATGTACATTCAGATTTTAATGCTTTTGTGGATTACATGGAGATGTACGCAATCTGGTCTATGAGCAAGGAAGATGACGAAGATTTTATTATTGTTGCCCATTTCCTTACATTCATCGGTGAAGAAGCATACAGCCTAATAAAGACTTTGGCATTTCCAGACAATCCGATTTCACTCCTTTACGCTATTTTTCATTCTATGGTGTGATGCGGTCTCGTTTGCTTGTATATAAACCAATTATGTCTAAAATGTATAAACCATGCAGTGGAAGATGAGATGGTGTTCTGGATTCAATTGGCAGGGAAAGGGAAGAGGAATCAATAATGACTCAGAGTCGACTATAGGCTGCTCGTACTTGTTATTGCGTCATTAGTTTGGCACGGGACCGAGGTCAAATAAGTCGGTATTATATTGGCGATTTAGTCACGGGATATTTGAAGGGCCAAAGGACATAACAGATTTTTCTGTCTTTCAAAAATCTAGTCAGTTCTACACTAGCCACTGAATTCGAAGATATGAAGGGATTAGTAAATGGATAGCTCCTGACACAAATGCGAAACATTTTAGTGAAAAGAAGCAAATACGAAATTGTTTAGAGGCTGTGTTTTATGCCTAAATACATGAGAAGAAACCATGGACACAATTAAACGCAACCGTTTTATTGGCCAATCACGTTACTACAACACCGGGAAGACTGTTCTGGTTAGTGTTGTTTGTTTTTAAATAATTTAATCTATTTCAGATAACATAAAAGCTAAACAATATACAGAGTTTTTCATAAATTAAAAGAACCCTCGACTGGATTATAAAAGATCCACAAATATCCAGATTTCCATTCAAACAATGCTGTGCTGGTTGTTCGTATGAAACATCAATAACCATTTTTAATTATGCATAATACTAAAATTTAGACTTGTAGTTATCGCATGAATTAGTGTGCTGTTTGTATGAACTGGTAATGGTTTTTTAATTGGTTACACACTTTACTCATAACTCTAAAATAATACATTCACGTGCCTGTACTAATTTTTCCTCTCTTCAAGAGTTGTTCCATTTGTAACTACAAAAGTATGCACTGGATAGATTCGGGAAATTCTACAACATTAAACATATTCAGTACTACAACAAATTCTAATCACAAATTTCCAAACATAATAGTTCTTTATAGCCATCCAAAATTACATAATAAGTGTCTGAGAAACTAACTGAAAACTTGTTTCTCAATAAAATGTTATGGATGAGTAGTAAGTATTGTAAATCAAATATAACTAATCTGTGAAATTAAAAGCAACAAGCTATATCTCAAGTCTGTAACATTTCTTTAACTGATGTAAATCATTGAAGTGAACTTAGCACGAACATCATAGTTGGTAATAGCCAAATATTATCATCCACTTCTTCTACTGTCTACATAATATTATCTACCCCCAACCACAGAACTTTGAAAATCTCTTGTCATCTGAATAGCTAAACCTAAAAAGCAACACTTCTACTCACGTTTGTTTAACTAAGAACTGATTTGGAGTAAATGGCATGTCAGTTAGTTGTATCTTAATGTTTGTTAATGAATACTACATTATTTAACCTATATTTCGTTTGAAATATGGTACTTTACAAGTATTTCGCATACGACTTTAATTCCAAGTAAAGAAAAAAAAAAGAAAAACTACCTACAATAAACTAACAAATATGGTAAACAAATACTTTCACAGAAATTAGTTATATGAAGGATAGTTATCATTTCAGTTACATACACAAATAGTCAATAACAGTATTGATATAATAAAACTTTCCGAAAGATACAACATAATTATAAATGTGACTCAAAAATTCAGCCTTTATTAATTTTTTGGGTAAGACAGAATCAAATAATTCACTATACTGTTCAATTTCTGAATAATAGTTAATTAGCATTTCAATCGAGAATGCTACAATCAGTAAGAATTCTTTCAGTTAAATTAGTTATGTTCGCTTTTATTAAGAGTTTGGAACAAAGTTACAGCAGGATCGCTACTGGCTTCTATTATGAACGATATCTGATAATCTCTCGAGCCACTGTGTTGCACAATCCCTCGAACCCCGACCGCGGAGTCGAGAAAGACCAATAGAAGCCAATCCTGTACAGCTTTCTTCCATATCACAAAACCTTGTCATACACTTACGACTTCTCCGCCTTTTTCAACCGGCCACAGCTTCAGTAAATAATGCACGACGCGGAATTCGCTGAGATGAAATTTATGAAACATGTACAAGTCACCGAAGTTGGTGTTTCTTGATAGTGATAATAACTGAGTTGTTATCTCCATGTCAAAACACACAATTCTGAATATCTGCATTACCAACATGGAGTTACCAGTGGATGTCGGCAATCCTCCGGAGACAACGATAATCAAACACAGAAAGTCGTCTGACATCCTCAACTTGGAGAGGCCAGGTTTCACAAGCTTAGAGCAAAACCGCTCCCACCAACACGTTGTAGGTCCAATCTTTAACTGCCAGAATAGCATCATCAAGGCACCAAAGAGGGTCTAGATTGACATGTTCTTATCTGGCCTTCACTACACATCAATTGATCTCATCACTCACACCACCACAAGCAGTTACACAGCTACCCACATTCATGACCTTCCCGACAACATCAGTCTGCTCACTACCCCGGGTGAGTGCAGTTTTGGTTCCCGCTGGTCTTGTTAAAGTGCTATCCATTTGGATGATATTAAGCACATGAGATACCTACGAAAACTGATTTTTAACTGACTGAGTGAAGGTTGCATGAGTTGAGTATCATCGCACAGTAAAATAATGTCATCTGCATACTGGAGGTCGAGAAGTCTTTCCCCAAGCGACAGATCTACACCACAATTACCTACATCCATCAGAACGTCATAGATGGCAAGCTGGAAGATGAACGGTTAGATTGGGCAGCCCTGCCTATCCCCACTGGTTTAATGGAACAATGAGGGGAGGTGGTTGTATGCTCTCACTCTGCCTGAGGTGTTACTATATAAGGCTTTCACAACGTTGATGAACTCCAGCTTAGTGGGACAAAAACACCAGACGAAGATGTCACAAGGTCCCCAGATAAACGCATGTGAAATGAACTTTCCGAATAGACGAAGAGAGAGCAAATTTGTTGTACTACACGAAAGTCTTCAATAAGAGTCTCGGATAGACAAAGGATATCGATGTTTAGACTTTCTAGAGGCAAAGTGAACCCTATCTGTTGCCCGGTTTGAATTAGTGTGCAGACGTTGTAGGAGGCCACGTTGAATATGTGCTTTCTCAGTCAGTCAGCTACAACATAGGACCAGGCACACATATACATCGGTCCAAGTTGCCATACCTCGTTAGCACAACAACATGAACACCGGATTCGTAGAAGGAATTAATTTAGTGGTGGTAGTATATAAGGATATAGTACAGGAAGGAAGAAAGTTATGAAGCGATTTTAATCTCAAGGTTTAAGGAAAGATAAAGAGTGTATACACCTACGCCATTGTGATCGATTCTGAGCCAATGTCACCTGGAGTCTCCAACCATTGGATACGACAGTCACGCGGACCACAACCAGGTAGTCTGCATCTACCAACATGGCTCAGACTAGAAGTTTGTGACTTCAAGCACCAATGCCATGTTTTGGTTTGGGCGCCCGTAACTCTCTTCCAACCATTGCCAATACCAGTCAGCATTGCGCGACGTGGTAATCGGTGTTCAGGCATACGTAACACGTGGCCCAACCATCTCAGTCGATGAAGATTCACCACCTCATCAACTGATTTACCATCATTCCCTAATACCCTGTGTCTAACCTCACTATTACTTACCCGGTGATCCCAACAGACGCGAGCAATATTTCTAAGGCATTTGTGGTCAAATACTAGTAACTTACAAGTACCTTCTACTCTTAATTGCCATGTTTCGCAGCCGTAAAGTAGAACAGAGCGAACTACTGCACAGTATACTCGTCCCTTAATTGATAGACGAATATCTCGTCTTCGCCATAGGTGACATAACTTGGCAAAAGCCAAACGAGCTTTTTGAATCCGTGCTGAGATTTCGTCAGACACCAACCCATTAGGGCTGATCAGACTTCCAAGATAAGTGAAGTTGTCCACGCGTTCGACTACTTCACTCCCTATCCTTAGTTCAGGTGTTGACGCAGGCCAGTCCTGGAGTAACAATTTACATTTGGATGGGGAGAAACACATCCCAAACAACTTGGCATTATTACTCAGTTCCAACAGAAGACTCTGCATTTTATCAGCGTCTTCATCAAACAGGGCTATGTCATCTGCGTATTCTAAGTCGATAAGTGAACCTCCTGGCAGAAGATCAATTCCTGAAAATTCATCCGACGAGAGTGTTATTTCCAGCAACAGATCTATAATGAAGTTAAACAAAAATGGGGATAGTGGACAGCCTTCACGGACACCACTTGAGGTTGTAAAATCAGATGACAGTTCGCCATAAGCTCTCACCCGACTGGTAGTGTTCGAGTAAAGAGCCTTCACAAGATTTATGTACTTCCCAGGTACACCTTTCAATGACAGACACTGCCACAGAACCTCTCGGTCTACAAAGTCAAATGCTGCTTTCAAGTCAAGAGGCTACGAACTTAACCATCAAAACTGTCCTGCAAATAACAGTACACTTTACAGTCAACATGTAAACTCGCTTCCCCTGTACAGTTCGCATCAGAAAGTACTCCAACCCTTTCCTCCTGGATAAACTCCCCAAGCAACTTCACTAGCTCATTTGATACATGCTCCAGTAACTCTAGCTATCAAAATACAGAGCTATTGAAAAACACTCAATTCATTACTTCAAACATACATCACTCACGCTAGGGTCATGACATCTTTAATCGAGACACTCCCACTCACTTTAACTTAGTAGGCCACTTGTTTAATATGTGTCTTATCAACGCTAGGTCGGTCTGCAATAAAAAGACTGATTTAGCTCTGTTTGCTTCCATATATCAACCATCACTTATAATGATATCTGAAGCATGGACTAACAGTAATATTTCCGATCTAAGTATATCTCTTGATAACCACCTCCTATATAGAAGCGATAGATTGAAAAAACGAGGCGGAGGATGCCTTATTTATGCTCACTTTAGCTTAAACTCACTACTATGCAATATGCCTGAACTAAACAAAATGAAGGACTCGGTGTGGATTGTTTTAAAGCCATCAAATTCCATTACCTTACTGTTCGGCTGTATCTACCAGCAACCTAACTTGGCAGTAGGTGAAATAGCAGTATTATCAGAGGTATTCACAATAGCATCATCCCTTCCATTCACAGGCAAGCTCATTTGTGGTGACTTCAACATGCCTGAAATTTCTTGGTTCCCATTCAAAGCTCCGAAAAGTTATGAATCATTTATTGAATGTCTAGAACTAGGATGGTGGACTCAATATGTTAGTAGCCCTACCAGACATCAAAATATCTTGGACTTAGTCTTTAACAGTGGCCTCACCCCCAATACTGTGTATATTGGAAAAAAGTTTCCAGGTAGTGATCATAACACTGTCGTATGTAGCCTTAATATAAAAAACACAAACGGTAGACGTAAAAATGTAACCCTTCGTAGAAACTATCGCAAGGTAGATTGGAATAATTTTCACAATTACCTAAGAAGCACTGACTGGGGAACATTCTTTACTGTAAACAATACCGACACACTAACCAATATATTTTATCACAACATCGAAAGTATCATCAACATCCATCATCATCATTAACATCCAAATGCCCTGGTAAGGCCGAGAGTGGGGAGAGTCTACTCTCCCTCTCGAAATGCTCTCACATGGCCAGCGAATATATAGCCTCTGACAGGGAAGTCCTACTCTGCCTTCTCGTGGCGGGGGTGTTGTTTACGAAAGTGAAAGGACGAAAAGCGAATGTCCGGCGCTTTAACCGGGTTGGTGGACACGGAGAGTCCACCTAGGGGAGTTGGAAAACCCTGATTCCAAACCAATGGTGCACATGGGCTCCAGGATCCTGATGGAACGAATGGCGGACGAACCTGTCATTGGTCAACGGCTACCATGGGACTGCATCTCCTCGCGATGCTCCACTGCCTTGTGGATCAGACCTTTTGGTCAAAGGCTCGGGGTGTGGCCCCCTAAGAAAACCACCTGCTTCGGTTTGGGCACCCGGGCAGTATCACAGCCTACACACAAATTATTTTGTGTGGCGCATATGTACCTGGTGCCCTTTTGTACCAATATATATGTGTTTAAATAAAAATAATAAAACAACAAAATCGCACCTTTAGAGTACTGGAGACCTAAGTTTTCTAAAGATCTGTATATACCGGTCGGTACACGAAGACGTCTGCAGAGACATTGTGCTCGCTTCCACAACTCTAATGACTTCTCTTTAGTAACGATGACAGAAATACTTGTCCAAACAGACGCAATAAGTACACAAAAAGCAATCGAACATGAAAAACGTGCTGTCGAACTTAGTAATAACTCCTCAGCACTCACCACACTCTTTCAAAATAAACTTAAACGTTCTAAGTCGAGAGGAAACATATTTATTAAAAACAAACAAGTATACGAACATCCTAAACTTGTTACGGAACTATTTAATGAACACTTTTGTTCCTCATTAACTGATGAAAAACCACTTAATGATTCAGAACTTATCACAGCATTTGCCTGTGAGATTACTAACGTAGACTTCAATGTACAGAATATCTCTAAGGCAATTAGTACATTGAAACACTCCCACACTGATGGACCAGATGGTATTTCGGCTAGCATGCTAAAACGTGGAGGCGATGATATGTGTGTTTTATTACTCAAACTATTTGCGATATCACTCTTTACAGCGCATTACCCTACTGCCTGGAAAACTACACACATCATTTCCAAAATTAAAACAGGACCTGAAGCAAATGTTAAAAATTACCGACCCATAAACATAACTTCAGTGGTGTCTAGAGTGATGGAGAAAGTAGTTAAGGCGGCGTTAATCCATCATGTAATTACTAATAATCTCATCTCGGTCTCCCAACATGGATTTCTTAGGTCCAGATAATGTGATACATGCCTAGTGGACTACATGAATGATATAACTCTGAAACAAGACAATGGACTCCTTGTATCAGTCATATTTTTAGACTTTAAGGAAGCTTTTGATAAGGTTCCACACAAACGGCTACCAGCCAAACTACGGTCCTTCGGAATCAACAACCCACTCTATTCATGGTTTGTTTCATTCTTAAAGGGACGTAAACAAATGGTAAAGTACAACGACTGTCTCTCATTACCTAGACCAATAACTAGTGGCGTCATCCAGGGAAGTGTATTAGGCCCATTTTTGTTTCTCATGTATATAAACGATATATGTAACATCATAAAATCTGAGAAACCATACTTATATGCTGATGATCTCAAAAGAGTATACAGCTATAAGCCTGAGGTTCTAAATGAAAGTGTACCCCTGATTCAAGATGATCTCAATAACCTAACTATCTGGAGCGAAAAGAGGCAATTACCATTTAACCTCCACAAATGCGGGATCATGCAATTTGAAAAGCACCCCTATGAACCCCAACTTTACTTAAATTAAAGTAAAGTCCAGACACTTAATTCAGTACACGATCTAGGAATAAATTACACAGGAAGCCTAAACTTTAAAGCACACGCCTCCTCTACTATTTCTAAAGCCAGACGTCTAATTGGCTTCATAACGAAAAATTTCTTCACGACAGATGCTAAGCTTATCCTTTACAAAATATGTGTACGACCTTGCCTAGAATACTGCTTTTATCTTCTCTAATATGAATAACACTGACAAAATAAGAGTAGAAGATGTTCAAAGACGCTTTACACGCCAACTGCTAGGAAGTGACACCACTCTTGATTACACAATTAGATGTAAGCACCTCTCTTTAGAACCTTTATGGCACCGTAGGTTAAGGAACAATCTGATATTTCTCTACAAAGTAATAAATGGACTGTCATTCCTAACCTCCTGCCCAACTATGACCCAGCCTATAGACTAAGAAACAATGCATATACACTATTTACCGAAAAACACCAAAAACAAATGCGTTGTAGGTTTTTTACAGTTCGGTATGGTTTATTGTGTAACAGGTTGTTAATATCTATCCGTAACTGTGACACCTTCACCAAATTTAAAAGGCTAACAACTCTGTTACTAAACTCTAAAGTACTTCACCATCTATTCCTTGAACTCCCGTCTACCAATGAGGCACTTTATTATGGACCGCCCAATATCTAGACGGGACAAGAATATAACGAACTCCTTTGTCGTTAGTATGAATATAGCAAAACTAAAGGAAACATGCTTTATCCTTTCCCACTATTTATTGATTATTAACCATGGCCTTCCGCTCCTAACCCTCATTTTCAGTTTCCGAATCTCTCTAATGGTTAAAATCAAATTATTCTTCCTAAGTGTCGTGTGCTTTTTATTTTTCTTATCACAAGTAGAAAGATAACTCACTAATCTTATGAATGCTGACCAACTAAGGCCGATCAAAAGAAGCTCATACGTCCTAAATTATTGTGAGTTGTTCAATGTTTTATTTTTCTTACCCTGAAAATTTTACAATATTCTCTTTCATATCCTCTGGTTTGCTATTAGCCCATACCATCTCTTAACCACATATAACCTGACTTGTCTCTCCTAACCCTCACCATTAGTTATCTTCATAGTAGTACGATATATTAAATGGATATCTAACCCATAATACAAATGCTATTATCATCTGATTTGCTTATAACATGGAACTTGTAGACACTGTATTCCAAACATGGTCCTTGATTAAAGCAATATTCATACCGACCACGAACGTAAGAAAGCCTAACATCATAAAAGGAGGGAGGGTGGCGTTACTGACCAGCAAACATGATGGTGGGGAGACAACTTCAATCCACCCGTGTCTGTGGAGCATAACATATTAATTACGGCTCCTTATGTCTAGTGGGATGTCACGAACCAACGGTATTGGTGCGAAATTATTCATGCAAAATACCACTTTGAATCATGTTAAAAAAGCTGAATTGCTTCCATTTCCCACCGAGTAATCTTAATACAAGCAAACTAGACAATTGGCTAAAAACGAAGCCCACTCTATACCCTATAAAATCTAAAAACAAAAAATAGTTCAAACAGCTTCTAAAGTAAAGGGAGACAGTCATTTGTACCGGAATACTGTTTTCCGCACTTTATTTTATAATTACACAATTCCATACTTCATTCTGAACTACCTTCATTTGTACAGTTTCTTATCCACTCATACCTTGCCCAGACTTATTTTTCTTCAACACGTTAGTATGTTCTTACCTAATAAGTACTTTAGTAACAGACAAATAGACTAAATGGTTATACCTTAACTATTCCTCCATGAATATTGTGTGCTCTGCTTTTCGTCCTTCCTTTTTCAGCCTCCTGCAGATACTCCACCGAAAACAGATATGGCACGGGTGACTTCGTCCTACACTGTTATTAAAGCTTCCGATATTCTAGAGGGATATAAGTTCGAAACTTCTAAAAGCCCCCAACTTCGCATGTATCTATTCTCGACCATCAGTTGTATGTTGCAACGCTACCTCCATAAAGTGCGCCAAGTGTGATATTGACATGTTCCTTACGAAAACCATTTACATTCAGATCTTATGAAATATCAACTCATTTGAGTAATTCTCAACAGCGAAAATTGTTTTTTGGTTAACAATTTGATCTTGCCTATAAACCGGCATGCCTCATGTAACAAACTGTTATTTGAGAATGAATTATTATTATTAAAAACTATCATTGTCGGACGCCGATAAGCGTGTCTGTGCTCTAAAACTTGACGAATGGTGAATATGTGGTCGATACAGCCACGACCAGGTCTGAAGCTAGCCTGATTTTCTCGTGTTTGCAGTTCACGAGTCTTAGTTAGGCGACCGATAATTATTGAGGCTAGTATTTTAGACACTATGTTAGTCAGACTAATCCCTCTATGGTCATCGCAGGATGATTTTGACCCCTTCTTATATATTGGGACAATCAGAGATTATGACCAGTCACATGGGATTACGTCCGTCTCCCAGATTTTAGCCAGAATATTAGTCAACCTAATCGCTAAAATTGGACCACCATATTTAAAGACCTCTGGAGCCAATCCATCTGGACCAGATGCTCTTCCTCGTTTAAGATTACTTATAGCCTTTTTAACTTCAAGTAGGGTCGGGGGGCCTACTTCAATGTTCCATTTAGGTTTTCTAGGAATAGTGGGTAGTTGTGCAGTAGCTGAAGGCCAGCTAAACTGCTCTTTAAAGTGTTCCACCCATCGTTCTAAAAGTTTGGGTTGAGAGCAGATAAGGGTTCCATCTTTTTCCGAGATTGTCTCACTTACACTTGACTTTTAGTTAACCTAGATCTAATTTCTTTACGCTTCTCATCGTGTTCAGAGCCTGATGGGATGAGTTTACGCGAATCCATCAGTGAAATAAACTTGGAAGAAATCCACTGGTTTTTTGGAGCCCTATGGTTTAAAAGACTAATAAATGTTACTGCTGTTTCTACAGCTGTTCGTATGTCTTTCCAAGCAGCATCTGTGTCAGTCTCGTTCACAGAACTGCCTATATGTGAACTCAGTTGTTTCTGGAATTCGCATTTGGCTTTCTCGTCCTCCAGTTCAATCCTAATGGGTCTTCTTAGTGTACTTTTCCTGCGTCCATTGAGACGCAGACAAATGCGCGCTCGTATTAAAGCGTGATCAGAGTCTAAACAAGTATTCCAATACGAGTGACAATCTTCTATTGAGCCTCTCCAACGATGACTGATGACAATATGGTCTATTGAGTCCATCGTTGGTCTAGTGCAGGTGGTCGCCATGTTAGACGATGTCTCTCCTTATGCTTAAAATTAGTGCGTGCTAAAAATAAACGATTGTCTGAGCATAGTTGCAACAGACGATCACCATTATCGGTTCGTTGAGCCGGATTACTAAAACACCCACCTAAATGTCTTTCTGTTTGATTTAAGCTGCCTACCTGGGCATTAAAGTCACCCGCTACTACTACTATGTCTGAGTGCTTAGCTTTCTGAAGAAGCTCAGAGAGCTTTCTGTAAAAGTCATCTTTCACTTCATCATGGCCGCAGTCAGTGGGAGTGTAGGCAGAAACGACGGAAAGGCAACTACGTGTATCCTTATCCTTCCGAGTTCTTACGCAGCCGTTTAGCCGGACAGCACACAGGCGACTGTCAACGGGGATCCATTCTAGTAGTGCTTGTTCTGCCCTTGTACTTAGTGCTATGCCTACACCTGTGAGTTCACGAGAACTAGCCAACGGGTCGCCAGATACACGGAGGGTGTATTTCGTTGGCTGTCCATTTTGTCGAGGTGAGGTCAAGTGAATGACCACACTGGGATCCTGTATGCGTGCTTCGGAGACACAGCATACATCAATGGTACGAGATTCTAAGGTTTTAGCTAAGGAGGCCTGTTGACCGATTTGGCATAGGGTACGTACGTTGAAGGCCCCAATGTGCAGTTTGGAGCGAGGTTTTAGTAGACCTGGGACAGCGTTTCGCGCACTAGAATCGTTGGCCATGGTGACACTTGTGGAGGAAACCGAGAGAGGAAGTTTAGTGTTGAAAGTCAAGGTAGAAGGAATAGTAAAAATTGAAGGAGATTGATTATGAATACAGTGATCTTGAGTGCTGTTAGAGGTATGAGGGCAGTTATCACTTCCCGGTTGACCATACTGTGGAAGGGTTCTTCTAGAGGTACCTGAAAAGGAAATTGGGTTAGAAGTGGTCTTAATGACCTGAGAGCGTGACCGCAGTGCCCAATGGACAATTGCTTGAGGTCGGTCACACACGACCATTTTGTGGGTAGTTTTCGTGTTAGCTCCGTTCTTCAATGAACCTTACCGCCGGAGACGGAAATCCGTGGGATAAGGCGAGGTGTGCATTTTTAGGGTCGACATTTTCTAACCCCACCCCTCCTTGTGGGAAGGCAGCATCGCTGCCATGCTGGTTGTCTGAGGTAAACACCTTACTGCTGTCACACCTCTGTACAGTCAGCTTTACGACTTCGCCTTTGAACCTTCAGGAATGGTAAATCGTATAATAATAGTCTATAAGTCAAAATAAGCTTATAACAAGAGGGACACGAATATGGGTACTTTAGTTACTTAACAATTATATAATAGGAGATGTACATATCACATTGGTCCATAAAACTTTCTCAAAGTTACCATTCATAAATCTCCACAGGATATAAAAAATTGATTTAAAGTCAGTTCGAACGATGTAACTAACTAGTTTATTTAAACAAATCTTTGGATTCAACATTGTACTCCACATCCCCAATTGCTTCCAAGATTTGGTGAATTGCAAATCAGTTGTGTGATTAATTGTTCTGTTAATAACGCTGATTTAACCTACATTACAGAAATTACCAAACTAACTAGTGGAAGAACCACTACAGCACTGTAAAACGAATTACGATTATAGTCTAACAAGATTATTACTGGTACTTGTTTTATGGTTTTCTACTGTATTGGTTTATGATAGACCAAATCACCCAAAGGGATGAAGCTACTATATTTTACTTATAACGTGCTTCTTCAGAGTCATACTTGGTCAACAAACTAAATAAAGCTTCACAAGATTGAACATATACTCTAAAGCTGGGAATACCTGTTTAATTGTACTTTCAATCCATCAGTGTGAGATATGCTCTGAATAATTAAAGGTAAATGTAGTTCACCACTTAACAATCACTAAAATGACTATAGACGTACATAATTTATAAAAGCTAGGAAATTTTCAACAGACTATCCTGTTTGGTGTCTCTGAATTTAAATTCAGCAACTAATTCTATCGATTCAACCGATCTGTAAGTTTGAGGACATCAGTGAGGCTATTTTTAATATCCTCCATAATAATGGGCACGTTTTAGGGAAAACTTAGCAGTGTTTTCAATTTGTCTTTATTTATGCATATTTCCATTAAAAAAATTTTAAAAATTTTACTTCATAATAACTGCTTTTATTTCAAATAAGATACTATTTATTCTGATGTACTAAGGTAATGCATTTTGGTCGAGAGTAAGGACTGCTAGAGTGACCAAGTGGATAGGAATTTCTTACTTCTCATGATGCCCTTTCAATACAGATACGGGAAAAGTAGTAACTTCGGGTCAGAATGTGAATTTTCTTTATCTAGTGAATAGGATTTACTGTTATACCAGTGTAGTGGACGCTCCTCACAGGGTTGTTTGTAAGTAGTATATAGCGGAACTTGGTATCAAAGTGGCAACAACGGTCAGACAGAGTGAACAGTTTCAGTGCATCGAAAGCACGGTGTTGACAGAATACTCGGAGACCAGGCGAGAAGATAGTTCTGATTGCAGAATACATTAAGATGCAAATGGACGATTGAAGGCTATGTATATGTATTATGTAAATGCTTTGTAACTTCTCACAACAAATATACCTGCTCCCAGTCTATCGCCTTCATACACTATGAATAATGATATAATCCTACATTGTTAATTGACAATATCCCATAGAAATATGGAGCATACAACCTTATCCCTAACTTGCGATATATCTCTTAGTGTAACTGGCAAATTTAATATTACTAAATTTAAAAACACATTACAGCCTAGGGCAACTTGACAAAAAAGTGAATCTACGGTGACTCTAGGAGATATCCCTTAGATTATTGGAAACAGGAAGACGTAAGTAAGCGACATGAAAATTCATAAAATCAAACAATGTAGTACAAATCGTGTTTTGTTGATTATTCGTCCGAATCTTACTGTCCATCTTTATGAGCTTATTCATAGACAGCGGTAACTAGGACCGTAATTCATGAGACTGAACTACCAACTTCTCAGTCAACATATTTTTAACACTTACTCTCTAGAAGACTGGTTCGGTAATTCTGGTCCGTGTTAGCATTCAATTTTCGACCAGTCAGTGACCTCAGGTAGTTTTGATAGGAAAGAATTTCCCACATAGGTAAGTTGCTGTATAAGTCAAAAAAGAAAATGCAAAAAATGGGGATAAAAGGAATTGGATAAGTGGCGTAGTGTGAAAGAAATAAAATCGAAGGTTACCAAATGACTGTGAATTTGATTTTACTGAATCAGAGTTGATACAAGAATCGTTTATCCAATAGTAGCCATTTGTTCGCTCAGGATCGTGAAGCACATGAGCACCAGTGTTCCCAATCAGGATTTTCCAACTCATATTGGTCGATATCCCTTGCACACCAACCCGATTAAAGCGCCCAAAGTTCGCATCTCGTCCTCTTATCTTCGTAAACAACACCGTGACGAGAAGGCAGTAAGCCGAACCGTCAAGAGCTATTTATTCACTTGATATCTGCCTCCGATTTTCGGATCAGCAAGCTCTTCGGCATGCTTTTTTTCCTTCTGCATTCAGGATTCCGAGTTACGGCTTGCCTTGTGATGCAGTTCAAAGGTTTCCGCAGTATATATCATTCCCGCCTCCAGAGTCTTCTGAGTTCCCTCTTTAGCTGGGAGTATATTTGTTCTCTGCCACAGTAGGTAGTCGCTAGTGATATCCAACCAACGGACATTGAGTATCTTGCATAGACATTTGTTTATGAACACCCGTACCAATTCGATGATGAGTGTAGCAAACCTCTATGTTTAAGCTCCGTACAATAAACTATCTTTACGTTTGCATTATAAAACAGATTCTGTGGTTGGCTGATAGACAGTCTTTTTGAATGCAAATGTTTTCAATTTTTAGGAATGCTGACCTCGTTCTTCAACCATCTCTTTCACATTTTCATCAGCTCGCACTTGTCTTAAAACTTAAAATCCACCTCCTCTCTTCTAGAGCTTCCCTAAAATGCATTATTAGTTTTGTGCTCGCTGTGTATTTTTTCAAGACTCTGCTTTTAGTCTTTTGTATATTAGGGTCCACCGCCCATACATTCTAAAATCTCCTTTCTTCGGTATTTTGATGAGGTATCCTTCTTCCCAGTCTGATGGCCTATGTTATTCCTCCCGGATCTTCATAAAAAGAATGTGTGGCATATTTACACGTACCTCGGTGTCTGATTTCAGTGCTTCGGTCGGTTCGTTATCTGGTCCTAATACATTAACACGCATGATATGTCTGATTGCAATACTGTTTTGTTCGGTCATTGATGTGATCACATCTATTGGAAGATCTAAGTCTACTGTTTGTATGACCGGTGGGTTTTGTGAACTGGTCTATTCAAGAGTTGCTCAAAGTGTTTCGCCTCACCTTTCCGCTGTTTGTGAACCTCAGTAGTTGTTTTACCCTCTCCTTTCTTTACTGCCCCTCTCGTTAACAATATTCGCCTACCAGTTTCTTCGTTTTTATATATAATTGCCTCACAAATCCTTCTCCTGCATCTTTTTCTGCCATCATTGCTATCTCTTCCACATATTTCCGTTTGTCAGCTCTAATGCTCTTCTTTACCTGCTTCTTTGTTTCTTTGTATTCGGTATGCCCCTTGATTTTCTCTGCTCTTGTTAGGCTGTTGTTAATCGCTGTCTTCTTCTTCCTCTCTTGAATCTTGTTCATGGTTTCGCTAGAGATGCATTCCTTATGGTGATACACCAAAAACTTCCTGACACGTTGGAGTTGGCGCTTGTTTGGTCACTTACCAATTGTCCTTTATAGTAGTTTCTTCTTTCAGTAAACATAGTAAGGCTTGGAACCTTGTTGTTGAGAGCTATCGTGAATTAGTTGAGTTTGCAAGTATGTCGAAGGCAGGCTGGGTTGAACCTTTGTAATGCTGTTTCCTCAGTTGTCCAGTGTCCGTTTAGCCTCAGTTTCATCTTGACAACTACCAGCTTGTGATGATCTGAAACTTTGTCAGTTCATCTACCGTTTCACACTCCTTCCATTGACCATTGACCTTCTGAATTTTTTGGCGGTGCAAATACGACTGATCTGATTCTGTGTAGTGTGATACAGTGAAAGTAATGTAGCTTTGTGTCTGCGTTCGTGTGGGAATATTGTGCCACTCATAACCATCTTGCTGAATGAGCATAAGTATGCGAGCCTGTCACCACTCTCCTTCCTTTCACTCCATGTTGTCCTATGATATCCTGATACCCGGTGTTGTCTATTGTGATATCAAGGTCCAGATCCCTCATCAAGATGGATAGCTTCTTCCTGGGACACTTCGCTATGATGGATTGCAGGCTCTTACAGAACTGATCTTCATCGTCTTCATTGTCAGAATCGATGGACAGATAGTACTGAGTAACATTCATTAAAGTTTTGATGATGTTAAATTCATGAGATTCCCATCATATAAGTGCTTTCCGTGCTTCTTTGGACAACATCAGTGCAACTCACTGTGTGTGCAGAGCATTTTCATACTCGTGATTAAAGTAGGATAGTGTAGATGGCGTCGAGTCTCGATTGAATATGTTCACCACTTAAGTACGATGACGCGCCCGAAAACGACTTGGTTTCTTCGATAGCTCAAAAACCAGAAGACTGTAGCTGATCCAGATAAGGTATATTTACTGGTGATCTCGTGGTATCGAGAGAATACCGAGACGTGTCAAATGGTACAGGCAAAAAGGGCAGAGCGTAAAAAAGTTAGAACGGGCAAGATGGACACGGAAGAAAAAAAATTTTGATACAGTTAAACAAAAACGAATACAGTAAAACAATCACTGATACAATTGGTTATAATAATAATTGTTTTCATTATGCCAATCGCGCTCTCGTCGAGAAAAGGAGGTCACTACAATAGCATTCTTTTCTAATGTAACTTCTTCCCAGCCAAGGCCCTATGGATTTCACTAGTTCCGAGCACCTCCACGTTGTATCTCCTCATTTTCGGCCTTATTTTCATGGTCTCCACAGTCTACCATATTGTCCGACATTCCGTGTACCTATGTTAACTGTCTCCTTGATTGCTAGGCGGAATATCATGATTTCTGAAGAATCAAAATGAATTTCCTTCAACTTGGAGGATAGGGTCTAGATGATTTAAATTGTTCATTTTAGTTAACGTTTTTTCTGCAAGCTTGTTTTCTACGGGATAGTTTTGCCGACGCCATATCCATTCCTTCTATTGTGTATGATCTTTGGACGTTTACTAGCCCGCTATGTCATACTTGACGTAATTCTAGAAGTTTGCACGAAGAAATTTTAGTTAAACTATTGAATGCATCAAAACTTTTATACACATTGATATCAAAGTAGTGAGAGTAGAGGAAATATTCCAGGATTATGTGGACACGTTATTACTTCATCATTATGGAGGACAACTATGTTAATGCTCAAATATTCTCAAACGTCTTCAGCAATCTATATACTGTAGAGACACTCTTCCCATCAATTCATACGAACCCTCCACATACACACTGGACCATATAACCATTAACGAACTCGATGTCTTTGATCTGCTAAATAAGCTTGATATAGGCAAATCCACAGTACCCGATGAAACGCATCCTAGCTTAGTGAAGGAACCAGCCATTTTCGTTGCGGACCCCTTAAGTATATGCTTCAATCTATCCGTAACCCAGGGTCGACCACCAAAAAGACTGGAAGAATGCCATAGTAAGTCCTGTCTTCAAAACAGGTACGAAACATAATCCTGAGAACTACCACCCGGTTAACCTAACAGGCGTGGTTGCTGAAATCTTATAAATAAATTATTCGAAATGAGCTGTTTACGTATCTCAACGAAAACTGAATTCTTTCTGAGTGCAGCATGACTCGGGAACAGGTCATTCCTGTCTGACTAACTTATTAGTGGCTCGCAAAGGCTAGTGAGCTCTTGAAAGCCAAAAGTTACCTATGGACGTAGCCTACATTGACTTCAGCAAAGCTTTTGACAAAGTTCCTCACAACTGACTGTTATGTGAGTTAAGAAATGTCGGGGTTGCAGGCAATCTATTGATGTGGATAAAGGACTCCCTAGTTGGGCTCCAACAAAGAGTACGGGTGAACTCCGAGTTATGCAGCTGGGAAACTATGCTTAGCAGAGTGCCTCAAGGTACAGTTTTGGGACCAGTGTTATTCCCTTTGTATGTAAATGACATTCCCCGTCCCCTATCATCATCGACCTTGTTATATGCTATCGATGTCTAGAAATGAAGAGCAAAAGAATTAAATGTGATAGCTTAGAAGTTCAAAATGATTTGGAAAAATTACCTGAATGGTCTGAAATCTGGCAGCTGCCGATCAATGATCCCAAGTGTAACGTGATGCATATCGGTCATCAAGGTGCAAGTACATACATGATGCATAGCATTAAGTTACCTCCCGATCAACTGAGTCGAACACCGCCTTGCGATCAACAAATACAACTATACTCAGGCATCAGAAAGTATGTCTATGTTCCAGAATCTGTCGGGGGGTGTATATTTGGTATGTACATCGACCCTCAGGTCTGAAACCAGCCTGATTTCCTCGGGTTCGCTCTTCACGAGCTCTGGTTATAAGTCGAAGTATTGTTGAGATTTCTCACAAAAGAATCTTTTTCTTTCTCGTAGACTGGGGTTATAAGTGATCAAGACCTATGAAATGAAAGTTCATCCAGTCCCTTGATTTTAGCTCAGATTTCAGTTCGCGTAACCGCCAAAACTGTACCACCATCCCTAAAAATCTCAGGAGTTAGTCCATCAGGCCTTGCTCATCTCCCTCGCTTTAGATTACTTATAGCCTTTACAACCTCACTAAGAGTTGGAGGACTTACACCAGTCTGCCACTCAGATTATCTGGAAATAGTAACTGAAGTGTGGCTAAAGGTCAGTTGAACTGTTGCTTAAAAAGTTCTGTCCAACAGTCAAATCCTCTGGATTGAGGTTGGACAATAGTATCGTTATTTTCCGACGTAGTTTCACTAACAGCCAGATTTTTAACACCCGTTTCCTTGATAATTCTGAATAGTTGTCTACTGTTACCTATCGCTTTCTCCTTTTCATTCTCTTTTTCTTTCGCTACCCCCTACTGCTCGCAATGATTAAGTAGGCTTTTTATCAGCCAGAGATTAAATTGATTTCTCCTCTCGTCATCGTGTACAGAGCTAAACAGGATATGTTTCTGAGCACCTATCGATTCTGTAGACAACACTAAAGCACACTGATTTCTATACACCTTTTGGTTTAAGTAACTAGTAGGTATCACTGCTGTTTCCACAGCTTTTGGGATATTACACCAAGTTACCTCAGGTTGAACATCACTTTCACGGTTGACTAACTTCTCTAGTTATTCGTGAAATATATTCCTAATTTTTTTCATCAGGCAAATACGTGCTCAAACTAGAGCACGACCCAAGTCTAAATATGTTCTTCTGAATGAGCAACGTTTTCCTCTCGAGTCCCTCTAACGATGGCTGGTGGTAATTTGATCTGTTTGAGTCCATTTATGAGTTGTTTGTGGAGGTTTCCATGTCAGACGATGTTTCTCCTTATGTTCAAAATATGTGTAAGATGTTTCCCTCAGACAACCAGCATAACAGTAATGCTCCGTTCCCACGAAGTAAGGATGAGATTGGAAAACGTCAACCCTAAAAATGGACACCTCGCCTTCTCCCAGGGATTTCCATCTGCTGTGGCAATGTCTCAACAAGTACGGAGTTGACGCGAAGATTACTCACAAAAAGTTCGTGTGCGACAGATCTCATTCAGCTGTATATACTGTTTTATTATTATCGATTGTACATGTGATTATTATTATTATTCATAATATTACTGAAATACCTTTTTAAATTATTATAAATAGTATGTTTCTGTATACACATTTTAGAATGTGTTCTTATTAAAAGATAATGTAGCACTGTTTAATAAAACAGTTTTCCTCATCAATTTATTCTTCACTATTTAATGAGTTATATTTGCAATAAAAATTAATTCAGTAACTGTTTACCCTTTGAAAAAAATGTCACAAACATCATACATTAAGTTTAATTATTAGAAAAAGAATAAATTTTATGAATTACATATTTTTCCAATATATTTGATTTATAGTTAAAATTATGAGTCAATTGAAGCTAGACCACTATGAAAAACCTGGAAGCACAGGACGGCCTTTTCATCCTATTGTGGGACTCCTCAGCAGTGCGTCGTCCAGTGTTTCTAGGTTTTCTATGATGGTCTAGCTTCAATTGACTCATGATTTCAACTATAAAATTACTGAAATCTCCACAAAAGCGCATTCTGATGTATGTGATTCAATTGAATTATTCTTTATATGATTTAAATGAAAGTGTGTCATTATAAAATTCCGAATTTATGCTCTGATTACATTAATATTTAATGAATAATTCATTTTTTGAAATCCTAGGAGTCATTGATACCGTTTTTTAATCTGTTCTATTTGTTATCACAGTTGAATACCTAAATCTTTAAGTGGTTAGTTATTTCTGAGAAAGTCTGTTGTCATTATTTTGTAAAATATTAATTTCTTACAAGTTATGAAAGTATCTTTGTGTTAAGTATTAGTTAGTAAAGAAAATAGAATTGCAGTTGTTTCCATTTATTTGTTATAATCACTTCCTTAAACAAAGAAAACTAATCTTATTTAAAGCACAGGTGTTGTATACGGTGAGTGAAGTCTGTGGAATATTTTGCGCGAACAACAATTTTTTGAGGATAGCGGTGTTATTCATTTGAACTAATAACATTATGTATATGTAAAACCCATGTGTTGGGTAATTAATTTTTGTGCATTTTATTAGTTATCTTTAACAGAATATTCAAAGGAAATACACGTCCTAATAACAGTAATAATAAGCTCAAAGTGTTCTCAATATAGTGAAAAGAACACTGGTGGGGACAATCGAATGTATTTAAGCACAAATTACAGACTGTTTCACTAAATTCTGATAACCAAACAGTAAACAGTTAATTTGCAAAATAAGCATCAATTGTCTCAATCTTCACTGTTCCTTCTGTAAATATCAATCGATCTTCTCTAATTTCATTGCTTGTTCATTTTCCTACCGATTGTGCTTCATTTCAGTTCTTTCCTTATCGGTCTTCCGCCAAAATACATTCTTTGTCTGTTCATCGCCATATACTACTTATGAGGATATAAGTAGACCACACCACATCAATAGATCATTTGATAAACACCATATGTTTTAAAATATATGTAAAATCTAATTGAGAATTCAAATGACCTATTCTTAGTTGTTTTTATTTAAATCGGTATTATCCAGTAAGCTACTACTATACAACCAATATTGATACGAGAAATATGAAGCTTTAATCTGCTATAAAAGTTGTGGGCCTCTGACGGTTATTATTACAGCCAACGTATTTTTATTTTTCAAGGGGCCAATTGTGTCGTATTAAACGATTTGGGTAAACGTCTGATTAATAGTGTTTTCCATTTGCGTATTAGCATATTGTTCTTTCTTTTTTCAAGCCATTCAACTCTTTCCTGCTTGATAGTTGTACAATTTAATAGATTGTTTGTAAACAATACTAGGCCCAATTCCATTATGAAAAAGCAATGGACAGGAATTTAAGAAAGGCTTATAAGTGCACCAATATATGTGACTGCTACTTATTATCTGTACAAAACTTGGTATTTTGTTCATTAATCCTAAAGTTTACTTGACAACTCGGAAATAACTTCATAGAATACCATCAGGTAAGAATGATAATCTTGTTTTTATCACTTCATTTTTTCTACTATGTTTATCTCATTTCTGAGACGAGAATTAAACATTCTCGTATTAATCGTAATCTTCAACATGCACTAATTCATTTCGTTTATATTTCTTTTTTCTCACATCCAATAAACTCAGTTCTGTTATTTTTTTAGTTCTAGATGAATACTAAGTTTAATATTGTACTTTATACTCAATATTGCCTCCCCTAAATATAGATAAATATCTATATCATTTTTGAGATTCTGACACTATTTTACATAAACCATATTTCGTCAAATGTTTTGTCTATAAAGGATTTTTTTAAACAAAACATTCATATGACATCGAACCAAAGTGAGTTCATTATTCTTTATGAATTTCTATTAGTCAGAAAAGAAATATCTGTTTAATGTACGAACAAGGTAGGCTGAATGTGAAAAACTGAGTAACTCGTCGCGATTTATACACCGTCACAATTTCCTTGACTAGTCTCAAATCAACTTATTACTCAAACTCCAGTCCATAAGAACACATACCATTTTTTGTAAGTCAGACGAAACGCCTAGAAACAAATTTATTTGATTAATGAAAAAAACATCCTGTTTAGCCAAATTAATTTGACAATATAATTTTATAACACCGAAAAAAAGAGATCAGAATTGATTAATGATTCACTAAATAGGACTTATCACTAATTGGTCAATTAGTTGACCAATTTACTAAATATCATTGACTTAAACTATAGAGATTGGTCAACTTCTTCTATAAAGTCATATTTTTAATCCAGTCTATCAGCACATCATCGAAATTTTCTGACTTATCAAATAATTTGTCATTTAATAAATGAAAACCCGTCTGAATGAAATAATTCTTACAAACTTGTCTATCTTACTATATATATTTTTGTTTCAACAAATAATAATGTTGTCAGAAAGAGTTTTTTGTGGTGATTTTAGTATTTTCATAGTTGAAAGCGTGAGTCAATTGAAACTAGACCACCAGGGAAAACCTGGAATCACTGGACGGCCGTTTCGTCAACTATGAAAATACTAAAATCTCCACCAAAAAACCCTTCTGATAATAATAATCATATGATCACTAGTGACTGACTTCAAGAGATAAATCCAGGGGTTCTAGTGGGAAGTAGTGACCAGTGGAGTTCGAACCACGTCTGTTGTGAGATAGAAACTCATTGAAGACAATTTGTGAACGGTTGCTCAACTTCGTGGATTGATTGGATTTAGACATTAACACCATCGGATGCCGGCTCAGTGGTTTATCGGTTAAGTGCCCTGGAGCGAGGCTGGTAAGTCCTGGGTTCGAATCTCGAGGGACGAGGTCGTTGATGCGCACTTCTGAGGATTCCCACAATAAGACAAAACGGCTGTCTATTGCTTCCAGGTTAGTCACGGTGGTCTAGCTTCAATTGACTCACATTTTCAACTATGAGAATATTAATATCTTGATAAATAGTCAATAAAAATTAGTCAAATAAATATATTTAACTCTGATGCAATCTTATGTTGAAATATCTGTTTGTTTTTTCTGTGAAAAAAGATGAATATAAATATTGAACATGTACAACAAACAAAAACATAATGATAGAATTTCTCAAAGAAAATAAAACAACAACATTAACTCAAATGTTAAAACAAACAGAACAATCACAAATAACTGTCCACGGAAAAAAAGTCGAAATTAAAGATTAAAAAAAAACAAACACGAAAGTACAAAACAAATCACAGTTGACACACACACACAGAAATTTGTATGACGTTAATACTTCATATTGTAAAAAAATGAACCATGGACATTTATTCATGGTTCAATTTACTAATCTAAATACTCATTTTCAAAGTTATCAAAAAGGTCATTTATGTCCGAATTGAAAAACCCGAAATCTTTGAAGAATGAGTTATCCCGTAAATTTTTATCTGAAAATGAAATAAAAATTATTACAAAAGAATTACGATATTTATATGAACAAAATTTAAAAGTTCAAATGAAAACTAATTTTCAGAAGGGGTTTTGTGGAGATTTAGTATTTTTTTTCAATTGACTCATGCTTTCTACTATGAAAACTAATTCACTTATGTTTTAATAGTAAATAAAAGTCCGTGTATTGGTAGTTTAAAAGTGTTCAGGTGTAAAAACAAATATTAGTTATATCTGTAAAATGTAATATTTCCACTGCGAATTTACACATTGTACTTTAGAAGCTTCGATTTCATCATTCTTTATTACATTGTGATGTTTCGTGACTTAGTGTAAATTACTTCTTCAGGGTAAGGTAAATAAAAGAATTTAATTGACACAAGTTTAAACATTACAATTTAAACTATTTAAACATGTGTTAGTTAAATTCTTTTATTTACTTACTCTGAAGAAGTGACTTACACTAAGTCACGAAACATCAGACATACAATTTTTCCATTCATTGGGATATGACAAAACATATATTTATTATTAACTCTCTTATCAATGCTCAATTTATTTGAAACTATCAAGTTCAACCTTCTCATTGATACCTTTATAAAATCTTGATAACTGATATGTCAGTGAATACTTTATTTCTTTGTAAATAGTAAAGAAATTAATTTATGCCTAGAATTATAAACTGGGACTGACTTCTTTTACATTGATCGCTTAATGTTCAATATTTATTCGTGACGAATAATCCGAATCAGATGATGCTTGAAACATGTTTAAGTATATACTTAGCTATATAATACAGTCACTGCAACAAAATTAATATACTATTTTTTCTAATGCAAATACTTAAATATCATATCTAATTTTTAGAATATAGGAAAGCTTGAACAAATATTTAAATGAAGTTTACTTTATAGAAAACAATTTATCACCAAGACCGGTTTACAGATCTCAACATGATTTATGAGTTAAAATAACGTAGTTTATGGGATATTACTGAGTAATATAATAGTTACAATTTTCAATTTTTTTTATTAAAAAGTGTTACATTGTTACAAATAGAACCAAACAATTAGAACAACTTACAAAGCTCTCGAAATTCTTCATCAAAATCCGATTCACCATCCATAAAACAAACTTGATTATTTGCATCATATAATTGTTGTTCATTATCATTTGTAACCCAATACATGATATAAAAGTTGCACATTTCATCATTTCGTGTATTTCTGCATAAATATTGTAAAGAAATGAATGATTCAATTAATTTACATATTTCTCAAATGTTCTATTATAATCAAACTCATCAAAGTTAAAATACTCATATAAAATGAAAATAAATTCCTATTATAAGTATTAGGAATTATTTTGTATTTGACACTACAGTGAGATTGATACTGAAATGAAACATATACATACATCAATTTAAACACCTCAGAGAATTTCGAAAACGTTTTGGTCTCTGATTGGGGATTGTTAGCAGTGGATCCAAAACCTTTAGAATTCAGTGGGAGTACATTATCTTCAGACTATAAGCAAATATATTTGGTGGCTAGCAGTAGAATCCAGGACGCGCGTTTAGTTCTATTTCGGATCATTCAGCTGGATGTACCTTGATCCCGGTGTTGATGTTCACTCCGGGACTCGAACCCAGTACCGTTCTTTTCAAACATCATCACGTTATCCAAAAATATTTGTAATTCAATGGTATACGCCACTAACTTCAATTAATTGGTAGTGATAGATTGTATCACTTATCCTATAATCAAGTTCACAGATCGAACATTTCTAAGAAAAAAATATCTGTATAGAAATTTTCACCAGTAATTTTATCATACAGTTTTTCTATCTTGGGATTTAGAAAACATTATACGCTTATTCACCAAAATCAATGCGTCTTCTTCGATTTGTTAATGAATTAATCCGTGAATAGACAACGCCACATAATACCAATCGATTCTGATGCCTTAAATTAAAAATTAACTGAAATTTGAAGCAGTACATTACAAGCATGTTTTGACCTAATGCATAAATAAGATCTCATTCAATGAAAAATACGTTGGTTTTGGGTTCGAGTGGGCTTGTGCTGTTGGAAAGTAGGATAAAACATCCGAGCAGTGTTTTCAGCTGCTTGCTACTTTAAGATAATGTCAGTCTTAATGATAATTAAATGGAGAATAGTACCACAAATATCCTTGCACTAATATTAAAAACATTCATAAGACCCTTTATTTTGTCACTGGCTTCACTAAACAGGAATTTATTATCTGAATATTTGAAATGAATGAACATTTATAAAAAAAATTATCAAATTTAAAACCTACCCCATTCGAATGATCCTACTCTCATTATTTTGCATTATACACTTTGCTGCCTAAAAAAAGAATGTTGAGTGTTTTTAAAGAAAAATCGCTATGTAGAAAAACAAAAAAAGATTACTAAACGTACAATTATGTTTTGTTTGTGTATCTCAAGTGATTGATTTTGTACTGGGTAGAATGTCTGCAAAATAAAAGTAAAAGAGAAAAAACAAACAAATAAAAAAAATGCTGACTAAAACATGTAACGTTTTGAGAAAAAAGTGTTCATATACATGTATTTTATTTTTAGAAAATATTAAATGGGTACTATGCAACAATGTATATTTTAACTTTATCATCTTCTGTTGTATTCGTTATCAAAATTATTTTCAAGTGGATTGAATGAATTATATTAAACAACAATGTAAAGACCAAATAGAATATATTGTTTGTGACTCTAATTGGTTACCTATTGATTACTTGTTAACGTTAATTGATGTCTCTTTCATAAACTTAATGATAATAATAAATATATTCTTTGCGATAACCCAATGAGTAGAAAATTGTATTACTGACGTTTCGTAACTGAATCTAAGCCAGTTATTCATGAAAAAAAATAGTATGCTGTCTACTCTTAGTTATGTGACATATGGTTAGAATATTAAAGCATTTTTAATGCATGTAATCAAAAGAAGTCCTTTTCTTAAAATAATATTTTAAAATTATTCTTGGGGTTATCAGAAGGGGGTTCAACCAGGTCTGTTGTGAGATAGTAACTCGCTGGAGACAATTGGTGAACGGTTGCTCAATTTCGTTGACTGATTGGATTTAGACATAAACACCATCGGATGCCGGTTCACTGGTCTGTCGGTTAAGTGCTCTGGCGCGAGACCGATAAGTCCTGGGTTCGAATCTCGCGAGGTGAGGTCGTGGATACGCACTGCTGAGGAGTCCCACAATGGGACGAAATGGCTGTTCAATGCTTCCAGGTTTTTCACAGTGGTTTACCTTCAATTAACTCATCATCTCAAGTATATAATCCTATTCTTGAGGTGTTTTTTTCTATGAATAAGCTTTCAGTAGTTGATATATTAAATGAAATCTCGATAATTAACGAGACCAATTTGAGTTGAATTAATATTTTCATGTTATTGAATTATATCGTTTACAGTAATCTTTGGAGAATATTTGCCATTCATTCATTTTAGAAAGTTAACCAGTAAACTTCAGAAGATAGACTAAATGCTTAGGCCTATGTCTTTTTCTTTAATTGAATGTCTATGCCCTTAGATCATATGTAATGATCAGTAAGAAATGTTTGACTTTAATTGTACAATTACTAAGATACATTTTTAATTGTAAAAACGATGTTCTTATCAAAAATATTTGCTTCCTACTTCATTTATGTCAAAAAATTGTTATCACAAGGGGGTTTTTGTGGAGATTTAGTAATTTTATAGTTAAGATCATGAGTCAATTGAAGCTAGACCACCGTGCAAAACCTGGAAGCACTGGACGGCCGTTTCGTCCTATTATGGGACTCCTCAGCAGTGCGCGAGTGCGGGGTCGTGGATGCGCACTGCTGAGGAGTCCCATAATAGGACGAAACGGCCGTCCAGTGCTTCCAGGTTTTGCACGGTGGTTTAGCTTCAATTGACTCATGATCTTAGCTATAAAAAAAATTGTTGTCTAACTAATATTCTATGCAATAGAATTTATCATAATATTTAAAGCAATAGTAAGTAATTTGCTATATTCCAACTACCTACTTAAAACATTGGAGATAGCTTAGTGGATCATATTAATCATCAAATCATAAATGTAACTTGATATTGATCCAATCTCATAAAGTTTAAGTTGCTTCTTTAACTATTTTTGATGACCTTTGAAAATATTTGCCTTCAAAATTGTCGATAGATTAATAAAGCATACTCATTGCTTACTTGATGAACTTGGGGTGATTTAGATCCAATGAGATAAGATTTCCTTCCATCAACAACATAACCTTTAGACAGAACACCTAGCGGAAAAAGTAGGAAGTAAATACTGTGTCCATCATCAACAATTTTTAGTACCTTTGTCAAATAAGAAATATTACGGAAGGTATGTATTCAATTAAATAAAAGTTATGAAAAATAAAGATTGTAAAGTTTTGATTTTTTTTAAGTCATTGTGTGTTTATATTTGAAACATGTACAAACGACTAAATGATCGAATACATCGCTTAAAAGAACCATTTTGCAGAGAATAGTTGTAAGAAGCTTGATATTCATTTTAGATACATCTTTGTAACAAGATGTAAACTACAAATATTGTTGCCGAATTAAAATCAATTAATGCTTTTCATAAAAAAACTGAGTTGGAGAGGAGATAAAAACGATTTGGAGACAAAAATGTTTTTGTTTCGATAGTCTCATTTATTTAAACTGAATAGTCATATTTATAGTCAATTTGTTTCATAAATATTGTGTCTATGATAAAATAGAATTTTTAAATAGTTATAAGAAAAACTCAAGCGGTCTTGTGTCAAAGATCAAATACTCAAAGGATGTTATGCAATAGTTCAACGGCTAGTGAATAATGTTAATATAAAGATAACTATCCACTTTATACATATTAAGGACAGAATAACTAAATGAAATTATGGCTAGATAATAGTTATGTAAAATAATTAGAAAGAAGTGGAAAAGATCGATTATAGAAAATAGATAGGTTACAATGACAGTAGAATGAGGGATCGGGCATACTGTTTATGTACACAAAGGTTATGATTGAATGGGTAGTTAGCTGGAGCCTCTGTTGTACATAACTTTTTCGAATTTGTATTAATTTCGAATCGATGGATGGTTTTTACTGATATAATGGGTTTCTTCTATTTTTGAAAACACTGAATTGTTTAAATTACACATTAGTTTTTAAATAGTCATACATAGATTTTAGACAGTATTGAGTATTAATATGAATTTATCTGAATGGCATATTATCTAACCAAAATTGTCATGAACCCAAGCTTCCTGTTTTATTTTCCAGAAATAGTAATTATCATTGAATTTGGTGGAACTTTTAGAAAAACAGTAATTACCTATTAAATAATAAGTTTCATCAGTTAACGCATTAGGCTCAGTGATCTTAACTGAAACTTATTTTTTAGTTGCACTAAAACAGTTCTCTTTTGATGTGTGAAATGTTATGGTATTCATGAACTCTGAAAGTTACAAATAGGCACAATGAATTCAAACCTAAGTAAATTATTACATTATAACAGATAATTGGATATTATACTTCAAATTAAAGACTTTTTGGGGCGTTTTTTTAAATTGAAAAACGCAAATGTATTAAAAACAAAGGATTGGATAAACTTCTATTAGAAGGGAAACTGATTCGTATTTTCATTAATTCAATTTATTTGAATTTTTCACAAGAATAATTCAAATAATCTTGAGGATATTTATCTGTTGGAAAATCACTTGATTCATGTTTTCTTCGAAATTTATGGATGAGTGAAATGTACCTTAAATGGTTTAGTAGATCATACATAGATTGTAAAAACGTTGGGGACATTTAAGCAAAGCAGAAAAAATAATGCATTTTTCCAATCCATTTGGCAATCAAGGCAGCTTTGTTAGCAGACGCAACTACTTTGAATGTGAGAAAGGTTTTAATTATAATGTATTTAATTCATCGCAATTTAAGTTAATAGTCAAGAGAAGTAGTTTATATAGTAGGGATTCTGTGCTCCTAATAGTTAGTTTTATTCTATTTACTAGGTATTCAAATTCTATGTGAACTAATAATACAGGTCTATCTGAAATTTATTTGGAATATACTGATACGTTTGTGTTGTTATGACGATTATTGAGAAGATAAAGATTGATACAATCCTAAAGTACTTCGAATGAATCTAAACAAAAATTTACATGTATCAATAAATAATAAAAGCTTTTAATAATTAAAATATTAACTAAAGTCGATCGTATATAAATGTATGAGCCGATTTGATTAGAACAAAGGAAACACTTGTCCGCATTCCATGTTTGTAGAATTGCTTTACCTAATCTCATTATTTGATTTCGTAGTAACATTAACAACTGTCATCGCCTGGATAGAGAGCCTAATTAGTTGGTTAAAGTTGATAAGAAACTTCTGTTTGGACATTATGAAATAGAAATGATATGGAGTGAACACTAAAAGCGAACATGGAACAGCTAATCGATCTAGCTCAAATTGTGTTTGAGAAGCAAATCTTTGTAGACTGGTTTCTTCTTCATTAGCCCGCAGTTAACCAAAATATATTACTAGTAATCCACTGAACAGTGTGGGTTGTTGCAGTGTACTGATGAGAGCACAGATCAAGAATGAATGTATCTCGACTTCTGTCACTATAGATTATAGGTTTGTGTTTTCATCGAATAAGTAGATCAAACTTCCAAGGTCATTTTTAGTATCCTACAGGTAAAAAGTGTAGTACAGTTTTACCTAACTAGAACCTAAGTTTAAATTTTTTATTGGTTGATTTCACCAGGACTGTGATCACGATAGGAAATTTTTTATTTATAACAATATTTATTTTAATATGTATAAAAAATTTTCTGACGAAATAATGATAGAATTGTTGTACACATTAAACTTACCGTGACCATGAGTGTGAACACGGAAGGCAAATGGATGTAATGTAGCATTGCCTGTGTATGAACATGCCACATCCAGAGTAGCTGAAATAACAAAAACAAATCACTTTATTTGAGTGTGTAAATCATAAAATAACAGTTTTCAACGGAAAATGAAGTTTTATGGGAAATCATTTAAAAGTAATGATATTCACTTTTCTCTCCGACAAAGTTGCAAAATTAAACTCAGCAACTCAATATTTCAGTCTTTCCATATTTTTTTCAAATAAATAAGTGTCTTTTATTAAAGATGAAGATGAGTAGTGCTGAAGAATATAAAATTAAGATGAAGCAGCTATTCAATGAACTGAGGTTTCAAATGTTTTCAGAATATGGAGATCCTTACTGATGCGAACAGTCCGTTCATTTCATTTTTATTTATCTTTAATTCTTATATGATAGAAGTGAATTATTTGAAAACAAGGTAATTATCTGAACGTTCATTAAAATGTGAATGAACAGTTTGACAGAAAACATTATATACTAAAATTATATTTGATATTTAAGTAATTTTAATGTTTTTGTTAGACAATCTGATTGGGAATATAGAAGTTTGTTTTCTCTACAATATAAAATAAAATATTCATTATGGAATAATGGTCATATACTTTTTGGATATAGTTGAGGAGGAAATGAGTAGTTTATGGAATAATCTGAGAGTTCAAAGATTTCATTAAATCAAAACTGAAGAATCTTAAGTGATTAATGAAAAATCAGTTTATGTACTTACCGTTCATATATGACGTTCGCAATGAAGCATTATTTTTGAAATAACCTAGAGCGATTCGAAAATTGTTCAACACAAGAAAACTACTACTAGTGAATTCTACGCATCCAATGGTAATATCGAGATTGAATGATAAGTTCCTTATATAAGCCACATTTTTCTGTATCTACGAATGTATTTACTCCTACGGAGAAAGTTACATAAGGAGATATTTAAAGAATTTACTTTTCCGTAGTAGTAAAAACCTTCTTAGAGTGGCTAATCAAAGGCATAGTTAAGACTGTCAACAGATTTCTACGGCTCACTTATTTTAGATGAATCAAGTAGCTAATAATAATTGGTTGTTTTCAACAAACTACCACGTAAAGAGTAATTTACCAACAGTAGTCAGGATCTGAATCTTTTAATATGCAGAAACGACTGTAATACAAATAAAAAAAACCCAAGCTTTGAATCCAAAAGACTTATCTGTAGTCGCTGTTTCTACTTTATATGACCTAAAAACCCAAAAGTATTTTCTCTTATAGAATGGCCTACTATGGTTTATGTATATAATCCCGCTCCCCCCAAACAATCCAAATTCATTTGATTCGACTAATTATTTTATTTAAGTAAGTAGTTAATTAAAATTAACTATATTTATTGTCTCTCCAAATCATTGCGTAACCCTCTATCGAAAATTTGATTTGACTGTTATTCATTCTCTCATTCCATATTATATGTATTTATTTCCATTATTAATCTCGCGACTTCATTTGTCCTTCAAGTTGATTCACGTATAAATCACATACTAGTCATTTCAACATTTACCACTAATCCTAAATGCATAAAATCAAGTTTAAAACATTTATTCGGCAGTACTTATAATTATTAATTTGAATCTCTAATTCTCGAACGTCAAGGACAAGACGGTTTTTTGTTTCGGCGTGAGATATTGTGTATGTATCTTTAAACAACCTCAAATAAAGCCGAAATAATTATTCAGCTTATGTCAGTTTGGTGGTCAAAATTACTGTCAGCTTGTACAAAATAAGATAAAAGCATTTATCTTGGGATAGATTCTATGCCTTGAAATTCCCAATACCAAAATATAGTCAAGTGAATGACAATATAAATAACAACTAACACCTTTGATACTTACACATATTTTACTAAATGTGATACTTACCTATTTGACTGGGTCCGATGTTTTCACCGCTAACTAATGTATATACTCCAGCCAATTTACTGGTTCTAAAATTATTCATCAAGAAAAATAGCAGTAAAATAACATACCTACTATGAAATGGCACGTACAAAAATTCTATGACCAATCAACATTCTTGTAGAATATATATTGAAAGTGTTTGTCATTATTTTCAATGTCACCTATAATGCGTAAAATCTCCTCTAAAGTTGTTATAGTCATTTTGTCCGATGTATGACATGAGCCATAACTCATATCCTTAACGGGTCAGTGGGATAAGTGGTTGTAGTGTACTAAATTCTAAATTCATGGCAATACAGACTCTGTTGATCTAAGCAGTTTGTGAATGCTTTTCGCAAATAAATTTTACTACTCCATACTCTTTTTATGAATCGTTTAGCTATTTCTATAACTAATTCACTATATTATTATTAACAAGATTGGTATGAAATATTGTTGAGTCACGACAAAAAGTGTAACCGGTTCCCGTAGTTTATAAATTACCCAGAAAAATCTTATACATGCCATCACAAACTTATATTCATTAAGGTTTCAAATAATGATTAAAATTTCGATAAAAATCGTCATAATCTACAACTTGTCATATTTTATTTATAGATTTCAAAGCATCATTATTTTACTACATAACGAGGCAAGCCCTAACTTGGAATCCTGAAGGGAAGTGGGAAAGAGGAAAGCCAAAGAGCAGGCGTGAGTTAGTAAGTATCATATATTTTGATGGAGCGATCAGTTAATTTCAAATGTTCCGATCAACGTGGGAAACAGAAAACCATGTTCATTGATAGCAAAACACATAATTGAAACGGGGCACATGATTCACATTAATGCAGCATTTAAAAAATTGTATGGAAACTGTCATGCGCGAATTCTCAGGTTTATTGAAGCCTTGGCTATCCGTGAACTTGAAGCCCCCTTATGTGTACAAAAGCAATTTATCGTAACTTGAATTCACCCTGGTAATCCTTAAGTCATTTTATGGCCTAGGATAATGCGACAATTTCCTATTCTTTCTGAACTTTGTTAATTTTCTCTCCCTTTTATTACTTTGTTTACTTGAACTTTCACTTAATTGACCTTCATTAATCTTCATGTAAAATGCACTTATAAGTATATGTGTAACCCGATTGTTCAGATCAACTCCGTCTTCTCATTGCTTTATGGAAGTTTATAAAATGGACTAATTGCTTCAAACTACCATAAATGCTTCACAGACTTTTTCAAGTGTTCAATAATTCTGATGAAGCTGAGAAATTCATTTTGCTTAAACGAATTTAGACCATATTTATCAGTACTATTTTGACTACTGATAGTGAATAAGTGACCTAGCTAATAGGGACACAGTATAAGTTGATTCAAATTTCAATAACAGATAAAAGCGAAGATCAACTTGTTGTTTAGCGACCTATATTTCTTATCCTTTATTTATCATGTGTTATCGCATCGGTCATACTCTCTAAGCAATTAATTGTTCAGGGACAGCAAATTTACGAAGATTTATTAAGTAGATTCTCGCCCCATACTCTATTTAAACCTACTTGAAAGGCATTCAAATGCCATTAGCTACTTTTTGTGTGTATATTATACTCCTGAGTTATATCTACTTGTAATAAAACTTAATCATAAATAAGCATCCAAATTTATATCAATGATTCGTTAAAAATGTATGTATAATTATAAACATACGGCGTAGACTGAGTAATCAGTTCTAATCCACTTGTATCCTTCACATCCAAGTTCATGAAATCTTTGTAATGAACTTGTAGTACCAAATATTTATATGGCGTTCCTTGACCAACTTTAAACGACACATCTAGACAAGATGAAACAAACAAATATACGACAACGTATACTATGGGCAGAGATTCAAATAAATGACACTGAAATATTTATTTATTCCTAAAGACATAACCTGGAAACTAATTACTTGATTTCAGATTATTCAAGTGTATATGGTATTACATAATTCAAGTGAATTAAATGGATTATTATTGCATTACATACTTTTTATTAATTTAGAACTGTGATGTGAAATTCTGAATTATTTGTACTTATCTTGCCGACAATATTGCTTGCTTAACTGTAAATCTTGACATTGTTAGATTTTGATGTCCTTACGTGTCCTGAACGTTTCATTAAAGTATACCTTATAATTAAAGTAAATACCATCAAGAAGGTTAAAAACCAGTTTCCATAACTGAAGTCATAACATCATTTGAGAGTCATTAAACATTCTTTGTTTGACTTTACCTAAAGTAGATTACAACATATTGTTATAACACTCGGTTTTTCCGTCTTGACGTATGTGACGTTAATTTGCCTTAGACGAGTATCTTCATTAGATATCCTCCTAGTGTCTATTCTACAGGACTTCAACACAACTCAGATCAACAATACGTGACTAGCCTGACTAGAATGTAAGTATATTTCCATACCAAAAACCGGCAACAACCCAATAATAACAAGGGTAGGAGAATATATAGTACCTATCAGACTATCTACTGGTCTGACTAAGCAAACAACGAATAATTATCATTCTCGCCCACATATCATATATTTAATTTAGTCTTAATCAATGTAATCAACTAAATTAGAAGTGATAGATTATTTAACATTGATGATATGGACTTTATGATATCAAGTTGGAAATTTAAAGCATTGAGTTTATATTCAGAGGCTTAGCGGTATTCTTTTTATCATTATAAACTTGAAGGGCACTGTCGTAAATTTCTGGAGAGTTTCAAACTAGGATAAATTATTGATTGATGTTGCACAGCATTGCAGCTGATCTTATTTCTAAATAATGTCACTATGGCTTCATTTCTACTTTTCATATGTTTGTACAAACAGACCTTTTCAAAAACAAAAATTCTTACATCTTTTGTAAACATATATACAGTGAATATTTTAAACATTCATCGTCAAATATATGACCTGAGCAATGATGCTGAAATCATTGTCGGACTGCATAAAATAAAGTCTTTCATATAAAGTTTTACACTCCAATTGCTTATGCAAATGATGTGATTGGTATAGATTTGTGGATCAGGTGGATGATTTTGGTGGAGTTTTTTATTCTCTAAGCTATGCGGTTTAGTCGTGGAACTTTCACCGCTATTCTGAACGACATCATCTGCACAAACTTCATTTATACCTGACTACCACCATCACCCAGCTCAGTGAACAAAACTCCACCGCATATTGTGATTATATACATCTAATAATTCAGATACAACTTTTTGGATTATAATAATTTGTTCATATTTTTGAAAACAGTAAATTTTCTCCAGTGAAATTTTGAGTAAAATCTTCGTTAAAGGTACACCAGGAAAATAATTAAATATAACTTCGAAAACTATAATTTCCAGTAGTGAATCTTTATTTGTCATTTGACCATTCGAGAAATCTACATTTCCTTCTTACCACATAGAAATTATGACTAGTACTTTCCAGTATTGACTGCCAATAATAGAAATGAGATATTTGAATGTTTATTGGTGTGAAAATTCTTTTCAGCACTTCAATTTCCATATCTTATGAACTTAAGATATAATCATTGGTAAAGTATCCCAATGTATTTGATTATATCTTTTGAGCTTTGATTTAGTCATTATTAAAATATAAAGTTGGATCTATTGAAGTTCAATTTTAACCACAATGTAATGAAGATAAATCGGTAAATGGCACTACAAAACTGCCTGCTGATGAGATGGTCAATTAATTTGATATGCACAATTATCCTCTGTTCATCAAAAATTCAAAATTGCATGAAATAGCATTAGGTCGTAAACTGGATAAAGTTTGCTAGATAATATACGCTTACATACTCATAATTATATTTGTATTGATCTGAGCTGTGAACACAGGTATAACCTTTCAGGTTAGTTATTAACATATTATGATTGTATGATTGAAAGTAAACTATAATAATAATGTAATTGGATGTACTATTTATATTTCCCCTGAATTTAAACATTATTTATTGTTAGAATTCACTTGGTATTGTTTGTTTGAATCTTCCCACTGATTTTTAGCACTGCAATTGATCAGTCTCTTATTGGCATAATGCTTATGAATTAAGGCTATATCGAGGCAATACGCACAGTATGCACATATGCCAATAAGAGACTGATCAATTGCAGTCCTAAATATCAATGGGAAGATTCAAACAAACAATACCAAGTGAATTCAAACTTTACCCCATTGCACAAGCAAATGGCCATCAAGACTCAGTAGCTAAGTGGATAACGCGATGGCGTTAGGAGCGAAAGGTACTGGGTTCGAGTCTCAGGGTGAATATCAACTCTGAGATGCAGGTACATACAGCTGGCGAGTCCCAAATAGGACAAAACGCGCGTCGTGAATTCCACTGCTAGCTATTGTCCATCTTTGTGTATAATTATTTATTGTTTATTGTCATCTATTTACTTCATTGCAACTTATATTTTTTCTTTGATTATTCTAGTTTCTTAGGTTTCATTAGATTTTAGATTTTTTCGATACATTAATGTTAAGCAACTAGAACTTTTAAATTGTATAGTCAACTTTTAGGCTGAATTGATTGTACTCTTATCTTGTTATACAACTTTACTCATATTTCTTATAATCCAACTAATTTATCAATTTGACTGTGTAATTATTTTTAGTTTACCAGTACAAAATTCTAAAAAAATTATTTTCTTCAGATTTGCATTTTGACTTTACAATTTGGCCAAGTTTGTTTCTTCTAATAAACAATTTTTAAGTCATTTGAGCAACTGGATGGTTCAAATATTGTTATCACGGATACAAACAATGGGATGCTTTTAAGAATTACTAACCCTAACCTTGCAAATAATTCTGAATATAGGTGTTGTATAATTTCTAAATCCATAAATCATGGGAAGTACATGACGCTACTAATGCCGTAAACTATGGACTAAACTGTAGTTAAAAATTTTCTTTAATGAAAGGGAATACTATGTCCATCGTTGATTGGTTATTGACTATGTATTCTAAAAATAATTTAGAAATCTCTAAAAGATGTTTCACATTTTAAAAACAAGGAAAATATATCGAATTGATGTAAATATCTAAAATATATGTATTACAATGTGAATAGTTTTTATTTAAATTTGAAAAACATACCGTAAGGCATTTCAAAGGCCGGAGCTCCCATCGCCCAAGAATACACAATAGATTCAGACTCACGACATATAGATGTTTCGTCATTGGACATCTCACCACATTTCCTACAATAAGTTAAAAAATTTCTATGTAAAAACAGATTATAGCTCTTAAGTAGGTGGTTAGCTTAAGTATACTCATTTTTAAATTCATATTCTAGTGAAGAGATGTTATAGATAAAACTTCCGCTTTTTTATATTTTGAGAGTCCTTAGTTAATGCATAAATTTAACGATATTAAATAACAATGGATATATTTCAATTGTTAACTGACTTAAAAACTCTGTGACTGATAATATTCAATTAGAAGCAAGAACATGTCAAAAATGTCACAATAAGCAAGTTATACATTGTATTACTAATCAACAGATAGCCATTGTAAACTTTGAAATTGAGCATCACATAAACAAAAGTTGGGTCAAAATATGTGGCAAACTGTTGCAGTATGTAATTCACTGTCCATCATTCTTTATTTTTTGATCATTTCACGATTTTCCAATAAGTTTTGGGATATTTCGTTGTTCTGTTGCCGCAGAAACGAAGGATGAAGACAAAATTAGCGCTAATTAATGGTCATAATTTTTGAACTTTGAAATAAACTTGGCATAAAATAGATAAGACGTTTCATTTTATGTTATTGACATCTGCTTTTAAAACAGTAATGTTCAATCGTTTATTCTTCCATGATCCCAGCATCCCGCCTAATCTTAAAAATTTTAAGTCCTGATTACTATCTGACACTTCATCATTTCCTTTGCAAAGTAGATAGTTGTCTTTTGAAATTTTTATATAGATTATTTAATCTCATTACCCTCGAACGTATTACATAACTTAATTCCTTGATAATTTTTGATCACTTTGCTAAATGATACAACATCCATTTTATACAATACTTGAAGACTATGTACAAGTATAATTGTTTCGAAATAATACCCTTCTATTTGTGAACTATTATAGTTAATACATGAAATCTGATAATCGTTGATTACTTCATTAAATGGTGTAATACCACTTCATTTTTTCAAAGACTTTCATATTTGATATCACAATGAGCTTAGTTATTTTTGATAATTTTATTTAATGGTGTAACATTTGTCTATTTCATTATAAACAACTACCTGAAAAAATATACGGCTGTACAGCTCGAGAAAATGATTTCATTGGAAAAAATTTCTTTTCTTCATTGAAAAGTTAAATTCATGAGTCAATTAAACCTAGACCATCACGGAAAGCTTGAAGGCATTATACGAACGTTTCGTCCTAGTATGGGACTCCTCAGCAGTGTCTACGATCCCTCTCACAAGACTTGAACCCAGGATATTCGGTCTCGCGCGTGAACACTAACCTCTAGACCACTGAGTTGGCATCCAACGACGCTAATGTTTAACTTCAAACATTCCACGTAATTGGGCCACCGTCTACCATTGTCTTCAGTTAGCTACTATCTCATTGGAAAGTCTTCATTATTTAAATGATAATCAAATGAATAATTTAATGTACAGTTTTTCTACATTATACTTGAATAATTTCAAAAGTGTATATCAAAATTATGGTAGAGATAAATCCACCTTTAATATTAACTTATTATACATTATCAAATATTCATTACTTTGAGACGTATTTACATATAATTCAATCATTCAATAAATGTCAAATCTATTCTTTGCACGATTTAAAACAAAACAGAACACCTAAAGTAAGAAATTTATCTACTGTAGAATAAGAAAACATTATACAATTATCTAAATTCATACGGACGCCATTTATTTTTAAGAGAAAATAGGTAACTATTGTAAATTTAGTGAATCACTATTGTTCAACAATAACAGACACTTTATAAAAAACTAAAGTTCAATTAACTGTAAATACGTCTAGGGTTATCTCTATCCAGATTGAAAATAAGTCATTAGCTGTCGTTGAAAAGCAACTGATTCAAATCAATTCCTTTCTTCTCTTTTTTTAACTCAATTAAAAAAAACAATCATATAAGTTGTATACCTAATTGATGATATATTTCTCAAGTGGCCTTGCTTTTATTAACAGAATAATGTAGAAGAATGATTTAAGTAATATGAGAAAAGAACTAAAGTAACAGTAATAAATCATCGTTTTTGACCTTAGATGCTTTATTAGGTAAAATGGTAGATGATTAAAAATGACCAGTTCTGATATCCTCGACTCATTTGTTTTGAGACAGAGAACATTTAATAGTTGAATTTATGAGTCGATTAAAACTAGACCACCATGGAAAACCTGGAAGCACTGGACGATCGTTTCGTCCTAGAATGGGACTCCAATGCAGTGCGCATCCACGACCCCACTCGCAGATTTATACCTTGAAAGAAACCCATGCCCTTTAGATATCTAAACATATCTTGAACAATATGAAGAAGTATCAATGATTAAGAAACGAAATATAGTGAATTATTATTTCAATCATACGACTTTTCACTATCGAATATTTAGATATGTAATGGAGGTCATGTGTCTGTATGCATTTAATCGACTTTTTCTTCACTGAAGTATGACTTATATGTGATGAACGAAAGAATCGATTTATTATGTCCGGTAAATAAAATTACTCCGACTTCCGGAAACTAATTTTCGCCTACTATTGTGAAAATGGACCAAAGTATAGCATAGGGACGAATTTGAGTGATTTTAAAATGACCATATGATTTTGAAGCCAGTAACTAGAAAAGAGTATAGGTACGTCATAGGTAATCGGAAACCGAAATAATGAAACCTGTTAACACTCACAGATTTCAGGAAGTTTACTAGTTTTTCAAAACTTTCTATAAGTACACTGATCTTAATATTACAGAAATAATCTCACTAAGTTTGAATATACCTACTTCAAAGAGAACCTTGTGGATTTTTGAGAGTTTATTATACAGTAAATTGAAACAAGAACCATACTAAGACAAAACGGCCGTCAGATGTTTCCAGGTTTTCAATGATGGTCTAACATCGATCCATTAATGATATCAATATAAAAACCAATTGATTTGTATGCTATACAAAATCTATAAATGTAAAACTGAGCACTTTACATATTTAATATCGCCATTTTCATTTAATGTTGATAAAAAGCGATTTTCCCCAAAAATTCAACACCAAATAGTATTTTTCCACGGACCTTATGTGATGAAAGATGAAAGTCATCCAATTTTGAATTTTGAATGGTAATCCGAAAGTTGTCTACGCCATTGTGATTTACTCATCCTTTACATTATTCGTTTAGATGAAAATGCATCCATTCTTATTTAAACTATCTGTAATTAAGTAAAAACTTTCATTTTTACCGCTAAACAGTTACTATAATTTGTTTGTGAAAAAATGGAATCGCAATTTTTAAAGAGATTTGAAATAATTCTATATTTTGTACTCCGAAAAACATTGTCATAATCAATAGTAAAAGAAAATAATAAATTTACCATAAACGTTCTGGACTCCCTGGCTCCTCACATCCGAACAGAATAATATGATGAACAAAGATAGGATTGTAAACAGGCTGGAATCCAGCTAGATAATATTTTTAAAAATAATTACAGATAGATTAAACTTTATAAAAAACGTCGGAATCATTATTCTGTAGGGTGAAGAAAGTGTCAGAAATATCTGTCATGAGGGAATGATAGAAGTTATAGAAGTACTGACAACCAGTTTGTATCACAGAGTTATTTCATCTTATTTTGTAGATCTTAATGAGGTTCACCATTAGATCCAGACCTTCATTCAGTGGTATATCGGATGTCACAAGGCATATGACAACTGAATGTTTTCTCACGGGAGAGCTTCCTCAAGTGATGATATCACATCCATCCTGATTTCGCTACCTTACAGCAGTTTTCTAACTAGTGTTCGGTAATTACAACAGTCACTACCGAATCACAAAAGTATGGTTATAAGCAAATGCTCAAGTAAAATGTTCGCATAAGTAAAAAGCCTTGTTTATTACTACATGTCAAATAAAATCCCAGTTTAGCTAAAACGTATCAGAGAAAAGTTAATTACGTGTGAGATAGTACATTTATCTAATAGAATGTCACTATGTTCAGACGAGTAATAAACTTATACCAAAGGTACTTTACGAGATGAATTTATATTAATAACAGGTGAATGAATGATGACTGCTCGTAAATACACACATATGAATTTCAATACAATGCTTTTATTGCAAAGTAACATTTTAGGAAGATTTACAAAAGTATGAAATGACAGTGATAAAATCGCATTGCAGTTAAGGCTTTCAGTGTTAGGTAACTATGGGTCAGCAACCTTGAACTTATGTTCATCGCCATTTGTCACACTTCAAAAATACATTTATTTATTAGTAAAGCAGTTTTACAAGTAAAACATTTACTGACATATCCTTACAGTTATAAAACATATTGTGTAACATTTTCCCATTTTATTCCATTAAAATCTACGCAAACTGCTGAACAGCTGAAGAGTAATATTAACGAATCAGAATCGAATTACTTATAAAATAACTTATTTGGAAAATATAACTAGTTTATTGCGACATAAAGGGATTCTATTTCTTATAAACATTTATATTTAAAGAAATAAATATGTAGCTTTTTTTATACAGTTGTTCTTTGTTTTATCCACTTAAGTATCTGATCAATATGAAGTAAATTCTATTAAACATTATAAATGGTAAACTGCATTTTGATATAAAGTGTAAATTGTAGGTTGGTGTAGATTTCTAAATAAAACATTAACAGTATTATCATTTATAAGTTGAACACAAAATATAAAAATGTGTAAATTTTAGATCAACAGGGAATAGATAAGTACAATTAAATATATGGAATGGAAAACCTCAATGAAACTGAATTCAGAAGGGATTTTTGTGGAAATTTTAGTGAGTTTTTTTATATATAGCTGAGATAATGAGTCACTTGAAACTAGACCACCATGGAAAGCCTGAAAGCACTGGACGACCGTTTCGTCCTGTTGTAGGACTCCTCAGCAGTGCGCGTCCACGATCCCGCCCCACGAGATTCGAACCCTGGACCTACCAGCCTCACGCCAAAGCACTTAGCCGATAGACCACTGAGATGGCCGGAATTCAACGGTGTTAATGTCTAACTTCAATCAATTCACGAAATTGAGCAACCATTCACCAATGTCATCAGTGAGTTGATATCTTCCTGCAGACATGGATGAACTCCACTGGTTACTGCTTCCCACTAGAACTCCAGAAAATACCTCATGGAGCTAATATTTTATTTCAGATTAATTTATAGAAAGGGGAAAATGGATAATACTGTAATTTAGTTATCTTTATACGTGAAACAATCTAATCTATTGATGTTACATATGTACAAGTTCGTTATTACTACCGAGTTTATAAAGTTCAAATATGACAACTAATCAGGTAAGTGAGTGATAAATAACAAAATACAATTCAGAAATACTGATTGATGTATCTTATTAACTTCAGCTGTCCTGTCTACTTGTTTTTATCTAACCATAAAAAATTTATCAACTTGAAATAGACAGCAAATAACCCGGATTAACTGAATCATAAAAAGTAGCAATGTCAATATTTTTTCATTTCAAACAATGATCTTAAATTCACTAAATTGGAGAAACGCATGAAATGATCAAGCAACTATTATCCGAGAACTAGGTTTCGTTAATATATGATTTTTAACTTAAACGAAAATCAGTAGAATACCCAGATTGATCTTATCAAATCTGATAAAGTTATACTTCATTAATATACTATTGAAGTTTTAAAGTTATCGTATATGTAATTTGAAAAAATATTTATTTCAACAGATAAATCACTTGACATTAATACATTGAATTCCATACCTTAATTAAATTAATTAACTAGTAGAGTGACGGTTATAACAAGGTAGAAAAATACACTGAGCACTAATTAAATAAATTGTTTTTTTCATTACCATAAAACGAAAACAAAACATCACCTGAAGATGTCCTAGTATTTTAAAGTACTCATCTATTTTGCTTTTTTTTAAACATTTTTACATTATTATAATCAAGTTATTGTTTATTTTGCACATCTAACAGTAATTAGGTTAAGGTCTAAAAATGTCATATTCCGTGAAACGTTGAAAACAATTTCTGAAAGACTGAATTTAAGATGGTGATTGGAGGTAGTTAAAAGAAAACCCTGGATCTAGGTTTCGTGCTACGTGATGCTCGTTAGCACGGTGTACTTGTAATCTTGAAGGAACTGATGCTCCTTAACGGATTGGATCACGTGTCACATTGAATCACAGTCAGAGACGTTACCACGGAGGTATCCGGGTCGCGACTGACCTCCTGTAGGACTGAGGTGTATTCACAATTGATTGATCGCCACCCAGTGACCAATTAATTGTATAGACTGATTTTCTTTAATGAATAATATCATTTATAATGAGACGAAACTGATACTTAGATTCAGTAGTAACTAATATTCTAAATTTAATGTTTAGAAATGTCCCATACACTTAGGATTAATTCTAAAAGTCTAGAAAACCTGTAAGACAGTAGAAGTGTATCACAAAATCTGAGGAAAATTCAAATTAATTTTTATCTTCTCAAATCAGCAGTCAAATTACGCAAGATCGATTTAGAATTTGTTATATGTTTATGCTTTCAGCTAAACTGTCTTAAATGTACACTTTCAAACAAAATTAATTGTTTTGAAATAGTAGTCAGTCTCTTCTTAAGAATTTGTCTAAGCATCCTCGTGATTTGTCTTTCTGTTGAATCAGTTAAATTCTTGTTACATTTGTCTAGGATGAAATAAATCCTAATGATACAAACAGCTTTGTTCATTAGGACGATACCTGAACGTATAACTAGTCGTAAGATCATCACCTCGTCATTTTGTTTGGTGTTTCTTAAAGCTATTAGATATTCTCTAGATAGAATATCCAACTTTCATGTACATGGAGTGTAATATTGGTTGGCAATATCAACTAACTTTGATTTGAATTAGACCTTTTTTATTTCCACTGCCTTCAAGATTAGTAATCTTATTCAAACAGACTGAGCTTACTGATTTTATTCTTACTTATTATTAACGTTTATTTATTACACAACCACTTGTTACTAACCCTTTGGACTTGTTACTACCAATGTTATTTAACGTTCTGTCATGTAAGTTATATATTTATAAAATTTTATTTATTCTGGTAAATTTGTTTACACCCTTGCTATACTACACTGGTGTATGATCATAGCAACTTCCAATGAAACTGTTCCATGTAAGCAATTTGAATCCACTTTGTAATTATTCTCAAATATGACAGATTGTAAGTAGCTGACGAAAACAGACGAAATAAAACAAAGTCATGTTATTCAGTTTCAATTTTTGTCTTCGCTCTCTTCATGTAGCCAGTTACTGATTTTACGTGGTCATCACAAGTAGCTATAGCAGTATTTTGTTTCCAATTCAAACAATGATCAACACCTCATTAATATGAACAAACACACAAAATGACCATACAACTAGTACCAGTGGCATAAGTTTGGCTAAAAAATGATTTATAATTTGAATCACATTCAGTAAATTACCAAGATTGACACTATCAAATTCTATAAAGTTAAAATTCATATAATTTTGTTTTTTAAAAAAGATAGGAAAACTGATGAAAAATGTGTGAAACATTTGAAACAAATAATTTGTAGGGAAGAGTTTAATGTTTGATTGCTTTTTTTCTGTATTGAGATAATAAAAAGCAACTTACAACTTGTTTAGTGTTAAGTCTTACCATAACTTTGTTTTTTATCCGGGATTTTAGAATGAGTTATCTTGAACATGCTCATAATAAACGATTGTGGATAATTCCAGCCTATAAGTGAGGATTCTGCAAAAATCCGCTATTCTGAGGTAGGTTAATTACATTTCTTCTTTTATAAACTTAATTACTTTGTACCTATTAATGTCCAATTACAAGTTTAATGACCAGTACAACTTTCATATATACCGGATAGATTTTAAAACCCAGTGAGAAGGTACTACAGTGGAATTTCATATTTGATATGAAACAACAGCAAAATTTTAAGATAACAAAACTATTCGCTCCTATCAATGTATGACTAATTTCACTAGAAGTTGAAATTAGAAACACCGTTACTCAATTATTTATACTACCATCTTTCATTTTAAACATAAGGAATATAGGATAAATGGATTAAGCCTTGAAACAAAGTGAACAATAATTAAACTACACTGTGCATTTACCCGTAAAGTTCTTTAAAAACAATTTAAGAAAAGATACTGAAATATAACAGCTGCCCTGAATTTGAGAATTTTCGTCAACGCTAATTCACTGATCATATTTTAGATAATTACAAAACGGAATTACTCTAATCAAATCATACTCACTTATATAAAATGTTTCGTTCTCAATTTTCTGTGAGTAACACCAATATTCATCATCCTAAAAACAAAACAAAAAAAATATTTATATGATCAAAATGTCAATATTTAAAAAATCACCATTGTTGTTGTCACTCCTGGAATACGAATCTCATATTTGTTTTTTTCTTTAGGATATGCAAAAATTCCACGAAATATAATGAAGAATAAAATATACACTTTTAGCATTTTGTTGAGAAAGCTAATAACTCAAGAAATTGATTAAATGTAAAAACTCGTTTAAAATTGGATTTTATATGGAATAAGTATAAGACTAACTGTGCTGAGATTGGATAATAATAGTTGATAGTATTTTATTTGCGTAGGCAATATTACATCATTAAGATTCCTTTCTCGAAAGTTCTTCGTATTGGTGAGTAGTAGATATATATATATATCATCTCATTTGTTATCAATAATATATGCATGAGTATTGTAGAAGCAATTCAGTTAGCCACCATCTATGTCCTAGCCTTTAAATTACACTAATCAATTTTTAATATCCAATCATATATGAGCATCTATATTCATCCTTACTATCTGTTTTTTTTTAGTTTTACATCAATCAATAATTTCTCTAACCTTGATCTACTCTATCTGTCTGTCTATCTAACATCTACCTATCTTTTCTCTCTTTTTTTAATCACACCCACTCACCTATTCCTCTTTTACTAAGGGGAAAAATTATTTATTAAATAAATAAAGAAAAAAAAGTCGATTTTATTTTTGTAACTAAATTCCTCAAATATAGTAAAATAATAATATAACACAGACATACTATTTTATGAGAAAGTTGATCGACTTACAGACATTTCAGGCTAAGTTGAAATCATTTTGAAATTATTTCATTTTTAGGAAAAATTGCTTCTTTTCCAATTCACTTAAATGATGTGTAGATGACCTCTTGAAGTTTAAGAGGAGAAAATTGTATAGTATCATCGAATACAACTTTTTGTTGGTTCCCGATATGTGGATGTATATTCAAATACTTCAAAACATGAATATTTTAGCTTTATGATTGAATTAAGCACATTCTGGTAAGTCAGTATAATAATAATAATAATAATAATAATAATAATAATAATAACCGAAACTGTAAACGAATAGATATAGTTCTATATTCCAGAGAAACTTGGAAGACTTGTGATTTAGTTGTTTAATATTAAGTGATATGAACTTGTTAAATATAATGAACAACAATCACAAATCTCCATGTGAAATCTGGTTAAGCAACTAACTGAGTTTCATGTAATAATTTGATTACATTTTGTAAACAATATTTTTTGATATATGCAGTTTTATCATAGTTGAAAGCATCAGTCAATTGAAGCTAGACCACCACGGAAAACCTGGAAGCACTGGACGGCCGTTTTGTCCTTGATAAAAACTGAAATCTCTACAAAACCCCTTTTGATATGCAGTTTTATTTTAAAAGTTAATATTAGTCTATACGACATGTAAATGCATATTTATAACTTATTCGAATCTGGACAAAGTTTATAGACCTAAAATTTGTATAGTTTTGTTCATAAAAACATAATGATGTATTTGAAGTATCCATGTAAGTGGAAATTGTGATTGCTGACATTTCATGACTCAATATAATGCCCTTCTACGCTGAAAAAATCCACTAAGTAAAAAGACGTTAGAAATTTTATTTTCAACTTATTAGGATATTGCAAATATATCATTAATTTGATTATTTAGAATATGTTCAATTTATTTAAAATTATCTGATCAAACATTGGTGGTAAGACAATAATTTATGGACGACTGCTGAGCGATATCAAAGTGACCTTGAGAGTGTCCACCTACTAACTAGGGCTAAATGAAGGTCATGAATCAGTGTGAGAAATTAGAATGAGGATTTACAGCTGATGGTTCGGGTTAGGAACAGATTAAGGGGTTTTTTGCTGTTACTTTGAATATATATTTGATTTAGTCCATGAAACCAGATTTTTAAAACTACTAAATGAAAAGCTTTTCGAACGATGGTACAGGATACTACTCAATAGTTGCAAATAATTGTGATTCCTTTTAAAGTCGTAGCCCGAATATTCAAAATTTTTCAAACAATTCGTTAAACTGTACAAAAGAAATTCACAAACGGTTTGAATGTACAAATAAGAATATTACAGTCGGTATTTTTCATAATTTCTCTTATTATGATCCATCTACTCCTCTTGCTTGACAGTCTTCGAAACTACTTCACTCGACAGATCCCCAAATCAGAATACGGTTGAGCAGGGACGAAATTACAGTTCAAATAACAAGAACAGATAGAATTAGGAAGTACAATAAGAAAAAAACGTTAGTAAATTTATGGTTTTTACATGGGAGTCTTCTCCAAGTATCCACTAACGCTGATCGGATAAGAAATAGACAATCAGCGTGCCCTAACATAATCCTTCACAGAACGTGATTCAATCCAACCTATGTCCCTCTAACAGTATTATAAAATGAACCTGTTAGCTCATGGAATTCTATGAAATACGATATGCATATATAAATGTTTCTGTCAGGTAATTCACTAGATAATGGAGACTAGTTACTTGTAAGTATAGTGTCTTTGAAAAACATGTATTGACTAGAGAACCATTAGAAATCAGAGAGCACTACATATATGCTTCTTTCTAGTTTAAGACTCCTGATTCGTGTGGATCCAATAACAGGTTTGGTGGTGGTCATTGAAGTATCAAATTTTATCGTCAAGGAAACTTTGGTAACACTGGATTCTTTATAACTATCCCTGTTTCTAGACATAGTTCTACTACAAAAAACATGAACTTTTAATTATCCTCACATGAAACTCAGAACAATACCATCCGAAGCACTCAGAAAACTGATGGTAACACTTAGTTCAATGAAGAAGATAGAAAAGTATGGTGTTTCTATTTGCAATGTTGTTAATTATATGAAATTTTCTTTTGTTCCTCTATTTAGTGACAAATATTAAGCATCATAAGATGTTTTCGGATTTATGTACTGAATACAGTTTATAAAACACTGTAAGAAATCTTGGATATAAACAACGTATATCATATGTGTAAGTATCTATCATGAATAGTTCCACCTATACTCAGCATTTATTTTTTAATCTGTTTGCATATTTTCTTGGTTTTTCTGTAGACTATGGTCAAATTCCTACTTTTATTTTTGTTTCACAAATAATGCTATTTTCAAGTACTTTACCAACCATTACAAGTAGTAATTCTTTCTTTAAAAAAACTTCATAGACGTCGCTTATTTATCATTTTTTAAACATTTAAAACAAATATATTATTATTTTCTGTTACTAAGGCAGTCAAACATTTGCTTCCTTTCGGCTGTCAGTTAGTATGAAAAGTAAACATTCTCACAATTCCCTTAAAAAGACATCAAGTCTAAATGTCTATAAATAGTATTTTTTAACAGATGAATTTCAATATTTTATTCTTTCAACTTGAAAAGCAAGAGTAAACAAAAAATGTCTTGATATTACCTAGATAAACTATGATTATGTTTTATGAATTATTCAGTGTTCAGTTCCTTTTGTACATTAAAATAAAAATACATTATCTATCTATTATTATCTAAATTGAAAATGAAAGAATCAGCAAATGAATGGAAATTTTCCAAATTCTGGTTTTTAAAATAACTTTCAGACGATTTTAGAGTAAGAGTATAGTGTAGGAATGAGCTGATAACAAACTTAGCAAATTTCTAACTACCTCTTAGTCAGTTAGAAAATAGCTTCTGTAAATCGATTGATTAAATTAAGACATTAACACCTTTGGATATCGGTTTAGTGGTCTAGAGGTTAGGCATTCGCATGTATGACCAAAGGCTCTAGGTTTGACTCCCGAGTGAGGGGTCGTAGATACGCACTTCTGAGAAGTTCCATACTAAGACGAAATGACCGTTCAATCCTTCTAGGTTTTCAATAGCGGTCTAGCTAAGGATCAGTCTATGATTTCAACTGTGAAAATTCGGTGAATACAGTTTATGAAAAAGAAAGGGTGTGAAGAGTCTTAACATAACTAATGAATCTATCAAAATTCTTTACAGATTATAGCACCTATACATATGGATATAAACGTTATCTTAAATCACCAACTTTTATAATGACTAGTATATTCTTAAAATTTACCACATTGTTCCTTGTTAAGATTACCATTAGAATTTAGGAGTCAGAGTTTTTATTACGAACTGACGTCATCCATATTTCAAAATCCTCTCCACTAACATGAATGTATTCATTTCCTGAAAAATTGTAAAAGGTTCCATAACATTTGATGCCAATAAATTACGACTTGTTTCAAGATTGTGGTGTAGGGATATTATCAATTTGTTTGTTATGAACAATCTCAGAAAGAAGAGTTAAGCATTTCAATATGTTATACACTATCATCTTTACCTATGATGACAAGAATTGCTTTTAAATCGCATTTTAAACATTATGAACACTACAAAAACATATCGCTATCAATTACTATACGTGATAAATGATGTTTGTGTAAAAGCACATTACTCGCGTTCTCAATTCTGATTGGGTTATCCGATTTTCCTGTATTTTTTATCTCTTTGTACTGTGTTAATTTAACAAATTTATTTGTACACTATACAGACAGAACCAGGCTGAGAAGCACTTGAAACATTGCCTGTTGTCACGTGATATGTACTTCTATACACGTGTTATTTAGATATACATAGCTCATTTGTACTAGTTTTATCAATTCCTCATACTGATCACTTGTCTATTTGTACATATTTTGGTTGGAAAGAAATAATTATTTCTTAACAAGCAGTTTGATGAAATATGCTCAACTTAAGGTAATTAGTTAAGTGATTGCTTAATGTAATTAAGGTTGATAGACTATTAAACTGATTACTATCAATTATCACTCTATATAATAAAAACTTATCTATTATTTCGTACACCATGTTTTCTTGTTAGTTGATTAAAGACAACTACCAACCCGGACAATACATTGATAATGTTATTAACTGTAAAACTAGTTGGAATGAGTTAGAACGTTGTGACGGCGAGAAAATGAAATACGTGAAACTAGGAGTTATTTTTAAAACGCGAATAAAAACACAAAAATGATTACAGGTAACGATTTATTTCACTATCTGAAACACGTCATTGTCAGATAACCGATGATGATTAATTGAACCCATGAATGGCACTGTGCCAGTAAGAACACGAAGACTATAGATGAGAATTTATTTGATATCCAATAATAAGTAAAAATGAATATTCAAACACACTGATTGTTGTATGATTTAGACCGATTAATAGTCAGATTTATTTACATTAAACTGAATAGTACTTTACATAATTTATTCAGTAACTTACTGTATATACAGATACGGTATCATAAATTGGAGTCTGTCATCATTAAATATATCTAATAAGATTATTTTTTCTCAAAATGTGATTAGATATTACATAAGATTAGTAGAAAATGATCCTGCATGTCATTCACGCTGCATATATATATATATATATATATATATATATATATATATATATATATGGATCCTTTCCCAACAAATTACAATACTTTGAGGACTAACAGTATTTTCAAAATTTCAGATAAACTTTTATGATGAATACATCAAACATTAATTAAGGGCATACTGTGGAATGCTTCAAACAACTTAATGTATATATGCATTTTATGCCAAATGGTGTTGTTTTGTGTAAGGACAGATACTTATGTTATGTAGTACAATTTGCTCAATGAAAAGTAAATAATAACTTATTATCTTAGATTTATATTCTCTGTAGTCATATATTACTCAAATATAGAAAGAATTCGTATCATTTTTCAGTAAACAATTATAGAAACAAAACACTAAATAATAATTTTTTAATTTCTAGACGATTAAAAATCAATCGTTTTTCCAAAAATAAATATTTGCATAGTTGAAATCATGAGTCAATCAAAGCTAGATCACCATGGAAAACCTGGAAGCACTGGACGGCCGTTGCATCCTCAGCAGTGCGCATCCACCATTCCGAATATATATATATATATATATATAATCAGGTGTAAATCACTTATCTATTATGATAATTGATGCTGAATTGTAACATTTTAATTTGCAATGAATCTTAGATATTGAACAGTTTTAGGGAATTAATGAGACGCTTTGGACCTGGTCATTATAGAAGTTGAAAATTAAGATTAGGATTGGTATGTTCCATCGACTAAACTGATTCATCTATTTCTAGATACATGATTGGATCATCAAGTACCGTAGAGAAATGTACTAAAATTAATATTTAAGAAAGCCTAATATATAATCTTATTATAATTTGCGAAGACCTGTTTTTTAATCTAATTAAATAGTTATGAAACTACTACACATTGAGCAGTTACTTTATATAAATATAATAACCTTATTATTTTTAAATATATGAAACAATCACGTTTCCTATTAGCTACTTGTAAAAATAATACTTTACTTCTTTCACTACAGACTGACAATAAAGCAACATGATTTCCTCAAAATCTATAAGCATTTGAATGGAGGTTGTTGGGAAGTACATTCTTGACCTGAGAAAGCTTTGACAATCTATTTTACTTATCATTTGTGTTATCAATATCATTATTATTACTATTTTCCATATGCTTTGTTCTTTTGTTTTTCTTTTTCGAATGTATTTAGGGCAAATTACAGGCTATCTCACTAAAATCTGATAACCATAGCGTAAACAGTTAATTTGCAAAATAACAATCAATTGTTTCAATCTTGATTGTTCCTTATGTAAATATCAGTCTATCTTTTCTGATCTCATTGTTCATGCATTTTCATACCGATCGCGCTTTGTAACTGTCCTTTCCTTATCGATCTTCTGCCGAAATACATTCTATGCCTGACAATCACCATATACTACTTATGTGGATATAATTAACCCACACCACACTATGAGTTTACTAGACATAATAATTATAATAAATATCAATTCATTTAAATAATATAACTTTTATTATTGTTTATTATGTGTTCATTATAGTTTTCTTTTGAGAAATGGTTCTATCATTTCCTATCTCCTTATAACTTAATGTAAACGACAATTTAATAAGCTTTTATGATATAAGAAAAGAAAACTTCTTACTGTCAACTACTATTCTTTCATCTATCCATTCAAAATCCTTAATTATTCAATTCAAATCGACACACAACTTTATAAATAAATAAAAAATTAAAAATGGATTTATTTGTTTATTGTATTAGGAATAACTCGAATTTCGTAAACATTCCCTTACCTTCATCAGATTATTTCATCAAATAAAAAAAATATTATAAAATGTAACAAGAATTAATTTAATTCTGATAATAAACATTGTGAATGGTCGTTTTTAGCAAAATTACCATGAAAGTGATAACCTTCATAGATGGTTCATCAATTATTTTGTACGTTATTTCGTCATCATAATATAGAAATGATTAAAGAATTTATTTGAAGATGCAATTATTATTTATTAATATCAGAAGGGGTTTTGTGGGTATAATAGTAGTTTTAAGAGTTGAGATCATGAGTCAGTTGAGGCTAGACTACTATGGAAAACCTGGAAACACTGGCCGGATTTCTAGTGAGAAGCAGTGACCAGTGGAGTTCAACCAGGTCTTTTGTTAGATAGTAACTCACTGAAGACATTGGTGGATGTGTCGCTCAATTGAATGGATCAGTTGAAGTAAGACATTAACACCGTTGGATGCCGGCTCAGTTGTCTGAATAAGCACTTGCGCGCAAGACTGATGAGTCCTGGGTTCGGATCTCGTGAGGTGGGATGGTGGATGCGCACTGCTGAGGAGTCCCACAATAAGAAGGAAAGGGCCGGCCAGTGCTTCCAGGCTTTCCATGGTGGTCTAGATTCAATTTATTTATGATCCCAACCACTAAAATTACTAGTATTTATTAGTCTTTTATAAATTGTAAGATAAATAACAGTAAATTATCATTAGTTCTAAGAAAATATTACTTTTAAATTTCTAAAACATATCTTTAGCTCAGAGTTTTAATACGTTAATAGAAGTCTTCTATTGTGTATGATGTTAAGATGAGCTACTATGGTGTTTCTACAGTTTTCTGGTTTCAAAACGTTATCTTATGGAAATCATAAAGATTGGTTTAGATTGTTTAAATAAACCGGTTTTAGAAACGAATTTCATCAAGATAAATGTAAATACATAATTTGACTGTGTATTGCCTAATAGCTTCTTTCCCTAAAAACATTTTTACATACATCTGCCTAGTTACTTCTTAGCTATCTGTCAACTGAACACTAACATATGGTATATCATAATCTAACTATACATGATCAAGCCGTCATATTGTAGCTACACTAATTCAGAATGGGATTATATGGTGATTTTTTCCATTTGTATTAACACCAATATATTATTTATTTGATTAAACCGGTCTGTAACATTGTGTCATACACGTTTACTTCTTAAACGTTGAAGAAATCTGCAGTAAATTATTATTTTGGCTTGTTTGAAGTGGTTGATCCCGATTTTAGGAAATGGGACTTTTGACTAACTGCTCCAACTGAGTCCATCCTTTTAATTTTTCAGGAAACAGAAGATTAGCTATCTACTGATTGTGATTCAGGAAGATGAGTTTATTATTTGATAATAGTTCTTTGTTAGATAGCTGGTAGAAATATGTCTACTCATATATTCATTACCATTTCAAACACAAAGACAATAAAGAATGGAGGACAAATACACTCTATATTATGGAAAATATAAGTGTTATCAGCTAATTTGCCAGAACTTATGTTGATTTACTAGGATGTTTTGTTCATTCCAAATCAATCCACACTTCCATCTGTGCTTAATGTTTACATCACAATAAAATACATTCTTATATACATAGATTCCATACTTTATCATCTAGTTACAAGTCACAATACACGTATATATTTGTGAAATCAAGTTCATTCTGAAAGTTAGGTTTCATACATTAGTCTGTTTACGGTGTGAAACCTTTTTCTTCAAGTGTATCTCATATACATCTGTTTGGCTACTTGTTTTCACTTCTTACAATGACGATGTATTAAACATCTTATTAATTGTATCATTTTCTTAACAGGAAATTAAATAATGATACTTCTAATCAAATTTTGGTAGCAGTTCTTATCTCCGGGGCCTCAAAAATATCATTTATAGTCTAAAACACTTACCAATATTTAACGTAAATAAATATGGAAAACAAACAGAATAGGTCTTATCAGACTATAAATAATTAATGTCAATATATTTTTTTCTAATAAAAGTCTAAATCACTTAAAACCTTAAGCCTGATGAAATTGTTTTGAAAAAGAGAAAATGAATTACACAGCGATTACGAAAATATTGGTTAAATATACTCAACATTCTTTCTATATTTTGTTTGGATTGTCGTACAGTAAAAATTCCCATGTTTAGCGTTAAAATACATTAGTACTCTTTGTGTGTGTGTGTGTATGACCGAAACACTGAAATTATTACTCAGAATGGATTGTCTAGTTTATTTAAAGAACATATCAGTTACTTTACAAACTGTTTGCTGATGAAAATAATGGCATGGACTTTGAGTTAATTTCATTTTATTGTTTGTTAAAATCAGAGCTATTCTAGGAATACATTGTTATCATTTCTCCATATTTCAAAATGAAAAATATGGTAGAGTAGATGAAGTCAAATGAATTAAGTTTCAATGAAAGATAAATCAGAAGATAAATTGTGACACATTCAACCGTAACTTATGTAAGTATTCAAAGTTAATAAAGAGTGAAAATTTCACGTCCCCACTTATTTTTAATGTCAAAAGTAATTCTAGATAAAATATTTTCAAGTTTACGATCACTGTGTAAGTGTTGAAATGAAATCAGCTCGTGATATATAAACAACAGACTAACCAGTTTGTAAAATTATCATACTTACTGGATATTGAAGCAATTAGTAAGAACAACGAATGGATTCAAAAGTAAGTTGATTTATTGATTAATTACCAGTCGTAAATGTATATTTCTACCAAAAGTGTAACAGTAAATACAAACAAAATATCTTACGATCAACAGTAAATATATGTGAACTGTATGAGATTTTAGGCTATAGAAAAATCAACAAAAACAGGCTCAGCGCACTGCTGAGGAGTCCCATAATAGGACGAAACGGCCATCCAGTGCTTTCAGGTTTTCCATGGTACTCTAGCTTCCATTAACTAAAGACTTTAACTATGAAAATACTGAAATCTCCACAAAACCCCTTCTGATTTATATTTACATTTGTTAAATTTATTAACGATTGATCATTTCACATATTATAGTCGACAATTGTAAATGTGATGCAATATATTATTATTATTAGCTGCTGTAAATGGCATATTTTTGGTACACCTTTCCAATTCTTATTTTTTAATCGATATTGACAATAAATGTTGAGCGACCGCCAATAGATGTGAGCATTTCAGAAATTGACATCTTAATAATGTTCATTCTTTTCGATCCATATTGCCAGAAATTACTGTCTTCGATTGTACATTTTTGTAACTTATACCAAGAAAAGTAGTAAACGTTTCACAAACGCAGCTGAATAGGTTATGCAATTAATTGACATAATGACCTGTTAAAACAAACAAGGAAACAACTTGTCGAAATATCCAGATGACAGGAACGTGTAGCCTAGGTATTTAAACAAGCCATCAAGTTCAGAATCTTCATTATCTCTACATTTGTCAAATTTTATCGTGATTATTCAATGGACATTCAATAGACTGAATACCAGTATATCACTGTTCATGTTTCATACTGATCACTCCGAGGATAATAACAATAATACTTAAAGATTTTTTCACTATAATAGCTGTCTATTTGAAATAGATTTTAACACTGAAAAAAAGTAGGACAAAAACAACCATTTTGATATAATAAACTAGTATTTTTAACTTAAAGCCCATTATCATTCTGGTAGCCATGATACTTTTGAGAAATGAATATCACTAACATCATTTTTCATCTGATAGTGAAACTTTACAGCATAATATAATATATATTAAGTGACTGACAAATATAATGAACATAGAAATCGATAAATTTAATGGAAGCAATAATTTGATTACTGGTTTTGAATAAAGAATTTCGTAATTGCAGAGTAATATATAATGATTAATTTAATATTTTCCTCGGAGATCAGCTGCAAAACATTTTAATCATAATTTTTTGAAATTATTTCTAGTACACTGAATAAAAGTCGATGAATCTATGGTTAACCAAAGTTTAGTCAACTTACTAACAAAATGTCCATAAAAGTCTTCAGTTTCTAACGGTGGTTGTGGACTGATATGTTGTTCATTTTTAAGACTGTTAGAAAACCACCTCAATAAATTTCCAGGAACTATACCTTTGTGAGTTGTGTCGAAATACCATTTTTGTTAAGCTGTCATACTCGGAAACTATGGATACTTATTCTTGTTTAGCCGGAAATAAGGTTTCATTACCAGGGTAAGATTATGACAGTTGAGCAGGAAATATTTGTATATGATATTATTTATTAAAATATAGACATAATTTGTCTTTTTGACATATTACACTTCATGTAATTTATATGAAAATCACGTTCAAAACAATTACAGAACAGTTCTAGTGTTTGTCATTTAGTTTTTATTTACATTGTTTATAGTTCACGGAGAAATAGCTATCATTTATTATTATTACAACTGTGAGAATGATATTCTTTAAATTACAAAGAAGCTCCATATAACTTTTAAAATACTAAGTGTTATAATTGTGGTTTTTGCTATATAAACAACCCAGCTATTCCCATTGCTTAGTATTCTTATACGATGACACTCGACAAGACCGCAAAATCAGAACACGTTGAACAGGAATGAAATTTTATTCAAAACAATAATGATAAGTGAACAGCAGTCAGCAATCAGCAATCAATAGTTTAAATAATGTTCATATATTTATAGTGTATACATAAGAAGCTTATAGATTTTTCTGCAATAATATGCCCGGTCTGATCGGTTTAAAAATTAACCAATCAGCGCGCAGCAACACCATCATGCATAAAACATGCTTAATCCAATCTATATCCCACTAACACTATGCATTTTCTAATATTCACACGCAATTTCAAGTAACAGATTTCACCTGAAGTATGTTGTTACTCCAAAAATTTAATAATACTTCAATCTGATGAAATAAATTTTAGCTCTTTTTTCCACGTGGCATCTTCAATAAGTTTAAGAGTGTATCTTTATTAATATTTTTTGTTAATTTTTATTTGATTTACTTGATCTGCACGACAGATTTTGTGATTTATTTAATAGTTTATTTTCATCTTAATCAGATATTTGATTGTCTCTTTGTTGACTATAAATTAGGTGATCTTAAGATTTATATAATCTGGTTGCCAATTGCTTTTCTTCTAAATGTATAAGCAAGAACTCTGTATCTTTGTGATATTCGTATGCAACACCGATCAATTTGTGCATTATTCCACGCTTATTTCAAATTCTAAATACAATAGCTTCAATTGTGCTCGTCATATTCCATCAGACGTACATTGGACAATTCTATGAATTCTTAGTTAGAATAACGATTCAATCACTTCTAATTACCATAATCTTGTAGATCTCCTTCGTTTCGCAGTAAACTACCTTGTTCAGTGTTGAAGGGGATTCGGGTGCGGAAGATTTTGTTAATATCGACAACTGAGTCTTTTGAAATGAGACGCCAATCAGTTCAAATAAACCGTTCGACAGGAAGTCGAAACATGATCTAGTGCAGATGTTCGATGAATTGCTTTTAGCTTGTAAAGTCCAGAGTCAATTTCAAATGCTAACAAATCTTTTGATTCTCGTGAATTACTTACCGCCACAATATCCACAGAACTTTGTAGCCCTCAATAAATTTCATTATGAGTAAAACAGCCCCTAAAATTTTAATAAAATGGTGGTTTGAATCACTTTAATTGGTATAACTGCAAATTCAACAAAACTCATCTAACTGAAGAAAAACTGAGTCGTAGACACAAAGTGGGTTTTTTTTAAATTTAAATAATCCAACTTCTTGTAAATTCAGATATAACTTACAACTGCATGAAAAGTATAAAACTTTCTGGTTTTATACACATAACAAATAGTTTACTTGGAATAAGAGCCAGACGATGGTGGTTGTAAAATGATGACATTAACTTTGTTTGAAGGGTTCCTTGTTAAAACCAATGTATGAAAAAGTATAATGTGTTCTTTCTCAGAATCCGTAGCTGATACAAGCATGTAGATGCATTCTGATATGCTTTGCTTATATAGGAATGTATATGTATATAGTTAGATGTTACTAACTATAGGAAAGGATAGTCAGCTGATGAACAATTTTTCAGATTATTCTTTTGAACTTCGCAGTAAATCATGAGAATTATACTCATTTATACGAGCAGATATTGAAATGCTAACAATGACTTATACGTCATAACTTCCTAGACGAGATTACACAAAATGTGTGTTCGTCGGTCTTCCTCGTCTGAGCTTTTATTATGTGGCCTAAGGTAAAGAATTATCGTTTGTTACCCAGTTTTACTGTTTCATGTTGCCAGACCATTTACAACAAGGTTGTGTTTGACCAAGCTCAAGGTCACGGCGTGGTTCAGTGTATGGCCATTGACCTTTGACTGTCTGCTTTGAAAGATTACTGAAATCTTTGCAGATATTTATCCGACACCATCTTGTTGGTAATATTTTTATTGATTCCCAGGTACAAAACTCTTTGTTATTAACTATTCCTTTTGTTGCTTAGCACGCAACTTTGTGTTTGAGAAATCCTTGATTGTATAGCGCAGGCTATATCGTTAGTGTTATTTTGTACTTTTGATATAATTTGTTCCCTTTCGTAAAATAGAACCGTTTAGATTGAATACAAAGTTTATACTTTTATGGAATTCAATACGAGTCACTCAAAGATGCTTCGTACGCTATATAGAACTTTGGTTCGTTGATTCTGCATGGAAACCGAATATTGATGTTTCGGTCGTTACAACGATATTGGAGTAACGAATTATCGATGCAGTTTTCTGACTCTTATAGATCATTTGGATTAACTGATGTGATATCACTCTTCATAATTTGAAAGAAATTTTCCGCTAAACCATTAGACTGAGGATATCATGAGATGTATACAAATGACGGTATCCAATATCGAAAAGCCGGCTGTTAAACTCTTCCTGTGGAGTGCGTTCTATTGTCCGTTACTAAAACACTAGTTATACCTGCATGACTAAATATCTTCCTCACAACCCTTTGAGTGAAGTTTGCTATAGGACTGTTCGATAGTACCACTCATAGTCATTTAGAATACGAATCAATTATAACTAGAACGTAATATAAGTTTTCTAACCAGTTTATCCGGTTCATTATTCATAGATTCCCTTAAACGATATGGAATAAGTCTACACTTGAAGATGATGAGCTCCCTCTTTAATTCTAAGTGAACTGGGTGAATTTTCATTACCTCATGTTACAGTTATAGCATGACACACGCTGTTAATTGCTAACAAATACACTGATATACACACACGTGTTGTTCTCCATTCGCTTACCATTGTGTTAACTGAACTCTAAACCAAATACTGTCTACATTTATAGACTATAATCGGAATATATCATATTCTACATTTGGTTATACCACTGGGAGAACATCAACCTTGCTGGAGTCTTCAAACACCTAACTCTGTTATCGTTTTTGAGTTCATATATCGTTTGGTCCACCACGACCTTATACAGCCTTCGAGTACTGTAGGACTAGATGTTTGATTAAGTACTGTCAGGAGACTTAGTACATAAAGAAATGTACAATCAAATAATCTAAGACCCTTCAACCTAACTACCGAAATGGACCATAAAAACTAGGGTAAAATATATACACAACTACCCTCTCCCTTCCTCAATGGAATATTAACTCTACCAATAATGGGCAACTGATGGAGATTGATGCCAGTAATAGCACTGATTATTGATTTTAAATGGACATCCTTGTAAACAAATAGCAAATTACTCTTGGAAATAATTGATTCTACGCTACCAACATCAACAAATAAATTGGAATTGTCTGCATTAGCAATTAATTTTTTTAATGAATGTAAAGTGCTGATGCAGGTGGTAGCGATTGATTACGAATCAAACCTCCGTCCAAATCATCTTGTCTTCATCCACCATCATTCAGTGATTTCTTAGTTAACCATTAGCATTTTAAAAACTTTATATATATGCACAACGTTGTCATATGCACGAAAACCTGCATAACAAGATTGACATGACCTACAAAGATAAAGATTATCATATTAAATATATGGCATAATGTTCAATGACGAATTGCAAATGCTTTTCGAATCTTTTACTTGTCTGAGTAAATCGGAACTGCTCCTATTAAAAGTCTGCTGTTTCTGAAGTGTGTAAAATGTGTCCACATTCGATAAACAAACATCATTCTGTTTCGTAACGGCATCGCGAAGACTATTATTAACACCTTCATAAGTGAAACAGATTTCTTGAGCTATCTGAAAAGTGCACGAAGGAGTTTGCGTTAGTTGCTTCTCTAGTTCAGGACTGTTTATACGAGCATTTAGACGATCACAAAATTGAGTATGCATCTGATCACTGAAATCGCACTTAGAAGCTTGTGTTTGAAGCTATAGTATTAGGTCTCTAATAGTCTGGTCTGGAGCACGAACTGATCTATCGAACAGTGTTATTTCACTTATTTCGAATGATTTTAGGTGAAAATTATCTGTCAGTAATCTCTTTAGTTTGTTGACTGTAATACCAATCAGTATACACTAAATTATAAACAGTCATTACCCAATATACAACCGGATAGACAAATATGGACCTAAAAAGAAGACCTACAATAGATCAAAGAAATCTGAATTCACATTTAAGACGTAACAGCCTTGATGTTTGTACGAACTGATAGTTCCTCTGTACTCCATTGCGCACTTATTACGAATTCTAAATACAATATAAATAGTTGTGCTCATCTTGTTCTACTTGCTTTAAATTGCACTGTTTCGGTAATCCTTAAATAATAAATCAGTTTGAAAATCTTTAATTGTCTAATTAACTCAAAGAGAATATTACGAAACACTTTTCTCTGTTGCAAGAAACAGAGAAATTGACAAGCATTTTTCATGGTGTCAACAGGATGTTCCGTCCGATGGGTCCTTCATGACATGTGTCAACTGCCAATAACTGATATATGAAGAATCATGTCAGTTGCATGATAATAAGCAAATTGTGATAAACATGTTGTGCTACGTTCATGGTATAATTAATAGGTAGTGAAAACATCCGGCGAACCAGAATCTCTCGTCGATGAGGTACTTAAATATATTACATTTGCCTTCGCACTTACTTTTGGTTAGAGGCCAGCAATAAAAAAATCAGGATTTGGTAAACTGGAGCAATAAACTTGGTTTTAACTCGTTTAATATTGGTTTTGTTTTTCATAAGTAAATATGCCTAAATGCCTTAAGTAAAGTAGTTCACACCTAGATTCCCTACAGCAAGTGCTAATACTATATAACCATGTTTTTACCGCCCGGATTCTATAGGTATCTTCCGTGTTTGTCTTCTGAATATGGTAGTCCAAAGTGGTTAGCGTCAAAATCACTCAACTCCTACCATCAAGACACATTAGTGTTTGACATGAGAATGTCGTTGCATGTAATATTAGTTGTTTCAAATGAAACTCTTCTAAGGTCTCATACTCAAGATATAGGACGAAGGTGAAAGGTTTTGCTGTCAGATGTGTTACAAGAAATGACGGTTGACTTTGAACTTCTAGATGATCAGGGACATAAAGTACACAAAGTCAAAACAAACCGGCTTTAAAGAGGTGATTCTCAACAGCATAAAACAGGAAGGCTGCTTCAGTACTAGTCAACTATCACAAATACTGCGGAGTCACAGAAAGAAGGAACCGTTTAGTCATAGCTAACAGAGAATCAACGGTTATAAAGAGATTCATGGTATAAAAAGTACTTTATAAACAAAGCTTTTTTGGTCGTGTTTAAAATATCATTACTGTTGGTCGTCAGTGTAGACGTAGTGTCGAAGGATAAGGGGCCTACTCGAGTAAGGCGAGAATGGCGTGATCAACCAGCTAACTTCAAAGTCATACCTCATAGTTGGAACATAACACGGATTACAATTGTGTCTTATCCAGGTGTTATTACACTAATGTATATGTATAAGTAGGTATAAGTAATACAGTGAGATGACCAACACATGGGCAAGTCCATAACGTGCCATAAATTCATGCGCGTTGGTTGTCCCTGATCTTGACGAGGATCAATGAACTGCTCGATATCTAGTGATCTGACTGCCGTCTGTCTGGCGCTTCTTTTGAAGGTTGTAACTTTTTTTCACGTGGTTGTACTTTTTATTATTATTAGTGTTTCCTTCTAATTTAACAACATTTATTAGTGAAAAAATACTTCATTTCTGATAAGGCTCTATTAATTTGACACCCCATCCTGTGATTCAACGTAGTACATCAAGCTCACTATTTCACACGCTGTCCACCTTTCCTCTTTCACTATCGTTAATATATTAGCTATTAGCAAATATTGATCTGACTCTACCATAAAACTTTACACATCTAGTAAGTAAAGATACAGCAGTCGCTGCTCACCCAATACAAAATTTATATTTACATTACTTCAAATAATGTCCAGGTCATCTAAAAAGCACATAATCTCTCCTGATGCTCATAGCACGTGCAAAAGATCTAAATCCACCACTCACGCGAATAATGTGAAGCTTTCTAAACACACTGATCAGTCTGCATCATACTCTGATCTTCCTACAGCTACACTAGACGTGCACCATGTACTTGGACATGACCTGTCACTACCTTGCATCTCGCTTGTAGATATAAATAAGAGTAATCACCTACCGCCTACCCCGACATCATTTGACAGCCCACACATTACACGTTGTGAGCGGTATTTAGACAGTGCGGTTGACCCCATACACACAATAAACCCACAATCGGTCATCCTATGTAATGGCCAACAGAGTGCACATAAGCCCACTTACAGTAGCCAGCCTAATAATGTAGATCTCGACTACTCACCCAAACATATACCTTATCCCCCAACTAAGTACGCACAAGATGACCACCCGGTAGACAGTTGCAACAAATGTTTATGCAACCAAATGAACCATAATAATGTTGATATAGACTCTAATAATCTCACCAGTGATAGTTCTAAAAGCAGTCAAATAAAATCTAGCCTCACCCAAACTATTCAAGACCTATTACCGTATAAATACCTAATCAGTGTTCCGGAAAATCCTGATCTCGAAATTATAAAAAACACTGAAAAAATAATTGACCACATATCAGCTGAAGTGCTGAAAAGACTTCAGTGTATGCACAATGTCATTGCGTATAATGTACCTGATAGTACGAATCTAAAGCTTGCTAAAAATACTCTACTACAAGAATGTGGACTGTCGCAATCTTGGTGTGTAGCGAGAAGATTACGTAAAACACAGACTAAAGCCTCTTGTCCCATTCTATTTCAGTTTGGTAGTATCATAGAAGCCAATCACCTCCTTAAAAGCCAGTCTTTACTGAGGCGCATTCCAACCTTTAAGAAAGTTAGAATCACCCATGACAAGACTGCCATCCAACGTCGAAACTCCAATGAAGTGCAAAACAATCAACCCAGCCTTAGTGGTAGCGGCAGTTACAACGTTGGCCATAGCGCTATCCCTAAAACACCATACCCCACCCCTCCCAAAAACGGAGGCACGCCGCATACTGTTACTAGTCCTAAGAACAAGACTAGACACCAGGCAGCTGTAACCACTCACCCTAAACCCAAACACTCAACTACAACAAAATGCCCACCCACCTATGCATCTACAGTTTCAAAACACTCTTCTTGTGGCTCTGATGAAAAGCCAAAACCCAAGCCTCACATCAATCGCTCTAATAGCTATAACCACCCAAACACTGTAATGCGAAATAATACCAAATTCTCTCTAAACACCCATAAGTACTCCAGATCTCTCAATACACAACACGCACCTACTCATAGTAGTCGAATGCATTACAACAAGCATAATGAACTGGCAGTACCCCCATATCCTAACGTGAGGTTACGCCCGACAAAAACCACACTTACGCATGATGCCAATAAGCCATATAGCTTAAAACATGCAGGTTACAGGAATCAGCACAGCCCACACAACAGGAACACCATCCCCGGCAACAATGTCAGACAATTATGCAATAATTATTTGAAACATACAACTACCCGTAACAGGAGTAGAACACCCCACTGCACACAAGACAACCATAATGTTGGCCTGCTTGGGGACCCACCTATCGATTCTAAATACTACCAGAACCAAACCACCTTTTATAACTCTCTGATCTCCCCTAATTTGGCAAACACACCACCTCATCCTTTTTTATCTCTCTCCCCCTCAACAGTATTGCTATGGGGTCTCCAAATGTTGAGGGCGACAATTCCACTATTCTGAGACCACCTTCTATATACTCCGATCTGATGGGGAGTGACACATCTTTATCACCGTCGATAACTGTCTCTCGTCTTAAAAGCTCCTTGACGGAACATGATCACCCCCCGAATACACCGCCTATCCATTTAACTCACCCGATTCTACCCAACACTCGTGAACATACTTCTTTCGCCAAAATAACCTACGACCACCTTTCTCCCGTTAACTATGCTGGTATTAAACTAAACAAACAAGAACGTAGAGCCAATACTCCCACTTTTTCCTCTTCTCATAGTAAAAGCGACAAACCACAGGGTTTACAGCACACCATTTTATTAGACAAACACTCATCCTTCCTGACACTAATGTTAATTAATGCCCGATCTATTCAGAATAAGATGACTCAACTACGCGCCCTATTACTTTTACACAACCCCTCACTTGTTTTGATAACGGAAAGTTGGTTGTCCTCCGATATCACAGACACGTACCTCCAAATAGACACGTATGAGCTCTTCCGCTGTGACCGAGTCACCAAGAAGGGTGGCGGTTGTCTCATATATGCATCAAAAAACATGAGGACGGAAATCTTTAGTGATCATATCCTCAGTAAAGTACCAGATTCGATGTGGCTTACTGTACACACCCTTGAATGTAAAATACTAATCGGATGTATATATCGAGCTCCGAATACCCCCAGTCTGACTGACACCATTATAAGTGAGTCATTTGCTAAGGCTGCCTCGCTTGACTTCGCCTACAAAATTGTCTGTGGTGATTTCAACCTTCCAACCATCAACTGGAAGACACATTCTGGCCCACCGTGCTACGAAGGAATACTAAGGTCCTTAGACATACACGGTTGGCAGCAACATGTTAACCTGCCTACCCGAAACCACAACATTCTTGATTTAATATTCTGTCACAATGTCACACCAGCATCAATGGTGGTTGGCGAGAAGTTCCATAATAGCGATCATAAAATAGTCTTCTGCACCCTTCCGATTCTTGCCAAGCGCAGAAAATTAAAGACATTAAATACGTGTTTCCAATATAGGGACTATACAAACGCCGACTGGAGTAACTTTCGGTTTCTTATAAAGCATTCTGACTGGAACACTTTCTTCACCAGTGATAACCTTTTAGAAACACTGGAAATATTCAATACTACCACCAAATCTGCACTAGACACTACCATCCCTTCTAAAATTGCTTTCAAAACAATTGCTCCCTACATCAACCAAAAGGCTAAGTCTAAGCTACGAAAACTAAGAAAGCCGTACTTTACATCAAAAGACTTTAGTGCCCTGCACCAGGTATACTCAGTACTTGAAGGAGTGCAAAGTCATCACAACAAAAACAAACAGACAGAAGAACGTACTGCGCTCACAGCTGCATCTAAAGTCCAAAACTTATGTCGGCTCCTTGAAAAACGGATGAGAAAGAACAAAGATCACAACATTCACTCTTTACTGCACGATGGCGTGACGTACTATGACCAAACCGTCATATGCGAACTGCTAAGTGAATGGTTTTCACAAAACGGGAATACATCTAATGCCCCAGATTTTAACATAAAATGCATAAGCAAAAGCTATATTAGCACCATAAACTTTGACATTAGGAGTATACATACCGCCATCAAAACCCTTAAGCCGAATGCGAGCTCTGGTGTTGATGATATACCATCAATTCTCTATAAAATGTCGGGGCCGGATATACATACGTTATTGCTCAAAATATACACACTATCTTTAGAGGCGGGTACATATCCTGAAGCCTGGAAGGTAACGTATGTTCTTCCCAAACACAAATCAGGACCGAGAAACCTGGTCGGAAACTACAGACCTATAAATATCACCCCAGTTATTTCGCGCATAATGGAAAAAGTGATACAAAGTCAACTATCAGATCACCTACTTAAGGAAAAACTAATAGACCCAACACAAAATGGTTTCATTAGAACAAGATCATGTAGTACATGTCTGATAGACTTCTTTAACGAGGTTACTCGCATACGTGACCAGAAAAAGCTAGTGATTATACTTTATTTCGATATAAAGAAAGCCTTTGACAAAGTACCCCATAATCTTCTAATCAACAGACTCCAGTCAGTTGGAATTATAAACCCCCTATTGCAATGGATTAAGTCTTTCCTCACAAACAGATACCAAATAACCAAGCTTAACTCTACAACATCTACACCTCGACCAATAACCAGTGGTGTTGTGCAGGGTAGTGTCTTGGGCCCATTGCTCTTTATAATTTATATCAACAATATATGCAAGTGCTTTACTACAGGTAAGACCTACCTTTACGCTGATGACTTAAAAGTCATCTATAAAACTGACGTTGGTGATGTACGAAGTACTATGCAAACGATCCAACATGAACTCAACAAAGTAGACGACTGGTGCAAACGCTGGGGGCTAGAGCTCAACACAGAGAAATGCGGTTGGCTATGTATTGGTAACACGTCACTTAAATTAAAACTAGCACTTAACAAAAACCCACTGCTCAGACTGACATCAGTAACTGACCTTGGGGTACATTACTCCGACAGTCTTAACTTCTCTGAACATATTTCAACTAAAGCATCTCAAACACGGAGATTGCTTGGCTTCATCCTTCGTAATTTCTTTCAAAAGGAAACTAAAATCATCCTGTATAAAACCTGCGTAAGACCCATCGTCGAATACTGCTCGTTCTTATTTTCCAACCTACGCCTATCTGATATACTTAAGGTGGAAGGAATACAGCGAGACTTCACTCGCAAAATACTTAAGAATGACCAACTCACTGACTACAAATCCGGATGCCATATCTTAGGACTAGAACCCCTCTGGAAAAGAAGGCTTAGGTCTAACTTAATTCTTTATTTTAAACTCCTTAAAAACCTTACTTATTCCACATGTAATATAGCTCTCTACCAAGACTCACATGGATACAACCTTCGAGACAAAGTCAGTGTTATCCCAGTTACGCTAGCCAAGAAACCTATTTCTAAATGTGGAAAATATTCATTGAGAGCAGCTAATAAAACTGAAATAAAAACATTTGGAGAACAACTCTTGACATTAGATTTGGGAATTAGACGTCGACTAAACTGGGTGTTTATTATTGCTGATGTCCGTCACCCTATATTAGGTGCAGACTTTTTAAGCTCCTATAACTTATTAGTCGATGTTAAAAAACGAAAACTTATCGATTCGTGCACAAAACTCCAAGTTCATGGAATTCAGTCACACTATCATATACATAGTATTAAAATCAACACTCCAGTAAACGACATATTCGCCAATATTTTATCTAAATTTCCAAAGTTAACGAAACCAGATTACAGCGAAAACACCATCCAGCATTCTGTGGTGCATCGAATTATCACCAAAAACCAACCAGTTTCGGCACGTCCTCGTCGTTTACCACCGGACAAACTTGCAGTTGCAAAGGCCGAATTTGAGCACATGATGCGACTAGGAATAATACGTCCGTCGAGTAGCTCCTGGGCATCCCCACTCCACATGGTACCTAAGAGGGATCAGGATTGGCGACCTTGTGGTGATTATCGATCACTGAATAACTTAACTTTACCAGATCGTTACCCCATTCCCCATTTACACGATTTTTCACTTACGTTACACGGTAAACAAATTTTTTCTAAAATCGACCTTGTGCGAGCGTACCATCAAATTCCAGTAGCATCTGAAGATGTAGCGAAAACAGCCATCATTACCCCATTTGGTTTGTTTGAATTTCTGAGAATGCCATTTGGATTAAAGAACGCCGCACAGACTTTTCAACGATTTATGGATGAAGTCACTAAAGGCCTAGATTTTGTTTTCGTGTATATCGACGATGTATTAATAGCCAGTAGTTCATTTCACGAACATATTGATCACCTACATCAACTTTTCGAGAGATTTCAGAGATTCGGTATAGTCATTAACCCATCCAAATGCATTTTCGGAGTCGAAGGCTTAGAATTTTTGGGTCACTCGATTGACAAACATGGTATCAAACCCTTAGACGCAAAAATTGAAGCTATCAAAAATTTTCCAGAGCCAGACTCACTAAATAAACTTCGACGTTTCTTGGGTATGTTTAATTTTTATCGTCGGTTTATCCCTCACTGCTCAGATATTCTACAACCCCTAACGGAGGCATTAAAAGGCAAAGCCAAAAAGTTCACATTATCCTCCGAAGCGAAAGATGCCTTTACTGCTGCTAAAACAGCGATTGCTTCTACCACCATGCTGACCTACCTCAGTCCTGATCCAGAAGCAACACTAATTTTGTGTACAGACGCTTCTCAGGCAGCGGTAGGCGCGGTGCTGCAACAAAGAGTAAATAATGAAGTCAAGCCACTTGCTTTCTTTTCGAAGAAGCTAGAACCGGCCCAAACCCGATACAGCACATTTGGCAGAGAATTATTAGCTGTTTATCTAGCAGTTAAACATTTTAAACACTTACTACAAGGTAGAGATTTCGTAATCTTCACTGATCACAAACCTTTGACTTACGCTTTCAATGCCAAAAGTGATCGTTATTCTCCTAGAGAAACTCGACAGTTAGATTACATTTCTCAATTTTCTACCAACATACAGTTCATAAAAGGTGAGTCAAATGTTGTGGCAGATACTTTGTCACGTTTCGACATTGATGCTATTTGCTCCACTAAAGGAATTGATTTGTTGGACATTGCACGCTTACAGGTTGATGATCCTGATCTTGCGGCTTGTAAACAAAATTCGAGTCTAGTATTAAAAAGTATTCCAATAGCACATTCTGATTCTACTATAATTTGTGATACTTCAACTGGAATACCCAGGCCATTTGTGCCAATAGCGTACAGAAAAAAAGTTTTTGATTGTCTTCATTCATTATCTCACCCAGGAGTTCGAGCTACTGCGAGACTGATCGGAGAAAGATTTGTCTGGCCAAAAATGAACTCAAACATAAAGGAATGGACCAGAAATTGTTTACAATGCCAGCGTAGCAAAGTTCACAGACATACGATTACAACACCGTCAACATTCAATCTACCTGACCATCGTTTTCAGCATGTCCACGTTGATTTAGTTGGTCCTTTACCCCCATCTAACGGATTTACTTACATCTTTACTGCAGTGGACCGTTTTACCAGATGGCCAATAGCATGTCCAATAAGAGATATCTCAGCAGAAAATATTGCTGCCGTGTTTCTTGACAGATGGATTTCTAATTTCGGTGTACCTTCTACCGTTACTTCCGACAGAGGTTCACAATTCCAATCGCACCTCTTCAACGAATTTACGCGCATCTTGGGAATCCATCACATCACTACAACTGCATACCATCCAGCAGCAAATGGACTAGTGGAACGATTCCACAGACAACTCAAAAGCTCATGGATGGTACAGCCTGATGTAACTAGATGGAGTGAATTCCTACCTCTCATATTATTGAGCATACGCTCGACAATTAAGGAAGATCTACAATGTACACCTGCTCAGCTAGTTTATGGAACTAATTTAACCTTACCTGGTCAACTAGTCACGCATAAAGGCACTTCTGTATGTACAGACCCCTCCTCCTTTTGCGAAAGACTAATGAGCCACATGAATAGCATTAAGCCTGTTGCACCTCGACCAGTCTTCTTAAAAGAGCAAATTAGCAAGCATCTAAACACATGTAAATTTGTGTTTGTCCGTGTCGACTCAGTAAGACGTCCTTTACAACACCCTTATGAAGGACCTTATGAAGTAGTAGACAGGCAAGCAAAATATTTCACAATCAAGAAGAATGGGAAAAAGGAAACAGTTGCAATTGACAGGTTAAAACCCGCTTTCATAGAGTCTGAAACACATAACAGTCGAAAGCCTTCTAAAGACAACAACTGCACAACACAGCTTCCTGCGTTTCCAGCTAATTCTTCACCTACTTCTGTGAAATCGCCAACTCAAACAATGTGTGATGCTAATGTTATGGCTCCTACAAACTTAGTTCCTAATTCCACTACCTTACCTATTTCAAAAACCACTCGTACAGGAAGACAGGTACATATTCCTAAACGTTATGCTGAATTCATTACTAAATCTTCCTTCGATCATATTCTGTAATGTGAGTAAATACCCATATGCTAAGAATTACTCATGACATATTTTAACTATAAGTGTATGCGTTTTACATGACGCTCATTATTAACTGTAACGTTACCCAACTTAGTTGTATTTGATCATTTTATAATTGATCGTTTACATTGATATATACAGATATTAAAAATTTTTCCGGTAATATATCAATTTAATTAACGTTATTATAAATAACACTATTATTTTTATTATACGTTCAATTATCTTTGTTAAATTTTTTTTACATACATTAAAAATAATAAACACAAAATTTTTTTTTCTAACCACACAAAAACATTTTGTTTCATAAGTATATATACTTATTAAATTTTTTTTTTGATAACCTCTATTTATTCTTTCCTTTGTTGTGTAATAATTTTTTTTTCCCTCCAAAGCACTTAGAATTTACGTCGGGCATACCACCACCGACGCATGCCCTAGGGGGGGAGTTATATAGTGACACTTATGTCTAGTGATTTTTTGTAACAACAAATTAAAGGTCACATATTTTTCCTAGTTGTCACACTTTTTATGTAATCACACTCATATTCGATATTTATTGTTTTTCTGTATCAATGGTAAAGAAACGAATACTTTTGTTTGGTTATATATAACACTTCTTGACTACCGCGCTTCTTAAAATATAAGCGTTGTATCCGCCGTCTATTCTTCTGCTTTAACGGCCACGGCCTTTGATTGAAGATTATAATAGTATTATAACATCTTTTTAGACCATTCCACACTACGTTGGTGTTTTGGCCCGGATCATTACTGAATAATACTACTGGATCTAATCTTCCCCATTTTGCTGTTGGTGCCATCACGTGCAGAGGAATCTTTGTTAACCAAGTGAACTTATTTGTGGTTGTTATCTCAGAAAGCAGCTTACAAGTAACATTCATTTCATAACACTGTTACCATTTTGTTGCTCAATATACCTTTTTATAATTTAACTGTAATTTGTTACCTTTTGCGTTAATCATAGACACACGCTTAGGTTCGTAGTGTTAATTCTTTTGGTATATTGTTGGTAACGTTGCGAATTGTTATATTTCAACTAAGCTCTTTTGCTGAGGTCCACCACAAATCTGGTGAGCCCTTATATCTCTGTTTGGAACTGTAATTTTGAGTTCACTTATAAACATTACGGCGCTGATTTTTCTCTTGGTAGTGATTATTTTTTGTATATTTGTAATGTTTTCATCCGAGTCTGAAGACATCAGCCAGGACAACGACCGAACAGAGTTACACGCTTTAAACGTAATAAATGTACCTCCATTCAGTAGAGTAAACCCTCGTATATGGTTTGCACAGGTGGAAGTGCAGTTTCAGCGTCGTAACATTCGTTCACAACAATCGAAATACTCCTTTGTGCTTGGAATTCTACCAACTGAGGTAGCATCTGAGGTATCAGACCTCATAGACAACGTCCCTGTATCAAATGCCTACGACCAGTTGAAGCAGGCTATTATTCAACGTACCTCACTCTCGGATGAAAAGAAGCTACAACAATTGCTACATGAGTGCGAGCTAGGTGACAAGTCACCTTCCCAATTATTACGCCACATGAGGCAGTTGGCTGAACCTTTTAAGGTTGGTGATATATTTCTGAGAGAAATTTGGCTACAACGTTTACCAACAGTAGTCCGGCAAATTCTCTGCGCTTCTAACCAATCTTTAGACTTAGAGGTTCTAGCTAGCATGGCTGACAAAGTTCTAGAAGTAACGCCAAGCACAACACCCTACGTGCAGGCGATATCACAAACTTCGAGTGACACTAAAACTCCGAACATAGCTTCCTTAACAGCTGAATTAAGTGATTTACGTACACAGCACGCACGCACAGTCGCCAGTCTTGAAAACAAGCTAGATACATTACAATCAATTATTTCCAATCTCACATCTCGAAAGTCTCGCTCTAGTTTTCAGGGGACCAAGAACCGAGATAACTCAAGAACAAAGAAAAATGATAACATCTGTTGGTACCATAGAAAGTATGGTGACAAAGCTAGAAAGTGTGTTACGTCCTGTAAATTTTTCAGGTCATTTTCCTCGCCAAAAGATGTCAACCAGGCAGTAGTACCGACAAATGTTACAGGTCATGCTACTAGTCACCTTTTCCACGTTCTCGACAAAACTTCAGGCTACAAATTCTTAGTAGACACTGGAGCCGAAGTCAGTGTTATCCCAGTTACGCTAGCCAAGAAACCTATTTCTAAATGTGGAAAATATTCATTGAGAGCAGCTAATAAAACTGAAATAAAAACATTTGGAGAACAACTCTTGACATTAGATTTGGGAATTAGACGTCGACTAAACTGGGTGTTTATTATTGCTGATGTCCGTCACCCTATATTAGGTGCAGACTTTTTAAGCTCCTATAACTTATTAGTCGATGTTAAAAAACGAAAACTTATCGATTCGTGCACAAAACTCCAAGTTCATGGAATTCAGTCACACTATCATATACATAGTATTAAAATCAACACTCCAGTAAACGACATATTCGCCAATATTTTATCTAAATTTCCAAAGTTAACGAAACCAGATTACAGCGAAAACACCATCCAGCATTCTGTGGTGCATCGAATTATCACCAAAAACCAACCAGTTTCGGCACGTCCTCGTCGTTTACCACCGGACAAACTTGCAGTTGCAAAGGCCGAATTTGAGCACATGATGCGACTAGGAATAATACGTCCGTCGAGTAGCTCCTGGGCATCCCCACTCCACATGGTACCTAAGAGGGATCAGGATTGGCGACCTTGTGGTGATTATCGATCACTGAATAACTTAACTTTACCAGATCGTTACCCCATTCCCCATTTACACGATTTTTCACTTACGTTACACGGTAAACAAATTTTTTCTAAAATCGACCTTGTGCGAGCGTACCATCAAATTCCAGTAGCATCTGAAGATGTAGCGAAAACAGCCATCATTACCCCATTTGGTTTGTTTGAATTTCTGAGAATGCCATTTGGATTAAAGAACGCCGCACAGACTTTTCAACGATTTATGGATGAAGTCACTAAAGGCCTAGATTTTGTTTTCGTGTATATCGACGATGTATTAATAGCCAGTAGTTCATTTCACGAACATATTGATCACCTACATCAACTTTTCGAGAGATTTCAGAGATTCGGTATAGTCATTAACCCATCCAAATGCATTTTCGGAGTCGAAGGCTTAGAATTTTTGGGTCACTCGATTGACAAACATGGTATCAAACCCTTAGACGCAAAAATTGAAGCTATCAAAAATTTTCCAGAGCCAGACTCACTAAATAAACTTCGACGTTTCTTGGGTATGTTTAATTTTTATCGTCGGTTTATCCCTCACTGCTCAGATATTCTACAACCCCTAACGGAGGCATTAAAAGGCAAAGCCAAAAAGTTCACATTATCCTCCGAAGCGAAAGATGCCTTTACTGCTGCTAAAACAGCGATTGCTTCTACCACCATGCTGACCTACCTCAGTCCTGATCCAGAAGCAACACTAATTTTGTGTACAGACGCTTCTCAGGCAGCGGTAGGCGCGGTGCTGCAACAAAGAGTAAATAATGAAGTCAAGCCACTTGCTTTCTTTTCGAAGAAGCTAGAACCGGCCCAAACCCGATACAGCACATTTGGCAGAGAATTATTAGCTGTTTATCTAGCAGTTAAACATTTTAAACACTTACTACAAGGTAGAGATTTCGTAATCTTCACTGATCACAAACCTTTGACTTACGCTTTCAATGCCAAAAGTGATCGTTATTCTCCTAGAGAAACTCGACAGTTAGATTACATTTCTCAATTTTCTACCAACATACAGTTCATAAAAGGTGAGTCAAATGTTGTGGCAGATACTTTGTCACGTTTCGACATTGATGCTATTTGCTCCACTAAAGGAATTGATTTGTTGGACATTGCACGCTTACAGGTTGATGATCCTGATCTTGCGGCTTGTAAACAAAATTCGAGTCTAGTATTAAAAAGTATTCCAATAGCACATTCTGATTCTACTATAATTTGTGATACTTCAACTGGAATACCCAGGCCATTTGTGCCAATAGCGTACAGAAAAAAAGTTTTTGATTGTCTTCATTCATTATCTCACCCAGGAGTTCGAGCTACTGCGAGACTGATCGGAGAAAGATTTGTCTGGCCAAAAATGAACTCAAACATAAAGGAATGGACCAGAAATTGTTTACAATGCCAGCGTAGCAAAGTTCACAGACATACGATTACAACACCGTCAACATTCAATCTACCTGACCATCGTTTTCAGCATGTCCACGTTGATTTAGTTGGTCCTTTACCCCCATCTAACGGATTTACTTACATCTTTACTGCAGTGGACCGTTTTACCAGATGGCCAATAGCATGTCCAATAAGAGATATCTCAGCAGAAAATATTGCTGCCGTGTTTCTTGACAGATGGATTTCTAATTTCGGTGTACCTTCTACCGTTACTTCCGACAGAGGTTCACAATTCCAATCGCACCTCTTCAACGAATTTACGCGCATCTTGGGAATCCATCACATCACTACAACTGCATACCATCCAGCAGCAAATGGACTAGTGGAACGATTCCACAGACAACTCAAAAGCTCATGGATGGTACAGCCTGATGTAACTAGATGGAGTGAATTCCTACCTCTCATATTATTGAGCATACGCTCGACAATTAAGGAAGATCTACAATGTACACCTGCTCAGCTAGTTTATGGAACTAATTTAACCTTACCTGGTCAACTAGTCACGCATAAAGGCACTTCTGTATGTACAGACCCCTCCTCCTTTTGCGAAAGACTAATGAGCCACATGAATAGCATTAAGCCTGTTGCACCTCGACCAGTCTTCTTAAAAGAGCAAATTAGCAAGCATCTAAACACATGTAAATTTGTGTTTGTCCGTGTCGACTCAGTAAGACGTCCTTTACAACACCCTTATGAAGGACCTTATGAAGTAGTAGACAGGCAAGCAAAATATTTCACAATCAAGAAGAATGGGAAAAAGGAAACAGTTGCAATTGACAGGTTAAAACCCGCTTTCATAGAGTCTGAAACACATAACAGTCGAAAGCCTTCTAAAGACAACAACTGCACAACACAGCTTCCTGCGTTTCCAGCTAATTCTTCACCTACTTCTGTGAAATCGCCAACTCAAACAATGTGTGATGCTAATGTTATGGCTCCTACAAACTTAGTTCCTAATTCCACTACCTTACCTATTTCAAAAACCACTCGTACAGGAAGACAGGTACATATTCCTAAACGTTATGCTGAATTCATTACTAAATCTTCCTTCGATCATATTCTGTAATGTGAGTAAATACCCATATGCTAAGAATTACTCATGACATATTTTAACTATAAGTGTATGCGTTTTACATGACGCTCATTATTAACTGTAACGTTACCCAACTTAGTTGTATTTGATCATTTTATAATTGATCGTTTACATTGATATATACAGATATTAAAAATTTTTCCGGTAATATATCAATTTAATTAACGTTATTATAAATAACACTATTATTTTTATTATACGTTCAATTATCTTTGTTAAATTTTTTTTACATACATTAAAAATAATAAACACAAAATTTTTTTTTCTAACCACACAAAAACATTTTGTTTCATAAGTATATATACTTATTAAATTTTTTTTTTGATAACCTCTATTTATTCTTTCCTTTGTTGTGTAATAATTTTTTTTTCCCTCCAAAGCACTTAGAATTTACGTCGGGCATACCACCACCGACGCATGCCCTAGGGGGGGAGTTATATAGTGACACTTATGTCTAGTGATTTTTTGTAACAACAAATTAAAGGTCACATATTTTTCCTAGTTGTCACACTTTTTATGTAATCACACTCATATTCGATATTTATTGTTTTTCTGTATCAATGGTAAAGAAACGAATACTTTTGTTTGGTTATATATAACACTTCTTGACTACCGCGCTTCTTAAAATATAAGCGTTGTATCCGCCGTCTATTCTTCTGCTTTAACGGCCACGGCCTTTGATTGAAGATTATAATAGTATTATAACATCTTTTTAGACCATTCCACACTACGTTGGTGTTTTGGCCCGGATCATTACTGAATAATACTACTGGATCTAATCTTCCCCATTTTGCTGTTGGTGCCATCACGTGCAGAGGAATCTTTGTTAACCAAGTGAACTTATTTGTGGTTGTTATCTCAGAAAGCAGCTTACAAGTAACATTCATTTCATAACACTGTTACCATTTTGTTGCTCAATATACCTTTTTATAATTTAACTGTAATTTGTTACCTTTTGCGTTAATCATAGACACACGCTTAGGTTCGTAGTGTTAATTCTTTTGGTATATTGTTGGTAACGTTGCGAATTGTTATATTTCAACTAAGCTCTTTTGCTGAGGTCCACCACAAATCTGGTGAGCCCTTATATCTCTGTTTGGAACTGTAATTTTGAGTTCACTTATAAACATTACGGCGCTGATTTTTCTCTTGGTAGTGATTATTTTTTGTATATTTGTAATGTTTTCATCCGAGTCTGAAGACATCAGCCAGGACAACGACCGAACAGAGTTACACGCTTTAAACGTAATAAATGTACCTCCATTCAGTAGAGTAAACCCTCGTATATGGTTTGCACAGGTGGAAGTGCAGTTTCAGCGTCGTAACATTCGTTCACAACAATCGAAATACTCCTTTGTGCTTGGAATTCTACCAACTGAGGTAGCATCTGAGGTATCAGACCTCATAGACAACGTCCCTGTATCAAATGCCTACGACCAGTTGAAGCAGGCTATTATTCAACGTACCTCACTCTCGGATGAAAAGAAGCTACAACAATTGCTACATGAGTGCGAGCTAGGTGACAAGTCACCTTCCCAATTATTACGCCACATGAGGCAGTTGGCTGAACCTTTTAAGGTTGGTGATATATTTCTGAGAGAAATTTGGCTACAACGTTTACCAACAGTAGTCCGGCAAATTCTCTGCGCTTCTAACCAATCTTTAGACTTAGAGGTTCTAGCTAGCATGGCTGACAAAGTTCTAGAAGTAACGCCAAGCACAACACCCTACGTGCAGGCGATATCACAAACTTCGAGTGACACTAAAACTCCGAACATAGCTTCCTTAACAGCTGAATTAAGTGATTTACGTACACAGCACGCACGCACAGTCGCCAGTCTTGAAAACAAGCTAGATACATTACAATCAATTATTTCCAATCTCACATCTCGAAAGTCTCGCTCTAGTTTTCAGGGGACCAAGAACCGAGATAACTCAAGAACAAAGAAAAATGATAACATCTGTTGGTACCATAGAAAGTATGGTGACAAAGCTAGAAAGTGTGTTACGTCCTGTAAATTTTTCAGGTCATTTTCCTCGCCAAAAGATGTCAACCAGGCAGTAGTACCGACAAATGTTACAGGTCATGCTACTAGTCACCTTTTCCACGTTCTCGACAAAACTTCAGGCTACAAATTCTTAGTAGACACTGGAGCCGAAGTCAGTGTTATCCCAGTTACGCTAGCCAAGAAACCTATTTCTAAATGTGGAAAATATTCATTGAGAGCAGCTAATAAAACTGAAATAAAAACATTTGGAGAACAACTCTTGACATTAGATTTGGGAATTAGACGTCGACTAAACTGGGTGTTTATTATTGCTGATGTCCGTCACCCTATATTAGGTGCAGACTTTTTAAGCTCCTATAACTTATTAGTCGATGTTAAAAAACGAAAACTTATCGATTCGTGCACAAAACTCCAAGTTCATGGAATTCAGTCACACTATCATATACATAGTATTAAAATCAACACTCCAGTAAACGACATATTCGCCAATATTTTATCTAAATTTCCAAAGTTAACGAAACCAGATTACAGCGAAAACACCATCCAGCATTCTGTGGTGCATCGAATTATCACCAAAAACCAACCAGTTTCGGCACGTCCTCGTCGTTTACCACCGGACAAACTTGCAGTTGCAAAGGCCGAATTTGAGCACATGATGCGACTAGGAATAATACGTCCGTCGAGTAGCTCCTGGGCATCCCCACTCCACATGGTACCTAAGAGGGATCAGGATTGGCGACCTTGTGGTGATTATCGATCACTGAATAACTTAACTTTACCAGATCGTTACCCCATTCCCCATTTACACGATTTTTCACTTACGTTACACGGTAAACAAATTTTTTCTAAAATCGACCTTGTGCGAGCGTACCATCAAATTCCAGTAGCATCTGAAGATGTAGCGAAAACAGCCATCATTACCCCATTTGGTTTGTTTGAATTTCTGAGAATGCCATTTGGATTAAAGAACGCCGCACAGACTTTTCAACGATTTATGGATGAAGTCACTAAAGGCCTAGATTTTGTTTTCGTGTATATCGACGATGTATTAATAGCCAGTAGTTCATTTCACGAACATATTGATCACCTACATCAACTTTTCGAGAGATTTCAGAGATTCGGTATAGTCATTAACCCATCCAAATGCATTTTCGGAGTCGAAGGCTTAGAATTTTTGGGTCACTCGATTGACAAACATGGTATCAAACCCTTAGACGCAAAAATTGAAGCTATCAAAAATTTTCCAGAGCCAGACTCACTAAATAAACTTCGACGTTTCTTGGGTATGTTTAATTTTTATCGTCGGTTTATCCCTCACTGCTCAGATATTCTACAACCCCTAACGGAGGCATTAAAAGGCAAAGCCAAAAAGTTCACATTATCCTCCGAAGCGAAAGATGCCTTTACTGCTGCTAAAACAGCGATTGCTTCTACCACCATGCTGACCTACCTCAGTCCTGATCCAGAAGCAACACTAATTTTGTGTACAGACGCTTCTCAGGCAGCGGTAGGCGCGGTGCTGCAACAAAGAGTAAATAATGAAGTCAAGCCACTTGCTTTCTTTTCGAAGAAGCTAGAACCGGCCCAAACCCGATACAGCACATTTGGCAGAGAATTATTAGCTGTTTATCTAGCAGTTAAACATTTTAAACACTTACTACAAGGTAGAGATTTCGTAATCTTCACTGATCACAAACCTTTGACTTACGCTTTCAATGCCAAAAGTGATCGTTATTCTCCTAGAGAAACTCGACAGTTAGATTACATTTCTCAATTTTCTACCAACATACAGTTCATAAAAGGTGAGTCAAATGTTGTGGCAGATACTTTGTCACGTTTCGACATTGATGCTATTTGCTCCACTAAAGGAATTGATTTGTTGGACATTGCACGCTTACAGGTTGATGATCCTGATCTTGCGGCTTGTAAACAAAATTCGAGTCTAGTATTAAAAAGTATTCCAATAGCACATTCTGATTCTACTATAATTTGTGATACTTCAACTGGAATACCCAGGCCATTTGTGCCAATAGCGTACAGAAAAAAAGTTTTTGATTGTCTTCATTCATTATCTCACCCAGGAGTTCGAGCTACTGCGAGACTGATCGGAGAAAGATTTGTCTGGCCAAAAATGAACTCAAACATAAAGGAATGGACCAGAAATTGTTTACAATGCCAGCGTAGCAAAGTTCACAGACATACGATTACAACACCGTCAACATTCAATCTACCTGACCATCGTTTTCAGCATGTCCACGTTGATTTAGTTGGTCCTTTACCCCCATCTAACGGATTTACTTACATCTTTACTGCAGTGGACCGTTTTACCAGATGGCCAATAGCATGTCCAATAAGAGATATCTCAGCAGAAAATATTGCTGCCGTGTTTCTTGACAGATGGATTTCTAATTTCGGTGTACCTTCTACCGTTACTTCCGACAGAGGTTCACAATTCCAATCGCACCTCTTCAACGAATTTACGCGCATCTTGGGAATCCATCACATCACTACAACTGCATACCATCCAGCAGCAAATGGACTAGTGGAACGATTCCACAGACAACTCAAAAGCTCATGGATGGTACAGCCTGATGTAACTAGATGGAGTGAATTCCTACCTCTCATATTATTGAGCATACGCTCGACAATTAAGGAAGATCTACAATGTACACCTGCTCAGCTAGTTTATGGAACTAATTTAACCTTACCTGGTCAACTAGTCACGCATAAAGGCACTTCTGTATGTACAGACCCCTCCTCCTTTTGCGAAAGACTAATGAGCCACATGAATAGCATTAAGCCTGTTGCACCTCGACCAGTCTTCTTAAAAGAGCAAATTAGCAAGCATCTAAACACATGTAAATTTGTGTTTGTCCGTGTCGACTCAGTAAGACGTCCTTTACAACACCCTTATGAAGGACCTTATGAAGTAGTAGACAGGCAAGCAAAATATTTCACAATCAAGAAGAATGGGAAAAAGGAAACAGTTGCAATTGACAGGTTAAAACCCGCTTTCATAGAGTCTGAAACACATAACAGTCGAAAGCCTTCTAAAGACAACAACTGCACAACACAGCTTCCTGCGTTTCCAGCTAATTCTTCACCTACTTCTGTGAAATCGCCAACTCAAACAATGTGTGATGCTAATGTTATGGCTCCTACAAACTTAGTTCCTAATTCCACTACCTTACCTATTTCAAAAACCACTCGTACAGGAAGACAGGTACATATTCCTAAACGTTATGCTGAATTCATTACTAAATCTTCCTTCGATCATATTCTGTAATGTGAGTAAATACCCATATGCTAAGAATTACTCATGACATATTTTAACTATAAGTGTATGCGTTTTACATGACGCTCATTATTAACTGTAACGTTACCCAACTTAGTTGTATTTGATCATTTTATAATTGATCGTTTACATTGATATATACAGATATTAAAAATTTTTCCGGTAATATATCAATTTAATTAACGTTATTATAAATAACACTATTATTTTTATTATACGTTCAATTATCTTTGTTAAATTTTTTTTACATACATTAAAAATAATAAACACAAAATTTTTTTTTCTAACCACACAAAAACATTTTGTTTCATAAGTATATATACTTATTAAATTTTTTTTTTGATAACCTCTATTTATTCTTTCCTTTGTTGTGTAATAATTTTTTTTTCCCTCCAAAGCACTTAGAATTTACGTCGGGCATACCACCACCGACGCATGCCCTAGGGGGGGAGTTATATAGTGACACTTATGTCTAGTGATTTTTTGTAACAACAAATTAAAGGTCACATATTTTTCCTAGTTGTCACACTTTTTATGTAATCACACTCATATTCGATATTTATTGTTTTTCTGTATCAATGGTAAAGAAACGAATACTTTTGTTTGGTTATATATAACACTTCTTGACTACCGCGCTTCTTAAAATATAAGCGTTGTATCCGCCGTCTATTCTTCTGCTTTAACGGCCACGGCCTTTGATTGAAGATTATAATAGTATTATAACATCTTTTTAGACCATTCCACACTACGTTGGTGTTTTGGCCCGGATCATTACTGAATAATACTACTGGATCTAATCTTCCCCATTTTGCTGTTGGTGCCATCACGTGCAGAGGAATCTTTGTTAACCAAGTGAACTTATTTGTGGTTGTTATCTCAGAAAGCAGCTTACAAGTAACATTCATTTCATAACACTGTTACCATTTTGTTGCTCAATATACCTTTTTATAATTTAACTGTAATTTGTTACCTTTTGCGTTAATCATAGACACACGCTTAGGTTCGTAGTGTTAATTCTTTTGGTATATTGTTGGTAACGTTGCGAATTGTTATATTTCAACTAAGCTCTTTTGCTGAGGTCCACCACAAGTGAGGGTGGAGTTACTGACCAGCAAGCACTGATGGTGTGGGCGACGATTTCAATCCACCCGTGTTTATGGGGCAGAACATTTTGTTTGTATCAGGCTCTTTATGGATGAGAGCAAGTCAATAGATCTGTGATATTGAGATTGTTCACCTACACTAACCATTAAGACTCATGTTTCCAATTTTTGTGCTGGATTAACTATTCTACTAAGACAACCTTTAACATGCTAACTCGGACTTTTACATGAACACTGTGTGGCAGGCATCGGATGAGAAAAGAAAAAATAACTGACTGTAAAGGATATGGTTTCTATTTTACTTAACACTACTCTCTATATGCACTCTCTGTTCTTCCTCATTCCAATGACTTCCCTCCTTCATTGGAACCTACTCCACCTTGATAAATATAACAACTCATTGTTCTTTATTACTGCCTTCTCTCTTCAGGAGACCCTAATCGCAGTTTACTCTTGCAACATGAGCTAGTATCAATTTAATCTAATAATTTATCATACCTCCAACTGTTCCACTAATAAATGTTAAGCATTGATTATCGCTCATATCCAAATGCCTTGCTGCTCCTCGGTTTCTCTTTTATTTTTTCTCTTCAGAATCTTGCTTTGAGGGTGAAGCTATATAACTTCTGACATCTGGAAAAAGCTTGACGAACGCGCTTTCCCAAGGTCATAGCTCAAACCAGGCGCTCCACAAGCCTACTTTATAACAACTATAAACTTAAAAAGCTGCATTACATAAATACTTAGAACTACCGAAACCCTATTACACTTTTTTTCGAGATTGGATCTGGTATATAACGTGGACGCTATGCCCCTTTGGAAACTATTCTTATGAAAACACATTATATCTGAACGAATGAACTGCTATCAACTTTTATAGATTATAATTACTAAACAAGCTTGCTTGGGATGCATACTGTGAACCAGTATATGTTGTAAATTGTAGATCATGCCTGTAAAAATGGCGTGTACCTGCTAATGCAGAAATATATTATTATTATTACAAAGATAAAGATTATCATATCAAATATATGGCATAATGTTCAATGACGAATTGCAAATGCTTTTCGAATCTTTTACTTGTCTGAGTAAATCGGAACTGCTCCTATTAAAAGTCTGCTGTTTCTGAAGTGTGTAAAATGTGTCCACATTCGATAAACAAACATCATTCTGTTTCGTAACGGCATCGCGAAGACTATTATTAACACCTTCATAAGTGAAACAGATTTCTTGAGCTATCTGAAAAGTGCACGAAGGAGTTTGCGTTAGTTGCTTCTCTAGTTCAGGACTGTTTATACGAGCATTTAGACGATCACAAAATTGAGTATGCATCTGATCACTGAAATCGCACTTAGAAGCTTGTGTTTGAAGCTATAGTATTAGGTCTCTAATAGTCTGGTCTGGAGCACGAACTGATCTATCGAACAGTGTTATTTCACTTATTTCGAATGATTTTAGGTGAAAATTATCTGTCAGTAATCTCTTTAGTTTGTTGACTGTAATACCAATCAGTATACACTAAATTATAAACAGTCATTACCCAATATACAACCGGATAGACAAATATGGACCTAAAAAGAAGACCTACAATAGATCAAAGAAATCTGAATTCACATTTAAGACGTAACAGCCTTGATGTTTGTACGAACTGATAGTTCCTCTGTACTCCATTGCGCACTTATTACGAATTCTAAATACAATATAAATAGTTGTGCTCATCTTGTTCTACTTGCTTTAAATTGCACTGTTTCGGTAATCCTTAAATAATAAATCAGTTTGAAAATCTTTAATTGTCTAATTAACTCAAAGAGAATATTACGAAACACTTTTCTCTGTTGCAAGAAACAGAGAAATTGACAAGCATTTTTCATGGTGTCAACAGGATGTTCCGTCCGATGGGTCCTTCATGACATGTGTCAACTGCCAATAACTGATATATGAAGAATCATGTCAGTTGTATGATAATAAGCAAATTGTGATAAACATGTTGTGCTACGTTCATGGTATAATTAATAGGTAGTGAAAACATCCGGCGAACCAGAATCTCTCGTCGATGAGGTACTTAAATATATTACATTTGCCTTCGCACTTACTTTTGGTTAGAGGCCAGCAATAAAAAAATCAGGATTTGGTAAACTGGAGCAATAAACTTGGTTTTAACTCGTTTAATATTGGTTTTGTTTTTCATAAGTAAATATGCCTAAATGCCTTAAGTAAAGTAGTTCACACCTAGATTCCCTACAGCAAGTGCTAATACTATATAACCATGTTTTTACCGCCCGGATTCTATAGGTATCTTCCGTGTTTGTCTTCTGAATATGGTAGTCCAAAGTGGTTAGCGTCAAAATCACTCAACTCCTACCATCAAGACACATTAGTGTTTGACATGAGAATGTCGTTGCATGTAATATTAGTTGTTTCAAATGAAACTCTTCTAAGGTCTCATACTCAAGATATAGGACGAAGGTGAAAGGTTTTGCTGTCAGATGTGTTACAAGAAATGACGGTTGACTTTGAACTTCTAGATGATCAGGGACATAAAGTACACAAAGTCAAAACAAACCGGCTTTAAAGAGGTGATTCTCAACAGCATAAAACAGGAAGGCTGCTTCAGTACTAGTCAACTATCACAAATACTGCGGAGTCACAGAAAGAAGGAACCGTTTAGTCATAGCTAACAGAGAATCAACGGTTATAAAGAGATTCATGGTATAAAAAGTACTTTATAAACAAAGCTTTTTTGGTCGTGTTTAAAATATCATTACTGTTGGTCGTCAGTGTAGACGAAGTGTCGAAGGATAAGGGGTCTACTCGAGTAAGGCGAGAATGGCGTGATCAACCAGCTAACTTCAAAGTCATACCTCATAGTTGGAACATAACACGGATTACAATTGTGTCTTATCCAGGTGTTATTACACTAATGTATATGTATAAGTAGGTATAAGTAATACAGTGAGATGACCAACACATGGGCAAGTCCATAACGTGCCATAAATTCATGCGCGTTGGTTGTCCCTGATCTTGACGAGGATCAATGAACTGCTCGATATCTAGTGATCTGACTGCCGGACAATTTGGAGAGGGCCTTGCCACTTCACTGACCCAAAATTGTCAGTGTTTATAAAGCTAAATCAAGGCTATGAAATCCGAACATTAATCAGCTGTAAAACTTTATATTTACAGGACTCCAGGGGGGAATAAAACCATGATCTGCATGTCTGATCTTGTGTCATTGTTCTTCAGATTACTGGATTTATGTCTATGGCTTGCATTTCTAACTTCAGTATGTTCTAGGTCCTACGTCATTTATCACTATTAATAATTTTCGCAAGCTGGTTACAGAGTACCGTAGACCATCGTGAATAACACAGATTATGCAATATTCATTTTTTTACGACTTTTACAAAAAGTAACCGCGAAATTTCCTTGCACGTCCTCTCTTAAGACTCTAAATATAATCACAGTAGTATTTTCGATCTCTACCTTCAGGGTTCAGTAATAAGGATAGTAGGTTGATGAACCTGTGTTAATCCTGACAGATATCCTTCCAGTGAGGGTTCAGCTTCTTCTTGAAAATGTTCACTGATGGTGCTGATACCACTTGTTCTGATAAAGCGTTCCAGTCATTGACCACTCGATGAGAAAAACGGGACTCCACCTTAAGTTTATTAGATCGCGGATTCTGAACCTTCTTGCTATGACCTCGGAGATTATTAGTGCTGGAGAAAGCAAAAAGATAAGACATATTAACATGTAAATCATAATTAAAGATACTAAATGCCAGTATAAGGTCACTTAGTGTCCTACGATAAGATAAGGGGAAAAGGTTTAGACGTTTTAAACGCTCATCGTAAGGGAGTTTAGAAAGACCCTTTACTAATCTTGCCCCTCACGCTGGATACGCTAAAGCGATTTAGTATCCTTTATAAGACATGGGCTAGCTGCTTGGATACAGTATTCCAAGTGTGGCCTTACATAGGTGGGATATAAAATTCGAAACATATTCTCGTCGAAGTATTTAAATGCTTTGCGAAGCGACCATAGCGCACGATAACCTTTGGAAGTAACCGCATTGCAGTGCGTAGTGGTTTTCAAGTCGTGAATTATAGTTACTCCTAAGTCTTTGTGCTCTTGAGCACGTGGAAGAGATGTATAGTGGTAACTAATATCGTACCCGATGTGCATGAACACGCTCTTCCTGGAATTAACTTCCAAGCCCCAATCATGAGCCCACCTAAATAATTCGTCTAAATCTGCTTGTAGATAACAACGATCAGTCTCATTTCTTATTGTTCTCCAGATTTTAACATCATCCGCAAACAATAACGTCGACGACTTAAGTAATAAAGGTAGTTCATTAATATACAGAAGGAAAAGTAAAGGGCCTTGGATGAACTACTTAAAAGCGAGCATCAAAATGAAACCACTAGCTGCCAAATATATGTATAAGACGACATTGCAAAGGGTGCTGACCACTAGAAATCACAATAAAAAAGCTCAGAAATCATCAGATTTTTACAAGACCGATAGTGAAGACATTCAATTTTTTATCTATTCCAATCACCATGACAACTGGTGTTTCAGATTTATGAAATGAGCCATCGTCGGATACTACAAGGTTTGACGTAAATTAACTCTCTTTTGCAAATATAGACTTTGAGCAGTATCAAAAGTCTAGAACTAAATTTGTACAAACTGTTGCCGAGCTTGCTGTTCAGCCACAAAATATTGAAGTTTTGCAGAATTTAGGCGTATTGTCTTTACTGAGACCGCTTTTACTTGATACGGTACCCACAATTCAACAAACAGCGGCTATAGCATTAGGACGCCTGGCTAATCATCGAAAAGATTTGGCAGAAGTTATTGTCAAGGGTGATATCCTACCTCAACTTGTTTATTCTCTAGCTCAACAGAACGTATGTAGCCTAGTTCACTTCCCTTATTTTATTAGAGATTTTATAAAAGAGCAGCCGCATTTGTACTAAAGTCGATTGCCAAACACTCCGCTGAACTTTCACAAAGTATCATAGACTGTGGAGCTTTGGATGCGCTCACTGTTTGTTTGGAGGAATTCGATCCTGCTGTAAAAGAGGGCGCTGCATGTGCAATAGGATGCATAGCTAAGCACTCAGCCGAGTTGTCTCAGGCAGTTGTAGATGCAGGTGCTATTCCATTGCTCGTATTGTGCATTCAAGAGCCCGAAATAAGTCTTAAAAGAGCAACTGCATGTACACTAGCTGAAATAACAAAACATACAGCTGATCTTGCTCAATCGGTTGTTGATGCTGGAGCGATCGCTCATCTTGCACAGCTTGTACTAAATCAAGATTCACTACTTAAGGTGAGATGGATGAATTTTTTTTACTAAAAATCTCTTAGCGCCAAGTATTCGCCGCTTTGTCAACAATCGCTAAACATTCTGTGGACCTGGCGGAGCTGGTAGTTGAAGCCGAAATATTTCCAGCTGCATTGGTGTGCCTTAAGGATGTGGATGAAATTGTTAGAAAAAACTGCGGCAATCTAGTCAAGGAAATAGTCAAACATACACCGGAACTCAGCCAATTGATTGTTAACTGCGGCGGAATAGCTGCGATAGTCGACCAGATTGGGGATACCAAAGGATTCACATGTCTACCAGGTGTTATGAGTTTGGGATATATAGCTGCTCATTCCGAAACCTTAGCGATGGCTGTGGTAGTTTCAAACGTAATTTGTTACATATCTATAATACTTCCATTAGGGTGTTTTACAATTAAAATGTGTATTCATAAGGGAATCGAGCGAGGAGATACAAGCTGCCGCAGCATGGGCTCTTGGTCAAATCGGTCGCCATTCCCCTGAACATGCAAAAGCCACAGCTCAAGCTGACGTACTGCAGAACTTGTTGGAGTGCTATCTAAAGCCAAATGCTTCAGAGGATCTTAAAGCAAAGGTATCCTAGTCACTTATATTCACGTTTTCTTTTAGACCAAAAAGGCGCTGAAGCTAATAATTCAGAAGTGCATCAATTTAGAGGCACTAGAACCTTTATTGCAAAAAGCACCTCCAAGTATCTTGAAACATGCAGTTGCACAGTTTAGCAAAGTGCTGCCACATGATAGCAGAGCACGTCGATGGTTTGTGGCATCTGGAGGTCTTAAAAAAATACAGGAGCTAAAGGATGACAACGAAGGCTTGTTGTCAGAGTACATTAATGCTATAAACAACTGCTATCCAGAAGAGGTTGTACGTTATTACTCCCCAGGTTATGCCGAAACATTGATGGAGCGTGTAGAAGCATACCAAATACCAATTTGAAACCTAACTCTGAGTAGAGAAATAAAGACAGTTCAAAGACATTAACTATCATGGAGACATTTTATCTATGATTTACAAAGCAATCAACACAAACTTAAAAATAGAAGTTAGTGAGTAATGTAAAAGGATTATGAATGCCATAAAACTCTTATTATTTTATGTACTTAAAATATATCAATTAAATGAATCTGAGTTAATTACTTATTAGTCCTGAAAACGAAATGTTATGTCAAGTGATTAGTTAGTGGGATAAATCAACCCTTCTTCACCAGTGAGACAGCCATTTCACACACAACTTAGATACCTTGAAACCAAATATCTTAAGTTTAATCGTATGAAATAAGTTACAAGCCAGCAATTGTTAACAAACATAAGGTTGTTTCTCATACTAGCAGACTGCCTCTTAGTAATACCAGTATGTTATGAAATACCTGTGACATTCACTTCACTTAAAATTTCGTTACAAGTTGAGCAACGAGGTTCATATTAGACGTTATTTTATTGAAAAAAAGCAATTACATGAGCAGAGATTGACTGAATAAGTTAGCAAACGAAAACTACCACTCATCGACTACACCAGGTTAGAAATGTAACTGTAATCGAAATCGGGAATTTCACTACAGAAAAAGTCTGTGTATGTAAATGGAGCAACTCTCAAAAGAATTTTAAGTACGACACATATAGGCATTTAATTGTGATATATTTTACATGATGAAGATAAGGAATGTTAATAAACTTATTATTTTTATCAACCTCAGATGATTTCAGAAAACTAACGATGCAACGCGTTGCGTCCAGTTAGGTAGTAGTTGTGGATACTTTGCACATTTCTCAAACACCTGTCGGAGACTGACAGCCTTGCTATACTACGTCTACTCTTGGAACTACTTACTAGGTCACTCAGCGACACATGACCATTACTTATAAAACACCTATAAGTAAATACTAGTAACCGGTTTCTACCTATTTCTGAAAAAAACAATGGATTTCGAGACAGTATATTGCTTCTTCGGTTGGCAGACGAACATCTCACCTACGTCATAATTGATGTAAATTGGAAGGAGCCAAGCACGTCTTCAAAGTCCGTGCTGGTATTTAATCAGATAAAAACCTGCCAGGAGTAATGAGACATCCAAGATAAGAGAAATGATCCGCAAGCTCAGCAACTTCACTCTCCATGATCAATTTAGATGATGATAAAGATTACTCCAGAAGCCAGATTTTGCATTTACGGACTGAGAAACTCACTTAAACTATACGTAAACTGTTAGTCAGTGTTCAAAAAAACTTTGGATTATCATACAATTTTCACTAGAGAGATAAGCGAGTCTCCTGGTAGATGATTCTCTGGAAAGTTGGACGGAATTATGTAAAATTGAGGATAGTAGGTAGCTCTAATGAAAGACTGAATACTTGGTTTTTGTTGGAAAGGGATGGAAGCAAAAGAGTTGTTCCGAGTATCTGATTGTATTGCTAGAACAAATAATCTAAAGGAAATGAGGTTAGCCTATTTAAAAACACGAACTTGGATTAGATGTAAACACAAACTCAAATATAACCAAGTCTACATTAAACCTTTTAGCACCTTAACTTTGACACCACTATTCAGTTATCAAAGTGTATTTCACGTAAATATCGTTCCATTAGCCGACCTATTAACAAATAAATAATCAAACTTTTAAATGTGAGAATATGCAGTTAACTTATACAATTTCTTGCTACTATTTATCTATGGATTAAACCTAGTCACTTTGAATTATTAACAGGAAATCTAAACGCTTAGTTGACATATTTAAATGGCGTTTTTTTAACGGCATAAGGTGTAATAAGGAAGAAGAAATAATTACGCTACTGTCGTCATCCCTATTTTATTTCTCCAACTTGGAAAATATCATAAAGTACATCAAACACCAGAGTACAGAAAGATAAATTTGTGTATTTTTTAAAAAGTTTATTAGTATCAATGGAAAAATTAACCACTTTATATACACACAATAAAGTACAGCCATGTACCATAAAAATAATTTATACTAGGTAAGATATGGAGGTATTTGGGATATTATACAAATAACATATACATATTCGCAAAATATTACATTTTGAGCATAAGTGGAAGTTTTAAAAAATAAATCGGTAAAAGACAAAATATAAACATATATATAAAGAAAAAATATTAAATATCTGATATACAAACGGGATGTTTCAGTGAATCACTTAAATTATCTATCACAGAAGGATTTGAATATACTAACTGGGTTGGTATATCCCACACAAATTTTTCAGTTTTTAAGTTAAATGGAATTGTCCATACTGTACCGTAATCTCTTTTTAAACATGATTTACCTTGAAAATGATCTAACAAATCATTTTTACTATTATTATCAGATATTAAATCAAGCTCTAAGTGTAAACGCCATCGATAATCCAAGGAAATAAATGGACTAGTTAAACTAACAGAATGAAATTGTGGCGTGATATTTGTTGGAATAGGCAATGTAAAAGGTAGCAACAGTTTAGATATACAATATAATTTTATATCTGTCCATGTAGTATGTTGTGTCGAGCCTGAAATAACAAATAATACGATTGAAGAAAAAATAATTATAAATAGATAATAGCGGAGATAATATTAGGAACTATTTACCAGTACATAACATTGTAAGTTTTATGATCAACGACATAAATTCTAAAAGTTGAGATATCTGAAGCACTCTGATCTAATCTGAAATTTACAGATATCCTATTATTGAGACAGGGTTGAGTACAAAAAGAAAATTGGTTGATTTGGCCCTTATGTAACTAACGACACAGAATCAGTTGGATAGGTGAATTTATATAAGCCACGCTAAATGAAGTGGTCAGATGATTGAAAAATAAGATTCACACTTTAGCTGAAGTAAATGCTTTCTATAGAGTTATTCCTTGATATTGTATCACACTTTCTTTAACATCAACTTTAACTTTCCATTTCGAAAACAGTAATCTCTTAAAAGGTTATTATTTGAGTCATCATTTTTAGTTGCTTCATGTGATCGGTACGTCTTTCTATACACACTTTCCTATTAAACAGAATATGGATAGTATTTAGTTTATCTCCTGATACTCTTAGAGGAAATGAGATTATAATAATGTACTAAGGTTTCCGCTATATTTCTTACTATAAAGAGGTGCATAAAACTGTAAAAGGAGTATGCTTCTCAAGTTATGTTGGCTCGCTGAATACAACTGGTTTCAACGTTCTCACTACAGACATAAAAAACAGAATGTAATTGTTTTTTTCTTCTAGCGTGAGAACGATTAACACCCTAACAACTTTTAATCTTGACTAAAACTATTTGCGAAAACCCAGGAAAACTATCTGCATATCGCTGATATCAAACAGCCCGAAGTTTACTATTTTACTACCCGGTTGGAATTTCAAGGTACATATTCCCAGATTTGTTAGTACGCTATAAGTCATATTCGCTAAGCACTGACTCTGATAAACAATTGTAGTTACTTTCAATAAACCTAGCAACTCACACTTTTATTAAAACGTTTAGAAATTCACTGGTAATGATCATATTCTGCCAAGCTAGAACGAACGGTTTTATACAGCTGCTTGTCAGTACAATGATATTATGAAGGTGAACGACCGGTTGCGAACATAAATTTTAGTTTTCTATCATGCACAGTAGCTACAATGGATTAGAGCGCACAAACAAATAAAAATAAGCACAGTTTCCATAGTTGGACTTACCTAAAGGTTGAAAATTTGTACATAAAGGTTGACCGATTTTAGTTAAAGGTAGACATCCCATAGAATAATTCTGAATCTCATCGCTTCTACTTTTAATTCTACAGTCTGGCAGGAGGAAAGGATTTTCATGGTGAAGCATAAATCTTTCCTCACTTTCAAGTCGTATTACACAACTAAGACATTTAACAACAGCCTCATTAAAGTCAAAATAACCCCGTACCATATCACCTAAACAGTATAACGTACGTTGGAAAGATAACCGTCCGACATATCCACGTGGAGTAGAAATCACGAAATTAGCTAAAAAAAATACAAAATAATGTATTTGAAGAATGCAAACAGGAGGAAAATAATCTTGAAAGCAAGTGGAAAATAATCTACACAATTAATTGGTATGAAGTGTTTTGTTTTACCACTGTTGATATTTGAGACTAAAATGATTGACCGAAACATGTTTAAAACGTATTAGCTGAATGTGTTTGTGTTGCAATGTTAAAGACTTATATTTAACAGTAACAACTGTTCGTGTTGTTGATGATTCCACGTTACATTTAGTAAACCAGAAATTTAGTTGAGCCAGTTATAGTCGTTTGACCAATAAAACATCAATCATAGTTACAAAACGTATATCAAATGAATTTTATTAAAGCACGACAAAATGCTGTTTAAGTGGACAATTATTATTTTTCAAGTGTACAATAACTTTGGTATTTCCATGTGGACTATTGACAGTGGATCCAAGTTATCGATAACTACGGATGTCCTCCAAATAAGCAAAGGTTTTCTGATATGTGATAAAAATTTGCGCTTAACTGATGGAGTATAAAAATATTAAGTGAACAACAGTGACACAAACTTTGTATTCAAATATTTATCATTTAGTATGAAATTTCCGGAACGAAATCCTATAGAAAAAATTGATCAGCCATAAAGATTATGATAAAAAATCATGATTGATATTGTTCACAGGAAATACACTCACCGGGTGGTGAACATGCTAACAGATTCATTAATTCTATATGTGAACTGGGATAGATGTAAACTTTGTTTGATTTTTCTGGAGAATGATCTGAGCAGTTCGAGTTTTCACACCGGGAAACATTATGAGACAAAGCGGAATATATTTGGCCGACTGACTTAGTAGTATGTGTTTCCGTATCTTCAAACGAAAAGCTATTGATTTTGTGTGACTGAAAGGAAAAGCCTCCATCAAAGCCAAAATTAAAGCAAGAGTCTTTATTTCTGGTATCAGGAACCCAAAACGGATTTGACACGTCGGGCGAATATGCTTCTTTCTTGTCGTCACATTCTTGAAGTCTTAAACTGTGATACATTATTGCAGACGGTAAAATACGAAGAGGCAATTGAATGGTATGCGTCTTGATATCTGAGTTCAGATATTTTACTTGAACTGCCACAACCACCTTGTACGCGAACTTAAATAACGTGCCACGAATACTAGGTGAAAGATTATACGGTAGATAAGCACACAAATTGACTGTAAATTGAAAAACAAGAAATAAGAACTGTCACTAAAAAAATTGAGAATAAACAAGATTATGATAAATGTTTACATATAAACCCATAAAAATGGAGATGAGAAGTACTTCATTTTTGGTTTATTTTGTGCATTAACTTGGTTCTTTTTAGTCAACTCATTATCCTTATTTGATTTAATTATAATTATAGTCCAAATCGTCGTACATGAAAGTCATGTTTCCTTATTTAAGGAAGTGTCATTGTTTAAACTATAATACAAATCAATGTTTTTTCACTGGTAATTACAGAATGTGACAAATTCAAATGCTTCAAAGGATATACTTTCTATGAAATATATTGTCATAAGTAACTTGATTTTTTTATTTCAGAAATTTACAAACAAAGATCTGGTTCTATTAGATTATTTTACATGGAAGCGTAGTGTTTGTAAAAATTTCATGTAAAAAATTAGTGACTATATTCAGTGAAGCAATAAATATCATATAATTAACATAACATTTAGGTGTAAAATGCTTTCCAGAACATTTTCAAGAACTTATTTCCTTCATTCTATACAATTCCATCTGCAGAAGACCAGAATGTTCCAACTTTATTAAACTCGATCTACTAAAAAACAGAAATCATAATTAAAATATCCTAATGAACAAGAAAACAGAAGCGGGCTTTGGCTAATCTGCATGTATTAACTGACGGTGTGACCCAACTAATTTTTCTTACTATTTAAATGGATTTTAATCCTGAAAATTAATATATTCTTTGGAGAAGTGCTTCTTATGAAGACATGAAAAGATAGCAATGGGTTGTTTTTAACCCTATGGGTTTTACACGGTGAGCTGTAAGTTTCAAAGCAACTAGCATTTTGAAGCAGCTTGTTAGTGATAAGACCAATGATTAAATAATGATAAGATTAAAATATGATGTGAACCAGATAGTAATGTGATAAAACTGTCTATCGAAGTAAACGGATATTTTTGTACATTATACGTATAAAACAAACAGCGACAACCTTTAAGTGATGATTGCCTAATGAGTATTCCAAATAAATTTATACTGACTGGGCAGTTACTGTTTGAATTCTTATCAAACTACGAAAGCTGATTGGTATTCAGTAAAACTAACCAGACATAAGGAATCTTTAACGTAACAGGGTTTCGAGGCTGCATTTATAAAGCTAAGTTTCTGCCGGCGAATAGACTTACCAGTTATTTAGTATTTCAAATATGAGAAAAGGGTTTACAAAATGTGTGCAAAACGACAGACAATGCTACATATCATTGCCACTTGCAAAATGGAGTAAATAAACTTTTGAAACTTACCAGGTCCTTTGAGACGATTATTTGGGATAACTTTCACATGCATTGGGATGATACATATTAACTGACTTTTTGACTCCAATGTAGAAATGAACAATGATTCAGCATCGACTACATGAATTAGGAATTGAAAAAAACATTATTCAGCAAAATGTTACGAAACTTTCAAATTATTCGTGTCAATTTAACTGGTCGGTATATCAAATTCACGAGAATTTAAAAAGAAACTGGGATACTCAGAAATGTATTCGGTTGTAATTTAAAGTTTTAAACTCATCCACCATGTACTTGGGTATGAGCCACACTTTGAGGGTTAATGACACTACACTACCATTCAAATCGAAGGTGCTGGAGTGGTATTTGAATCAAGGAGTTATTGACCGAAGGTAGATAACTGATATTTGAACAGATATCTTCTGGAGTTTAAACTCAAATTTTTTCACACTTCAGATGCAACTGATAAAAAATATCGCTGAAGTACTTATACAAGAAAATCGGTAGAACAGAATTCAATTCGCGATCCAACGGCTATGAATTGACTGTGTATAACACTGAGTCACAACTTGAAAATAACAAGCTCAATAATACTCACCGTGAAAACTGCAGATGGAGTTGATGCAGTTAAAGAAAAATGAGCATTAAAGTTAACCTTCTCATTGAGGAAAATAGTGAGCGAAAAACTGTACTACTTCAAAACAAATTACCTTGGGGTTTTTTTAAAACCGTGATAATAGAGGAAATCTGATTTCCTGAAAATAAAAACTGTGTTATTCAAGTAACCAAGTACGCATTTATATACTTGTCTTTGAGTCATACTTATTGCATAAACGTTAACAACAACATTCAGGTTCTCAAACCAAAGTGCAATACAATGTAAGGAAAATATTTAAGAATTGTCGATACTCTCATTCATAAACGTCCTCCAAATCCATTGTCATTAGTCTGCTCATCGATTAGTAAAAAATGTGTCAAGAACACAGCTTGTTTGAATAACGGTGTTTTGTCACGAAATGAACTAAATATTTCTCATTGCATGATATTTTACAGTTTATTTATATCTGTATAATACAGTATGTTCAACCTAGAAGTAGAGTGATTACTGGCGCTTTTATCAGCAGAAAAACTGGTGTATTGTATGTCATAACCGAAATAAATCTAATCACTAGTTCCGTGTGATTAGTGAGCAACTATTTTTTGTTTCGAGTTTTATTTCAGATTTTTTGAGGAGTTTTACTATTGTTCACACTACTTTTTCCAGATTTATTTATTTATTCTCCTAATACTTTTAATTATGAGGATCTGATCCGACAACAGAATACCAGATAAATTATGTCGACCTGTAAGTGATGGAATACAATATTGGTAGAAAAAACATTCCCTTTTTATTAGTAAGTGGTAGTTTATGTGACAGTTAATCAGTACACTTTTATGGCTGTATAATAAAAACGAATTTCAATTATGGAAAAATATACATACAGTTTAGTTCACAATCATATTTCCACTCAGAAGTACTAAATGACAAGGATTTCGGGGACGCCTGGTTCTGTGTAGATAGTTGATTATTATCCAACTTACATTGACCAATGATACAGCCAACAATACCAGTAAGTGACCTTCAGAAGAGAGAAGCATATAAGTGAAAATCAGTAAGGATAATTCTAAAAATTGAGATATTATACGGTAGCATCCAAACACCTTGGTAAAGGATATTTGCAATGAAATTAAATTAGGTACGGCAAATAACTTGATACGAAAGCCCAAGAAGCAATGTGTTGAAAAACACAATGCCAGACTGAATTCATGAAGAAAAATAACACTTGATAACGGAAAAGACAAAAAACCTAGAACAAAACCGGTCACAAAGATAATCGTATATATCAGATCAAATAAATTAGACTTCCCCATATCTTCAGACTTTTGTTTCATCTCGTACAACTAAACAAGATGGATTGGTTACCGGAGAACACAAAAACAGCAAAATACATTTAGAAAGATAGAAAAAACAAACCATTTATATTCCTCTTTAACTGCATCCCAATTGCCAGGAAAAGTTATTTCACAATTGACGAAATCTCCACCCGAATATACGCTAGACCCGACCAGCTTGGCAGCTAAACCGAGATTTTGTTCGTGAGATGTTGATGACATTTATTAGCGTACGAATCCCTTAAAATGACAAAATATTGGCATCCAGATGAAAATAACCTGGAAGATAAAACAATGTTAGAGGAAAATTACTCTTCCAATACAAATCAATAGCGTCAAGATTCAATTAATAACAAACTTAGGAATATGGATTTGATTACGTTTTAAAATCCGCATTGTAAACCAGTAAAGCTTTCGCACACCATATTGCCGAATGAAATGATGGTGGGAATATAATATATGGAAGACTTGTTAAAGAAACCGGTATTAAGAACCCTGCCCCCAAATGCCCTGGTACGGCCGACAGTGGGGAGAGTCTGCTCTCCCTCTCGAAATGCTCTCATATGGCCACGCGAATATATAGCCTCTGACAGGGAAGTCCTACTCACTGCCTTCTCGTGGCGGGGGTGTTGTTCACAAAAGTGAGAGGACGAAAAGCGAATATCCGGCACTTTAACCGGGTTGGTGGACACTCTCCGTGTCCACCTAGGGGAGTTGGAAAACCCTGATTCCAAACCAATGGTGCACATGGGCTCCAGGATCCTAAAGGAACGAATGGCGTATGAACCGACTGTTGGTCACCGGCTACTATGGGACTGCATCTCCTTACGATGCTCCACTGCCTTGTGGACTAGACCTTTAGGTCAAAGGCTCCGGGTGTGGCCCCCTAAGAAAACCACCTGCTTCAGTCTGGGCACATGGGCAGTATCACAGCCCTCACACAAATCGAATGAGATTTGTGAGGCGCATATGTATCTGGTGCTTCCTTGTACCAATATTTATGTTTAAATAAATATAAATAAATAAATTAGGAACCCAACTATCAGCGAAACTATCTCAGATAAAAATAGACATATAATTCATTCTCAATCCAGAAGATTGGATCGATGGGCGGAACACTTTAGAGATTAGTTCAACTGGCCTTCAGCCACACTTCAATTACCCACGATCCCCAGTCGTTCTGAATGGAAAATTGACGTAAGTCCTCCAACCCTCTGCGAAGTTGAAAAAGCTATAGGAAATCTGAAGCGAGGGAGAGCCGCAGGCCCTGACAGGTTGACCCCTGAGATTTTTAAGGATGGTGGTCCAGTACTAGCAGCGAGATTCGCTGAGGTAGAATCTGGGAACTGGACGTAATTCCATCTAACTGGTCCCAATCACTGATTGTGCCAGTCTATAAGAGGACAAAAGTCCTCTTGTGACAATTACAGAGGGATTATCACAAGGGGGTTAGTTTGACTAATATAGTGTCTAAAATATTAGCTTTAATAATACTTAGACGCCTAACCAAAGCTCGTGAAGAGCAGACTAAAGAAAACCAGGCTGATTTTCGACCTGGACGTGGTTGTATAGACCAGATATTCACTCTATGTCAGGTCCTATAACATAGACACACATTCAGACGCCCCACAATCGTAGTATTTCTTGACCTTAAGGCGGCATTTGACTCCGTTGATCATGAGGTTTCTGGCAGTGTTTGTCACTATTATGTCTTGTGGCCGAGTGGATACCTAGTTGATGCGTGGCGCGATAAGACCGTCAAACAGGGAGCAGCGAATTATCGATTGGAACAGTGACACAGAACCCGTACGAGCAGACTAGAGTGCTAACCGGTCCTGCGATCTGCCTAGCCCAACCAGTTAAGTCCAAAACACCGATAACAGCCTCAGTGGTATGAATCATTTTATTTCAAACATACTGAGTTTATATACCAACCAAACAGACTGACTATATCGACCCATAAAATAGATAATAACATTTGTACAATATTTAGCCGAATGTGGGTGTGAATAGTGATCAATAAACTGATGATAACTCAAGGATCGTATAATAATAGTTCAAAGGTCAAAATAAAGTTAATGATAAGAGGAACAATGAATATGATTTGGTTAGTTATTTAACAATTATACAATAGGCAATATACATATTACATTGACCAATAAATAATCCTTAAAAGTTACTACTCGCAATTCTCTTCGAGATACAACAGTCACTGAAAGGAGTACCAAAGAAGTACATTAACCTCATAAAGGCTCTCTACTCGAACACAAATGGTCAAGTTAGAGCCTATGGCGAGCTGTCATCAGAAGTGGTTACCTCAAGTGGTGCTCGTCAGGGCTGTCCACTCTCCCCATTCTTGTTTAACTTTGTCGTTGTCATGCTTCTAGAGATTACACTTTCATTATTTCAATCTCCAAGAGTTGAACTTTTACCGGATGGCTCACTTGTTGACTTAGAATACACCGACGACATAGTTCTATTTGGTGAAGACGCTGACAAAATGCAGTCTTCTGACCACTATAAGCAACAAAGCAGGCATGTTCTGGATGCGATTCTCTCCCTCGAAGTGTAAAATGTGACTTCAGGATTGGGTTGCAGCGACACCTGAACTAATGATAGGGAGTGAAGTAGTTGAGCGTGTTGACCGCTTCACTTATCTTGGGAGTCTCATCAGCCCTTGTGGTCTGGTGTGTGACAAAATCTCGGCACGGATACAGAAGGCTCGGCTAGCTTTCGCCAACTTGCGTCATTTATGGCGTAGGTGGGTATACATCTACCAACCAATAGACGGGTTTACTGTGCAGCAGTTCGTTCCGTCCTACTTTATGCTAGTGAAACATGGCCGATAAGAGTAGAGAACACTCGTAGGCTACTAGTACTCGATCATAGATGTCTTCGAAGCATTGCTCGTATATACTGGGAGCATCGAGTAAGTAATGCAGTTGTTAGGAAACGGGTACTAGGTAATGATGGCAAATCCATTGATGAAGTAGTGAAACTTCATCAGTTGAGATGGCTGGGACACGTTTTACGTATGCCCAACCACCGACTGCCCCGATGTGCAATGTTCCATGGTGTAGGAGTAGGTTGGAAGAAAGCTAGGGATGGCCAGACCAAAACGTGGCAAAAATCCGTGAAGTCACTAACAATTGGACTGGGTCATGTTGGTAGGTGTAGACTACCTGGTTGGGATTCGCGAGATGATAGCAACCGATGGTTAGAGACCTTGAATGACATGGTTCAAAATCGTTTGCAATGGAGAAGCGGTTGCATTAAACTATACTGCCGAGCCAATCAGAAGCTTTCGCGGGTTTTCAAGGTCGCGACGCTAAGTTCTGTACCTGATGCTTACGTACGGTCGGTTTACAGCGGATTTTAGGGAAGACGTGATTATAGCGTCTACAATAGAAGTGATCATAAGATTTTGGCGCGAAATTCAATTATCCATTTGGATAAATAGAGTTTTGGCATTATAGCTGATGTCAATTCGTGATGAAAACCCTAAGTATAATTCCTAGCCTTAATCATGAACTGTAAATCATAATTTAAATTCTTCACACAAGTTTATAACCCTCATTTAGTCTTAGTTATTATGTTGACACTCTCAGAGTCACTCTAGCGTCGCTCAAAGGTTGTCCATAACTTATAGTCTCACCTATAACCCGAAATCCTACACCTAAACCTTAACTCTTACCCTAACCCGTAAACCATACCAATATACTAACATTATTGAAGCTATGTGGTCGAGGCTAAAAGAATTTTTGAGACCTTATCATGGTTTCAGAGGTCGACTACTATGGAGCCATATGGATGTGTTCCTGTACCGTATGCACTATGATTTTAGAACTTCTGAACCTATATCTGACCTTGAGAAGTTTTTAACCCACGTAAAAGAAGTGTTTCCACTTTAATTCTTTGGTTTTGTATAATATATTTTTACTGTATACTAACTGTCTTCTGATTGGCTAATATTTCTCAAGGTCATTTAAGATTCAGAACAACATATATAAGCGAACAATATTGTTTTCGATTAGATCCTCATCAGGCTATACTCTAATATACAGTAATATTTATATGCATATACGAAATTATTAAACCAATCAAGGCAGTTTATGAGTCAATGATAACAGTGGAATAGATTACATAATCAAAATTAAAAATAAGTAGAAAGTACAAATTGGTAATGTAATGACAGGTGTACTAGTTGTGATAAGAATAATAAAAGGCTTGAATCAATGTTACATAATAGGAAAATAGGTCAATGATTAGAAAATATAGACACTGAAATAACAATCATAGAAATTATAAGATTACGTAATAAGAAGTGTTCAGATAATTGGAAGCGAATATTAGAAAAATTATAAGTAAATAATTGATAGGAGGGGGTGAAGAAAAATAAACGAAGAAAGAGTATGGAAAATAAGATTATTTATTAAGGCCAAGGGAGGGATAAGGGTGTTACAAATTTCTTATGAACACAAAGACTTGGGTTGTTGGATCGAATCCCTATAGCTTCTGCTATGTGTAGGAGACGAGATCGAACCCCATAAGGAAAAGTAGTAGGAATACGATAAATAACTTTAAAAGACTGGTTTCTGTCAACTTCATGACCGCTATCAATCAAGTGTGAAAGAATCGAGCTCCGTATCGACTTGACCATACCTTTTCCTAACCACGAAGGGAGGTGTTCACTAACTCTTTGGTTCAATTGTCTGGTAGTGCGCCCAATATAGCTTTCTCCACAGGAGCAGCTGAATTTATAGATACACATAGAAGTGGCATAACCAGGCAACTTGTCCTTTAGTTGGGGAATCACCATAGATCGTGTCGAGTAAGACAGAAAGAGGTCGGCAGCATTAAACGTTCTCTTAACTGCTTTAGTCAGTCTATCCCGTAGTACATCATCAGCTGAATCGCCGTTGAATTGTAGTTTGTGGTTTCTTCGCAGCTGTTGATGTCTTTACTTTCTTATTTGTTGAATGTAAATGTTTCTTCAGGAATCCTAGTGGATAACCCCTTTCAATCAACATATTATGGATAACCTCTAACTCATTGTTGATAGAATCGACTGAGCAAATCTTCCTAGCTCTATTTGCCAGACATTTGACTAAGTTCCTTTTATAGTAGATAGGTACGAAGTTTAAGAAGTGTGTGTACTGGCTAGATGAAGAGCTTTTCCTAAACACACTTCTACTGATGGAGCCGTTCGCTTTTTTTATTAACAATACGTCAAGGAAATTTAATTTATTATCTATTTCTTCTTCACATGTGAATTTAATAGCTTGGTGTTTATTGTTAAACTGTTCGAGTAGTTCGACTTTGCCAATGTCCTGATCCACAATAATAAAAGTGTCACCAACGTACCGACAATAGAAGTCAAGCTTGTTGATAACCTCTTTGAGGGGTCCATTCTCTAGTTTCGCAAGAAAAAAGTCCGCTAGGATAGGACCTAGAGGTGAACCCATCGCTATACCATCAATTTGTCTATAATATGTATTATTAAAGACAAAATGAACATTCATTGTACATTTCAAAAGTAACTCTTTAAGACTGACCCCAGGAATTCCGACATTGATTTGTTTTTCATGCAATTGTTGACACACAAAATCAATAGTCTCAGTTAGTGGAACGTTGGTGAACAGGGAAGCAACATCTAAAGATATCATCCGTTTACCACTTAAGTTCATATGCTCAACCTTCGAAATGAAATCAAAAACGTCTTTCACGCTTTTGTTGACGACTAGTTTGTGTAAGGGTTCCAGGATTTGAACTAGCCACTTTGCAGTTTTATGGTAGGGTGAATTATACATGTCTAAAACTGGACGAAGCGGAAGACCTACCTTGTGAACTTTGGGTAGACCATATAGTCGTGGTGTGTTCGATCCGGTAGATTCGCTCAAAGGTCGGCAGTATAGTTTAATCCTACCGGAGAAGGTGCATTCACTCTTTGTGTTCCACCAAATTCTAACCTTTTGAATTCTTTATGTCCCTATCCTTTTTCTCTTTCCAAATTTATTTCACTGGATTATACTCTCTAAATAACATCTTCAAACCCTAATCTTTCACATGATGCTCATACTTTTACTACTTCTAGCACTATAGGATTTGAATCGACAACTTCATCTCGGTGCTAATGTGGTATGGCAACTCGAACTGATGTACGTACGTACGAAGTTCTACGTTGTGACTGACTGCAGCGTAATTAAAACCATTATAAAACCCCGTGAAAAAAATGACATACTCAGTGGATGCATGAAATGCACCTGTAATAAAACAGGCAAGTAATAAGACAGAACAGAAGCAATATACAACCAATGCTGGAATTTAACAAGTGTGTAATGAGTAACTCCTGTAGTTAGCTGGGATTGCCGTTGGAGTATATTCTGTGAAGATGTGTATAAATTCACAACTCAACTACTAACTGCAACTGCGAAAAACAAGTTTATGTATCCAAACAATTAGTCAACTAATTACTTTAAATCATAAGTCGTCCCTATTTCACTGTGTTACTAATGTTACAAAGAATCTTTTCAAACGTACTGTGGCAACGTACAAAAAGTCAGATACTTTCAAAGTCGCCCGCCGTTCCGCTCCAACGACCTTGAATGGCCTAACGAGAGGCCATCACTCCGTATTTCAATTGCTGAGAGTTTCACGAATATCACGTTTTCTCATATGTTAGTGTCTTTAGCTGCAACAAAATTACAAAATCATTGCCAACAACATTGATTTAGCTCTCTCTGTTTTGTAGTGCGAGCGTTGGACCAATAATATCCCATTCTCCCGATTTTGGGGACAGTTTTGGTCAGGGGCGTCCTGTTTTGTTTATCTAGAGGCGAAAAGAATCGCGAGCAGATGTAAACAGGATTGTGGATAAATTGTGAAGATACCACAGGTATTGTAGTTTGACAACACTTAAACAGTAACACTTTGTATAATTGAATCGCGCCCATTTAGTGAAATCAAAAGTCAGAAGCTAGGAGGTTGGAAGATATATTTGATGGGTTATCAATATATAGAGAAGTGACTGATCTAATCTGGCCAATGATCGTAGTAGATGCTCCCCACGCCGTTCCGTTACGTGATGTGGCACCGATGCATGACCACACGCCTTCAGCTAAACGAGTCCTCTAAAAGATGTTTGTGAATAACAAAAATGATAATAATAATAATAATAATAATAATAATGTGGTCAGCATCCAGTGTCGAACACTTACTGAGCTATTGGTTTTGGAGAATCATTTACAGCTACAGCTTTTTTGGCAAAATGTTGTCTGGATTCTTATGTGCGATAGTCGTTTAAATGTTCTAGAAATCTTGCTCTTCTTGCAGAACGCGTTGTTTATAAATTTGTTTTCAGATATTGCCGAAGTATCAACGCGCTTGTTGGCTGCCATTCTTACCGACTATATAGTATTTAGGTTCACTCTGAAGAACTTTGAAGGGTCCTTCTTATGCTGCCTGGAGAGATTTTCGATGTGAGTCTCGACGTTCGAAGGCATGTGTACTATGTCGTAAGTCAGGTTGAACCAAAACACCAGTTGATTGCGGTCGAGCGGAAGCAGGTTTAACAGAACGCATTGCGTTTGTAAGCCTGCTCGAGTGCGATGTTAGATCCATGTTCATTGAAGAAAATGAAGGATCCACGAATTCTCCCGGGAGTCGAAGTGTCGTTCCATAAACAAGTTGGGGTGCAGTGTATCCAATGTCAGCTTTCATAGCATAGCGAATACCTAGTAAGACAAGTAGATGAGCGTCGGTCCACTGTGAAACGCTTGCAGTTGATAGTGAAGCTTTTAGTTGTCGGTGAAAGCGTTCTACCAACCTGTTTGCTTGTGGGTGGTAGGCTGTCGTTCGGAAGCGAGAGATTCCTAATAGTGTGGTCAGACAACGGGAAAGTCCAGATTGGAACTAGCGTCCACGGTCTGTAGTGACAGCTGAAGTGCAGTTGAAGTTCGCTAGCCATCGTTCGATGAAGTTGCAAGCCACTGTTTCAGCAGTAATGTCCCTAATAGGTACTGCTTCTGGCCATCGAGTGAAACGGTCTATGCATGTTAAGAGATATGAGTATCCGTTTGAATCGGGTAAGGGTCCTACCAAATCTAGATGAACGTGATTGAAACGAGCGTCAGGGGTTTTGAAAGGGCCTAAGGGACATTTGTTGTGTCTTATGACCTTAGATTTTTGGCAGCTTACACAGGAGCGTGCCCACTCCCTCACGTCTCTATTCATATCAGGCCAGCAAAAGCATTCGGCTATACGTTTGACTGTTGGACGATCCCTACCTGTAGATGTGTAGCAAAGTTAGGTTTCCTTACCTGTTCCCATCTGCTTAATACTTAGTTTAAGAGTTGTCGAGGATAACTCATGCTAAAGATCAATGTCTTCTTTTTGAAGCTGAGCGAGTTTAAGAAGGTCGATTCCTTGGAAACTGTTCAAGGAACTTATTCAAGACAAGGCGTCTGCGACTACATTGTTAGCTCCAGAAATGTGTTGTATATCTGAAGTAAACTGCGAAATGTAGTCCAGTTGTCGAGACTCTCGCGGTGAGTACTTGCCTGAAGATGTACTTAAAGAGAAAGTGAGGAGTTTATGATCGGTAAAAAGTGTGAATTCTCTTCCTTTGACGGAATGTTGGAAATGCCGTACAGCACAATATATAGCTAGGAGTTCCTTACCGAACATGCTGTATCTGGTTTCAATGTCTAGAAACCATCTCGAGAAAAATCCTGAAGGTCGCCAGGATTGGCTAACTCATTGTTGTAAGACTCCTCCGATTGCTGAGTCGGATGCGTCCAAGGCGATGCTAATGGGCGCTTCAGTGTCCTGATATGCGAGTAAGGTTGCTTTTGTGATGAGTTCCTTAATTTTGGAGAATGTTTTTCGCGCGTTGTCGTCATGATTAATTAATTTCGAATTTCTATGGAGTTGGTGCGTAAGCGGTTTCATAAGGGACGCACATTTCGGTATGAATCGTCTATAGCAACTTACAAGACCGTCAAAAGTGCGCAACTGCTTAATCGTGGTCGGTTCTAGGTAATCCAGAATGGTTGCTATTTCGCTTCAAAGAGGTCGGATGCCTTGAGCACCAATAGTGTGTCCCAGGAAATCTAAGGAGTCGGTTCCGTTTTGGTATTTCCGAGTGTTTACAGTAATGCCATGCTTCACAGTTGTTGGAACACAATGTTCGGATGCTGGAAGTTGGATTCTCTGTCCGGCCTTGCTATCAAGCAGTCATCAACATACGCATTTTTGAAGTTGAGACCTCGGAAAACGTCATCTATGAACCTTTGAAAGTTTTGAGCAGCATTCCTTAGGACGAAAGGCGTTCGTTAAAGTTCATAGAGTCCGAACTGAGTTATGATAGAGGTTTTCAAGATATCGTCATAAGCCATAGGGATTTGGTTATAAGCTTTAACCAAGTCGATTTTCGAAATGACAATTGTGCCTTTCAAGGTACCTGTCAAATCGTGAATGTGAAGCAACAGGTAACTACCGGGAATGGATTTTGCATTCAAACGCCGATAGTCACCAGTTGGACGCCAATCGTTGCTGTCCTTTTTAGGGACCATGTGCAAAAGAAGATGCCCATGGGCTATTTGACGGTCGAATGATTTCTAATTCTATCATGTGGTTGGTCAACCCCAGCTTTTCGGGAAACACTCGGTGTGCTTTCGAGAATACAAGTGATCCTTTAGTCGCGATATGATGTGTAACTTTGCTGGTTACACATGGCAATTTCGGTTGTGATTGGTGTATCTCATCTGTATCACATCTGTGATGTATAACGGACGGCTATGTTCGCCGGGAGTTATTTACCGCTACATGGTACTTACTTGTGAAGTCTGAAAACAGATGGCACTGAAGATCATATCCCTTAACAACGAGAACAACGAAACGGGAATAAGGTTTTTCTATCCGGAAAGTGTTTTTATAAAAAATAGAAGTATTCAAACCGATTTGCCACCTACGAATTCTCGAAATATTGCTATTCAAAGCAGCTAAAACAAGATGAGCACAACTGCCTGTATCATACTTGAAATTCATTTGGAGCGTGCATTCAAGTACAGAAGAACCATCAGTTCGTAAAAATGCCACAACTTTTCATTTTTGTAAAGTGAAAGACATTGACATTGACAACTATAAAAACATTTAAATACGCCACAAGGCATAACATGATATCAACTACGTCATAATATTTTAACTGTTCTAGTTATCTGATCCACTTACACTTCATGAGTGTAGGCTTGTTAGACAAATACAGTTCAAGTTTTCATTTATCAGAGTTTTGATAATTTTCGAAAGAGCTCATCATATGAGTGAACAGAAAAATTACATCTAAGTACGGAAATTTATATAAATAAGAACGCAGTACTATTAGGCTTCTAGGAATAGTTTCGTACGTAGTATCTTTTCAGATAACGATGCAGACTTCTACTGACTTAAAGCTTTTGAAACTGTGGCAGTGTCGGAATTTTATTATTAGATGTTAACAGATGTCTGTATTCTGCCAATAAACTAACTGAAAACCGGTGTGAATGTAACTGAAATTTCAAAGAGGAGGGCTTACATTAATCAAGATTGTAGAAAGCATTGACTGTTTTATATGATTCGGTTGTAATTATTACCAAATTTTAGTAAAATAAATACGATCGAGTAAAAATCTGCTCGTTTAAAACTCATTTCAGTGTACAATATTCACTACCATGTTTTAAAATCTCATTTAATTTAAAAAGTGTTATCTCTTACTGACAGAATGTTTATGAATGCTATGTATAGTGCTTGTGGATCACCAACGTTGATGATCTATCGTCGAAATGATTGGGGCCTACTATAGTTAGACGAGAATGGTGACGAATCAACTAACGCTGAAGTCACACCTCGCGACCGGCTCTTACGTGGTCTGAACCATCGACGCATCAAAGGATCATGGACGCTATGGAGACTGTACAACACAAAGGACGTTATTACAAAGATATATTAGTTAAGGTACAACCACTAAAGTACAGAAAGGAAAGAACACCCACTGCCGCGTGTGCCAGTCCATGGCATATACTTGATTGATGCGCGTTGACTATCCTTGACCTTGACAGGGATCAATGATCTGTTCGAAATTCAGTGACCCTAAAATACTCCCCCACCAGATTCAACGACCGTTTGAATCGATACCAAACATGTTGGGAGTAGTCGCGCGCCGGAGGTTGCCAGACGATTAATATGAATCCTCCGGGTATTGCCGAGCTGTAAAAGAAATGGAAAGGAGGCTGCAGAAACTGATCGGGAAACAACGAGTAATAACACGTAACAAGGACGTTGGTTGAATGTAAAGCGATCAACCATAGAAATAATAGTAAAAGAAACATTTTGGAGTTTTGTCAAGTCGCGTTGAAAATTATAGCTATGACAAGTGGTTGAGTTCCTCAGATGAGAAACGTTAAGTTTGCCGCAAGAGTAGCAATGTCACAGTGATAGTAAGATAAGTGTATTATCAATCGATGCCGATGTTTGTACTGCCCTCGGTACAAAGTAGAAAGTCAGTGAGTGTCGTTGACAACTGTTCGTAAGCGTCGATTTCTAGTTATATCTATATTTAACAGACTAACTGTAAGTACAGAAGTATAACCATGAAGATAAGTCGTGGTTTCCTTGCGCGAAGCTTCTGATCAACTTGCAGTCAGTTTGGAAAAACTGATAACTGCTGTGAAAATCAATAAGGGTCGAGGAATACAGAGCGAGATTGAAAGGTGGCACGATGAAATCTCTTAAAGATGATGAACGGTGAGTGCTGCACATGTGTTTGATGAGTGAACCGAAAAATGTCGAAAAGAACATAAGAAGTCAAGAGTGTCACTCTGGACTCATGTCAATGATATCGGTGAAAAATGCTGTCAGTGTTGGGGTCGAGACGACAATATCGTTGTCAGTTTGCAGGAGATGCGCTCGACTGCGTAAACCGATGATTCGCGTGAATGAGTGCCGTCAAACCACCAATTGAACTGGACAGGCTTTAGATCGTCGAGTAGTTGAACAGCCGATTGATGTACCGAAATCATCTGTTAGATAACAGCCACGCGGAAACAATACTTCATAATATGAAAAAATACGACGTCGAATTTGAATAACTACAATAGTTCGGATGTGTTGTAATGTCACATCGAAGTAATATCATTTCGTATACTGACAATTGTATTGAACGTTCGTTTGGGCATTGTTTATGTAGCAATTGGATGTGCAGCAGCAAACATATACGAAGACTATCGTGAGGTTCCTGGATAATTTCAGAGGACGTTTAGATATTTTCCAAACCCGTATTGCATGTGAATAAGCCGAAGACGGAATTAAAGAGACTTTCGTGCAATAAGGAAATCGAGCCATGATTTACTGTGTGAGATAACAGCAAATACAAAGCGCATAGTAAACATTAATTAAAATGGTAACCACCAATGTAACTAAAGTTTAGGTTTAGATAACGTGATCGTTTCGTTAAAAGCATATTATCTAGCGCTAAGTGACATCAAGTACGACGAAGTGTCTCATTAAGACATGGACTAAGATTGCTCGTGTACATGAAATACGTTTTTCTACAGCATGACTTACGAGTCATAAATGTACATGGTTTCGGCTGAAACTTTACGGCAGTGACAGAATATATGATTACTTTACGTGAAAATAGTCGCGAAATGTTACTAGTCATCATAAACATTATACGTAATTATATAATGCAGTTATAAAACTCGCCTGGGTTACTCTTGCTCCAAAGTAATTGAAATTTGTTGATTGAATTCGTAGATTAATGAAGCGTTGTAGACTGAATTGGTATACGTCCAAATTTAATTTGAGCCAAAACTTAGCATTGCCTGGCGAAACAGTCTAAACAAGATCGTAAATTTCTAGCATTTGTATCCTCTGATTCGCCATGGAACTCAGCAATTGGAAATTAGGCAGGCAGTGGTCAAGAAAGTAAAATATTCTAGTAGATAGTTTCTGATAGTAGTTAGTTAATAGTGATTAAGCAGAAAGATGAATTTATTATCGACAGTTAATCCTGTATTGGTTATACAAGTGGATAAGTTGCAAATTGATATGCGTTCGTATTGCCTTGAGGCTATACTTACGTGTGGTTGATATTTTAACAGACATACTACACAGGAGCATTTACATGCTGCTAATGCTTGTTAAAGAACCACGATATTCGATTGTAGTCGTAGTTCATTGGTTAGTTCTATCGATTGAACTAATTATTTCAGTTGAAATACTAATCAACATTGATATGAAGCAACGAATGTTCACAGAAAACTGACAAAGATAGCCGAAGTTAAAAATGAAAAATAATAAGTATAGAATGCAATAAAAAAGATCATAATGATAGGTTGCGTTATTCGAAGTCTTGCTCACCAGTGTGGATCATCAACGTTGATGATCTATCGTCGAAATGATTAAGGCCTACTATAGTTAGACGAGAATGGTGACGAATCAACTAACGCTGAAGTCACACCTCGCGACCGGCTCTTACGTGGTCTGAACCATCGACGCATCAAAGGATCATGGACGCTATGGAGACTGTACAACACAAAGGACGTTATTACAAAGATATATTAGTTAAGGTACAACCACTAAAGTACAGAAAGGAAAGAACATCCACTGCCGCGTGTGCCAGTCCATGGCATATACTTGATTGATGCGCGTTGATTATCCTTGACCTTGACAGGGATCAATGATCTGTTCGATATTCAGTGACCCTACATGCTTATTTCGGACAGTGTTGAATAGTTCTATCAAAAAGGCTATGAGGAAAGAACCATTACTAAGTACCTTTCAATTATTACTGATATTCAACAAATTGTTAATAATATAAAACAAAAATGAAACAGTAATTCAGTGCCCTATATTTAGTTTTGAGATGATCGTTTGTAAGCTTCAGCATTAGGACTCTGACTTCCATTAATTACTAGCAATTAGTATAACTTACTTTGAAGAATTATTAGTACTGACAGAAATTTAAATTAACATTTAAAAAACAGCTAGAGGAGATACTTCTCGCTGAGGTATACATTCATGCCTATTCAAAGGGATATAAAAACATCTATCAGATGTAGTAGATGATATAATTAAATTGCAAGTTTTTAGTTTCGAGTGTTTAACTGACATTTTGATACAGTTCGTTTAAATTTTAATATACGGAATAATTTGTAAACTCTAATTAATCTTAACAATACTTTGTTGTTTGTTTGCTTTGTCTCATCTAAATTATCATATCCTAGTAACTGTTATTTGATAATAAGAACAGATTACAAACTCACTATTCACTCAACTATGTTAAATTAGGAGCTTCATAACTTAAGCACATTAACATGTTGGTAAAGAGTTTACGAAAAATATATTCCATACGAAAACCTAAGCTTACTAATATAGAACATCTGTTTTCTATATTAAGAAGATAAGTTCCAAAAATGAAGAAATTATCGAGTGTTCTACAGAACTCGCATAGATTACTGGATTAAAATAACAACGAACAAGCACTAATAAATCTAGAGTTCGTTTAGTTCGAATATGCTTTGATAATTAATTCGTCAAATGAAAATATAATTCAGTAATTTCTCTGAATAAAACATAAGAGAAATTCATTAATTAACTTCCAGAGTCAGTTTGTCCAAAATCTCTGATCAATATGACAAAATGTCTTTTACACTTTTACATATTTTGTTTAACTTAATAATTCAGTAGAAAGAAGTTTAAAAAATTGGAAATCTTATACAAATACCAAAATGTCATAGCTTTTAATCATGAATTTCATAATTAAACGATGTATAATATGCAGAATATAGATCACTCATTAAATATTCATGAAATGATGTCATTTAATCATAGGAAACGTGCTAATGAGCTGTCGTTCTGAAAGCAACATAGTTTTCTAGTACTTAACTATTTAGAAGCTATACGCTATCTTCCATTTAAAACTGTCTAAACCTTGGTAAACAGACCACTAAATTATTGATATTACAAGTAAAATTTCACTTTTCCAATCCGCAAATACTTGCTGAAAAACCTATTTGACTCTATGGAAATTTCTCTTTTCTAGTCTTAACTCAATAACATTGAAATTCAAATACCTTTAGAAAGAGTTTCTAATTTAAATTTTTCGACTCATAATTGGATTGTAGGTAGATGAACAATTTAGTAATTTCATGATATATGAGATATGTTTACTTTAGGAAGCTCACCAATAAATACAATTGAGCAATAAATGTAGATTTAAACTGTTTGATTGGTAATCTGAAGGTCATATTGTGTTTCTGATCATGTTGAACTTTTTGATTGGATACAAGTCTTATAATAATATTAATAACAATAATGGTAATGTTTATTGTCGAAGTAGAAGTACGCAATAACAATGGACAAAATTTGAATGATTTAACGGAATAATACTTTAAATTTTTTCTTCTAGAAAAATCTTGTAAGTACTTCTTTCAACATATATTTCATTGTATTTTTTATTACTATTCATATCTACTTATGATGTCAAAGAAAAGTATTGATTGAGCATTAACCATTCTTGAATAATGTCTTACTTTTACTTACTTACTTTGCTTTCGCCTGTTACTCCCAATGGAGCATAAGCCGCCGACCAGCATTCTCCAATGCACTCTGTCCTCGGCTTTCCTTTCTAGTTCTATCCCATTTTTGTCCATTCTTCTCATGTCTGTCTCTATTTCTCGGCGTAATGTGTTCTTTGGTCTTCCTCTTCTCCTTTGGCCTGCAGCAATTTAAAAGACTCTTCCGATCTCACACATTGTCCGAACATTCCATGTACCTATAAAAATTGTTGCTCCGGTTGTTAGAAGGTGTATCGGCCGAAAGAACTCTGTTTTCATAATGAGACGTCATAATTATTCCTTCAACTTCCAGGGCAGAGTTTAAATGGTTTGAATAATTTTTTCTGGTTAGCGTTTTTTAGCGAGTCGGTTTTCTACGGGATGGAGTAGCTAACCCCATACCCAACCCTCCTATTTTATCCGGGCTTGGGACCGGCAGTAACCCCCGGAGGAGCCACAGGCGGAGTTTCGAATATCATTTCTATTTATTTTTTCGTAAGATATTTTTCAACAAATTCTTAAACATTTGACGAAAATATCATAACATATTAATGGAAATTCAATAAGATATTGAAAATCAAAACATAATTCATGATAGTTAACAATATATTCCGTCTAAATAAAGATTCAGCTCTTGGTCTTTCTGTTAAATGATTTTGTCATTCCATTGACAAGTTCTCTGAAAACCTGTTTATTATATTCATAGTCATTAAAACCATAGGCTGTTAGTATAATTTGTCTATATCTGATGACTCAACAAAGTACATAGCTCCGGTTTATTTAGTTTAAGTCAAGGAGCGAAGTCTAGAACATGTGCTTCTTCTCATTTGGAACGAGTTAGGTGAATGAACTTGAATTCAGTTTTAATGTTTGCACTAAAAGTTGGACACTTTATTCTTCTTTTCATACATCTAGCGCATTATCCATTGAATTAATGAGTTAAGATATCCAGTATAAACATCAGTACTAGGATCCAGGTTCATCTAACTGGTTACGCCTAAGGAAGAATAAACCTTCGTTCTAGATTATATTCTTGGTCAGATAGCAGTTATGCTAAAATATACAGTTCTTCTTAAACAATGATTTCAATTTCCTGTCTTCTGAATATTTTAATAAAATTTTAATATAATTCACTTATAAACAAATAAGTAGACTATTTTACTTTATTCTGTCATAAAATTACATCAGTAAAACTGAAGTAAAACAATGAGAAATGCATTTGACCAACACTAATTTAAGTATTGTTTTGTATGCTCTAATTGCTTGATCTTTTTGTTTATAACATCACATTAATAAGCTCATATTTCTTTATTTAAGTAATAAAACAATAAGAAACTAATTGATCAGTATCTTATTGGCATATGTGCAAACTGTACATATGGCCTCGATATAGCCTGAGGTCACAAGCTTTATAAGCAAAGATAGACAGTGATTAGTAGTGGAATCCAGGATGAGCGTTTCGTCCTATAAGAGACTAATCAATTGCAGTCCTACAAATCAATGGGAAGATTCAAACAAAAAATACGAAATGAATTCAAACTTCATCCCATTTCATAAAAAAGTGGCTATGAGGACTCAGCAGCTAAGTGGATAACGCGATGGCATTTGAAGCGAACGTTACTGGGTTCGAGTCCCAGAGTAAACATCAACTCTGTGATGCAAGTACATCCAGCTGACGAGTTCCGAGTAGGATGAAACACGCATTCTGAATTCCACTGCTAGCCATTATCCATCTCTGCTTATAATTAGAAAATAGTTTAATTTCTAAAACTATCTCATCAGTTTCACCATGACCTATATAGTTCTGTAGAATTTCATATTTTCATGTAATAGTCCTATTCATTATGGCTTTATTTTAATTCTTCTTTTTTTTAACTCAAACTATTGATCTTCATTAACTAAAAATATATATCGATCAATTTTAAAGTGAACAGTTACTTTTGTTTATTAAGTAAAGAGTATTTTTCATTCATCTTTATGCTCAGGTTTTGTTTTACAGAATAACTAAAATTTAAACCTATGAACTATATATTTTGTTGTTGTCTGGTATGTTTAGTTTCCATAAATAAAACTGGAATTATATAAATCGTATATATTTGATTGGTATTAAATGAAATTCCAAAGATATAAACAAGTAACTATCATATATGATGAATGAAATATTAAAAAAAACAATATTAATAAAAAAGGTATTAATCGAAAAATTAGATAGAAACTAACATAGTGTTTCTTAACCAAAATAATAAAAAAAAATCAAACTTTAGTTCACATGATCATATGTACAATGAATGATCTGTCATGTAGAATGAAGACAAGTTCAACTGATATATGAATATAGGTAACAGGTATTCAATATACATTGACACTGTTCTATTCTATTGACATAAATTTAATTGTAATATGAAACTTATAAAGAATGTTAACTTTTATATTTTTCATAAAAAATATTCTTTTAACAATAGGGTGTGGCATTCAATATATAAGAAACTATTTAAATAGTTTTAATACAGATACACTGACTCCTTCAAGATAGTGTCAATCTACTTCTTAAAACTATCAAATTTATAATTATATGAAATAGTGTCAGTTAATGGTTGAATTTCATATTATTAATATACAAGCTAATTAAATGTTATTTCATGTATAATTATCTAAAACCGTGTCGCTTTTTTGATACTAAGAACTGTAATTGATCGGGATCTTCTGGTATATGTATATATATACCTTGAATGAAGTGCTTCGATAATGTCACTAGTTCACAAAGCATTAACATAACAATCATAAATGAAAATTTAGTAACACTTCAATACATCAGAGGGGGTTTTGTGGAGAATTTATTATTTTCACAGTTGAAATCATGAATCAATTGAAGCTAGACCACCATCGAAAACCTGGAAGCACTGGACGGCCGTTTCGTCCTACTATGGGACTCAACAAAACCCTCTCTGATCTATCATCATATGCTCACTAGTGACTGACTTTAAGAGATATTTCCTTGAGTTCTAGTGGCCAGTGGAGTTCTACCAAGTCTGTTGTAGAGATATCAGCTCACTGAAGACAATTGGTGAACGGTCGCTCAATATCGTGGATTGGTTGAAGTTAGACATTAACACCGTTGGATGCCAGCCAGCTCAGTGGTCTATCGCTTAAGGGCTCCGGCTCAAAACTGGTTGGTCCTGGGTTCGAATCTCGCGAGTGCGGGATCGTGGATGCGCACTGCTGAGGAGTTCCATAGTAGGACGAAACGGCCGTCCAGTGCTTCCAGGTTTTCGATGGTGGTCTAGCTTTAATTGACTCATGATTTCAACTGTGAAAATACTTCAATACATATAAAAATATATATCTTATAGTTAATTATAATTTTTCTTTTCTTGGTGAAGAATGTCATTAGAAAAGATCAATTTGTACTATACAATGAAACAATTTAACATTAGGTATTACTGATGAAACTAATTTTTGTGTGAATCTTTTAAACATCTAATTTTGAAATTTCTTTTGACAGTTATTTTGTGTTATATCGAGCGCCTGTCTGGATGCCCTGTTAATATATGAAGTGATGATTACCACCAATCGAAGAGAGAAGTGAATTATCGATCAGAGCAATGATACACGATAATCCGTATGAGCAGTCTTGAGTACTAATCAGTCCTGCTTTCTGCCTAGCCCAGACAGTTAACTCACGAACATCAATAACAGTCTCTGCAATATGAATCATTATTCTCAAACATACTGGGTTTATATAAGAACTCTCGTCTAAATTAGAACGAATAGTTTCACAGTATTTGAGCGCCGAGTTGAAGTAAGACATTAAATAGGAATAATATATTTGTAAAATCTCAGCGAATGAATTTTTAAATTAAATCCAACGTTTCGCCTGACAATCTGGTCCAAGCTTTTTCAAGGAATTATAATCAAACATCAAAATTATCAAATATAAATAGGTACATGGTTCTCCGAGTTCATTATACACTGAATAGGTCATCCAATCAACGTTAACAATAGTCTAAACTAGGTGTGTTTAAGAGATATGTGATGTGTAGTGAAGAGTGTTCATATAACATATTGTGATGTGAAGTGATGAGTGTTCATATAATATATTGTATAGAATACGTAAGAGATGAGAGGATAAAAAATTACATTCACATTCATATATTGTCTCTTATCAGTGAATTTATAAGGAAACATACAATTTGTAATATATATGATATGAATCATATCTGTCCCTGTATGTATAACATGAAGATAATTAAACAAATAAAAATAAAAGGTGAAATTTGAAGAGCGTAATTTTGACTGTATGTATGTGTCATTTTTAATGTTCCAATGAATTGTTTAACAAATTCCGATAAGACAATAGATTAGAATCATTGAGTGTAATTGTTGTCATTTTAGATAATACGAATTCGATAAAAACATTAAGGAGTTCAGGTTGTTACTTATTAATGATTAGCTGCCATGGCACTGCTAATTGTATTCCATCCCTCCTATTAATATTGTTTGGATTAGCCCAAATGTATAGGGCTTCAGCTGTTTGTCTCTCCTTGTAAGAATTAAAAGCTTTTTGAAGGATTCTTGTGCCATCGAAATCAATTGTATGACCTGATTCTAACGAATGTAATGCTATAGCTGATTTGTTCTCCAATTTCCTTACATCATCTGAGGATTTAGGAATATGTTTCAAACATTGTTTGTATTCCTTCACCCTCACATTCAGTTGTCTTGATGTTTCACCTACATACGTTGCATTACAATCCCTACATTTGATTTCATAGACACAATTTTGTTGTTCTTCTTTATGTATTGGATCTTTAATTCTTACTAATTTTGATTTTAGAGTATTGTTTGTTCGAAAAAATACTCTTATATTTTGATTATTTAAGATTCTTCGAATATCTTCCGAAATTCCTTTCCGATATGGGATCACTACTGTGTTAACCCATTCTTTTTTCTGTAATCTTTTTGTATTAATAATGTCGTCTTTTCTTTCATTCTTAATTATTCTTTTAATAAAATCTTTTGGATAATTGTTCTTAATTAAGGTAGATGTAATTAAATTTATTTCCGTTTTCATATCATTTGGTTCAGTGACCAGTTTTTGAGCTCTTGTAATCATATTTTTGACTACTGTCACTTTGGTTGAGTGTGGGTGTGCCGATTTGAAATCTGGAAATTTTTCTGAATTTGTTGGATTTATATAACAAACAAACTGACCACATCGTTCCATAAAATACAAAATAACATTTGTACAAGATTTCGCTAAATGTGGCTGTGAATAGGGGGAACTGTAATTAATGGACTAAGGATAACCCAAGAATGGTAAATCGTATAAAATAGTCTATAGGTCAAAATAAAGCTCATAATATGAGGGACATGAATATGAATAGTTTAGTTACTTAACAATTATACAATAAGAAATATACATATCACAATGGTCCATAAATAGTTCTCAAAGTTACCATTCATAAATCTCCACAGGATATAGCATTTTGATTATTCAATGATGAAGGAAACGTCATTTCAGAGAAAAGTACAAACTATTTTTTGTACAGGAAAATGTTAGCTTATTTAATTTTGATTTTTTATAACACATTACTTTCTATATGAAATTAAAATAAAAATATTTTAATTCATGCATAAGTGATTATCAGAAGGGGTTTTGTGGATTTTATAGTAATTTCAATGGTTGAGATCATGATTCAATTGAAGCTAGACCACTGTCCAGTGCTTCCAGATTTTCTATGGTGGTCTAGCTTAAATTGACTCATGACCTCAACTATTGAAACAAGTAATTAGTTTGAGATTAATATAACTTATAACACATGTTAGAAAGGTATATTGAAGATATACAATTATGAATCGCATCCAAAAGTCTAACATTGGGAAGAATTATTAGGTAAAATCGGTGCTTGTTCATGCACCATTAAAGAGATTTAATGGCTAAGATTTATGAATCAGATCCTTGACTTGAAAGAATCCTCTATTTCAAACATTTCTTGATATAATATTATTGCTTCAACTGGATTCATAAGTAACATCTTAATAACAACTAATGACTTCTTCTACTTGTTGATCACATTGAAACATTTAGGTATCACAGACCCAGTTTCAGACTTTCTGGAAACTGAAGTGAAATTTTGTGTTGTGATTGATGGGTTGTAAAATAGATTAAGTTTGGTGAAGAATCTTGTTTATAAATTATCATATGTGCTATGTACTATGTAATTAGGACTTCAACGCTTTTGATAATTTTACATAAAGATACAAACTAATTTATTTTTCTAAATTTCTCAGAACCAACTATCAATAAAGACTTCGTACTAATGAATAGACCCTCATCAGCATGTAACAACTATTATTCTTTTCAGGTAGTCAACAACTGATAAAGAAGAATTTTTGTATATCCGTATATAGTTACTTAAAGTTTATAGAATAATTTTCTTAACTAAAGTAATAATTCTGACCAGTTTTTATGAAGAGGATAATGTTATCTACATGTATCATGGATTTAACTCCAATATATATTTTAAGACTGAATGGTTCTGGTTTGAAATTAGTTGGGAAGTGTCACTTCCCCAAGGGCTAAAGACACGCCAAATTATTGAGTTCTAGGTAGCGTAAAGTCTGCATTCAGTGCTTATTCGTAATTATCTCTAGTCATATGACTTCAAAGCACAATAAATGCTATGTTCGATCAGCTAGACTACTGAACGAATTGCGAACCGAATGAGAGTATTCTGTCAACCTAATGACTGAACAGGCACGAAATTCATTGCTACGTATTGACTACTAATTGTAGATTCAAAAAGTAGCCAACATCTGTTTGATTATAATTTAAAAAATTACAGTAATGACCACTCCCGACCCCAAATGATCTTAAAAACTTAAAGTCAATATTGGCTAAATTACGTCTTTTTATTCCAAATTATCGTACATAAAGTGACTTTTATTATTAACAAGTAGTAATATACAGTAAAAACGAGTATAAAGTGTGTGAATACAACTTCTTTATTTGTTAGCTTTATACTTTGACTCATCCGTAATTGAAGATGTCTATACTTAGAGACTTAATACAACCAACATTTATAACTCATTGATTGATAATAATTCTCTCCATTTCTGAAATTACTTACTTACTTACGCCTGTCACCCCTCGCTGAGGAGTGTTCTCCATTCAACCCTGTCCTGGGCAATCCTTTCCAGTTCTTTCCAGTTAACATTCATGTTTTTCATATCTGCTTGAATCACCCGGCGTAATGTTTTCTTTGGCCTTCCTCTTTTCTGCTTCTCTTCCGGATTCCAAGTTAGGGCTTGCATCGTCATGCAGTTTGTTGATTTCCTTAATCTATGTCAGGAAGAAAACTACTTACAAATAAAAACGGCTTTGTAGTTCATATTTTCCTGTTTTTGCTTATTGTTTGTTCAATGTTTTCATCTTAAATTTGTACTTTTTACAAGATTTCTATTCTTATAATTTGTGAATCATACATATATCAAGACCTTCATTTATGAAATCAATCCATAAACACATTCAATTTGTTTACTGAACTAATTTTACAATGACATTAGAGGGTTGAATGTTAATAAAACGTTAATAATTGATGTCATGGATATGAGCAATGCCTTAAATCAGAAACCAATATATGTTAAAATTTTGATAGTTGAGATCATGGATCAATTGAAGCTAGACCACCATAGAAAACCTGAACGGCCGTCTAATACTCCTCAGCAGTGCGCATCCACAATCCCGCACTCGCGAGATTCGAACCCAGGACCTATCAGTCTCGCGCACGAGCGCTTAACCTCTAGACCACTGAGCTGGCTGGCATCCAGTGGTGTTAATTTCTAACTTCAACCAATTCACGAAGTTGAGCGACACATTCACCAATGTCTTTATTCAGTTACTACCTCACAACAAACCTGGTTGAACTCCACTGGTCATTGCTTCTCACTAGAACTCCAGGAAATACCTCATGGAGCCAGTCACTAGTTAGCAAATGTTGATTATTATCAGATGGGGTTTTGTGGATATGCTTCAGTTTCTAATTGACAATTTTATAAATTCATTCAGATGTATGAATGTCATCTACTAGTTAATTGTGTGTTTATTTGTGATCCTTCTTCAAATAGTAAGAAAAAAATTTCATTTCAATTCTCTGTAATTGTTAACTTATAGCACAGTTAAACGTCCTTAGCTACCAAATAAAAGAGTACGTTTACTCTTATCTTATTATTATATGATTTCAATGATAAACAAATTAATCAGATCAATATAACATAAGGAGTCTTTTGTTATCATGAATTATTTAACTACTCTTGTGATATTCAATTCATTATTTCAATTAAATAATGATAAATATTAAACTACAATAAACTGGGTAAGACTGATGTGAAAGGTTTTAAACTAATTAATGGCTATAATGAACGCTGGATTAGAAGTTTGTTTAATATTCTCAAAAAATTACATTCAGTTACTTAGTATCTAAGCACATAAATTAGTTTCCTCACTCCTGTTATATAAGATTCAATTCGTATGTTTTATAAATCTTCTGTAAAGAAGTTTGAAATGTATCGGTGACAATTCGTGTATTTTTCCGTTCAGCTGACATTCAGTAGCTTCCAGGCTTATAAATATACCTGTTGTTGGTTTTAAAATAGATACTTATTTCAGACCATTATTTTTATATAAGATAGTCTAACAGATTATAGGAAAATATATTAAAAGATAAACCAGTTTTTGAGTTTTCACTACAAATGCTGTATCATTTAAAGTAAGGGTAATTATTAAAAATACCATGTAGTGAACAAGAAAACAAGTGGAGACAGCCAAATGTATTTTAACCCGAAATTACAGGATCTCGTAGCAAAATCTGAGAACCATACAGTCATTTCTTCATTTGTCCATTAATGTCCATTAATTGTCTCAGACTTTATTGTTCCTTCACTTTCATACTAATCACTCTCTGTTCATGTTCTCTTCTCTTCTATTTTATCAACCCTCTGCCTCCAGGCATTCGATTGGTGATACTTACTACTGTAGTTAACAAGAACACAAGTGGGAACAATCAAATGTATTTTAACACTAAATTACAGAATATCTCAGTAAAATCTGAGAACCATACAGAAAATTCTTCATTTGCAAAATGTCAATCAATCGTCTCAGACTTCATTTTTCTTTTGCTTCCACACCAATCGTTCTCTGTTCTCGTCCTCTTTTCTTTGATCTTCTTAAACTTATGCTGCCAGACATTTCACTTTTGATTGATGACACATACTATTTATATCTGTCAACATCACTAGCACACACCGCACTACGCGTATCTGACGACATAAATAGCACATACCACAATCATAGTTGTCATACAAGAACCTTATGACTTTCCCTTCGTATTCTTTAATATTTAACATTTCAATTATACTATTGAAGTTTCATTATTTTTCTAACGACATTAAAAAGCATAAACAGAAGTCAAACAGCAACTTCTAAAAAAACCTAGGACTCATGTTCCGTCCCATTTGAGACGCATCAACTGGATGTACCTGCACTAGATTGTGCAATAAGGTGAATTTCACTTCAGTTGTTTTCGTTTTATTGTCGATATTACTGGCTGTTAGTGATCAGTCTTATTAGTTGCAGGGAATGGAATAATTATAATATATAGTTCAAGGTGATAAATGATGCGGCTTAAAATTAATCATACTTTATTTTTATCATAATGTCATTCTTTATCCTTGAATCGGATTCTCTCTAATCTATTTTTGTTATAGCTCATTTTTCAGCGTGGTAGATATGATATTTCTTTACTCCTTCTTCATAGTTTAATAGTACAATATATTGTTTTGTTGATTTCTGGTATACCAACGTGCACAAATACCTATGATTTCCAAGCCACATATAATCAATGGGTGACTAACCTTGTACTAAAATTCTCTGTTTACCTCCTAAATATTTAAAAAGAAAATTAGTTACTTACTAACCCAACATTTACCATCACAACATTGTAACATACAAATTATGAAAATTAGCATCTCATAAAAGTTTTTGCTTGTTTCTAGTTACATAAATTAAACAAAACAGAACTGGTACTTTATACCGAACATCAAATAGACAGTCTTACACTGATAAACCATAATTTAATAGCTCATATACATGAGCACAAAACCTCTGTTCACTTATCTCTTTTTTATACCAATATTTATTCTTTTTCTAGCTTGCTTTTTAAACTATGGAAACTCTTCGTAGTCAAAGTGACTCTAATAGTAACAACGAACATAACCCATTAATTTCAATAAATCGCCCTCTATTCAATAAAGAAACGTTTAATCAATATGTAGGATATAATTCGAACTTAAAATCGCTAACTACATGGCAACAATGTCTACGTCTATTCGTACCATTTTTTCAAAAATTCTCTCAAATATTAAAAGTCAATACAAATGAAAATGTTAATACAGACCATGAAAAAACGAATGAAGAATTCTCTGAACAATGTAGAAAACAATCAATAATTGACAAGTGTCAATATTTTATGATTCGTTTCTTGAAATGGTTGATTACTTATTTGCCTTTTATCCAGATTCTGATGCATTACAGAGTAAAACGTTGGCTTGTGAATGATATAATTGCTGGATTTACAGTTGGAATAATGCATGTACCTCAAGGTTAGAAATGTTTAAAATCTATTATATCATAGGAAATGTAATATGTATTACATACCGTTATTTAGCAGCTAAATTCTTTGTATTTCAAATATCTGAAGCGTAATGATAGTTTTGATAATAAAAAGGTAAGCGTTAGACAGTATAAAACCGTCTGTTTGGTTCTTCCACTTTTATGTTAATCAGGTGAGAGGTTCCTCAAAATATCTGCCCGTTGGAGTTTGTGATTATATATTCAAGTATCCACTTAACATAAATAGCTACCGTTTTCCATAACTTCAAAGCATACGTGAATCCGGTGGGTTAAACTGGTAGAAAATATCACTACAATATTTAAAACAGTATCCTCCTTGTCTACAATTTCGAATGAATAGCATAATGGTATTCGTTGATATTCAAAGGTATATCGGATTTAGTATGAGTGATTTTTTGATACTAAAGATTTATTTATTCTACATGAAAGCCAAGCATGACTGAAAATACAGTCATAACTTGAAATGTATCTAAAGTAGCTTGTTCGTAAATCAACATGGAGAATAGAAATAGATTTATTTCTAATCTGATCATTAAAAATTGAGTAGCTAGACAGAAGGGAATTTTAAAACTGTATAACAAATTTCTATTGATCTCCGTATGTCTACAATTACATTTCGAGCAGTATAACCGCCTAAACAAAGACAAGATTTTTGTTGTCAGATTGATTATAGGCAAACAACCTTATATGTGGCGCAACAAACATAAATCATTTTCTGTGAATGAAAATGTGTTACGTATTCTAGACAAAAAATGTTCAAGTGTTTTTAAATTTGGTTTGTTTAACGACTTCAGATTCTCACTTATATAGCATGAAATTACTAAAAACTATTATAGCAAAACATAGTCAGCGTCCTGTGTCATGAAGTTGATATATTTATACAGTCATTCGTGAGTAGGTGATAAGCACTGACGTAGTAGGTCAGAAGATTGGTAACACAAGAAACATCACACATGAAGATGATCATATCATTATTGAACTGCTAATCGACAACAAACGCAACTTAGTATATGAGTGTATATGTAGTGCCGCGATTCGTTAATCGTTTACTTCGATAACCGTTATAATTCTAATCTTAACGGTGCGTAAAATCAGAAGACAAAGGATATCAGCAACTACAGTTTATTGTCGAATAACTCAGGTCAGAAAGTTAACAACACCTGAGCGAATATCAATGAGCGAGTGAGTGGCAAGCGAGAGAGCGAGTGAACAGGCGAACAGGCGAAGGAAACGAACGAGGAGCAAGCGAGCGAACAGCAAGCAATTACATAGGCAATTTATAGTCAAATTTAATAAGGGCACAGTAAACCAAAACAAAGGCTGATAGTAATATTTGCGTGCGTACATATATGGGGAGGAGTATGAGTCATCGAATGATATTTAAGCAGTCAACATTTCGGATAGAGTGTCATGTGCTCTAGTGGTATAGCAGTGCAAAAAATATGCAAATTGTTACTATCCAAAGTTAAGTAAGTTATAAAAAGGGCTTAACCAAAATTGGCTATAATCGAAATTGATTGTAGGATGGTTGTTATATATATTTAAATTCTTTATTTATTAATGACAGGTGAGATTAAATATCACCGAGGTCACTGGGTGATTATCGCGCTATATCACGAACTAACTGGAGATATCAAAGTGTGACATACATTACAGGGGACCTGGAGGTATTTTGCTCAACCCCTATTGAAACCATGTATGCAGACTGTTGATTAGTACACAACTAAGATAAAAGAACTATCAAACTTCTCCTGATTTTTAATGACTTTTCATCTCACTGATCAAGAATTATATAATTTTTATCTATCTCATATTGAATTTTACCAACTAGTTTGTGAATTAGGAATGGGATCTACCATAATGAACTTTTTTCTTTAACTGTTTTAGGCATGGCTTACGCTTTAGTTGCTACATTGCCACCAGTATACGGACTATACACTTCATTCTTCCCACCGCTAATCTACTTCTTTCTTGGAACATCCAGACATATATCAATAGGTAAGGTTTTCATATATATTGTTGAATAAATTTAATATATTCTAGTTATAAAGCGCAAACCATCAGTAGGTTGACACTGTTAATGAATATTATTTCACATAATCCAAGGACAATACATAATGAGGAACTAGAACTGATATTCGTGAAATTGTTTCAATATAATTAATTCAAATTTAAATAATCAATATTTTAGGGAACATAGTTTTGTTAGTGTATATACTGACTAGATTAGTTTTGACCAGTACACATATTTTTTACAATATAAGTAGTATTACTGTAATTGGAAAAAATATTGATTTGAATAATAATTACCTTATAAATTGCATGAACAGAAATAATCTAAATGGCATGAATAAAATGTCAAGTATATAAATATATAGTTTGTGTTTATATTGTTGATCATTGCATTTTAGACTAAAGCGGAGATATCATAATGAGCTTATAACTATGTTTACAATGAAGACAAAGTTATGGATGTTTTTTTGTGTAGATCTCTATCTTAATCCATTAATTTGTAATCTTTCTTAATTATATCTACTCATAATCAAGACTAAATCTATTTTTTAACTACCATTAAGTAGACGACTAGATATTAAATAATAGAAAGGTATTGAGGTATTTTTAACTTAGGAAACCGCGTGAACTATTTCTGAGAACAAAATAATGTATAAACCAACTTCAGTGTATGAAACATAGTTCTTCATTCTGTAAGGTGCTTTGAATAATTTTCTGAAGGATCACAATGTCATACAGATGGAACACACTTTGTTTCTTTCTTCACATGCTGTTAGTTAAGATTGACTAAAATCGTATTTAAGAATATAGTTTCTAAAGCTTTGCTCTAGGATGAATTTCATTCATTTGGTGAAATACAGCATATTTTTAATGATCTAATTTTCAGAGTTACTCGATTATCTCACTACATCGCTTTAAGATTAATCAGTTATTTTATTTCATTCTAGTCAATGATTTTTATCATTCACTATAGAGAATGATATTAATAGCTAAACTTATTTCATCTGAACAAATTGTAGGAATATAGCTAACTTTACAGTTAGGTGTTTTTCATTTTAAATAACGTGTATCAGTTTATTTCCTTGTTTCATTAACTTCCAATACAATGTAACACTGAGAAATGTTTGTTGATATCAGATAATTATAGAGTTATGTATTATATATAATGAAGATGAGATAACGTGATATTTGCTTTTAAACTATATAGTTACGGAATACTTTGATATTTTGTTATCAAATTTTCTACAATATACTTACTTACGCCTGTTACCTCTCATGGAGGAGCATAGGTCACACACCAGTATTCTCTATCCAACCCTGTTCCAAGCAATCCTTTCCAGTTCTTTCCAGTCAACATTCATTCTTTTCATATCTGCTTCAATCTCCCAGAGTAATGGGCTCTTTGGCCTTCCTCTTTCCCGCTTCTCATCAGGATTCCAAGTTAGGGCTTGCCTCGTGATGCAGTTTGGTGATTTCCTTAATGTATATCCTATTCACTTCCGACGTCTTTTCCTAATTTCCTCTTCAGCTGGAAGCTGGTTTGTCCTCTCCCATAAAACGCTGTTGCTGATAGTATCCTGCCAGTGTATGTTGAGTACTTTTTGTAGACAACTGTTTATAAATACTTGTACCTTCTTGACGATGGATATAGTTCTCCACTTTTCAGCTCCTTACAGTGGGCAGTCTTGGCGTTCGTATGGAAGATTCTCACTTTGAAGTTCGTTAACAGTTGTTTTGAGTTCCATATGTTCTTCAATTGTAGATTTGCTGCCCTTACTTTGCCAATCCCCGTCTTTACATATGCATCAGATCCTCCTTGTTCTTCAATGATGCTTCCCAGGTACTTGAATGTGTCCACCTCTTCCAGAATTTCGCCATCAAGTGTGACTGGGTTGGTGTTTTCCGTGTTGTATTTCAGAATGTTGCTTTTTCCTTTGTGAATGTGGAGGCCTATCGATGCGGAGGCTGCTGCTACATTTACATCTGCATTTGTTCGTGTGTATGAGATAGGAGGGCTAGGTCATTTGCGAAGTCCAAATCATCTAAATGGTTCTGAGAAGTCCATTGTATTCCGCATTTCCCCTCAGATGTCGAAGTCTTCATAATCCAGTCAATCACCAGAAGGAAGAAGAATGGGGAGAGTAGACAGCCTTATCTGACTCCGGTCCTCACTAGAAATACATCTATCAGCTGTCCTCCATGAACGACTTTGTGCTGTAGTCCGTCGTATGAGCACAATATACAATCTGCGAATAATTAATTAGTGAAAATACATTGACCTCCTTGTTCAAACGTCTTATTATTATTTCTGTTGTGTTAAATTATTTATCCTGTTCTGTTTAAATCGTTGCATACAGTTAATTGTAACAATATCAACTGGATAAACTGCATAATGTACTTTCATATGTACTGAATTTTCGACTTCTTGCATCGAGTAGAAAGTACACCATTGGAAACAGATTTATCTTGAGAGTTTAAGATAATTCATTAAAAAATCTTTCTAATTACTTTCTATTCTCATTTTTAAAGAATAAATTCTTTTCTAAAACAATTTTCTGATGTTTGTTTTCCAGGTACAATGGCAGTAGTTAGTTTACTAACAGGTGACTTTCTTGATAGAGTTATTCATCTTAAGGCTCAGAGTAGTAAGTTTTATATATTTCATTAAAGTAAATTACTTGCTATACCCATGCATGTTATTCAGTAAACACTATGTTATTGTGAATAATACACAACGGAAGTAACCCATGGTATCATTGAAGAATTATTAGGACAGTTCAGAGAGGAAAATTTTACTTTCTTTGCTGATTTGTTTTAATTCTTTCTGGATAATATATAGTTGTAGATGATAGATGAAATCTGTTCCATTCCTTTTATGGACAATGTAATTAACAACAATTTATATCTCCGAAATATCAATGAACAGTTAAAAATGCTCTCTAAAAGATTTCTAAATGCCATAGTAATAAACAAAATACCTGAAACATTTTTAAAAAAATTCTTAATTGTTTACTCGCAATAATTGACTTATGAAATAAAAAGAGATTAGAGTGTGTAACATATAATTCTGTTAAGATTTTACACTTTTTATAGTTCTTGATTACGATCCTAGAAGTTGATCATCCCTTCTTAAACTAACCTTTGGATGGATGATGTAAGAATATATTTATTAAACAACTTGTTTAAAATAAATTCATTAGTAATAATAATGGTACTACAAGTTTAATTTTGATTTTTTTTAAAATGATCTCGAAATTAAATTTAACTTATCACTGACCAATATTAGTAAACTTTAGTTATGTAACGAAACTCATCATTCCTTGAATAGCTTATATTAGAAAAGTTGTTCAATTATCTTAAAAATCAACTGTTGAAAAATGACTAGTAACATACAAAATTCATTCTGTAAATTTTAAGGTTATCATTGAAGTTTCAAAATAAACTATTCAAAAGCCGTGTTTATATTGAGTTAGGTATGATATTAAATAAAGACTAGAGACTGCGATTTTCTTACTACAAATTTCCGTTTTTAAATACAAGGATCAGTCGTGATATTACTCAAATAGCACAAAAACGAATTAACTTTAAACTCATGCTTCTATTATCTGTAATCTGATGAAAGCAACAACAGCCTTTGTCAACAGTAATAAGTAATATATTTAAAACGTAGATAGGTTGAAAAAGCAGCATATTTCGTTGTCATATGAAATAGTTTATTCACTAAAGTTTAACCTAGTATTTCATAACACTTTCACTTTTAGAGTTAACAGGTTATCATTGTTAGTATTTCCAAGTTGAAATATTTTAAAAGATCATCAAAATATCATTTTAATGGGCAAAAATGGATAGTGGCTAGCAGTGGGATTCAGGATGTGCGTTTCGTCCTATTCGGGACTAGTCAACTGGATGTACTTGCATTTCAGAGTTGATGTTCACTCTTGGACTCGAACGCAGTACCTTTCGCTTCAAACGCCATCGAGTTATCCACTTAGCTACTGAGTCCTAATAGCCACTTGCTATTGCAATGGAGGGTACTGGGTTCAAGTCCAAGAGTGAACATCAACTCTGAGATGCAGGTACATCCATCTAACGAGTCCCAAATAGGACGAAACGCGCGTCCTGGATTCCACTGCTATCCACTATCCATCTTTGCTTATAAAGCTTGTGACCTCAGGTAATATCGAGGCAGTCCGCACAGGATACACATATGCCAATAAGGGACTGATCAATTGCAGTCCTAAATATCAGTGGGAAGATACAATTAAACTTCAATGTTAATTTCAAATTGTATTCCTATGTATAATTATACTTATAATGAATTTAAATATATTTCAATAATTTTATGTTTTGCTGATATCTGGTTTATTTTTTATAGTAAAATCAGCAAACGAAGCACTATATGGTAATATGACCAATAATGACACTTCCACACATGATGCAGAACAATTCAGAATTCCTTATGCATTAGCATTAGGATTTTCAGTAGGTATTGTACAAGTAAGATATATTACTTTATTTATATAATATTAGTTTATATTTTTTTAAAAATAATTGTTAACATACGTTAGGAAGGCTTTCATTATGTGTTGTTCACTTAATCGTTTAATCTGTGTAGTTGTTTTATTAAGTTACCTCAAAATAGTTTACATTTTTAAAGATCAATGTTTCTTCAGCTTATTTTAAAACTAGTTGAAAGATCTATATTTGGCATAAATCACAATAGTTGTTGTTATATCCCGTGGAGATCTGTGAATGGTAACTTTCAGGATTATTTATGGATCGATCTGATATGTATATTTCTTATTGTATAATTGTTAAGTAACTAAACTATTCATATTCATGTCCCTCATATTATGAGCTTTATTTTGACCTATAGACTATTTTATACGATTTACCATTCTTGGGTTATCCTTAGTCCATTAATTACAGTTCCCCCTATTCACAGCCACATCTAGCGAAATCTTGTACAAATGTTATTTTGTATTTTATGGAACAATGTGGTCAGTTTGTTTGTTATATAAACCCACTATGTTTGCGAATTATGATTCATATTGCAGAGGCTGTTATTGGTGTTCTAGACTTAACTGGCTGGGCTAGATAGAAATCAGGACTGATAAGTACTCAAGACTGCTCATACGGGTTATCGTGTATCGTTGCTCTGATCGATAATTCACTGCTCTCTCATTGGCGGTCTCATCACGTCATATAATAACAGGGCATGCACGCACTCAATCGATTTAGCAGTTCTAAATGAGTTTTTACACAATTAGTTATTTATTCATAAAACGCATTTAATAATAATCAAAATCAATCTTCAGGTGTTTTTATGCTAGTAAAACATCCTTTGATCTTTTACTGAAATTAAACAAATATATCATTAAATTAAATTGTCTGGTTATTATTGCTGAAATCTCAAATTAGATTTTGATATTTACACTTTTTTGGTTGCTGGATGATTATCATTTTCAGTGTTGGTTTAGCCTTTACTACTGGTAGAAGCCTGTCATTCACGTTTCACTGTTTCCGATAGTATTTGTGACACAAATAACACTGCACAGTTCTAGGAGATTGTAGTTGGCAAGGCTTTCAACAGACTATCTCATTGCAATAAAATAAAATCACAGTATTACATAACTTTATTTATCAATTTATGTTTCAGTTAAGTTGCAGTAATAAATCTTTACCAAGTAATGTATAAATTTTGGCCTTTTATTTTATTAATTTTAGTTTCTAATGGGATTATTCAGATTAGGCAGTTTAATCAGATACTTCTCTTTACCGATGACATCTGGTTTTACTGTTGGAGTAGCTGTTCATGTATTTACAACTCAAGTAAAGAATGTACTAGGTTTAAAATTGCCCCGGTTTCCTGGTTTACTCACCATACCATATGTGAGTTTCACACAACTTGATTAATTAGATACATTCAGTATTTTTCACATAGCTTATAATTTTGATACTGTACTGTTTTAAAAATGAATTATTTTTTTTAAAGCGTGAACTCTTGAAATTTACTAACTCCGATTAAAGTTCAAAACCATTTTGACAGAACTACTAATAAAGTTTCTTAATTTTATACTATAATAACATTGTTATTCTTCGAAACGAAAAGAGTAAGGACTAACAGGATCCATAAAAAACTGTTGTTTTTCTTCACCATAAATCTGGAATTCATATGTTAGCTGTAATCCTGGCCAAACTTTCATTTAATCTCATTCAAGTGATTCGTTTACTTTTTAATTGACATAATCATTTTATCTATATTTATTTTCTCTAAGGTAATGTAAGTTAATCTTAGTGAATTGCAATTTTTAGGGTATCACTCAGATGTAAAATACTAAACATAGAATTCTGAACTGGTAAATCTTATAGTCGGTTACGAGAATTAGCTAACAGCCTTAAGGTTTAATGACAGTAAGTAACACTTGTGAAGTGTAATGTTATCTAACGAATACAAGAACGCCTCAGTCTTTAATCGTTATCTCGTTACTCTGAGGTGAATACAAATGACACAGTTCGTGTTTAAGTCTATGAATTTATCGAATACTGAGTTGCATACTGTACGAATAGATGATTTATAAATAACACACAGGAATAAGAAAACTAGTTTATGCTTTTAATACACTTTCATTCAAATTACAAATGTTTCTTGCCTACAATTTACAGTATATAGTATAGTACATAGTTCAGTAAAAAAAATTTAATGAATTTTTGTAGCAGTGACAAGTTGGGTATTTATTTCTGTCTCAATTGTACTGAGTTAAACCGAAATCTAACTGCAACATGAAGAAAAATATTCGCGGTTTACTAGTAATCGTAATTGATTGTAATTTCTAGAACTAGGTTATTTAAGTCATGAATGTGCTTTAATGCCTGATTAACACAACAGAAGTTTTTAAACTATCTTTTCATATCAATATTTCTGGATCTTCATGGAATTATAAAAACATTTTAATATCAGCCGTAATTTGTTCCATGACTACCATGAGATAAACATACTTTAGTATAATAAGCAAAGATGGATAGTAGCTAGGAGTGGAGTTCAGAATGTGCGTTTCGTCCTATTTGGGACTCGTCAGCTGGATATGACTGCATCTTGTAGTTGGTGTCAACTCTAGGACTAGAACCCAGTACCTTTCGCTTCAAACGCCATAGCATTATCCATCTTTGCTCATAATGCTTGTGAATTAAGGCTATATCGAGGCAATATGCACAGTATGCGCATATGCCAATAAGAGACTGATCATTTACAATCCTAAACATCTATGGGAAGATTCAACCAAACAATACCAAGTGAATTTATACTTTAGTATAGTTTTATTCAGGAAACGTGTACAAATGAGAATTAGCTTTATTTGTGGGTATTTTTTTCCATTAAATAGACATACTATGAAATTTTTCGTACTATTCAACATGCCAACATACCAACAGTATTGATGGCTAGCGGATGTATAACAATCTTGGCTATTTACAAAGATTGGATTAGTCCATTTGTTAAGAAAATCTCATTAATACCTCTTCCTATAGATTTAATTATTGTGAGTTTAATTTCCGTTGTTGTTATTTTAATATTAATTTTTAAATACTTTTGACATATTTGATAAAAGAATTCAGTCTAGATAGAAAACAATCATTTCATGCAGTTAGTTACCTTTATGAATTTAAATAAATATTTAAATAAATATTTGTTCTATCTTTATTTAGAAAACAATCAGTTATAATCAAGAATTTGGAACTTTAAAGTTGATAGTATTACTTATTAAACGAATAAATTAAGTAGAAAATATTGGACTGTTTATTAAATGAAGTCTAGTCCTTCAAGATCATACTTTTAAACTTCCGACATTTTCATCGCTTGAGATTAAAATAAGAAAAAGAATTCGTTAAGTTTTTATAAATTAGTGTTAAATTAGCTCTATAATTAATTATTCTAACAGAAAAATTATCTTTCTAGATATAATCATGGTTCTAGCTACTTGTAAAACTTTCTAACCATTCTTTAAATCATAAATTTATAAAAATCCTTGTGGATTGAATCTGTTTATACCTGTGAAAGTAAACATGGAAGGTCAAAGTGGATGAACAATGGATTTAATAGTAAAGGAGTGCGTGCTACTGATGTCAACAAATATAAGTAGTATTCATCATCAATCGAAAGTGAAATGCCTGGTGGTAGAAGGTTAAAAAGATCGAAGAGAGGAGAACGTGAACAGAGAATGATTGGTATGAAAACGAAGAAACAATGAAGTCTGAGACGATTGATTGACATTTCGCAAATGAAGAATCTACTGTATGGTTCCCAGATTTTACTAAGGGATTCTGTAATTTTGAGTTCAAACACATTTGATTGTCCCTACTGGTGTTCTCGTTCACTACAGTAAATCATTACGTATATACATGAGTTATTTATGTCACATGAGAAACTTTAGATTGTTATAAATTGTTTTCGATCATCAATGAACTGGAAAGCGTATGTTTATCTACGAATCCAGCCTCTGGTTGATCTTCATACTTCCATGATGTATTCATTATATTTTCATAACCTTCAAATATGTATGTATGCGGGGCACTGAAGCGGTTGAAGTATAGTAGCTGTGAGAAATCCACAAATATTCTGTCCAATAAAGCTTGATAAAGAATTGAGTTGATTAAAATTTAATGTATATTCGAGATGATGACATATTTTTAACAGTCTCGATGAAATAAATGCTGCTTAAATATACTTTTAAAGTATAATTTTTAAAAAAAACGTAAACATCCTGGTTTCTATATTCACTCTTTAGAACTTAGTTTAAAATTAGGATATAAAACTGTACTTTATTACAGATCATTTAAAAGTAAACCAAACAAGATATTATAGCAATCATAAACAAAAGCATGTTCAAAATAATATGAAGTATACATTTTTTTCTAGTAAGTTGAGGCTTCTCTTATCAGAAATATAAAGTAAGCAGATTATATTTCAATTGTAAACCAGTTCTGTTTGTTATATTCACTTATTATACCTAAAGTATTATTAATCATTCTATATCACAGGTTATAATATCAACTATAGTCTCATATTCAGTTGATCTAAATGGTAAATATGATGTTAAAATTGTTGGTGAAATAGCGAAAGGGTAAGATATTTCGTATTTTTCTTCATTAAAAAGTGTTTTACAAATAAAAAAATGTTTATTAAAACAGATTACATTTGGTTAACAAACGATTACAGTTTTTTGAAAGTCTATTCCGAGTATTTGTTTATCGAGTCATTTAGATTTTTTTAGAACACGCTTCTTGGCTCACTGAGCTAAGACCATGTGTAGTGAGTCCTTTAGATAACTAAACCATATTTCCTTGCTTTCTCATGTTTTTAGTACTTTCAAAAACATAATTCATGAATAGATTGTTTAGTATCTAAAAAAGGTCCTCATTAGCATAAAATATTTGAAAGATACTATTTTCTGATTTCGTAATGTTAGTTCAAACAGTTTGAATTAGATTTGAAACATTCTTTTACAGTTATTTAATATTTGATTTGATTTTACATTGACGGATAAATTTGAAATGAAATTTCAGACAATAGTATGTTAGGTTGAAGCTTTCAATAAAGCCTTAAATGGTTTTCTCTTCAGTCAATCTTTAATTATAATAAAAAAACTCAGCAAGTCTTTTCAGTGCACCTTGGAGCCCACTTGATCTTGATGGTTGAAAGATCCCATGGACTGAACGACCTATTACTTTTAATAACTTTGTCATTGGGTCCTGCAGTCAAATGTCTCAACCATAAAGCCAGACTTTTATTTACTGAAGATAGTGTAGGTAAAGAAATGGATACATTAAAGAACAATCTATAAAGCAAAGGCTGTCCAGCTTAGTCAAAAAATATATGTCGAAACCGAAGAATAGGATAAAAGCTTACACAATCAGCAAGAAATCTCTTTATCTAGGACTAAATTATAAATGGGATATTATGGTTGACTTCAAAGGATTAAGTATAAGATATCAATCATGAGCTCTTTCATATGCTAATACCAATTTAACTGCTGTTGCGGGGCCAGTTACAAGGGCGTACTCAGAGTCATTTTCCCTTGACTGTTCGTGAACATGTATCAGAATGGTTGGGACTTGGGGTTACAGAATCTATCAGCAAAGTAATTCTTTCTCGCTTGTCATATAGCAAACATCTCATATGAATAAATGAAATCATTTAATTTCATACAAATTTCAGAGCAATCTTCCTAAATGTATAAGGTTAAGCCTATTCTGCATAGCGGAAGCTAGTGGAATCATTTCCAGGAAACCAAACTTACACAGCCAAAAGAGGTATACTCAAGCTCTCTGTGTACAATGGCTCACAATGAAGTTACTCCATGCTTTATATATATATATAATGAACCCTTATCAACAATTCTATTTGTATCTACCCAATGCCTTAATTTGCAGATTCATTTTTTTTAATCCATATGAACTTAAGATTCCAATTTTTTGGCTCTTATTATACATTATACTAACATAACCAGATTACTATTAATTATTATTAATTGAAGTCGTTTTATTAAAACTTAACACACGACAAAGAGTTTTCATACCCTCGTTTTAAAATGACCTTCCAAATTTACAAATGACATATCTAGGACGTGAAGTTGGCTTAGCGGATACTGTGAGATTTCCGTAATTTAGGATCAAACCTTAATTTAAACTATGAACATTAAGGATGTATTTAATCTGTGATCTATTCAAAAGTTCAGCATATAACATTTTCGTATTTACTTATTTACGTATGTTTTATTTTGGCTACAAGAAGTATAGCCTTGTTACAAGGTCATTGAAAGTAATTGTTAAATTAAATATCCTTCGTTCTTTAATAATCTGTAGAGATCTTGAATATTTTTTCCCGTTAGCGTTTTTTAACGAGTTAGTTTTCTACCAGATGGAGTCGCTAACCCCCTGCCCAACCCTCCTCCATTATCCCGGCTTGGAACTGGCAGTAGACCCTGGAGGAGCTACAAGCGGAGTTGATATTTAGGATAGTAACATGAAAATTAATGGTAGATAATATTTTAATATCATTACTGATAATAATATGACAACAGAGTATTGTCGTTCGATAAATGGAAGAAGCTAACAGTTTGAATTGACGTCATAAAAATTTATGAACTTGTAAATTTATCCATATAAACGATTACAAACTTGAGTTTCACTGGTCAGTAGATTAATTTATCCAAAGAGTAGCTTCTTCTCAAGATAAACGAGTCTACATAAAATCCAAAATCAGATTAATTCCCTTTGTCAAATACAATTTCTCAATATGATTTTATTTCAGTATTCAGTATCCAGAAGTACCGGATATCTCGTTAATGGGTCCACATATTGGTGACACTATTATTTCAGCAATTATTGGTATTTCAATTAGTGTATCCCTTGCACGAATATTTGCAACACGTTTTAACTATAAAATCAATACTAATCAAGTAACCCAAAAAATTTTAACAGTGTTACTTCATTTTAACTTATTACAATTGTCTAATTAATTAATTCTTTACGGTTCATTCAAGTCTTCACTTGTGCAAAATGCTTCCAAACCTCTTGATGGTAACTTCATTAGCTTTATAATCAAATAAAAATGTCAAGTAAAAAAGATTGCATTTAACTAATATGGTATGATGAATTTCAATATGACTGCTAGTTTAATAGCCTTGAAATTAGAAGTTTGGTATAATTTAATTGTTTTAGTTAGAAAATTGAACTTTTCAAGTTCAGATACCCACAGAATGGATAAAATGCAATGCAAAGTTTCATCATAGAAAAAGTAGTAATCAGTCCAAATTAACAAATTTTACACAAGAAGGGGGATAGAAGATCAATACACCTGAAATATTTGTATTATCAGTGAAAGATAGGAATTTAAACAAAGAATACGATTGGAAATAAAGGAGTAAGATTGAGAAGAAATGTGAAATATTATTAAGACTTGGAATTCAGAAAAGTATCAGGAATAAATGGATCTTTGAAACTGTATCCGATTTTGAACAAAATGATACTTATCTTAGACACAATAGTTCAACAGCAACTGATTTCATCCCTACCTAAATACCTTTTATCAATAGTCAACTAATCATTCATAGTTATGTACATTATTTAAAACAAAACATTTCAGTAGGTGAGTATATACAAACACTTTTTTCCTTAAATAAATAGGTTACATTGTGTATTTGTTTTAGTTATACAAACTTAGTTGCTCAAGTATTTTAAAAATATGCTACCATAATTATTTTCAGAATATTATAAACACAGAATTGTTGAAACGTAAATATATTATAGGTAGATGTACCTAACCAAATTATTGACAGTGGTTACAAAACAGCACATAACGAGAAAAGTTCAATGAAAAAGAAAGATAAAAAGTAAAACAATGAAGTGCTTGTTTCAGATATAATGATCTATTTAGAATATAATATATACTACAAATTAGTACAAACAGAACTACCATAATTAGCATAAACCAATCGAAATAATCAGCTACGTTTTCCTAGATGAAATTGAGGACTTACCGAATTGGTGTGTAGTTTAACATTGAATGAAGAAATCAGATGAGATTATATATTTGAGATCATGAGTCGATTGAAGCTAGACCACCATCGAAAACCTGGAATCGCTGGACGGCCGTTTCGTCCTATTATGAGACTCCTCAGCAGTGCGCATCCACGATCCCGCTTCGCGAGATTTGAACCCAGGACTTCTAGGGAGTCCCACAATAGGACGAAACGGCCGTCCAGTGATTTTACGTTTTCCATGGTGGTCTAGCTTCAATTGAATTATGATCTCAACTATATAAAAATTACTAAAATCTCTACAAAACCCCCTTCAAATGAGACTAATCGACTTTTGATATGATTTAAAATGTATATTAGTTTCATGTCATTCAATTTTCTTAAGAGCTAAAGTCTATTTTACTTGAACACAAAATCTAAGAAATGTTTGCAGTAAGACATAAATCACATGAAGGTTAAGTAATCTCTTTGTATTCATATCAAAAGCAAGAGTTTTCACAAGAGGTTTTCACTAGTAATGCTAAATTTCTGAACAATGAGATATCATAAAAATTAGTTATTTGGTTAATTTGTATTGATTGTTTGAATCTTAGCTTAGATGTTTAGAATTGCAATTGAACAGTTTCTTTTTGGCATACGTGGATCCTGTATGAATGGCCTGGATGTTGCCATTAAGGCAAAAGTTCTTTTGAGCGTTGATGAATGGTGTCTAGGAGTGGGATCAAGAACGTGCGTTTAGTTCTATTTATGAATCATCAGTTAAGTGGGTAACGTGATGGCATTTGAATAGAAAGGTACTGGGTTCGAGTCTCAGAGTGAACATTAACTTTAGAATCTAGGTACATACTACTGAAATGTCCCAAATACAATGAATCTCTCGTCCTGGATTCCACTACTAACATTTATACATTTCTGCCGATTGATTATTTGGTTTCCTTTATTATGAACGAATAATTAAAAAACTATTTGAAGTTGAAAAATAGTATTTTGAAAGAATAGTGTTTAAACTCATAGCAGGATAATGATTAATCGCACTATTTTTATGCTAGCCATACTTGGACCACAAAAATCCTACACAGGAAAATGGAGTTGAGCTGTGGCCATGACTATCTAGTTCTAGAAATATAAGGCGATTCATCATAAATGTAGTGATTTATCTGAGCATAAAATGGCAAAGTACTTCCGAATTCTACTCGGTTTTGTTGAGAAAAGTTACTTCAGTGACAGTGAATGATTTATCATTGAGTACCCTCTGACCTCCTCTTATGTTTACAAAATTAAGTCACTCACTGTCAGGGAAAATTGTGGAAAAAGTAGTGACAGAACTACATTTTACAGATGATCCTAAACGACTTTTCAGTTATTCAAAAAGTAGTTGATATAAATGAATTATGCTTTTGAGAAAATTCGAAAGATTAGAATGTAAAAGTAGTTTCTATGTACTTAATGAACGTATGAGAATTCGTAATAGGATCAACTGTAGGTGATATATAAAGACTTGTCGAAACGACTACTTGAATGGAGTAGATCTGATTCACTTGTACATAAAATACGGTTCCATCAAAACGGTTTTTCAAAAACAAGTACACTAATCATTTTGTGACAAATTAGAGAAAGCCATAAGCCTCTTGCATTGGTAAGATAATTAATACTTCTGACAGGATAAAAGTGATCAACAGATATTTGTTTTGGATTTCAGAAAAATAATCGTTTGAAATTATTCATGATTAAAATATTTCTTTACTTCAATGCTACTTAACAAAACAATATTCCGATATTTTCAATTTAGGAGCTTATTGCTTTCGGAGTGACAAATGCATTCAGTTCATTTTTCCATGCATATCCAGCGGCTGCATCATTATCACGATCTGCTGTTTACGTATCTGCTGGTGGACGTACACAAGTTGCAAGTCTTTTCTCATGCTTACTAATTATACTGGTCTTGTTCTTCATTGGACCACTGCTTTTTTCTGTGCCGATTGTAAGTTGGATATAATTTAGTTGGAAAAATGTTTTCATTGATATCATAACAATAGAGTATATGATTATAAAGAAATATGAAAAATGTAGTGTGATAGATATTTCATTTTATTAGCTAGCTATATCACTAATGATTTTAAACTGAATGTCAAAGCACATGTAATACATAACGACATAGACCATAGAACTTACAACCTATTCTAGTTTGTGTTAGTCTCTAAAACTTCTAAATGTTTCACACAGTGTGCTTTCGCTATCCAACCTGCTGAGCATACCTTGTATTCACGTGTAAATAACATATTTTAACATAATCGCAGTTTATAACACCGAGTTTATCCAAACTTAATAAAAGAAACGATTATTAAACCATCATATTCATCTTTGATTAACATTAAATCTCACAACTCTATAAAGTTGAGTTAACTAAATAAATTTTCGTTAGAATTCTAAATTCAAATAAATATCTTTTGCAATGTAATAATATACTTTCAGAGTAATTCGATGAAAAACTGTCTAATATGTTGAAACTCTGAGTGGTGGACCTGAGACTATTGGGTAAGGATATGGACAAATCAAAACAAATGGATGCAATTTGAAAGTCTCTGAAAATGATGATGGATCAAGGATGAAAAATGCATGTTATTCATCAAAAATAAACTATAATAATGATGGATGCGCACTGCTGAGGAATTCTACAATAGTACGAAACGGCCGTCCAGTGCTTCCAGGTTTTCCATGGTATTCTAGCTTCAATTAACTCATGATTTCAACTATATAAAGTTACTAAAATCTCCACGAAACCTCTTTCTGATAATTAGAATTATTACCAGTGTATAAATAGATCTTAGGGATTTCTGTATAATAGGAGAAATAATATACTTCTTTAATAATACTTCTTTGTTATCAAATGATGTATTATAACTTTCCTTACCAGTTTTTTCCCATTTCTTTTTATTTACCCTAAAGTTCTGTCTATCGGCAATCATTATTGTTGCTATTAAAGGAATGTTTATGGAAGCAAAAGATTTAGTAATGTTTTGGAGATTTTCTCCATGGGACAGTGTAAGTTTCTGTGATGTTTTTCATAATTAATTATTTAATATTTCATAGTAGAAAGCATGAGTCAATTGAAGCTAGACCACCATGGAAAACCTGGAAACACTGGACGGCCGTTTCGTCCTATTACGGGACTCCTCAGCAGTGCGCATCCACGAACCTGTTCTCGCGAGCGAGACTCGAACCCAAAACCTACCAGTCTCAAACCGAAGCACTTAACCGATAGACCACTGAGCTGGCATCCAACGGTGTTAATGTCTAACTTCAACTGATCCACGAAGTTGAACAACCATTCACCAATTGTCTTCAATGAGTTCCTATCTCACAACAGACGTGGTTTTGAACTCCACTGGTCACTGCTTCTCACTAGAGCTCCTAGATATACTTCTCGAAGTCACTAGTGAGCATATGATTATATTAATTATCAGAAGGGGTTTTGTGGAGATTTAGTATTTTTCATAGTAGAAAGCATGAGTCAATTAAAGCTAGACCACCATGGCAAACCTGGAAACACTAGACGGCCGTTTCGTACTATTTTGGAATTCCTCAGCAGTGCGCATCCACGATTATTATAGTTTATTTTTAATGAATAACATGCATTTTTCATACTTGATGCATCATCATTTTCAGAGACTTTCAAAATGCATCCGTTTGTTTTGAGATTGGTAGGTCCTGGGTTCGAGTCTCGCTCGCGAGAGCGGGTTCGTGGATGCGCACTGCTGAGGAGTCCCATAATAGGACGAAACGGCCGTCCAGTGTTTCCAGGTTTTCCATGGTGGTCTAGCTTTAATTGACTCATGCTTTCTACTATGAAAAATACTAAATCTCCACAAAACCTCTTCTGATAATTAATATTTAATATTTTTCTTATTATCAGTAATGACAAGATAATTTTTATCGATTTTCATTAGTAATGTGATTATGATCATCTTTAACATGATTAGTATTGATCGAATTATGATCAACTACAAGGGTTTCATTACTTTAGTTCGTTTAAATTGCAAATGTATATAACATCGATTTCGTTTCACTTGGTGAATTTTTAATGATATAATGGAATAAAGTCATTTCAACTTCTTGGACTGTTATAATTGAACTGATCATGGTTGGTTCAGTAAATTTAAAATTTGCTTACCTCTACATTTTAATGACAGAAAAATTGGCGTTAAACATAGATTGATAAAATAAACAATGTAGGTACAATGATTTGTTGCCCAGCATGGGTAAAGTTACTATGTTTTTATGGAGTAATACTGTTAAATATGATGTTAGTAAATGTTGAGTAAATTGAATTTACACTCTTCCAAATTCCTATGATAAATAACTTCTTACTTTGAATAAATTCAACACTGAATGTCAATGTTTACAGCAAACTATAAGAAAGATTCAATATCATTACGTCATATATTGATAGGGCACAATGTCATAAACAAGTTACAAGAGGCCTAATCAGAGATAGCGTGGTTGCTGGCGGGCAATATGCAACGAAAAGAATGTAAAATTTTTATATGTCAATTGACTGGAATGCTAACTTCTAACTGGTGGTCACTCAGTATTTGTCGACAGGATCGATCAAGAAGTAAGAAACGGAAACTTGTTGAAATACATTATGCTGAAAATTCTATATTGTACGAAAAATATAAAATTGAATAAAGCTAACGATAATAGTAATAATAGTAAGTTATAACACATCTTTTCACATGAATCCTACTTATATATAACGTTTGCTTAATAAAGAATCAAGGCATTTGTACATTTATAGAAAGAAACCAACTGGAGCATTACAGACGTCTTTCAAACACAGAGACTATGGTTTTTGACTAGAATTTTCTACTTTGTGTAAGCAATGAATTTGAAGCTGTTAAATGGAAATTAGAAGATATAAGATAAATTATATCTTTCATAACAAGTATAATCTTTCCATCAATGTTTACATCATATTATAAATAACTGACGGTGTAATCTTTATAAATGTTTTCATTGATTTAGAAATTGCTATGTATATAAGCACGTGTTACTGTAACATCAGATGATCATGTTAGTTAAAAATGACCTACAAACTGAAAATTCCAAGTATTTGTAGAAGCTTAATAATACTCATCTAAATTATATATAGATTACCTTTTGGTTATTTGATAAATAAATAGAAATATCCAAATTCATAATATAAAATAAAAAGATTAATAAGTTACTGAGTGTTCTCAATTTTAAGGTTCAGCACCGTTGGATATTACAAATAATGTGATATTCTACTATATCCAATAATGTCACAAAGTTATTTATTTATTTAAATACATAAATACTGGTACAAAGGGGCGCCAGATATATATACGCCGCACAAATCTCATTTAATTTGTGTGAGGGCTGTTATACTGCCCAGGTGCCCAAACCGAAGCAGGTGGTATTCTTAGGGGGCCACACCCGGAGCCTTTGACCTAAAGGTCTAGTCCAAAAGGCAGTGGAGCATCGTAAGGAGATGCAGTCCCATGGTAGCCGGTGACCAACAATCGGTTCATACGCCATTTGTTCCCTCAGGATCCTGGAGCCCATGTGCACCATTGGTTTGGAATCAGGGTTTTCCAACTCCCCTAGGTGGACACGGAGAGTGTCCACCAACCCGATTAAAGTGCCGGACATTCGCTTTTCGTCCTCTCACTTTTGTGAACAACACCCCCGCCACGAGAAGGCAGTGAGTAGGACTTCCCTGTCAGAGGCTATATATTCGCGTGGCCATATGAGAGCATTTCGAGAGGGAGAGCAGACTCTCCCCACTGTCGGCCGTACCAGGGCATTTGGGGGCTGTCATAAAGTGAGGTTTGTAAAAACGACATTTTCTTATATCTTAAATACGACAATCTCCTATAAAACACTCCTAATTTCTTCTTATAATACATAGGTAATATTTTTCCTTTGCTCAGAACAACCCTAGGGATACTTAGAACGCAGGTTTTCTATTCACACCTTTTGTTGCCACGATTTCACTTTCAAATGACTATTTTGGTATTTCAAGAACATAAACAAATCGAATACAGCTAATTCTGATTCATAAGGAAAACAATCTATCATAATGGTCGAATAACCTTAAATATTGTAAAATAATGCTTTACTGATCTTCATCCTAGTGTTTGTCGAATAAATGTAATAAATCTCCGATTCCGTTGGTTAATAATTTATGAAATGAAACTGACTCAGGTTGATGAACATTTACGTACATTAAGATGTGTTATTTTCATTTTATCTATAACTAACAAACTTAGTAGCTAAGATTACACATTCATTAAATAAATCATATATTCTATAATAGAACAATTCTCATAAATTATAGGTGGTTACCATTTATTTACTTTGATTATTAAAGTGTACTTATTTACATACTGAGACTAGAAACATGTATGCTTTTTTTCCCAATTGATATGTTTTCGACTAACTAATTTCTTGTAAAATCAGAATTTTCTAATATTGTCATCTTGTTACAAAACACAAGAGTATACATTTTCCTGGATTAGTATCCATGAAAAAGTCGATTTGTTTGCTTATCATAGTTACAAAACATTTTAAAAAGCTTTAAATTATGTTGACTTACGTCTTTATATGTGTACGTTTATTTTCATTTTAGGCAGTCTGGATGTTTACGTTTCTTTGCACAGTATTACTTAGTGTAAATTATGGACTTCTATTAGGTATTATAATGTCTGTTGCAGTTGTTATATTACGAATACAATGGCCTAAAATTCACAGTATTGAACAAATTCAAAATACAGAAATTTATCGAAACAGTAGAGATTATAAAAATGTGAGTGTAATGTACGTAATCAGTTTATGTTGCATATTGTTTTTATTCATTTGAATTTTAGTAATAATTGTCATTATTAGGTCAGATATCCGATAATTATGTGATGAATAGGTACTAAAATTCAAATAAATTCAAAATATATTGTTGGAACACCGTGGACCATCGATGATATTCCAACAGTATGGTGAAAAACATCGATGAAAAAGGGAAAATTTTGAAAATTGTATCATCAGGTAACAACTCCTTTGTCTAGTAGTATCACATTTACTTCGTGATCTTAAACTTCATGATTTGACCCCAAGTGTGGAAGCAACGTTGAGGAATTTTAGTGTTACGACTTAAAAAAAGGCCGTATCCAATTCGTTATAATTTTTTGTTCAGATTTTTATAACGTGAATTATCCACCCATTGGAATACAACTTGTCTAATCTTAACACTGCGGCAAAACAAAGACGTTCGACCAGTATGAGCAGTCTACCTTACTTATCGGTCCCTTGTCCGCCTAGCCCTTCCAGTTGAGTCCAGAAAACCAATTACAGCTTTTGCTATGCGAATCATTTATTTCAAGCATACTTGGTTAATATACCAGACAGAAAGAACGCATCATACCATAAAATAGAAAATAATATTTGAACAAGATCAAGCCAAATGTGGCTGTGAACGTGAGAGACAATAGTCAATGAACTGAATATAATTTGGCGACAGTAAATCGTATAATAATAATTAATAGTTGAAAATGAAGCTTATGATAAGATGAATATAGATATACACAATATAATTACTCAATAGTTAAACATTGAGAATATATAGGATAATAGTCGATTAATAGGTCTCGGAAGTTACCCGTACTCATTTCTTCGTTAGGATATAACACTTAGACTAATCGAAGCTGTCACCTTTTGTTTTGCTGCTGATTTCAGTGTATTATGGGTCATTGTTCAAGATCTTATCGTTGATCTCGAAATTCATAGTTGAAGGTGAATATTAAGATTGTATTCTAATCTATACAATATTTAAATTATTATCAAACAGATTAAGAGATCTGATTAATCCAATCTAAACTCCATCATATTTTCATGTCACAATGAGAAGTATACATAATGCAATTATTTCAATTTTTACTTTATGTAAGGATGGGTAATTTTTTTAAAACAACCAACACTGTGAATATTCAGCGAGTCTAAACCATGTACAAACAGTCGAAATCTCTGAATAAAAACATCATCAACAACAACATAGCGAACATAAAATACTAAACAAAGACTTTTGTTCTTACAAAATGTAACAATCTGATTCACCAGTCGAATTTAATGCTTTATGGGAATGCTTTGTCCATGTCTACTTTTGAGCATCATCTGTTGGTATTACAACACAGCTCATAAAATGAGAAACGAAAGGCTGGATCAGTGTATTAAGTTTCAATTGATAGAATACATTAATAGTAATCGCATTTATCTTTTGCAAAATTATTGAATACATTTAAGTTTACTCTGAGTTGAATTTCACTTTTCCATCAATAAGGTGTACACTTCCGAGTCATACGAAAGTAGCATAAAAACAGTTTTTTTAATCCTGGTTGATTGTCAATTATTTCACTGGCACTTTGAAGTGGACACGGCAACTAACCTGATTTATTTATCATT